>CM050399.1:47344244-47999244 GCA_027562975.1 Rhynchospora breviuscula
GTCAGAGTTGATCTCAGATTTCATGAGAAGAGATGCCAAGTGGGTTATTTCCATAGAGGAGAGATGCAAGGCTTTAGTTCTTGGGAAGTCCAAGGGAGCCAGCTCGGCTAGTGGTAATAGCTCCATGCGAGTGCACGTCTTTTGCAACATGGTGAAGGAAAAGAGGGATGTGCTGAGGGTTATAGCTGAGAGGTGGAAGCTCTCTGTTCATGCAGCTGGGTGGGAGCCAAAACGGTTTCTGGTGGTACATGTTACTCCCAAATCAAAGGCACCACAGAGGATTTTGGGGTTGCGACCAGGTATGCCAGTTACGGCTCATGTGCCAGCTTTTGACCCAATGGTTGATATGGACCCCCGGTTGGTTGTGGCAATGTTGGACCTTCCACGTGAAGCTGATGTCAGTTCACTGGTGCTGAGATTTGGTGGTGAGTGTGAATTGGTCTGGCTAACTGACAGGAATGCCCTTGCCATTTTTAATGATGCTGCTCGGGCTGCTACTGCTCTAAGGCGGTTGGATTATGGGTCTGCTTACCATGGAGCAGTGGTAATTGTGCCGACCAGCACAGGGTTAGTATCTGGGTCAGGTACAGGTATGGGTATGGGAGGGACTGGTGTTGGAAGGAGTGTCACTAATCCGTGGAAAAAGGCTCTGGTTTCTGAACCCAATGCATGGGGCGACAATGAGCCAATGGTGTATTCAATTGGTGATGTGGCAAAGCCAGCTCGACATGTGAATGAAGCGCCTCCTATGACAACTTTGAGTAACAGGTGGAAAGTTCTTGGTTCAGATTTGGGTTCAAACACTGGAACCCGTGATTTGGTTGTGGACCGTAAAATGGATATCGGGCCTGAGATTGAAGTGAAGAATGATGAAGGGAGTTCTTCGAAGTCTGAAAGAAAACATGAGATGGATGAAGAAGTGGATGATTGGGAGAAAGCATGTGGAGAAGAATGAAGGATATGATAGTTTTTTTTTTTTTTTTTTTTTTTTTTCTGAGATTTGAGAATGTAGTAGGATTGTCATCAATCTTGCCAAGTTTGCAATATATCTATATACTTGGCTACAGTGACGGATTTTGGAACCCCCTGTTAAAGAATTTTGCTGGTACTTGGAATTTTAGCATGATGTTTCAAGAATTATAGAGCTGTTTATTTTCTCGCAGCCTGAAAAAAGAAAGACTAAAGTGCATTTCCTAGCTGTTTTTGTTGAAATTTTGTTTTGCTTGTATATGTTTTCGACCTGCATTGTTATTTAGTTGATACTGTAGAACACACTTTTTTATGTTATCTCATGTGGAGCTTATGCTCATCAATTTTCCTAGTGAAAACAGGTTGATACCACTATGAGTTGTAATGTTGTACTGGGATGATGTTGATTATGCTCAAAGAGCTAATTAAATAACCTCGTCATGTCTCTTGAGATTCCTCAATGCTGCCTCTTTACATGGTTACTATATAGCGAATATCTGAGTACATCTGAGTTTGTCTCTGGCGTTTCAGGTATGTATCTCAATTTTGTTAATTTTGATAATTTTATGCTGATTGTACTCTTTTTTCACCTCTCCCTTGTAGAGCAGACTTCATTTGGTGTCTAAGATAAGATTTTGAAGAATGTCATTAATAGTTTTTAAACCACTATACTGAGGCTTTCTTCCTTTTGAAAGGAGAGTTTGCAATATAAATCCAGAGTCACCTGACATGGCGCTATAGAAACACTAGAGAATTGTATTATTGTGCTCCAGTCAGAAAAGTAAATTCTCCTTCATGATATCTCCCAATACTGTTCAGTGCAAATTTTCATTTACACCTTGTTTGGATAGAGGAAATGATAGGGAAATTAAATTTCATTGAATTATGTTTGGTTTTTTAATAGGAGGGTAAGGTCAATGAAGTTTGCTCATTTAACCTTCTTTAACCAGTTTGTAACAGGGGGAAACCAATCAGTGAATGGAAAATATGGTAACATCCCTTTCTGTCCCTTTATATTCACTCCTACTACTATTGCGTCTCCCTTCCCCTTCATCTCCTGTTGACCAACTGGGGTGTTAAGGTGTGGTACCTGGATCACATTAATTTGTTTGGTTTACCTTTAGCTTTTTTCCAGAAACTTTATTAAGATGATGCTCTATGTTTACACTTGCTAAGCTTATTTAAGCTGCAAATAATGAGCTGATAAACTGGTAGCACAATTTTCATTTATTTTGTGCTTTTATATCAGGTGCATCTGAAGAGATCATAAGAAGCTTATTTAAAAAGGCATACTGCACTGCACCTTCCATTGTTTTCATAGACGAAATAGATGCCATTGCATCAAAGAGAGAGAACCTTCAGAGAGAGATGGAACGGCGCATTGTGACCCAGCTGATGACTTGTATGGACCAGTTCCACCAGGCTGTGCAAAATCAAGAGTCAGAGCTATCACGAGATAAACCACCTGGTTATGTGCTTGTCATTGGAGCAACAAATAGACCTGATTCGGTTGACCAGGCACTGAGACGGCCAGGAAGGTTTGACCGGGAGATAACACTAGGTGTACCAGATGAGGCTGCACGTGCAGAAATATTGTCCATGCTGACACAAAGGTAACTCTTAGCAGTCCTAACAGTACCTGCCGAACACATATCCTGTTCCTGTTTGTTCGAGTGTTTTAAAACAGCTTTGTGGAGATGTGTCTGATGTTTGTGTTTTTGTCAATGCTGTTTAAATCTGGCAATGTTCTATACCCAGAGGTGCAACTTTCGACTTAGGATGATTCTTGCTGCTACGTAGTTGTACTGTATATATTTAAGTTGGTAACTGGACAATGATGTGTTAGGGCAACAGAGAAGTGTATGTGGGGTACAAGTTGGCCTGTCAGTTTCTGTACTTGACCAAACAAGCTAGTTCATGCTGGTGGAATCTTGTAAAATTATACAATTGACGCGTTAAAATGTGCAGGCTGAGATTGGAGGGTGAATTTGACCTTTTCAAGATCCCAAGGTCAACACCTTGATTTGTTGGTGCTGATCTGAAATCTCTGGTGGATAAAGCTGGGAATCTGGCCATGAAGAGGATAATTGATAAGAGAAAATCCAGTTTGAACCTGGAAGATTGGTGGAGGCGGCCTTGGGATGAAGCTGAGATGGAGAGCCTTAGCTTACTATGGTTGACTTTGAGGTAATCTGGTTTTTCTTTAACACAAACAGCTTTTTGTTTAGAAATTATCGAAAATGCCCAAATCCACTCTTTTCCATTGCTGATTGTCCCTGTTATATAAATGATATTTTAAAGATGTATTTTGTGATCATTCGACAAATTAAATTAAGCATCTTTGCATGGTAATGGCTACTTTATGTCATTTTGATGCTGTTTAGCTTTTTCTCAAAAGCAATTGGGAGTTTCTGCTTTTGTCTTTTGTGGTAATTCCTTCATCTACCCATAAAAGCTGCAAGTTTTGTTTCCCCTACAAGGTGAGAAATATTTGTGTGCCTAAAATTCTTCCCACTTTTTGCATGATCGATAGACTCTAAAATGTACTTCCTAGTATGTGTAGATAATTTGTAGATTAGATATTCGTTAGTCAATTACTTTAAATCCATTTGCTTGTTATTTTCCTGTTCAAAACAAACCTGGCTTCGTTCTGGCAAAATTAGAAAGAAAGTATAATGGTGCTATCTAGCAAAGGCCAGAACATCAATCAGACATGACATGGCATGCTAACAATTTGCCCATTTTTCACCCTTTTTTGTTTTTCTTGCTTGTAGATGAATGAAGCAGCTATGGCTACACTAGAAGAGAGACTAGACTTGGCCAATGAAAGTAGCATTTCATATACATGCTCTATTAAGGCATGTCATTTTGAGCATGCTTTATCTAAAGTTACCCCATCAGTCTCTGACAAGGTTTGTTCTTTGCTGTTCCTTGTTTCAATGTTGGGGTGGGGGGCTTCTTTTTCTCTTGTTGCTTGCTTTTTTTCCTTAAAGGATACCATGATTATTTTCTCATTACTTATATTTTGTGGTTTTTTTTTCAGCAAAGAGAATACTACGAGGCCTTATGAAACAAATATAAAGCCACGTGATAGTTAATGTAATTTACTATAGATGAAACGTAGAAATGATGTATTCACTTCAACAATTTTGGTGTGCAAAAGTTTTTGTTTAATTTTTCTTTTAAAATGTTGCTTTGTATCTCATTTTCTCAGTTGAAGTGAAGGATGAATTATTTTGGAACAGAAATATTGTGGATCCTTTTGTTATAATATAGTATTGATTCTATTTATTATGTAACTCTTTGATGCCGGCATATGCAGTACACTTCTATTAGAGCTCTACCTCGTGCAAGAATGTTTGTAAGAAGTATAGAGCTCTACTTACTGCAAGAAGCATGGTCAGAATAAGGGGATAAATATCCTCTGCGGTGGTTCTCAGGAACTGTCCGATCGAATCTCGAAGGTTAAGATTTACGGGCTATACGGATCTGATATGAATCACAAGACATCTATTATTGATCGGACGGTTCGGATGAACCACTGCAATGTAGAGGATAAGGTTCCCAGAATAAGGTGGGATCGAAGAAGCTGTCTATGACATCCTTTGTTATCGGAAGGCATTCCTTTAGGATGAAAATAAAGTCTTGACTAATAATTCAGAATAAAATTTTCATTTCCAATTGATCGACAATAATTTTATTTTCGGAAATTTCAATGTTATTTCCAAGTGGTCAATTAAATAACCTCTCGTCGTGTCTCTTGAGTTAATTTCTGGGATGATGTTGATTACGCTCAAAGAGTTAATTAAATTACCTCATCATGTCTCTTGAGATTCCTCAATGCTGCCTCTTTACATAGTTACTATATTAGCGAATATCGGAGTATATCTGAGTGATTTCCATATTAGCCAATATATAACTGATGTAAAGCTAAACCCACGAGCAAATATGAAGGAACGCTCAGCTTTTCTAGGAATTCAATATCAACAATTTATGTTCGAGCAATAATTTTGATAAGCAATGAAGTGTGAGCATGCATTAACACCAGAGAATAAACAGAGCAAACTAGTAGCACTAACATGCACCAAAAGATTGCTTTCACATTAAAGGCCAACTTCACCAAAAAGTTTCTTGTCAAAACCAATGAAAAAATTACAAAGCTAGAAAGGTTTCTTCAGACTGAAACCAAAAAGTTAACAGCATAGAAGAAAACAACAAACACTCATGAAACTTGTAACTGGCTTGGCCCAATCTTAACATTAGCTATGAACTAAATAATAGTAACTTCACGGATGCTGGTGAAAGCTCTAAAAATGACTATCAAGAACGTCTGCAAGCTTCGCAATATTGGTTCACTATGTACATGGCGAGAAGCTTTGTATCTTCCTATTAAATTCAGATATTCATGGAGTGTCAGAGCCCTTGAGAATGTTGTACTTGCAAAGCGGGCACGTGGCATGGATCCGAAGCCACTTGATAATGCATGTAGAATGGAAGTGATGGTTACATGGAAGTGCACAAAGCTCTGTGCCATCTTCATAGGTTGCGAGACAAATGCTACATTCCTACAAAGACCAAAAGAAAATGAAAAGGGGCTAACTAGTTAATTATAATAGCAAAAAAAGGACTAATGTCTGAAAATAGAAAGAAAAGTTTACCGCATCTTCTCGTAGAAGAATACGTTCACTAGTTGAAGTACCACTGTTATTTAGAACCGGAACCATTATCCCTTCATCAGATGATTTTTCTCCAGTCTCAGATGATTCAGTGTACTTGTATCTTGGAAGTATGGTAAGGTCAGCATCTGATGCAGCATCCTGCCATTTCAGAACAGGAAAAAAAAAGATCAAACATTAAAGAACAGTTTCATGAATTTTATATTCCTGGTTTTGGCGCTTGCTGAACCATGATCAGAAGGTAAACTTAACATTTATTTTTTCATTTTACCTTTTAGTTTTTTAGGTAGTCTCCAGGTTATGCTAAGGGTAATAAAAGCAAAGAAAAAAGAAGAGCTAGTTTGATAGCAACAAAGCATGGTACAGCCTGGTAATTGTATGTGCTTTGTTTGTACAGGTAGATGATAATATACTTGATCTGGACAATGACACTCCTACCTGGCCAGCAAAAGCATAAAGAAGAGCGATAACACAAGGCAGACAGCAACAAAGGGCAATCCCAATAAAGCACGCAAGTGCCACACAAAATATAGCAAAGAATACATCAAATGCTAGGAAAATAACCGTGACCCTGTCAGAGATCAGATATAAATCATAATCACGCAAATTTGAAAAACTTCCAAAAAAGTACGTACTTTACCATTACATTGAAGCCAATGGGAAAAGTTGTGCAGAATAGCTTGGATAAACCTAATGGCCGTGTTTAGTGTCAAGTTGACTAGCATAACTCCGGGATGAAGTTTTCCCACTAAGCAAAAGTGATAACTTTTCATTGCCCAAGTTATCCACCTCCCAAACATCTCCAACAAGAATTTCAACTCACATATGTTTCAGTAGGTACAACCAGAATATGGTACAGTACTAAGACTGCTAATCTAGTAACAAGACGTACAATTATGCCATTTCACCATGAGAAAATGACTTGGACCATACACAGTGCTGGAATTGGGTAGAACTAATACATAATCTTGGGCTCAGTAAAGGAATGGTGTAGTATTGAGATTCGTGGTGCGATTTTATTGACTTAGGTCCTACAGCTAAAGTAACAGAAAATTTTAATCCCCAGCTCAAAAAAAAAAATAATATTTACATGGCTACCCAGCTCTTATCTCTGGGACTATGAAAACACTTCAAAAATATACTCTTTCTTAAAACTGAGTTTAAATCCATAAGAAAAAGAGAAAAAAAATATCGATAACACCCTAATGCAGCTTTACCGAGACCTGGATTAAGAGGTCAAGGAAGAAAGGTTATGTTGTACTCAATGCTCCTAGCTTTGAAGGTACTTTCAAGGTGCTTGGCACAACTTTCTTTCCTTTGTTTTAATGTGCATATTGCATAGCACTTTGCTTTTTCAAGGTAGAGCATCATTTCAGATAATTTTGAGTTTTAATACGGAAATTCAGTTAATATTATTTTTGTTTTGATTTATTTTCCCTCCCAGACAAAAGAAACTAACTCATTTAGTTCCTGGTACCATCTAGTACATGGCTACATGCTTGTACCATAACAAATCCTGTTGGTATACTCTAAACTGTAAAAGTCTTACCAGTAAAGCCTAGGGGCACTTTGCATGAGCTGATCCCCACCAGATACAATCCAATAAAAGCCGATAACCCACCAAAAGAATGACACCATCGTGTTGACTGACTCGCATTTTTTCACAAAACTGTATAACCAAACAACCATTAGGCCAAACATCAACAGCAAAAATAAATGCGACGGTATGATCTTTTCTTCTATATGTATTAATTCACTCATACATATCAAAATATAACCTCTTTCATCAACCAATGCTGATAGTTACAAGCATGCTATTCTCATTGCATTTGTAAATTTCTACCAACAAAAATACTTTCTGACATAAGTAGATACATTTAATAAAGTATCAAAAAATTCTACCTGCGGGGTTCAGGTTCCTCCTCTTCACTCTCATCGTCCTCCGAATCGTCTCTGATTCTGTCCTCCAAACCGGGCCGTCTCGGACTTCTCTGCCGCCTGAAACCGGTCCACACCAGCACCACATGCACCAAGCACTGGATCCCATACCCCGCAATCCAAACCCTAATCGGCGTCTGAGGCTTCTCATCTCCAGTCACCGCCAGCACCGCCACAGCAATCGCCACAAACGCCACGTTCCACGCTATGTCAAGCGCCACCACAGGCCGAGAGTGGGCCCAGTCGGATCGTCTCCTCTCCAGTTGTTGGGCCGCCGTCTCCCTGACAAGCATCGATGGGCCCCGCCTGCCAGAGGCTCGGCCCAGCAACTCCGCCAACCGAGTCGGTCGAGCTGGTTGGGGAGTGGTTCGGTTCGACACAAGGAGCGGCTCTGGCGAACCGGACCGGGTCGAGGAATCTTCGTCTGACATCGGAAAGCGGAGAGATCGTCGGTGGGGAATTGGGTTCGAAATGGCTTCAGTTCTCAGACAAAGGAGTAGCTGTGTAAATTGGTGAGAATTCGAAGGGTCGAAGTGCAAAGTTGAAAGCTAGATTGGATTGGAACAGGAGCAAGAGTTTGTTCTCTTTTCAGTTTAAAGAGTTTGACTGCTTTGAGTTCGTTTTGTTGTATTGTTGGAGTTTTTCGGTGTTCAATTCCAGTTGACAAGTCGCTGGAAGGGAAGGGTGGATGGATGTGGAATCTAAATTCTTTGTTGCGAGTTACTCTATAGTAGTCTCTGTTACGAGTCATGATTTAGTTAGGGTCCTGATCAAAATCCTTTTTTTAAAACATGGGATTTCATTTCATTAGAAATTTTTTTATCAAAATGAATGCATATGTTATTTGGTTGAAATTTCTATGTTATTAGATCTAACAAAATCCTGAAAAATCAATTCAAATGAAATGAAATAAAATAAAATTCCGTATAAAAAATATTTTTATCAAACTCGCTAAAGTCAGTAATATATTTTTATCAATTCAAATTATAGCAGACAATCGAACTCGCTAAAGTCAGTAATATATGTTTTGATGTTCTGTGGCCGTGGTTTCTACTTCTAGATATGTTATAAATAAATAGCTTTTGGCTATTCTCCGCTGGTGGAATACTCTCCGACTTTTTTATTTGCTTCATTCCGTTTGGAATATTTCAAAATAGTATTTTCATTAAAAAAAAAAAAATTGGCAGAGCTGCTAATGTGTAAAAAGTGAGTATTTTAAATTAATTAGGTACTGAATTATCAAAGTTACTATTTTAATATTATATCAGTAAACCATCATCCCTACTTCCCGACTTTTTTTTTTTTTTTTGAAGGCTAGCAAAATGCTGACAATTTTCCATTAATAAAAAAATTACAAAAATATAACAACACAATTCAAAACGAGTACCAGAGTATACTGGTACAACACCACAAACTAATGGCATAACATTATTGTTTACACCCAATATACCACGTACTAGTACCAACTCATCTAATCAAATCCAAACCATAACCTGCCCAAGCACCTACGAACCGCTCTCAAAGAATGCAATCTTGCAAAACACAAAACCTGTCTTATTCAAGCACAACCCGTAGTCTAACCTGTGCTTTTGAGCAGTTCTTATGGTGATGTAGAACAACTCTGCCGACAAGACCAGAAACAGAGAGGAGTATCAACGGCTCTGCTCCCACTACATCACCTAGCACCAAGGCTAAGCTCAGATTTGGAGTGGAGGTTTCATGGTACACTACCCCATCAGCAGAATAACATCTCAACTGTGCATCGACGACAGCCGCCCTGCATCACGCCTCGGCTGTGCACACACTTGGTCGCACCGCATCTTGGTTCCACACCCACATCGGTCATCCCGCACTGCACCTCGACTACACACCTACACGCTGCACCACATCTTTACTGCGTACCTCGGCTACACACCTCAGCTACGACCACTCAGAAGGCCGGACCACACCTCAGCTACGACAAACTCGTGGCCAAATCGTAGCATCCACGACTCTAAATCGTAGTTGTGCACCAATCGCAATATAGCCGATGTCCTATGCCACCGCACCAACAGAACTCGCTGATTCTACGGCCGCACTTATAAGAGAAAAGAGCAAAAGGAGGAACGAAAGGGAAAAAAAAAAAAGGGTGGCGGGGGGAGGTTGGCAGCAACGGCTGCCTCCCCCGCCTAGAGTTTGAGGGAGAAGGGTTTTTAGAATCGTCTTTTTTTTCCGAAAGAGCGCAGGGGTCAGGTCCCTCAACTCGTGATTCCCTACTTCCCTACTATACTTATAAAAAAAAAAAAAGCATCAAGCTAAGGATGTTAAAATTTCAACTCAATGGTGTATCCAACCCCTTATATGTAATCTCTATCATTGATTTTTGTACTTTGATTAAAATCTGTGGTTTAGATGTTATCTCTAAATGGGAGTCTTAAGTTTTTGGTTTCAAACGGAAAATTTTAAATGTGTAATCATTTTATAAAAAATAAGAAAATAAATTATGGACAAATATTTATCAAATGAGAAAAAGGAAAAAAAGTTCATTAGAATTGTATCATGTCCAAATACAATTTTTTTGTTTTGTTAAATAATTTTATTTGATATTCGATATTATGCAGAAAAAAATTAACAAATTCAATTAGAAAATTTCTATTATGATGATGTCACACGTTCTTTCCTAGTGTAAATAATTTGTCTTAATTTTTATAGCTTTCAATTTCAAAATTCATTAATGATACGCAGAAAGATATATTGTGTTTTATGTGTTACAGTTAAAATTTTTGGCGATGACTTATATTTTTTTGTTAATTATCCTAATTTTGTAAACAAATTCACCCACAAGAAAAATTGGAAGCCAAAGTCAATTTAGCACCTACCTGGAATGCTCATTAAATCAAGAACATTAGCAAATAAATTGTCAGACCAAGCCATTTTTGCTGACAATAACCTTGAGATTTTCTTAATGCATTCTATTATTTAGTTGTATGAAGTAATTAAACTTTCCTTAATGAAATGAATTAAAATATCATCATTTTTAAAATAGCACCAAAATTAAGTAATGGCATTCCTTCTTCTTTTGGGGGAAAAAATGGAGACGAACACCGAGTACACGTTGCTGGTTTCTCAAAGTTACAAACGCACGAAGGATCAATCTGCCATTGATGATACAAATGCAAATATTCTTGAAAGGGACTGCCCCATCAAGTTCAGCGGGGAAATTTATTTTATGCACTTTTTTTTTTGTCGATGCTCTATAAACATTTTCTAAATTACCATAATTAGCCGAATAAGACCTGTGATCAAGTTACTTCCAGACACGTATGAAATATGTGTCTCGACTCTCGACTCTCGAGACTCTTCCAAGTTCCAAGTTTCCAACTTATAGTTAATTTTTTACAGGCCAACGTTTTTATCACAAAAGCCCATGGACCTACTTAGTCCATTTGAAAACATAAAATTCAGATTTTGAGAGGCCAGAGATACCTTCAGCAATTCCGCTAGAATGTAGACTATGTAGTTGGATATTTAACATTATTAATGTTATCAATTTATCATTATTGCTCTCAGCTATTTTGTTCAGTTAATATTTCTATCTATCTGATATTATTTTCAACATATTTAAATATATTTTTTTATCTCTTGTAACTTTCAGCAGTGCTTTCACTAAATCAAGAGGTAGACACGGTGGGATTACATCTCTTGTTAAAATCATTTTGAACTTGATGTGTTAGGATTCGCTCAAGGTACATAAGTTTTCAGCATATATAAGTATCCGGCTTTTATTATATATATCTATACAAATTCAAACTTATATAAGAATTCAACTTATTTGTATAACAATTCAGATTAGTTATAAAAGAATTCATCCACTTGATTTAACGAGTATTCAGTTTTAAGTTATACTACAATTTAAGTTTTAGATTCAGCTTAATTATATAACTATTTAGCTTAAGCTGCATAATCCATCAGCTCGGAGGCAAGTTGGAAATAACTATTAGGTCTTATGCTAGTTTATGATTAACTCGAGGCATGTTAAGATTCATCTTGCTTGTCTTATTGACAGGAGCATAACCGAAAGTTTGTAAGAGCTCTAGTAGAAATTTGTCAAAGTACGGCAATGTCGCATAGCACCATCTTAAATTTGTCGAAGACTATGCAAAATAGAGAATTTCATCATCCACAGCATTGATTAGACAAAATAAAATAGTAATTGGTCAAACAATTTAATAGTAAGGAAGCTCTCGGAAAAAAAAAAAAAAAAAAAAACAATTTGATAGTAAGGATATTGACAATTATGATGTCCATATGACATTTCTTTGTACATGTACTACTACAGCTTTCACACCCAGGCAAATTTTGTGAGAAATAATATGTTTTTATTATTTTTCTAATATTATCATAGATCAACAGCCTGACTCTTTCAATTTTACAGTTTATTGAAAACGATTCATCCTGGATGCCTTAAAAATGGAATGAAATTAGAGGGTTCATACTATTAAATGGAATGAAAACGATTCATAGCTGATGAAGAAAAAAACTGTACAGTTGAAATTTGAGAGCTCAAGCTTCAACAAAATCAAGGGTTCATATTCAGTTGCCATCTGTTTTAAAAGTGGCCATCTGCATTCGTTTAACAAGTTGGGAAAAATAAATAAAACAGGAAAATTCAGAACCAAGTGGTAAAATCTAAATGCAGGACCTAAACCTTTAAGGATCTATCAAACCATTCGAGTCCCTCAATGTTGCCAGCACAAGCATCAGCATATGCTCCTTGGAGTCCAGGAATAGCATGCTCATATGGCAGAACAAACTTCTCCAAAAACAACTTTTCAATTGGTTGCATAAAAGACACAAATTTATAATTTGTCGCAGGAAGCCCTTTCAACCCCAGAAGCTTATGAACAAGGTTCCGGGGAATCAGCCGCTTCTCCAGGCCGTATGTGAGAAGACAAGGATTAGTAACCAGCTGCAACTTATCACAACACGCTTCCTTCATCAGAAACCCTATTTTACGACCAATGACCTCTTCTCGTAGCTTCAATACAGAAGGTACTTTTCTGACAATAGTTATTACCTCCTGATGTGAAAACCCAAGACTTGTTAAATTACTCAGCCTTGCATCTATTTTGCTTTGGTTCAGAGTACAAACAACAATCAATGCATGCACAAACATTGGGGATCGACGTCTGAACCCCAATTCCTCAGCCCTTTTAGCTAGAATTTTCAGAGATTCAGGGCTATTTGTGATCACTCTAGGAGCCGATTTAGTAAGCTGAACAATTTGACGAACAGATAAACCACATTGCTCCTGGAGGAAAGATATGTTGGGTATGGCATATTTTTCAAGGTTTAATGTTAACAGAAAATAGTTCCTTTTCAGGACCAGCAATAGTTTTTCCACAGACCCAAAAATCGGCATCCAGAACAGGATCTTTCGGGACAACGTGACATGTGCGAATGCATTTGGGCAAATTGAAAGGAGGAGGGAGATGTCAGAAGGAGAGAATCCAAGATCTAGCAACTCGGCCATCCGGGGCTTGAAGCACTTGTCAACATTGTAAACAAGGAAAGCCGGGTAGCGCAATGCAGCAGCTGTGATGTGGTGTTCAGCCACACCGGCTTGTCTCAGAAATCGAAGCACGGCATCTGGTTTTTCGGGGGATTTGAGATGGGGAAGATACCTAGCTGCTCGGAGTGCCTTGTCGTAGGGGAGGCCGCACGAGCTTGTGAGGTATTGGATGGCAAATTCGGAGGTGGGAGATGGCGATTTGGGGGTTGGAGTGGAGATTAAGCGATAGAAGAGGGAGGAGGTGGAGAAGGTGCCAAGAGAAGAGAGGCGCGGAGTCAGATTCTTGCAAAATAACACCATGGCATTTCTCTAGGGTTAGGGTTTTGGGATAGTGAAGTGAACTGAGAGTGAGAGGGAAGGAAGAGGAAGAGAAGGAAATTGAAGCTGGGGCAGTTTCAATTTGGATTTGGTTTCTTTCTTATCGGATCACTCATTCATATAATTAGAGAAACGGATCCGAAATTATTTCCGAGTCTGCTACTCTGCTACTCTGCTCTGCCCCTTGGCAAATGGCAAATTGGCAACTGGTCCAAGTTTATTCATCAAAATTTTAAAAAACTGTATGTGCTAAGAATTGCTACTCCACAGTCCACTTAACATTTTTCTACCTATCACTGATTTTATACAAGCAAGAGATAATATTTTATCAATATAAAAAAGATGAAATTTACGGATTTAGCCCTTGCTTTAAATGAAAATATTATTGAGGCCTCCTGTGCTTCTAGATATCCACTGCGTTACTGCCAATCAAAACCATGCGAACCCCTCAATTAACTTTATTTTATGTATTGTAGTTTGGCATTATCTATTTTTGTTGATAAAAAAATATATTAACAATAAAATAAATTTATTTGAAGAATAAATTAAGGGAATACATAATAACTATCAGAATTATCACAGTAGAGAAGTAGAAACATCTTCATTATAGTTTGAGAAATGCTAGTGTCCAATATATAGGACGGATGGCTCCATCCAATACGATCGTTTTCACATTTTTAAATTTCAAATGACCGATCCGAACCGTTCAATATGTTCTCCATATTGAAAACTTACAATAAACCAATTTTTACATTTTTTCGAAAATTTTTACTATTTTTTTGGTATTTTTGAAAATTCCTGATATAAACATTATGGATCGTCCAATAACAACGATTTTCTAAAATAAAAAAAAATAGTAAAAAATTTCGAAAAAATGCAAAAATTGGTTTCTTATAAGTTTTCAATATGGAGAACATATTAAACGGTTCGGATCGGTCATTTGAAATTTAAAAACGTAAAAACGATCGTATTGGACGGAGCCCATCCGTCCAATATATTGGACTCTAGCATTTCTCTTATAGTTTTGATATGCTTCTTGTTATCAAACAAGTACTTGTATTGTGTGTTCTTCCTTTATAATTTGTTATCCGAATCGATAATATGAACAACTAAAAACACTGATGGAAGTATTTTATCAACCAATATGTTGGCAATACGACAAAGAAAGGAATAAGCTAAGTTAAAAATTTATCCAGTAAGTTCTATCTCGAGAACAAAACAGGCATTGTTTCGTACATTTGCATCTTGCATCTTCAAATGTCAACACTGACATTATGCTCTAGAAAGCGAGGATGGAAAGAAATTGCTTAAAAAAGGTAGGAAGAAATTTTAAATCCCAAATTTAATTTGGATATAAAATAGACAATTTTCCCAAAGAAGAGTTTCCTCTTTTCTTCTGCTCTTTTATCTCCGCCCTTCAAAATTTACTTTTTTAAAGCAGGAAAAAGTTAAATAGATTCCACCATTCTTTCCGGAAAAATTAATAATCCTAGAAACTTAACAAAAATCAGAGGAACACTTCCCAAGAACAATTGCTCGTTGAATCCGGTTAATTATACTTTTCTCAATACTATGAAAATGAGAAGCTAGAAGAGTAGAATATGACAATCAAAATATTTGTAAGATATATAAAAAAAAATCGCATACAGTATCTACGATTTTGGTTGAGTTCACAAATGCTGACCAAATTAACAGGTGAATACTGAATACAGTGGACTGCAAACGAAACAAAAGAAAAAAGATAAAACTAATTTTTTTTTTTTTTTTTTATCAAAGTAACACACAACTAACTACTTTTCACCCTATCAAATTAACACAAAATTACTAATGTTTCAATAGCTACAAGAATGCAACCTATGATTTCACTCTATTAAAAATCAAAGTAAAACAAAACTAACAAATATTTATACACAATCAATCATAGTAAGATTTACCCCATTGTCTTCTATTTACCCTCGTGGTAGCTATTTACCTCAAAAATTAACCTCTTAGGTCTGAAGTCTGAACTCTAAACCCTATATCACCTCTCTTACCACGGATATTGCTAGGTGTCTCCGAAACTGCCTCCGTGAAAGATCCACACAATGACATGGCATGGCGCCCGAAGCTAGATCCAAACCCTAACCCCTTCCTCCGACCGTTCTTCCTCCCCATCCAACGGCGATCGCCGGATTCCACGCCGGACACCGACGCGGATAAGGAGGAAGAGGAGCTGATTAGGCGCTCGAGCTGAGTCGTGATCCACTCGATCTCGTACACATCAAGAAGCGTGATCGCTGGAGAAGAAGGAGGTGTCTTCTTCGGCGATGCGGCGGCGCTGGATCCGACGAGGCGGCTGGAGGAACGCGGCGATGGCGGCGGCGCTCCTCCCGTGGCGTGTTTGTACCAAGCTAGCGCCGCTGCCTTTACGAGTGGGTTCGGACTGGAGTTGGAGTTGGATTCCATTTCTTGAAAGAGAAGGTGCGAAAGATAATGAGATACAAATGGTGGAATGGAATTCAAAAGTGTTGGGATTATAAGGGTGTATAAAGGTGAGATTAGCGTGTTTTTGAGCGCGAGATTTGGTTAAGTACTTAGTTTGATTAATGAATTATTATTTATGGTTTATGAGTGGGCATGCGCCACATGGTTTCGATTTATTTCGAATAAAATATTTAGGCGCCCAGGGATTGGGGACCACAAATTTTGACCGGTCAAATTGTGGGACCCGGTTTCAGTGAGAATAGCTGATACACCAGAGGAGTTCTTGGTGTAGACATTGCTGTTCGCTGCCACGTAGGCGTAGCGAACCGGAATTAAAGCTGTTCTTTGACTCTCTTTTTATTTTTACTTTATTTTTTCTTTGCAGAATCAGAAAATTGGTCTGCAGACTGCAGGATTCCTTGAAAAAAAGAAAAAGAAAAGAAAATTGGCCAGCAGGATTCTTCTCCTTTTCTTTTCTCCAAAGAATGAAATTTTCCATAGTTGAAAACAATTTACTGCCTTCCTCTCTGGCTTCCTCTATAGTATAATATATATAACATGGTTAGCGCACTAAGATTATTATATTTGGATAACATTAAGTTTGTTTATTGACTATTTTCTTGTTGTATAACTATTAACTTGTATGAACTTAACTCTTAATATATCTTGCCCAACTCACGCGACATAATATATTTTGTTGTTTTACAACAATTGAAATATACTATGGAAAATTTAAAATTGGTTAATAAAGAGTGTATAGTTGTCATAGTAATGGCTCATTATTAGTCATAAACTTGTGCCACAACAAATTAATGATCAAGCTAGAAAGAGCAATTATTAAGTCTGTTATCAATAAGATAAGTATGACATAAAGATACCACAATATTAGCTGATAAGCATCAACATGGCAGAGTTATTCTTGGATCTTGACAGCAGGCAAAAAAACGTGTACCAACTTTGGACTTGTCATATATTGTAGTAGCTCTCAAAATGTCAATTTTGGATTAAATATGGTTCAATTGTTGTATTTATTATCAGTGGAACTATAATAATGTTAGATGTCGCCATGTCGGCAATTAGAAAATATTAAGCGTTTATTTTTATTTTATATTTAATTAATACGAAACAATTTCTATGAAGTTTATTAGTGTTGAATCTGGTATGAAGGGACCACAACCCCTACAAATTTATCCTCAACCCGCCCATGGAAATTGTTCCAGATCTAAGTTTTATATAAGTTGATAAGCTCAAGAATTGCATGTTGTTTATTTTCTATGAAGTTTATTAACTTTTAACGTTGAGAAAAAAAATAAAGAGGTACAGTTCCCAGGAGTTTGGACGCCTCCTGTCCGATACTTCAAGTATATCTTATTCCAACTAGGTTTCTAGTTTTACTGTTACTGATGTGTCTAATATCAAATTTTGTTGGTCAGGAACTTTGCAAACAAATAGAAATAGTATATGTGGTTATATGCCAATCAAGCACTACAGAAAGCCTTCCAGTGCGTTGACTTATCCCCAAGCCAACCAATTCCACGTAGCACGATAGAATTAATTTGGGTCATTTAAGTTTAGATCGAGATATGAACAGCTCAGCAAACCTCTAATTATATGTAATGTTTTCTATTAATTTTTTTTTTGATGAATATGTTTTCTATTAATTGTATTCCTTGACCAACAAACCACCATCACATCAATGAATGAATAATACAGTGTGCTGCTCGTGCGGAGCAGAAGGCAGCGTGAACACCGCGTACGTCAAGGTCGCTTATACATATAATTGCATGCAAATTTTCCATTTGGTGTTGCTGCGTTTTATTGCAGTTAACTATATGTCGGGTATTTATATTATATATATATGCATATTTCACAAGCAATAATTAGGAGATTTACTCCCTATAAAATCAACAATATTAATTTGAGTACATGGGGGCTACGTGGCAAGTAAATGCAGTGATCTGGAGGAATTTAGAAAAGAAAGGTACAAAATCATATGAATTCAATAGATGATTATATAACTAAATTGAAACCATATTTAACACAGCAACCCTTTCTAGTTTCTACATGTTCTATGTATAAAGTCATGAAGATAAATAGGACTATCCTTCAAGGCTTCACATATCCTTAAGTCGACCGGGTGAAATTATACCTACCATTGTACGCAATTAGCATGAACCGTTATGCATTGACAAGGAATAGAGATAATTTAGATTAGTGATGACTATTTCAAATACACTATTTAGCATTTGGATCATTGGATGGGTGAATATATAGCTCTTCAAAATAAACTTTAATTCGAATAAAAAAATTGATATAACAATTATTTTGATAGTCACAATTAGCACGTCTCGGCATAAGATCAAGAGTCAATATTTCTCAAGTTAGTTTGTGTTATGCTATGTAATGTGATACAATTTACAACCACTGTTAAGATTATTGATATGAAAAAAAACAGCACGACAACCTTGCTAACTTAATAATTAGGTTAATATACAAAATCCAAGTGTATGTCATATATATATGAAATAAGAAACTAACTAGGTAGTCTTGTTCGTCGCGGCTAAGCCGCGACCCCCTTCCCTATAATTCATTTTAATATTAACAATTAGAAAATACTAACAATCACATTTTTTCATCAATGACGTTGGGAGAAAGTGATCTCAGTAGTTTTTCATCAAATCAAAAGGATCTTTTTTTATTTCTATCCCAGCGCATTTCTTATACATATAGTATCCACAAATTAACGACCTTAATGAATCCCTCTTCACATCCCATAGGAGAAGTAATAGGTAGGGATGACAAGATTTGAACCTGCGACATTTTGTACCCAAAACAAACGCGCTACCAAGCTACGCTACACCCCCTTTTTGAACTTAGCGGAGGAGATAGCATTATTAAGAAGCAAAATTAAAGGTTATGATCCCTTTTAAAAGAACGGACTCATAGGGTCAGCTACCTAGCCAACTTTTCTAATTAAATGCCGTCACTGTATGGATAACTCTTAGTGTCAAAAGGACTATTACTTTCTAATGAATAGGTAGAGCCAAAGAATATGAATTATACAAGTTCACAAAATCTTTTGATGATGATTATCAATGGAAAAATAAGCTCCGGCATATAAAGAGGACCTCACCGTTCAAGGGGTAACCATAGAAACGATGGAACCCACTATTTTGTTGTTTAATATAGAATTCTTTATCTTATTTATAGGTCAAATAACAGAAAAACAAGAATCGTGGTTGGGAAGGTTGTAGTAGCAAAAGCCATTGGAATCGATATCTGATATATTGGAGTAATCCGTTATGTTATTGATTGACCGAACTCAGGAGGATCAGGGCTCAAAATTCATATTCAATTTCAGATCCAATTCCAAACCCGATATCCCATAAAATATACTAATCACAATTCCATTAAACAATTTCAATCAAAATCAAACGATAAATCAAATTAATCAATCGATACGAAATTAAATATAAAGAAGTCCGATTACATAGATTCAATCAAAATTAAACGATAATAAAATCAATCAATCAATAATTCAATACGAAATTAAATATAGAGAAGTCCGGTTACATAAATTCAATCAAAATCAAACGATAATCAGATCAATCAATCAATAATTCAATACGAAATTAAATAGAGTGAAGTCCGGTTACCTGACATAGCGGTCCAGAATCATGAACAAATTAGAACAATAGTTCAATTCGACTGCGACGTAGTGTCGAAATTTCAATTGGTGGAACTTCAATCAATATATATACTCGAAACTCTCTTCTAACATCTAATGTTGATCAATTGATTTTGTAATCAAAAGATATATGACAGATGTTGTTCTCTATTCTTTGTAAAGGAGAAGCAATAATTAAAATTGAGGAGCGTTCCTTATTCAATCGGCTGAAGCTAAATAAAATGGCTCATTTATCAGAAGGCACGTGTAAGGTAATAACAGGGGGCAAGTTCTTGTTTACCAAAGCTAGAGATAAGTCATATGATTAAGGTGGCAAGTGTAAAAAAAAAACATACAAGAGATAGGTCAAAGCTAGTCAATTTAATTCATCTTTTTCCCACTCGGCTAAATAAAATATCACAATTTTGACTAGTCAAAGGTCAGATATTGGTCAAAGTTTAGTATAGTATAATATACTAAAGTAAAATCCAACCGCCCTCTTAAGACCACATCAAATCCAACCGCCCAGATAAGACCAACGGCTGGGATAATCCTCGCAAAAAAAGTAAAACGGAACTGTTCATAGCACGTTTTTTGATGCAAAATCAGGGTCTCA
Organism: Rhynchospora breviuscula; assembly: GCA_027562975.1. NCBI lineage: Eukaryota > Viridiplantae > Streptophyta > Magnoliopsida > Poales > Cyperaceae > Rhynchospora > Rhynchospora breviuscula. The sequence goes on from CM050399.1 coordinate 47,364,443, forward strand.
AACTTTAGTATAGTATAATAATAATGAGCAAAATGAGGCCATTTTGGGGTTGAAAGCGTCTTTGTTATTGTCTCTGGCCTACAGGCTACAGCCTTGTACGTTTCCAAGAAAATGGGGGCCCAAATAGACAAACACTATTTCCGAGATGGACATATCATATTTATGTTGGCCTATGCGATACAAATATACAATCCAGCCAACCCCGGGCTAAATAACTCTCCATTTCTTTCTCAGCTATTATAAGTGCCACCGCTAAATAAACCATCGCTGCCATCGCTGCTATATGTTACAAATGTTCAGTTTAATAATAAGAAGTGTTCAGTTTAATAATCAGAAGTGTTCAGTTAAATGCGTCAACTAATGGGCAAAGTCTCGCCAGGGTCAAAGTCGCGCGTCAGACTTGGAGAGAGGCGCGCCAGGGGCAAAGTCGGAAAAAAATTAATTTGAACCGGATCGGTTCATGACCCCTTCTATTTTTTTCATGTGTTTTGTGTCCGGTTCATGACCCCTTTGCTTGGTTTAGTAAAAACGAGTTACGATTGGCCGACTTTGCAACTAACTGAACATTTATACTCAATTAACAGAACATTTGTATTGACCCAACTGAACATTTGGGAAAAACTAAAAAAAAAACAAAATGAACATAGTGAACATAGCGAACATTTATAAAACAGTAGACAATTATAATACAAAGTGAACATTTGTATCTAATAAAGTGAACACTTATAATAACGAAATGAACAAAAAATCGTTGGGTGAGTAGAGGGGGGAGAGCGCTGCTCAGCGAGCGCTGACTGACGCACGATGGCAGCGATGGCACAAAGTGCGATGGCAGTAATCAATTTTCTTTCTATAATGTTCTCCTAAACAAAGTTGTGGATGCTTTCAATTTCCATGTCATCCTTGCAGGTGTTATGTTATACGCTACAAAATTGCTATTAATGATATTGATACTACAACATTTACTTATAAAATGCAACTAATATTGATTAAAACTATGAACCAATGATGTTTACCGGTGAAGAAAGATTAGGAACAATGAAGTATTCCGGCAAACAATAGAGTCGAATTGTCAGCTTAACTTTTGGTTAGGAATAATGATATATAGCGGCAAACAGAATGATTGAATTGCTAGCTTAATGTTTGCTTAGGAATGGTAATGCATACTGAAGAACGGAAGGGTTCGATTGCTAGCTTAATTTTTGTTTAGAAATAATGTCACCGGCAAAGAAAATGGTTGAATTGCTAGTTTAATGTTTGCTTAAAAATCAATGATGCATGATTGAATGTTTGCTTAATTTTAAATGACGTATATTGGCGAACAGGAGGGTTTAATTGCTATTTTAACGTTTGTTTAGGAAAAATGATGTTTGCTGGCGAGCTAAACTGTTGAATTGTGTGTTGCTTATAATCAATCACTGCTTGCAAACCATTGCAAAATATATATGCTTTTGTTGGTCATTACATGCGCGACCACGATATGAGGAAACAAGCACTTCCATTTCCCATATTAATTTGTCCCTTACAGAACCATCAATTAAGCACAAGAAGAAATTATTTTCTCCCAAGTAAGAGAACTTGATGACTTCACATTGATACGTCAAAGAGAAAGTACCATAAATAGAGAAGCTTCAAGATAAGGAACTTTTATAATTCGGTTTGCTGGCCTCTTGAAACTTGAAAGAATGGTGTGTTACTGTATTAGGTTCAGCCAACGAGAGCTGCATTGGATTCCTGGTCAAGTGGTGGCGTGAAGTCTGTTTCAGAAAAAGTGCAGAACAACTGAACAAGCAACTGGAAGGAAACAGAATCCCAACTCAAAAAGGTAAGAGAGAGATGGTTTGGCTCCTCTCCTATTGTGTGAAATTTATGGAGGTGTTGAATAGATCAGGACAGTCCAATTTAGATCTGATAACTTAAATTGGGTCTAAACTGAACAGAGTCTAATTTTAAGTGTAGATGGCCAAATCTGATATGAACCGTCTGATCATAACTGGATGGTGGAAATTTGTCTATGACCATTTCATCAATTCTGTATATATGGAGTAGAGCTGAAGCGCTGAACTTCAATGGCATTGAACAAGCATGCTTGTAGTTCGGTGACTTAACTGTAGGATAAGAGCAGGTTTTGTCAAGCATGGTGCTCAAATTTTGTGACGTACGTACCCAGTATCTGCCCATACCTCTAATGATTATTTATTTATTAGTTAGTTGTTGTGTTTCGGAAAGATTTCGGACTTTTTCCAGTAACTGCCCGCACCTACAATATGTGAATGTTTGTGTTTTGAAAAGATAAATATCCTATTTTACAATTTTAAACAAAGAATATGTAATTTTGAAGTTTTAGAACGGTTTATATGAAATTCCACCTTTTAGATTTTTTTTTTATGCTATTGCTGTTATATACTTTTTCAACAAATTTATCAAGAATTATTTTAAAAAGTCACTTTAACATGTGGTTGAAATTGAAAAAGGTGAACTCCAATTTCTTCTGGATTTTGTACTTTTAAAGGAGGAAAAAGAAAAATGAAAACATCACATAGATACTAATTAACCAATATATTAAACAGACCAAGATTGAGAAAAATATATTAAGGCCCTGATAAAAAAAATTCCACTTTTTTAACATGGGATTTCATTTCGTTTCGTTTCGTTTGAAAATTCTTGATCAAAATGCACAGATTTGGTGGAATTCCTATGTAATTAAATCCAACGAAATCCTATGAAATCAATTGAATTGAAACTAAATGAAATGAAATCCCGCGAAAAAATCATTTTGATCAAGGTCTAATACTTGCTGCGTAGCCTTCAAAAGGGGGAAAAAAATAGTACTAGTTGAAAAAGGTAAAGTTTTTTTGGAGGTCATTGAACTTTATTTATAATCCATTTTTAGTCATTAAATTTCAATTTGTCCGATTAGGTCACTAAACTTTTAATATTGTCCAATTTTGATAACGCTGCAAAGATTTTGTATAATTAATCAATTAATTGTCACTAAATCTGATTTTTTTTATGCTCTAAGCTTGTGAATTATTTTGGTGGTATGATAAATATGTTTCATATCGAGCAAATGTATTGATTACTTAGTGGAATAATTTCATGGTTAATTAGATAAAATCTTCACATAGTAATTAAAAATAATACATCATTAAAATTTTGGTAATCAAAATCAATGTTTTGAAAACTTGACCGGACCGGCCGGTTGAACCGGGAACCAAAACCCCTGCCTGTTCACTGGTTCGATCGGATTTTGACCTGTCCAACTGTGGTTAAATCAACGAACCGGCCGACACAGTGGCCTCCACGATTCACACCTAGTCCGGTTTTCAAAACATTGCCAAAATCGAAGAAATTGAAGTTCAGCGACTAATAATAGATTATAGACAAAGTTAGTTTAGTGACCTCCCAAAAAAATTACAAAACATTACCTTAATATAACGATATTAACACACATCGTTTTGATCATACCAAAATTAAGATTAATTAATTACCAGATTGATGACAGTTCTGACACCGATTGTGAGACTAATCAGATCATCACAGATATTTAATGTCGTCTGCGAACTCAAAATGATTGCTGAGTGCTGACATAATGACATTATCATACTATAATAAGATGTTGTACTAGGTGTAGATATATAATCAACCCTCATCTAATTTCTGAACAACTGGCAGATTCATTTCAAAAGCTAAAACATTGTAAATTTATTAAACTACATGCAGAGTATGATAGTTCAGCACCACTAGATGCATCCATTTCCCAATGTAAATGTGATTGATAGTGCGATAGTTGATGAATTGTTAAGGTGTAAATAGGGAACAGTGTACTGAGACCATCTCAGTGCAGTGAGCATTTAATATTTTTATGTCAGGCTTAGTGAACTGTTGGAAAACCGTTACACATGTGGAGCCATTTAGGTCCTGACAGCAGATGATTTTTATTTCTTTTTAAGGATGGGCCATATTTTTTAATTTCTGACAATTGCCAGGTGTACTCATAGGATATGTCCCGGATTATTTGAGCAAAAAAATTGTGTGGTGCTTTATAATGCTATATTTTTTTTTAGAAAAAAAGGATAACATATCCTACATTAATTATTCATCGTTTAGTAAAAAAAAATTTTATCGTACGGCAGGTGCAACCAAATTATTTAAAATATTGAATTTATTACATAGGATGGAATCAAAGATTCTTGATATCTACAGCTTGTTGCGGCAATTCATCAAAATTTGTATAATTTCAGCACGTATTATATTTAATTACAATGTTAATAATTGCAAACTATGCAATCAATAATATAGAATTATCATGCTATATTTTGTGAAATATAATTTGAAAATGTAATATTGTTTTTATCTGTAAGTTTTTTAATTTCGAAAATGATCAAATTTCACAAAAATATCATTCTCCATATCGTGTAAGATGCATCTTCTTATTGGATTCTTGAAATTCTAGTCAGAAACTTTGGAGCATAGTAAACAAATGAAACTAGGAAAATGTGTTTATTGGTCGGTTTACTATAAACCAAATTAAAATTTATCCAACGGAGGTTTTATTTTGCTTGTCCAAATATAGACCAAACCGAACTACAAACCAATTCAGATAAACCAGACTTTAACTTAAATTTTCGATTGAACAAAATTAGAATGAAAATGTTAATTCATTATATAAATGCAAGTAGAAACTTACTAACCATTTCATTAGTACGATTCAGTGCTAACATAATATTCACTAACTTTTCCTTTATTTGGTTTCGATTTGTCGAAATCGAATCATAAACCAAAAAACAAACTGTAGTTTTAAACTAAAGCAAACAAAATAAACCAAACAACTGAACTACTTTATTCAGAATAAATATGATTCATTTTAATATATATATATATATATATATATAGAGTTTTGCTATGGTGAGTTGCAACTCACCAAAGGGTCGGTGAGTTGCGATAAAAACTCCTAAATATAATTCAAAATGATCGATCCAAACTGTCCAATATGATCTCTCTATTGAAATCTCCATGCAGACCAAATTTTACAATTTTTTGAATTTTTTAAGTATTTTTTTGAAATTTTAGAAAATCGTTAATCTAATTAGTTTTGAACCGTTCAAAAACAGCAGTTTTTAAAAATTCCAAAAAATACTTAAAAATCTAAAAAAAATATAAAATTTGGTCAGCATGGAGATTTTAATGGAGAGATCATATTTGACGGTTTGGATCGGTCATTTTGAACTATATCTAAGAATTTTGATCACAACTCACCGACCCTTTGGTGAGTTGCAACTCACCATAGCAAAACTCTCTCTCTATATATATATATATATGATTCAACTAAAACCCTATAAGGGGAACCGTTTTAACCCTACTCAAAATTAGTGTAACAGAAGATAACTTGCCTGAACTCTTAGGAGCTATACCAATACCACAAACAATCGCCGTGGTTCAGGATTCATGATGATAGTATCTCTTTGCTGTGTCCTCAATTTAAGCCGGTCAAAAAGATATCTCGGACTCTGGCGTCTTAAACAGCCGCTGGACAAGCGGGACCCATGTTGGCCCCTTCGTTATGGGATCTGGTAAACAATTTTATTTTAATCTCCTTTTTACCCTGGTGAAATTTCTAAATATGAACTTTAACAAAAAAGTTTCGAAATATAGAAAGGGAAAAAATAATATTCACTTTAGTGTAGAAGGGGCAAAATTATATTATATAATTGCGAATTTGCAGCGCTTATAATTAATGTAAAACTTTCATGAAATGAAAAACGTGGAAAAATAACTATTGAGTCAGTTTAGTTTTGTGATTGGATAATGTGTAACCCAAAATTTTCGAGATTATCCAAATACACAGCTTTTAATAACTCTTTTGTTTTATAGCAGAAACCTTAAATTTTTTTGACAACATAACTTATGAAAAATTTGATAATTGCTTGCTTCACTTAGGACAGCTAATGGACGGGTTCCAATCGAAGTCCGGCTAAGTCCAATGATGAGAAGTTGAAGTCCATGACAAAATCAAGTCCATAATATATAGTAATATTTCGTTGACGTCCAGGTCATCTTCTATTTGAATAAAGTCCGTTGTTTGTCCATAAATTAACTATGTGCACGAAGTTTTGAACGTTATAGTACACAATGTAAAAAACTTCTCAAATAGTATCTCAATATCAATACATCGATATTAAGACATTTAATTAAGTTTAATCCTATTCGTATATATGCATCAAACAGTTAAATCCATTCAAACTGAACTTATTTGCACTTAAGCCCATATTTGTCCACAATTCGTCCAGATAAGTTTTAGCAATTGAACTTGTATTGGACTTCAACCCATACCAAAAATAGTCCATTCCATAAATGTCGAACATTGTTCAGTCCATATTGTCTATGGATTGTCCTATTCATTAACAGGCCTAGTTTCATGCAATTTGTCTTATACATATATTAATATGAGATAGTTTAATATGCAATATGATGCATAGGCCTTCTATACATCATGATGCTTTTTTATTGGTATTTTTCAAATTGTTAATCAAATTAATCTACATGTTCAAATCATAGCAAACCAAATTTTATATTTTTTTAAAATTTTTTAAAATGGGCCAATTTTAGAAACAAATTACACCATGAATATTCCAAAAATAAGTCTATTTTAAGAAAAAAATAGTAAAAAACTTTAAAAAAATATAAAATTTGATTTGATACAAGATTTATATATATATATATTAGATTGGTTAAATTAGACTTATAATTTGTAAAAATATTAATGAAAAAGCATCATGATGCATAGAAGGCCCTATGCATCATGATGCACAAGAAACTTACTCTATTAATATATAGAGAGTTTATACTGTAATTTAGAAAATGAGAGTTGCAGTGCCGCCACTTTAACGAGCGACGCGTTAAAATTTAAATTTTGAATCCAAACCGTTGATCTTGTTCAATTTAACGAGTGATGCATTTTTATATAAATCTTGTAAAATTTAGAGTTGATTTTATACACTATAAACATGTCAAAGAATGAACGGTTCTGGTTAATTATGACATATTAAATCTAGAGGAGGGTTCTAGTGCCACAAATGACACAACTTTTCTTATTAGTATTTTAAAATTCAAAATTTTAATTTTCGAATATAAACCGTTGATCTTGTTCAATATGACAAGCGATGAAAGATCTACATATGATTTTTATTGATCTAGAGAAAGCATACGACAAAGTACCAAGGAAAGTCATGTGGTGGGCACTGGAAAAGAAGAAAGTCCCCACCAAGTATGTTACTCTCATCCAAGACATGTATGATGGTGCTGTTACTTGCATCAGGACATGTAATAGTGTGACTAGTGACTTTCCTATTAAAATAGGACTACATCAGGGATCAGCATTGAGCCCATATATTTTTGCCTTAGTGATGGATGAGATCACGAAGGATATACAGGGAGAGATTCCTTGGTGTATGCTTTTTGCTGATGATGTGGTGCTAGTAGATGAGAGTAGGACGGGGGTCGATCGGAAATTAGAGTTGTGGAGGCAAACTCTAGAATCCAAAGGTTTTAGACTTAGTAGAACTAAGACGGAATATATGAGGTGTGAGTTTAGTGGGGTACTATCAAGAAATGGAGATGTTTGTTTAGACGGACAGGTAGTACCTAGGAAAGACACCTTTAGATATTTGGGATCGATGCTGCAGAGCGATGGCGAGATAGATGAAGATGTTAGTCATAGGATAAGAGCAAGGTGGGTCAAATGGCGGCAAGCATCAGGAGTCTTATGCGATAAGAAAGTCCCACAGAAGCTAAAAGGCAAGTTTTATAGAACAACGATTAGACCTGCGATGCTGTATGGTGCAGAATGTTGGGCTACTAAAAGACGACATGTCCAGAAGATGAGTGTAGCTGAGATGCGTATGTTGCGGTGGATCTGCGGTCACACGAGGAGAGACCGGATTAAAAATAATGACATTCGGGACATGGTTGGAGTTGCACCGATAGAGGAGAAGCTCATCCAACACCGTTTGAGATGGTTTGGACATACCCAACGCAGACCTCCGGAGGCACCAGTGCGTAGCGGAATTCTAAATCATTCCGAAAACACACGGAGAGGCAGAGGGAGACCAAGATTGACATGGGATGAAGCCGTGAAACGAGACCTTAAAGATTGGAACATCTCCAAGGAGCTGGCGACTGATAGGAGCGCTTGGAAATTAGCAATTCATGTACCGGAGACATGACATAGGAACCTAGGTGTAGGAGCGATGGCATGGGTTTGTAGGTCACTTTATTAGATTTTGGTTGAGATGTAGGTTTCTACTATTACTATTATTGTTATATATATTATTAGTAGTATCGCTATTATTGATATTATTTTTATTACTACTATTTTGTTTTTGTATGTGGTCTAGCAGCTCAGGTGGTAGAGCACTGAGCTCTCTTCTAGGAGGTCCAGGGTTCAAGACCGCATGCTTGCAATAGGCTTGGCGAGCCAGAGTAAATTTTCAGCCTTTTCTAACCTACCCAACTTGTTTGGGACATAAGACTCACTTTTCTTTTTCTTGTTGGATTTTTTGTTGGATTTCTTTTCTAGCCTACCCCAACTTGTTTGGGATAAAAGGCTTAGTTGTTGTTGTTGTTGTTGTTGAAGTTGTGACATTTGATGACACTAGAACCTCCTGGGTTAGAAATGCACCAAAAATTGTCCAAAATCACGATGACCGTGTATACAATAATACAAAACAAAATAAGTATTGGACGCACATAATTTAGGGGACATTTATTTATTTATTTTCTTTTTCTTTCCCTGAAGGAAAAAGCGAGCGAGAGAACATTTAATTTCAAGCAAGTAATTTGTTTTATAATTTAACAAAAATAATAAAATGGTAAATTCTGTGATTTAATATGATGTGGCCTCAGAGGAGCTAGATGCAAACCGTGTTTGTGGCAGGCATCCACAACGAGCATCTTCTTTTTGGCAGGACTTAGTAAATTATTATCAGAATGTGCATTTTTTTTATCACCAAAAGAAATTGAAAAACAAATTAATTGGCCTTAAAGGACTATATATTAATGGTTCGTTCTAGATTAAATAAATTTTCGTGGTTAGTTCGAAACCAATTCAACTATTTGTGAGATTAGATTTTCGACCAACTCAAGTTTTCAGCTCGAAATTATCTTCGGTCAAACTTACTCGAGTTTGATTTGCAACAGCTCCGCATGTAATACGCTTAAGGCCCTAATCGGAATCAGAGAAATCAAGAAAAGAAAAAGAAAAAATTCTCGTTAAAATTTTTTAGTTTTGGACGGAAATTTATCGGACCAAAATTTTCTAGCCAATTTTCGCCGGAAGAGAATTTCTCCGCTTCCGTTGTCGGTTCCGATTAGCGGATTTGGAAAAAAGTGAATTCTATTTCCTTTTCTCGCATTAAATTTGCGATTCCGATCAGAGCCTAATTGTGATTTGCAGTATCTAGCTTTGAACGTGACATAATATGCTTAACGTTTAAATTATTACTTTCAAATTCCTTTGAATTTTATTACAAAATTAATTATTGGGTATTTTAAATATGATATTTAAAATATTTTTTTTTGCACTCTCATAAGTGATAATTCCTTAATATAAAAATAAATGTGGAGGGGTGTAATAATTGAGTTCATCGGGCCATGGGCTGTGTTCACAACTCAAAAAAAAAAATAATAATAATAATTGAGTTTGTGCAGAATTCAAACTCAAATCGCGTTCGAATTAGTCTAAGCTCAATAGTTTGATTAATTTTTATTTACAGCTCAACTTGCCTTAATTTATAATAATAAATTAAATTAGAACTAAGATCAACGCACTTCATTTATCAAAACTGTGCTAGTTGGTCCATCATTGTTTCTTTAATTAATTAAAATTGCATTATCTTAGCCATGAAGTGGCTGTCACTAAAAAGTAAAAACCCATGCCCACATTGGCCGTACAATCAATAGTACTTGAATCATGCAAAAGTTCGGAGGTCCCATCGCTCAAATGATTTGCATGTTGCACCTCCGTCGTCTCTATCTACTAATCTAAAATGAATCCGTATTCATGTAATCGAGCATAATATATTGTACTTTTTGGTGCATCAGCCTCTGCTATCATAGATTCAGAGCCCGTATGCATGCATAGTTTATTTGTACTGATTGGTCAAATTTGTATTACAATTCCTTTTAGTTTAAATCGAGGTTTACTTGTCATCGGCATAATGATGATTGATTGCCGACGGCAAATAATGTGATCTCCACCCTTGATAGCTGGTGTGTTTGGGATGCAGTCGAATAAGCTAATTCTTAAATTAGGGCCCAACAATGCCTCACCAAACACATAACAAGCAATTGAAATAAGCTATTCAGCATCTTATTCTAATTTCTTCTTTTGGACAAATAAGCGAAGAGAGAGAAACCCACAAATAAGCGGACAAATAGCTAATTCGTCCCCATGTGACTTCTCTACCAAACACACCCGTAATTTCTCCTAAATTCTGATCTTAGTGGTCTTGTGTTGGAGGCAAAGTTCAATTAAACTAAGACAAATTATGTCGTGGATAAAATTTTATAACTATGCTTCAATTTAGATCGTTCATTTAAAATTACAAGCATAGATGAATGATCATGATTCAAATTTGATTTAAAAACTCTGTCCTTCACGGAATTACCTTAAACTAAATGTGTTTGGATGTTAAAAGTGCTTTTAATTGCTTATCTCAATTTTCTAAGGAAAAAAAAAAGAGATAGATGTCCGAGTCGATAAAAATTTGACAAGTCTATTTATAATTTCTAAATACATATGGTTAGCAGTTTAACTGAATGCAAGCATTTAGTCTCAAATAAGTTGGGACATGTAATAAATAAAATCCAACGAGGTCGAAGTCATCAAAGAAAAAAATTAGAGTAGCGTTTATGCATAAAAGCAAAGAAATTTCTAAGTATCAAACATAAAAGCCATGCATGAAAAAATATGTACGGACTTGCTTTCATCTTTTTTTTTTTTTTAGATACACTAGATAGAGACTACCTAGTTGACTTGCTTTCATCTTGTACTTTGGAATTTTTTTTTCCATATAATATGTTTAATTGTCAATTTCATTTCTTCAATTAAAACATTTTATTAGATAATTCTTGGAATTTGAAATATTAATATTATCTTTTTAGAAATTGCAGAGACAAGAAAACATATAATAAATATATTTGGGTTCAGATTTAAATTCTCCGCATTTAAAGTGAGGACTGGGTTCTTTTTGAGATTTATAAACGGCGGCTGTGGCCTATAACAAAAGAAAATCGTGTCCATTGAATTTAGTCAGGTCTAGTTGTAATATATTAGTAGACATTGCGTCGTAATCTTTTAGTTATACATCGTATTACAACATCCATAGAACCATAGGATTATCGCTTTTCGTTAGCTAGAACTTTTCATCCTTATCATAATCCCCTAGATTCATTGATTGCAAAAACGTGATTGGTCTTTTGCCGAGTATAGACATTTTATTTAGGCAAAATCAGTCATATACCTTCCAAATCTTCTTTATTCAGCCATACACCCTCATAATCTTTAATATTAGTCATGTATCCCTCAAATCATCTTAAATATAGTTATTTACCCTTTTTAGTAAATTAAATGATATTTAAATTTTGAAAATTAAGTTTTTATATTTTAAGACATAAACACCCTGTCCTTTTAACTCTCTGAATTTCTGGTTGATTCATCTCCCGCCTAAACATAGAAACTTATGTGATATGAAAAGAGACAAAATATGATAAGAAAATAAGTTAAAACCGAGGATAAAAGAATGTGTCAGTTAATTATGAAAAAAAAGATTAATTGTCATTAGTTGAATTCAACCATGCATAAATACAATAACGGACATACATTTCAATTTTACTAGTTTTTGGTGAGAACAGGGAACATGGTATCTGTTGAATGTACTTATGAAACTAGGCACCGTTGACATAAGCATCTTCAAGCTTTCCTTTTTTTATAAATATTAATCGCCATCCAGTTTCAAAAATGAAAAAAAAGTTATGTATGATTTTTTATTTTCTAGAAAGATTTGTTTTAGACAGTGATTTTAAAAATATTATCTGTCAGCTTTCCATTCATTTCTGGTCATTTGAGTGCAGTAAACAAAATAACCTTGAATTGTGTGTATATCGCCATTCATTTCTTTCCATTGGAGGAACAAATGAATGCATGTGTGAAATAGGAAAGTTGAGAGATCAAATGACATGGGCATTTCAGTCTTAAAAATATAAAAACTGAATTTTCAAAATTTAAATATTATTTAATTTACTAAAAATGGTAAATAACTATATTTAAGATGATTTGAGGGATAAATGACTAATATTAAATATTAGGAGGGTATATGGATGATTAAAGAAAATTTGGATGGTGTATGACTGATTTTGCCTTTTATTTAATACTTTAAATGACTCAATTTGTAATTTAAGAAGAAATTATTAGTTTTGTACTTGCCCATGTGATTTTATAGCGTACAATGGTACAAGTTACTGAGGCAGCGACAGTAGAGTGAGATAACTTTGACCAACTGGGGACCAATGCCAGCTTCTCCCTCGCATACAAAATGTTACGCCGGGTCCATCTAGCTTTTCGTGGTACGGATAGGTTTTGGCGGTGCCATGCTCCTGTTGAACCGTCTCTATTCAAAATGCAAAGTCAAGTTCAGTTCAGTGAACTAGTAAATTATTAATCCTGACAACTATTAGTAAATAGTAAGAAGCTATCTTCATTTATGTAATATTAAAATAATATAAAAACAATTTTAGTAATTATAATTTTTCAAATTGATATTATTTTTAAAATTTTACAAAGAGATAACATACTTTAAAAAAAAATTAATACAATAAAATTGAAAATTATTATGTTTATATTAATACTGCAATTATCACATTAATTAATACTTTTCATTACTGTTGCAAATGAGACAAATATACTCTGAACTCCTCTCGAGTTCTCACTAAATATAACTATACTAAATATATGCTCCTAAATCCTATCCTTTCAGACTGTTCAAAGTTCTAACTTCTAACCCCCTCGCTCTCAATTTAAAAAATCTCTCTACTCTACTAGAAAACAACAAAAAGAGAAAAGAAAAAGGTTGATTCGAAGATTAGGGTTTGCCTTTTCCTTCCCGCATTTTCCTTCTTCCCATGCGATCCGCCAAGCATTCGAAACCCTAGCTGTGTTGTTTCTTATCTGAATCTCCCTTGGATCGGAGCACAGTGTAGATCTGAAAATGGCTGATGCTAGTGGAGCTAGTGGAATGGAGGAAGGCACAGGTGGAGCAAGCGGAGGCAATGCGGCGCTTCTCTCCTCGTCAGTGTCGTTTAAGGGGGCGTCGCGCCGGCGGACTACTCCGGCGATCCGGCCGAGCTTGGATGCCGACGAGTTTATCAACCTTCTTCATGGGTCCGATCCGGTCAAGGTCGAGCTTAATCGACTGGAGAATGAAGTTCGAGGTGCTGATGCTTTTTACTCAGTGAAGGGATCTCTCTCCATTTGGCTTGGTTTTGTTTAGTAATTTGTTATTATTAATATTATGTACAGATAAAGAGAGGGAACTTGGAGAAGCTCAGGCGGAGATAAGAGCGCTCAGATTGTCCGACCGAGCCAGAGAGAAAGGTGTCGAAGAGGTAATTTTGAGAATATTGCATTTTTTGTATCTTTTTCTATATATTTTTTGGAAATGTTTTGTCATAGCTCATCAGGAATTTGCGACATTAATTCTAAGGAGAATGCACATGTTGAAACTTGAGTGTAGTAAATTCTGATTGGCTGATTCCGATACACTATTGCTTGCATTGTTTATTTTTTTCTTGATTTCAGCTTACAGATGAAATGGAAAGGCTATACGAGAAGCTGAAGTTGACCGAGTCTCAACTGGATACCAGAGTAAGTGTGCTGTCTATTCAGTTTAATGTTGATGCTATTTTACTGATTTCTATCTAATTGGGCCTTACATACAACGAAATTGCAGAATCTAGAGATCAAGAAAATAAATGATGAGAAAAAAGCCGCCATGGCTGCTCAATTTGCGGCAGAAGCGACACTCAGGAGAGTACATGCTGCACAAAAGGATGATGATATGCCGCCGATTGAAGCCATTCTAGCACCACTAGAAGCAGAGTTGAAGCTTGCTCGCCAAGAGGTAACAAGAGTGTTAAATTAATATTAGTCTACAAAATTATTTGTTTGATGTATCACCATACCCACTCTGTTGTTGACTGTTTGATGGTCCAATTGGCAATTAATTTTCTGCAGTGTGGTTGCCCCTCCATCTTGTATGTGCTATTTTCTGAAAGTGTGTCAACTGTGAATTGACATACCTTCTCTATTCGTAGCACTTGTGTATTGAATATCTGAAACTTTGAATGAGAAGTAAAATTGTGTTTTTGTTCTAGCAAGAGAACTAGCTTTTTTTTAAAAAAAACTGAGGTTGTCAATGTAAATTGTGGAGAAGTTATATTTGTGTTCTCAAGTTGGGTTGGGTGAATGGGTTGTCAGAAACCCATACAGAAAACCTGCAAGACATGTATAGTTCAATGTCTCCTAAAAGTTCATAGATTTTTACACAAGTTACTATTTACTATTTTTGGCAAACTGAAATGATCAGTTCTATTTTAAACTGCTGAGTACATTTAATTTTGGTTCAAGTAACTCGAAGCATTTTGATGATAGTAAGAGTAGGGCAGGTTTATGGCCCCCCTACGATATGCATGCTGCATACCACTGACAATGTTTATTGGTGATGTTAGCAAAGGGGATTCTGGGGACCTATGTAATCATTGAACAATTAATTCTATTTTGTTGTCCAAATCCTTTTTGTCTTTCAAAACAAGGAGGACGTTTTATCCTTTTAAAATATATTGTTTATTGTTGTATTATAGATGCCCTGAGATCCATAGCAAAGCATGGGGAGTTCATATTCCTCCATCACGTATCCACCTTTTCAATCCTTAATTGTAAATATAAGAACAAACATCAAATCACAAAATAGAACTGATAGATGTGATCTATGTTACTTTCCTACATACTAACATAAAAGATTATGGCATTCCAACTTTAAAATTTGATGGGAAACATTTACTTAAAATTTAAAAAGTTCATGTAAGCAGGCCACCTCAATGGATTTTTACAAGCTCTTGTTACCAATAAAAACATGTTCGAAGTGTTGTAATATTTTTCACGCTAGTAAAAAGGAAAATGACATAGAAAATATCTAGCAGATTTTATTTATAAATAATTTGAGGATTAATCTTTGAGTTATTATAGTTTTAAATGGAGGGACAGAGATGAACCAAAAGTGGAGGGCTTTGATCCTTCTACATAAGAAACTATAGTGGACTGAAGAAGGCTTCACATTATTTTATTTTTGTTTTTGTATGTTTGTAGATTGCTAAGCTGCAGGAAGATAACAAGGCTTTGGATCGTCTAACCAAGTCAAAGGAGGCTGCCCTACTTGAGGCAGAAAGAACAGTCGAGATTGCTCTAGCCAAGGCTGCCATGGTGGATGACCTACAGAATAAGAACCAAGAGCTGACAAAGCAGATTGAGATCTGCCAGGTAGTTTTTATGTATTTCATTTTTTTTTTTTTCGTATGCAAGGAGATAGTTTATGTCATAAATAATTCTCTTAATAAAAATGCAGGAAGAAAATAGGATATTGGATAGGTTGCATAGGCAAAAAGTGGGTGAGGTAGAGAAGCTTAGTCAGACTGTCAGAGAATTAGAGGAGGCTGTATTAGCTGGTGGGGCAGCTGCTAATGCTGTTAGGGATTATCAACGCAAATTCCAGGAAATGAATGTAATCTCCATCTTCTACTTATAGGAACATATTGTTTGATTTTCAAAGAAAATTTGTTGCTTTTGAATGAGCTGATTAGCCTGATATTGCATCCTGAAGGATTGTGACACACCAATACTATGTTGCTTAAATTCAGGAACTATTGCTGGACAATTTGGTTAATGTGTTGACTCTTTTGAAATTTGGTTGCTTATTAACACAAGTACTGTTGCAGAAATTGGGCCTTAGTTCACCAGCAGATGCTAGTAGCAACTAAGTCTACCACTTCTATATTCATCCATAGTTGTAAAACTTGCCTGTTAATTTATTGTGATAATTGTATTCATAGGAAGAAAGGAAAACTCTTGATCGTGAGCTTGCTCGTGCCAAAGTAACAGCAAATAGGGTGGCTGTGGTGGTTGCAAATGAATGGAAAGATGCAAACGATAAAGTAATGCCAGTGAGACAGTGGCTTGAAGAAAGAAGATTTATGCAAGTAAGAACTGAGAAAACTAAGTAACAGAAACAAGTTTTACACATTGTCAGATTTTAACTTACATTGGTAATGCATTTTACAGGGAGAAATGCAGCAACTTCGTGACAAGCTCGCGATAGCAGAACGGACTGCAAGATCTGAAGCTCAACTGAAGGTGTTTTTTTTTAATGTCCACAAAAGACTTGTTATCTTCAAGTTTTCAAGTAAGCTAGCAAGTTTCTAAATAAGCTGTTATTTGATTTCTCAGGAAAAGTACCAGCTACGGCTGAAGGTGCTCGAAGATGGCTTGAGGATGACCTCATCAAGTGGGTCCACTCGAAGTGCTGAATCAAAAGCTTTAAGCAATGGCCCATCATCCCGTAGGCTGTCCCTTGGTGGTGCAGACAATCTATCAAAGTTATCTCCAAATGGTGTTTTTTCGAGGAGATCGCCATCGTTCCAAATGAGATCCTCCCTCTCTGCTAGCAGTATGGTATTAAAGCATGCAAAAGGAACCTCAAAATCCTTTGATGGAGGTACAAGGTCGCTTGACAGGGGTAAGGTGTTAGGTAATGGAACGGGACATTTGCTCAATAGATCGACTGATGCAGTTAGAGATGGCAACACAAATGATACTTGGAAATCAAATTCTGAGGAGAAACCCAGTGATGGTACAACAACAAGCAGTGAATCAACTGATATGGTCTCTGGATTGTTGTATGATATGTTACAGAAGGAAGTCATTACTTTGAGAAAGGCTTGCAATGAGAAGGATCAAAGCTTGAAGGACAAGGATGATGCAATTGAGGTAGAACCGGAATATTATATTTCTAAATTCTGTCTTCTTAAATTCTTTGTAACTTGCAAGTGAACCTTCAATTTGGTTAATTTATCTGTTTATTTCTTGTGTAATTGAAGATGCTAGCCAAGAAAGTAGATACATTGACAAAGGCGATGGAGGTGGAGGCCAAAAAGATGAGGAGAGAGGTCGCAGCAATGGAAAAGGAGGTTGCTGCCATGCGTGGAGAGAAGGATGAATCAAGGACTAGGCGGCTTGGTGCTTCCAAGGCTCCTGCCAACAGTTCGCATGCAATTTCTTCCAGGTAAACCCCAGCACACTTTCCTCGATTCATCAAGCATTTTTACAGTAAAATTGTTTTGAAGAGACTAGTGTTTTTGGATAATAGAAATCATCTGATAAAGTATAAAGAGGTGACACATGAGGTCACGGGGATGACATAAGTATTGTAGATCGAAGAAAAGAACTTTTCAGGATTAATTAGACATCATCTATTTGGATCCAAAAGGAAATTTAAAGGTTATGTTACTTCTTATGTTAAACAATGTAATGTGTTGGCCAAGGAAATTTCTCCCAGATTTAACTTACTGATAGGCTTGTGCCGCATCAGTGTACCATGCGCTGATGTGGTGCATGCCCATTAGTTGGGGAAATCTGGTTGGTGGCTCCCAGGCGAAAATAAGCATTCCTCTTAATTAAACTATCTTGGACCAAACTAATGCCATTTTCTAATTATCTGTTGTCTGTAAAAGCAGTGCAAAATCCTTCCACTGGCTCACGTTCTAATTTACTACGAACCTGTTTCACATCTCAAAGACTGAATTAATGTTATCATCCTTTTATTTAAAAAAAATGCGATTCAGAAATCTAGGTTTTTCTTCTTCATTATGAAGCCACGGTCTGCTT
The DNA here is from genome assembly GCA_027562975.1 of Rhynchospora breviuscula. Classification (NCBI taxonomy): domain Eukaryota; kingdom Viridiplantae; phylum Streptophyta; class Magnoliopsida; order Poales; family Cyperaceae; genus Rhynchospora; species Rhynchospora breviuscula. The sequence continues at coordinate 47,382,435 of CM050399.1, forward strand.
GCTCTAAGTACTGATTTGAGTTCCTATTTTCTAATTTTATCAGAAGTTTCCCAAAGAGTGGCTTGATGCGCAACCATCAATGACATCTACAGCAGGGCCTTTGGCTCTCTCTCTAACTCGGGAGGTGCATATGGTTCTTGCATAGTTGCTTGTGTTTTGTTTTATTTTGGTTCCATCTTAGTTTTAAGATTAAGATGGCACGGGCAATCATGCGCACTGTTAACTTGTGAAGATGAAATGAGTCAGGACACAGTGTACGATGTTACTTGTGACAGTGAGTCATAGTGGGAGTTGGAGACAGGTACACATTATGCAACTTTTGAGCAAGTCGAAGTTTCTCAGGGCTTGTATATGTTTAAAAGATCTTGCATCAGATGTATTATTTAGTGAAAACCCATGGCCTTGTTGTTTTCCAGGTTGTGAATATTCTTGTAATCTTACTTGATTACCAAGCTATTTTATTTATCTTGCAAGTGGTTGGTTCCAAAATAATTTTATATATCAACTTCTTTCACTCTAATTCCATTAGTCCTGTAATCTTGTTCTCTTAATGCTGAGCTGATTTCGTTTTTTGAATGTTTGATGTAAAAGTAGGACGATTCTGAATTATAACATGTTTGACTAAAACGTAATTGACCCCTGCAATTTAGCCACATTTATTCGGGATTGTTTATTTATTTAGTTTTTTAAAAATTTTGACAGAGGCTGTAAGTTAATGGATTCAGGAAACTACAACTGGGAATATATATCAGGTGCCTAAATAACTTGAGAGGTTGGTGGATCTATGACTTAAAATTGGTTAGTTAAGCTGCATTCTAAAGCCCAGCTTTTCTTTTGATTTGTAGAAAGTCTTTCGGTGTACAACAGTAGTAAGTGCACAATATTTTATATCCTGGGCTATATTCAGCGAAGGTAACAAGTACAACATCTTCGTGCTAGAAAGTTTGGGCTTTAATTGTGACAGTCTTCATAAATTAATTTTCTTTTAAGTTGAAGAGTTAATTAATTATGTAAACTAGGATTTGAAACCGAATCCGAGAGGACTCGAAATTTGTAAACCCCAACTCATTATAAATTTAATACGGTATATAGAAAAATGATAACATTTTACTGTTTAACATTTCACAAACTTCCTACTTACTAATTTGACATCCAAAAGGTCATTTGGTCAAGCTCCTTGCTCTGCAATAACACGAATGATTGCATAGAGATAATTTACCTTTACAGTTCTGCCACATGCTACAATTATTTTATTGCAGCATTATGACCATACATCTTGTTTAAGCCTAAATCATAAGTTTCTCTTCTCAACTCGAAAAGTTTTTTTTTTCCAATTTTTTTTTTTTTTTTTTTTTGAATTTGAACAACTCCTTGCCAAGAGATATCAGCCATGTTCATTGTTTAGCATGCAAAAAAATTGTTCTAATCGAATAATATCACAATTGCATATTAACAAATCTTTAGCTTATATGCAACTGATGACACCGTCACCGTGCATAGCAAAAATTTATGTTTAGGCAAATTCTACAGTGGATCGATTTATTTTATGTTGACTAAAAAACGGATCGTTGTTTCGAAATTGTAGACAAATGTGATTAATCCCTCGCAAAATTTTCCCGTATGTTTATATCTAGAATAGGTTGTATTCCTAATTTTGGACTCAAACGGGCATTAAATGCACATAAATTCCTAGGCTATAGGTTTGGGGTTGCACTGTTGCAGCAACCAATAATCCTTTTGGTCTTTTTCATTGATGGTCAAATTGACATATTCACCATTAAAAATGGGAATTACTTACGACAATCAGCGCTGATTGGCTGATTGCAATCAAGCAATCAGAGCGCTCTCATTCTCACGGACCTCACCCTCTCACGCGAGTCTAATTCCCCTCCCCTCACGCCTTCGGTTCACCCCTCTTTACTCCCTGTCTTTATCTCTCCTTTAAATCGTTCTTTCCTCCGCGCAAATCAAAAGAGAAGAGTTGGAGAAGCGAAGGAGAGATCATCTCAACCACCTCTCCGACCGCCGCATTGCCTCTCTTCGCCTCGTGCCTCTTCGTGTTCGGCGATTCTACGACCAATCGGTGATTCTTCGTGCTCGACGATCCTTCTCCTTCACCATAGATCTCCCATCACTTCATTGTACCCTCTTGCGCACTTCTCCAGATCTGATATAGGAAGAAGGAAGTAGAAATCGAGAAGGGTGAAAAGAGAAAATTTATTTTTAGTTCTGGTTATACTACGAGTTGGAAGTAACTCAATAGTTATAAGGAATAAGTTAGTTGAGAGTTATTTACAGTCTTTATTAGTCAAAATTGAGTTAATAATCTGTTATGGTATTTTTGTGCTATCTTTGTGGTCTTCTAGGAGATTATTAATGTGTTTTGGTATTAGAAAAAATAGTTGAGATGATGTATTAATGTGCAGTGGATTTTAAATGTAGTAGAATGCTATATAAGCTGAATATGAGAATCTAATACAAGATTGTTGAATTATTACGAATTTTACTTTGTGCGTTGAGTTTATCTCCTCTCTTATTCACTGTTGGGTCAAGTTCTTACTCCTCTTCGAGTGATATATCGTTACGCTTGTTGGTTCCTTTAAGTCTCCCAATCCGAACGGCGTCACAAATTTACTAATATTATTAAATAATTTTTCGAATTACTAAATAATTTTATTTATTTTTAATAATATTAATAATAAAAAATTCGGTAGATACCGCCATATTGGTACACTTTGTCACTGTGAGAAAAAAATATATAAATTGACAATTGCTTCGTTTGATCAACCCCAAATTCCAAGACGTTGAACAATAGTGGTGAACTGTACAAGCGTGAATAGAAAACCCAGAGAATATTTCTTCAAAAAAGAAAAAAAAAAGAGAATAATTACGACCTGCCTATAAAGGCCGAAAATTTTTAATATAGGAATGATTGGAAATAAATGTACGAATGCAGGAATACAGATTAAATATTTACGAAACTAGGAACCAAGGTACGGCACCAACAGTCTTCACTCCATTTTGCCTTGGTTCACGTACTCGGAGAGAGTTGATATTTCTGATTTTTCTTTCCTCCATGAAATTAAATGGACAGCTCCATTTTTATTTTGAATATTTTTCAATAGTGGTGATATTTGGTCTTCTATTGTTTGAGTTCTATTTAATGGTCATTTCTCAATGAAAATTTATGACTATTCTGAAAAAAAAAATAAGATATATACAATAGTGTAAAATTATTCTGTTTATATATAACAAGAACATTTTTTATTTTTTTTCAAATTGTTGGACATTACTTGATTTGTGGAATTTTAGATTTTAGTCATTTTGTAAATTTTTTTAGGTTTTCAAAAGTTGGAGATACCAAAATTATTATAGGATTTTTTTTTATTGAAACCTCATAGTTTTGAATTTTTTTTTGTAAATCTGTGACATTTCCTTCCAAAACATTAGGAAATATTGAATTTCATTATTTTTACGAGATTATAAGATATCCCTTTAAATTATAAAGTCCTTAAATTTCTTTTATGGAATCAACCGAAATTTTTTTAATAAAAAATCATATTATATAAATATGATATAAAATTCATAATATTTTGGGTTCTACTAGAATTTCTGTAATTATTTGTATTATAGGATGTTTGTGAAAAAAATGAAATAAAAACAATCTGCTTTGCACAGCTGGAATTTTCTGAAATATTTTTGTAAATTTTTTATCCAAAGTGATACGTTCTAAAATGTCACACCAAAATGCATATGACAAAAAAAATAGCAAACACCTAGAGGAAAATCAAAATAAATTGAACATTATTCTTGAATCAATAAACCCTATGATGTACTAAAGCTATTTCATAGGGCTTATAATTTTATGAGGTGCAATATAAATCTCATTAAATAATCAAATTTTATGTGTAATGAAATTTTCTTTAAAATAAATTGATGATAAATGTTCAAAATACCACATGTCAATTAATGTTCTAAAAATACGAAAAAGTTATTATAAATATTCTGATGATTTTAATAAATTTTTTGTTATTCGAATCTTTATATTTTCAAAATAATTATCATAAATTTTAATGGGAAAATGATTTTGAAGGCCTTCAAAATAGTAAAATTTTTTTTTGGAAACATCTGTTGAAAAATAATAAATGGAACATCGACCATTTCTACACGGATTGGAGATTCAATTTTGAGAATCGTCCCAACTCTATGCATGCCGTGAACCAAGAAAAAGGTGGAGCTGGTACCGTACATCGGTTCATACTTTCGTAATTTCATAATGAGTGTTTCTACACTAGTAGATTTATTTTATGTGATTCCTATATTAAAAAATGTCTGCTATAAAGGAGTAAAACATAAAAAAGCCTGTGGGGTCCGATATTACTTAATGCAAAATAAAAGAACCTAAACGCGTCATTTTCAGTGGGGTTTTTAATATTTTGTTTACTTGACTTGTTGACTTGTGAAGTCTTTAATCGTGCTTTTTGGAAAGGTTGCAACTTTATCCCACATCTTGGGTATTTGTCACACTCTGCAGCTGAATGTAATAGCTCTCGTCACGAAAATATTTATGAATGTACCTTCATAAGGCTTATCCTAGTTATTACACAGATATATATATATTTTTTCTTCGAGAATAATAGATAATATAACAAATATTATCAAGTTAAGGTAAGAATAAAAGTAGAACTCCTAAATACTATAATATAACAGTCACTACTCAGTACAACTCCTCAGCCTCCTCCTCTACATCATTGGCTATGTCTATAACTGGACTGACTACATCTGGTACAGGAGTAGGTGGAGGTGCTTGAGGGGTAGCAAGTGGAGCAGGAGGGGCAGGAGGATCGGGATACTCACGATAAAAGTAAACACCAGTAAGAGAAAGGGAAACATGATAAGCTATAGAAAAGTGGAGGTGTGGTACGTAAGTCTGCAAATGAACATGAGAACCGTAAAAAATGGCAAGTGGTGGTCCCCTCACCGGATGGTGTGTCGCCTGGAACCCCCAACCATCGAGGAATATGCAAAACAAACGCGAGTGAGAATTAAATTCTCAGTGCGGATTTTAGTTCCAGACATAGATCTCTAATTGAAATCTTAATCAAGAATTAATACCCGACTTAATCAACATATATCATAAATGAATAAATGATAATTAATTAAGCAATATGAATATAAAAACAATTTATAGAAGCCATGAAATGCAAGTCTGTAGCTAGCTGCATGCCGAACATATGAGGAAAGACGGTCCAATCAAAACCATACTGCAACTTTTACGTAAAGAAAATTATTTGCTTAAATAAAATTATACATTACGTAAAGAAATAAATTAAATTAATTAACAATAAATTTATTCAACAACCTTAACAAGAAACATAATATACATGTAATTAATAACTTTAAACTACATGTATCGCAACTTTTATGATTTTTATACCAAAGGTAATGCAATTTAAAAATAATTAATCTCGAGCTATTGAAAGATATCATAATAAAAGTCCAGAAATTTTTTTTTCTGTTTGTTTTATTTACTATTGAAAAAATATCGTAATTAATAGCAAGAAACATAATATACATGTTATACTATTTATTTACTAAATAAAAGTTCCGAAATTTATTTTTTGTTTTATTTATTATGAAATAGTCGGAAGTCATCGTGCATTTAATAGTATTTTGTTACCTCTCAACAAAGCACCATGCATATAATGATATTTACTTAGAAGTAGGGCTCAATGTATAGGGTAGGATATGGTAGAGACATTTTCGTTAACCGTATCCGTTAAAATTTTCTTTATCCATACCCTACCCGTACCCGTTAAAAATGGACTTACCCGTACCTTACCCTTAACCATTATGAATTAACGATAAAAGTAGGATAACGGTAGAAAATGAATTATAATGATAATAATTCAATAAAAAAATTGTACAATATGAATAAATAAATATATTAATAAAGTGCAACATTGAATAATACTTTAATTATAATAAAACCATTAATTATTCGTAACGACAGCTTTCTTTCATATTTTGTCATTCTTTATATAATTTGGCCACCATTAATAGTCGAGTATGTAATATAATTTTTTTTTACAGTCTCATTCATAAACTATTCGAAATAAATACCTACGAAACGTACATTTCATTTTTAGTTTTTTAATTCGAAAAAATTGTACTTTCGGTATATTCATAAACACACGGCAAAATTTCATGCTTTTTAAATTTAATTGATCTGAACAATACTGAAATGAGGAATTCCACTAAAAAGTTAATATCAAATTATTGTAGACTGAGGACCGCCTTTTAGTGCACAAGATTTATTGCTTTGGGACATTTCAGTTGACTTTCTCGAATTCTTTTCATAGGGATCGATCTGATACGTTGAAATAAAAACTACTGAGATCACTTTCACCCAACGTTATTGATGAAAAAATGTGGTTGTTAATATTTTCTAATTAGGAATGATAAGTATCATCGCTAAAAAAATCATCGCGCGCCATCGCTATGACTAGCAGTTGTCTGTTACAAATGTTCATTTTAATAATCAAATGTGTTCAGTTTAATAATCAAATATGTTCAGTTAAATGCGTCAACTAATGGTTTTATTATATAGAATCGCGCGTCAGTAGCATCAGTCTTGGAGAGAGGCGCACTAGGGGCAGAGTCGGAAAAAATTTTATTTGAACCGGATCGGTTCATGACCCCTTCTAATTTTTTCATGTGTTTTTTGTCCAGTTCGTGACCCATTCGCTTGACATTGCACCTATTTAAAAAAAATAAAAGTAATACTTAATAAACTGAATATTTATATGTAATAACCTAAATATTTATACTTACGAAAGTGAACATTTGTTCTTATTAAACTAAACATTTATATTTATCATTCCTGAACATTTTTGCTTATAACATTTATATTTTTTTATTGCAACTAACTGAACATTTGTACTTAATTAACAGAACATTTGCACTTACCCAACTGAACATTTACGTACGAAATAAAGTGCACTGGATGAGGAAAGGAAGCGCTGGGTGAGGGGGACGCTTCATTTGCGATGGCAGCGATGGTATTTTAGACGATGGCAGTAATCAATTTTCTTTTCTAGTTGTTAATATTAAAATGTATTATAGGAAAGAGAGTCGCGTCGAAGCCGTGACGAATAAGGCTTCCTAGTGTAGTTTAAAGTTAATAATTACATGTATATTGTGTTTCTTGTTAAGGTTGTTGGATAAATTTATTGTTAATTAATTTAATTTATTTCTTTACGTAATATATAATTTTATTTAGGCAAAGGATTTATGCTGCATGCCATTTTCGTATGTCTCCATGGTGCATCTTTTTTTTTTTATTTAATAAGGACTGGTTCAATATCTTTAGGGTAAAAATATATTTACACACTACACCATTTATTTTTATTAGTACCGGTTTTATATGTATTAGTAGTACCGGTTTTGTTGTGGTACTAATAATAGGGGGTGTTAAAAATAATAAAAAACCGGTACTAAACAGGCGGTATAATGAGGTAGCTGGAACTGGCGGGAGGGATTATTAGTACCGGTTTTTAACTAAAACCGGTACTAAACAGGCAGTATAATGAGGTTGCTGGAATCGGCGGCAATGATTTTTAGTACCGGTTTTTAGTTAAAAACCGGTACTAAAGATACATTTTGAATTTTTCAGAGTATTTTAGTACCGGTTTTTTACTAAAAACCGGTACTAAAAATCATTGCCGCCGGAATAAACGATTTTTAGTACCGGTTTTTAGTTAAAAACCGGTACTAAATTTAGTAAAAAAAAAAAAAGTTTTTTTTTGTTTCTGGGGCTAGCCCCTTTTTGCTAGCCATCAATATTTGTACCAATATATACCAGCGGTATATATATATGCATATATGCATCCATACAATATCAAAACACAGAAATATCAAAACACATAATAATATCAAATCACATATATATATATAAGTCACTACAAATCACATATATACTTAATCAATTACCCATGATGACCTACAAGTGCAAGTAAAAATCCAAACCACTCATTTACAGTATAATTAATCTCGTCCTCACTGTAGTGCTTACCTATCGGTTGCAAAACCTGCATTTTGACATTTCATATAGTTAATGACATATGAAAATTTATAAATTTATAAACTAATCTAATTAAACTTGGTTTAGTAGATTAAAACTAAATTGCTACTAACCCTAGTCATATACAGTAAGATTAATTAAATTTAAGATTAATTAAATTACCGAAATTGTCTTCTCTTCTTTTTCCTCCTCTTCGATTTAAATAACCTTTTCTCTTTCTCTTCCGTTTTCTATTTTATTAGATTGAAATTAAAAAAAACAATAAAAAATAAAAAAATATGCATATAATTACAAAGTTATAAATAAAATACAGAAAAAACAAAGAATATACCTCAAAATGAGAATTATTTTAGCTTCTCGTAGATCTCCTTTGCTTTGTCTTCTGATTTTTCTATTTTTCGAAATTTTTCTTGATTTTTAGCTATTTTTTATGTGCTTTTGGATAGCACAAAAATATTCTCGGTTTTAGAGGGGAAAAGAAAAGGCCAAGAACAGTATAAACTAGTTATAAGAGAGTGGAGGAGATAGAGTGGAAGAGGAGGAGATAGATGTGAAATTCTGCGGATTATTAGTACCGGTTTTTTATAAAAAACCGGTACTAATATTTGCAGTAAAAGTAAAAAAAACGGCCATATTTTAGTACCGGTTTTTTTTAAAAAACCGGTACTAAAATATGGCCGTTTTTTCTTTCCCTTTTCCCGGAAAAATAGTACCGGTTTTTTTAAATAACCGGTACTAAAAATATATACTGATAATTACCAATTTGCCACCATGTATTATTTATACCGGTTTTCTTAAAAAACCGGTACTAGTAGTCTGGTACTAAAAATCTTTTTTGGTGTAGTGACATAATATGAATTAACATAATGCATCTCGGTTCCATGAGGGGTGGCCACGAGACACGTGAGAGTAACAAGCATTTAGAAAAGTAAACGTAGCGCCTGGCTTGGATCGGATTCCCGAAATCCGATCCAAGCGATTTCTAAGATCAAATTTTACGAATCCGATCCTACAACATTAGTTTTAAAATTTAGATTTTTTCATTTATTTTCGAAATTTGTGTGAACAGTAAACTTAGTTTTAATTTTTTCGGAAGTTTCGGCCGCCCGGTTTGAACTTAGGCCAAGAGGGTGGTCATCATTTAGTGCGGGAGCCCATATTTTTTGATGTTGAAAATCTAGGAAGTACTTCAATTCTGATAAAGGAGGTTTATCTATACATGAAAAGAAGTTCGTTATTAGGTTAGTATCCCGATGATGAAGATGATGTCTTTACTGTGATGGTTGAACTAGAGAGAAATGTTGTATCTTTTGATAGTCCCATATTCTTTGATGAAGAACTTACTGATAATCTATCGCTGCCTCCAACCTCTCCTTATGCCTTTGCAAAGATTTCAAATTTGGAGAATAGTTCTTTGGTAATAATGAATGCATTGTTTGAGCGGGAAATTTTGCATTTAACTCACATTAAGATCATGATTTCAAGATTCAGCGATCCATTCTTGCAGTCAAGTCCCATGCCAACAAATGCATAGTATTTCACATTTTTTAGCGATTGCAATTCTCAATTTTGTGTTGTTTTTGATCAAATATGAGAACCATGTGCAAAATTATCTTTTTTGTGGATTGCACCACTCAATTCTGATTTCTTATGTGTTATGGTGCATTGTATGTGAGTGGCAAATGATCTTGTTATTTACATGGAGAAGAATTTTGGAGAAATCGCAGCGGGAATGTGGTGAGCCCAATTTGAGTTTTAATTGTTTGCGCCTATAAATTCTTAAAACATGACAACCGAGACCTCTTCGTGCAATTATTTTGGTGCTTGTTTAGTTGTTATATTTTCAAGAGGTTTGCAATTAAAGATCACAATAAGAAGGTAAGCAAAACTCAAGGACGAGTTTCAATGTAGCAGAAGCGTATGACACCGATTAGGATGCCGACTAATTATTTGAGCCATGTCATCCATTCAAAGGAGCAGTAAAAAATTATTAATAAGTTAGTTGGGAGTTATTTATAGTCTTTATTAGTCAAAATTGAGTTATTAATCTGTTTTGGTATTTTGTGCTATTTTTGTGGTTTTCTAGGAGGTTATTAATGTGTTTTGGTATTAGAAAAAGTAGTTGAGATGATGTATTAATGTGCAATGGATTTTAAATATAGTAGAATGTTATATAAGCTAAATATGAGAATGTAATAGAAGATTATTGAATTATTACGAATTTTACTTTGTGAGTTGAGTTTATCTCCTCTCTTATCCACTGTCGGGTCGAGTTCTTACTCCTCTTCGAGTGATGTATCGTTACGCTTGTTGGTTCCTCTAACACTGTGTATGGTTGGGTGGTAGAGGATGGGATTGAAAGTAAAATATAAAGAGGAAAGAGATGGGAGGGAATGGAAAGTAAATTAAGTTTAATTTTCTTGTTTGGATGAATTATAAAGGGGAAGGAAAAATAAATTTTACTTTCCCTCTTATGTCTTGTTTGGATGAATTAATTTAACAAGGGTAAAAAATAAAATTGACAAATTTTATCCCTGAACCCTTCAACTCAATCAGTCCGTTCAAACATGTTTATTCCAGATTGTGTTGCTGGGTATAACATCCACTTGTAAAAAATTATGCGACTTTTAAATTGTACCAACAAATTAACTAAAAAATGTACCGTGCAAGTATCAAGAGCACTAGTGCATATACATTGGTACAATCAATGTTCTCAACCGAACCCAATTTGTATTGATAAAAATCAATTCAAATTTTTTCAACCGAACCCAATTAGCATAGTAGTACTCTTTAAATTGGAACGGATTAATTTATTCAGAAAATTAATAGTACTCTCCATTGTCTTTCATTCGAATACTGGTCCCTCTACTACTGAACTCACAATACTAGTACGCAATCTGTACCAATAATCGGCCCCAACCCCAACTGTCTATCTTATTTCTTTATTGCAGAAAAGAAACTACAAACTGCTCATAAATATGCCATGGAAATAAATGGAACTAACAAGAAACAACAACATGTCTGATTATGGATATCTGCCACATGAGGTACTAAGAATGTTACATAGCTAAACAGATTCAACTTTTCACAGAATGTTACATACTACAAGACATACTAACTGATTCAACCTTGCTCATCACATCACAATATTATGATATCCAAGACTATTACAGAATCTCAATACACACAAGGGAATAAAAGAAACTATTATTATTCAAAGCAATTGATAAAAAAAAAAACAATCAAATTTTATTATTTGTATAAGAAAATTCAATTATTGTAGTCCCTCTACATGGCCACAGCTATGTCGTCTCTCAATTGCTCGCCTCTCATCCTCTCTTGGTTGTCGTCTCCTCTAGCAACACGCTCTGGTTCATCTGACTGCTCTTCAGCATCTACTTGATCGACTTTTTGCATATCTGGATCCTTGTCAATTAAATAGTTATGAAGTAAACAACACGCCACAACTATCTTTTTTTGTACTTTTACACTATAGTGTGGTTGGTTGGATACCGATAAGAAGATTGATCCATCAGAATATTATTGTTATTTCCTTTTGTCAGTTTTTCTCTACATTTAATCTGTCGTCCACAGCTAACATTTTATTTATGAATACTCTTTTCCTATCTAAAAAGAGGTGAATAGAACTGGTATATTTTAAGACAAGGCAAGCCTAATACTAGAATAAGCAAATCAGAACTGAAAGCCTCACAGGTACAATATGACGCTCTAGGAAGTAACAAATAAAAATCAAGTAATAAAACTACTAATTTTCTAGTACGAGGCTCGACCTCCATAAAAGAACAGCTTGGATGTGGGGATTTACTCCCTGATTTTTCTAGTTGAAGACGGTTTCAAAGGAGATCAAACAAGCAGAAAATTAAGGAAACATACCAATCAAATTTAGTCAAATTGAGAGATTCTTTACCTCTGTTGGAAGGTGACTTGCTGAAGAAAATCAACGATCAAGCTCCTCAAACTATGGTGTATTCTAAATCAAACAAAATCAAGGCATAAATCGTTAGAAATAATAATTGTGCAGCAAAAGATAAAAAAGGTCAGACAATATAGTTGTATAAATCGTTTCCAATATTACCTCAATTTGAGGAATCGTGTAGAAAAGCGATAAAAATTGTGAGATCGTGCAGTATGAGAGATGATATATAGTTCTCATGAATAGTGAAAAGGAAGACAAATCTCGCGAGGTAAAGGAAGATCGCGCGGCAATAGGAGAAAGATAGCGCGCCAAGAGGAGCATCGCTGTCAAAGAGCATCTTCGTGATTTTCTTTCCCTCCGTTCTACTCCAAATCGGAGGAAAACATATTTGTGCGCGAGGGAAAATTGAGAAGTAAATTTGGTCCCCTCACTATTTTCTTCTCCTCCGGATTACTTTCCATCCAAACAACGGATATTTAGGCTGTGCTCCAAAACTCCGATAATAAAGGAGAGGAACGGAGAGTAAAGGTGACCGGAAATTTGTTACCCTCCGATTTGGAGTGGAGAAGTTTACTCTGAAAACTTTCGAATTTGAGTTTGTCTCTTCCATCTTCCATCTTCTTCTTTTCCTTTCCGTAGTCTTCTCCTCTGCATGGAGCGAGTAACCAATCGGGCAAAGTAAACTTGTCCGTTACTCTCCTCTCCTCTCCTTCCGATTTGGTGTTCTGGAGCACAGCCTTAGAATTTCCCCTTCCGATCGCTTTCCTTCCCCCACTTTACCTCCAAACCAAACAGACTCTAGAGTCTCCCAATCCGAACGGCATAACAACTTTACTAATGGGCTTGTTTGGATCGTATGGGAATAAGGATTTTAGGGGTAAAACGTTGGGAAGTGTGTAATTTTGTGAGAGAATTTAAGTCTAGGAAGAAGCTATTCCTAGAAATAGGCTATTCCTAGCCCATCCAAACGACCCCAATGTTATTAAATAATATTTCGTATTACTAAATAAGTTTATTTATTTTTAATAATATTAATAATAAAAAATCCGGTGGATACCGCCATATTGGTACACTTTGTCACTGTGAGAAAAAATATATCAATTGCTACTTTTGATCAACCCCAAATTCCAAGACGTTGAACAATAGTGGTGAATTAATAGAACCCTGCAAGGTGCCAAAGATGTGAAAATGAAAATGAATTTGAGGTTCATGCACTGTTTTTCTGTCCTGGCTCAAGAGCGGTCTGGTTTGGGTCAAACTTGGGAATAAGAGTAGAGAATTTGCCACTGGAGATTAATGAGGCTGTAAAACAGATAACACAACAGCTAGGGGAAGAGGAAATAAAGTGTTTTGCTTACACTCTTTGGGAGCTGTGGAAGGAAAGAAATGAAGCAGTGATTAACAAGAAGCCTTTCCAACCTCATAAGGTGCTGCAATGTGTGAGGAGTTGGATGGCGCATGAAAACATCATTCAAAACCAAGCAAGGCATCAAAGAGCATATGAACCGTATCAGTATTACCAGCAAGGATGGCAAATAGTTACTGATGCATCTTGGGACAACACAAAGGCAGTTGGCACAGCACATCTGATATATAAAGGAGGACAGTTGGTGGCAATGGGCATAGCAAGACATAATCTACATGACCCATTCCTGGCTGAAACAGTAGCAATGCAGGAGGCGATTGAACACATGCAGAGTTGGATGCAGGGGCAACCTCATGAGAAAGTGCAGATTTTCAGCGATTGTTTCAATTTGGTGCAGGCAGTAGTGGATGGAGACTTGCAATTTGTACAGTCATGGAGGGCTCAGATAGGGGTTACAAATATAATTCAAATGGTAGCAGATATGGGAGAGTATACAACAGTACAACATGCGATTAGAGAGGCACTGGGTCCAGTGATTGAATTGGCGAATTGGGCAAGAAGAAACCTGGGGAGCTACCGCGGCATACCAGTCTCAACACATTGGCCTATAATTCAGCAAGCAACAATATTACAAGGGACTTTTTTTCAACAAGTGGCTGAGGCACCACCGTGATATGGGTCCAGAGTTATGTTTTTTATCTTTCTCCTGCAAGCATGTTTTTATTTCAGTAGTTAGGGGCAAGTTAAATTGTAATGTCGTTTTTCTTTTACTTTGATGGTTACTGGTAAGGTTTGTAGTAAGTTGGTTTCAGTTTAGTTTGTAGGCAGGAGAAAGTTTCAGTATTCAGAAGCCATTTGTACGCAAATGGGGAACGAAACAATTGTATTTCTTTTTTCGGTTTAATGATTGATTGCCCACGGGCCCATATTCAAAAAAAAAAAAAAAAAACAATAGTGGTGAAGTACAAGCGTGAATAGAAAACCCAGAGAATATTTCTTCAAAAATGAAAAAAAAAAAACAGAGAATAATTACGACCTGCCTATAAAGGAGTAAAACATAAAAAAGCCTGTGGGGTCTCCGATATTACTTAATGCAGAAGAAAAGAACATAAACGCGTCGTTTTCAGTGGGGTTTTTAATATTTTGTTTACTTGACTTGTTGACTTGTGTCTTGTGAAGTCTTTAATCGTGCTTTTTGGAAAGGTTGCAAGTTGCAACTTTATCCCACATCTTGGACTCTTGGTATTGGGCGGATTTAAATGGAGAAATATGAATGCAATGTCTTTCGTACTTTTTTGGTCCATCAATATTGTAGTAGTAATATTGGATGGATATTTTTCTATTAACATCGATATAATATTATTTAGTTATTTAATTTATAATTATTCCAGCGACGTCTATTATTCTTGCTCCGTCTCGGTTTGGAATATTGGTCAAGCTCCTCGTAAGATATGAATGCATATTGATGGCACAATTATTGCAAGATTATGACAATCTATATTGTTCAGCTTAGATCCTAACTTTTGCTAGTTTACTCGAGAAAATATTTTCTTTGCAAGTGAACAAATCACAATCGAACTACTTGCTCCTAGATATCACTATATCAGCTATGCTCATTGTTAAGAGTATACAAAAATTGTTCCTAAAAGGATTTACGATATCACAAATGCATGTTAACAAATCTTCAGCTTATATTCCACTGATGACAGATGCCCCGCATAACAAAAATTGTTCCTAAAAGGGTTTAATAATATCACAAATGCATCTTAACAAATGCATCACAATTTTGCTTTTATGTATATGTATATATCTGATATTGATTGGATTCCTAATTTTGTTTCCTAGCCTACAATCTACGTACATACATTAAAAATGCAAATATATTCCTAAGTTAGGTGTTGGCTATTAATATTGGGGAATCTTTCCTTTCTGCTTTTTGCCAATAGGCATCCTTCCTTTTTGCATCAATTATCAACTCACGTTAGCCACCCCACCTATTTTTTCCCGTGAGAGAGGAAGATCCTTTGGTCCATGGCGTTAGGCCCACAAGTCAGTGACCAATGAGCACTCGTCCTTTCGTTAAAAACAAAAAATAAAAAAAAAAACATTCCATTTACACTTGACTTCACTGATTCGTTCCTCTCTGTACGCTCTCTCTCTCTTTTCCTCTTCCAATAATGGAGCGGTTTTGATCGTCTCTTTCCTCTTCGATAAACCCTAGTCGTTCGAATCTCTTTCTTTCCGTTCCGACGACTGAGAGTTGTTCAGCAAAAGCAAGGGATCTTTCGTTGTTTTTCAAGGTAATTTTTTCTCCTTTTCTGATTTGTTTCGCTATACTCTTTGTTTCTAATTTGTTCTCCTTTTCTGAGATTTTGAGTTGTTACGAACAAAGATAATATATGAGATTTTTCGTTCATGACGAAGTCAACAAAAGTCTTACAGGAGTCGAGGCTCTCTTTGTCGCTTTCGGTCACATTTTCACTATCAATTTTTAGTCAATTTCTACAAATGTTCTCTTCTAGTGATACTGTGATTCTAAGAGAGACATTCTTTTCCTACGATTTCTTTAATCGTACTGCATAATAGACATGCTGAGCTGGCGCATTATTACGTCATCTTCCCACTAATTTTTTTTTAATGAAACGTTTCTTTAGTCTAAGAAACTTTCCTTTATGACAATTTGTGGGGATGTTTTTGTGTGTAATTATCTTTTCTAGAAGCGTAATCCACTCCGCATGTTGTGTTGTTTGGAGAAGTAATTTTTGGGTTCCATTCGTTCATAGTTCTAATTTGTAGTGCTGAAATTCTATACCATAATAAACCAACAAAAAAAAATAAGTAAATAACATTGTTCTTTTTCCTCCTTTTTGTACAAAAATATAAGAAAATAGAAATATCAAAACCAAGAAAAATGTAATAATATGTGTGGGATTAACTACTCTCATACTGTAACATGATTGTTTTTACTGACCTGATTTTGCTCTTAATTTGTTGCAAATTTTTATTACCTTTTCAACTGAACCCTTTTTGCATTTTTTCTTCAAATTTTTCTCTAATATGAACTATGACTCTCTGCTTCAGATAGAAAATGGTGCGAAAGACAATTCAGCTCTCCGGTTTCTCACTTAACTCCAACGCTGAAACTGTAAAAAACCTCCTAGAAATTATTACTGGACCAGGATCAATTTATGCCCTCAAATTCCGACATCCCAAAAGCATAAATGCAAGATCAAAAGCTTTTGTGATAGTGCAGTTTCAAAGTGAAAGACATGCACAAGAAGTGTTCAACCTAGCTGAAAGAGGCTCATTACCTGGTAGCGGTTGTAATTTGAAACCCAGATACATGGAACGTGACATTGTACCTAAGCCACGGAATTTTGCATTTGAAGCCGAAGATACAAAGCTACATGTGGGTTGTTTGGTTTCAAATAGAAGCATGGATGTTCTTTGGAGCGTTTCATCTGTGCAAGTTAAGTTTGGTTTTAACTTGAGAAAGATATATTTCAACCTATCTTGGAGAAATAACCTCTACAAGCTTGAACTTTCATACGAGAGCATATGGGAGATCCAGTTACATCGTTCATCAGTTCAGTCATCACAGTTCCTCTTGATCCAGGTTAGCATTTAGAAATTTATAATCAGTAAAATGTTGCATTAAAGGAAGATGTTTAAGTTTCAGGTCTTTGTTTCAATTGGGATATCCTCTTAATTTGCTTTGCTTGATCCAGTTACACTCAATGTTGAACGGTGGCGGAGCCAGAAATTTTTGCAATGGAGTTCAACAAATTTATAATATAAATATTTTTATTAAAAATAAATTCATACACCATTATATATTTTTATCTCTTTTTTAAACACCAAAAGAAAGAAATTTTCATAAATTAAATAACAAAGTAATTGTATGCTTTTCCTAAAAGTAATGAGGATAATTGCTAACTTAATTGGAAATTATTGTCTCAAAATACGTTTTTATTAGAAGAATTGCTAACTTTACATAATGAAACACTCATGAGAATGCAACCATGAACCAAATGGGGTTCAATAGTATGATAATATTTATATTTTTATGGGGTTCAAATTTAAGTTAACTATAAAAATATTCATTTTATAAGTATAAATTTGAATGTATGGCATTATTTTATGAAATTGAATGGGGTCAATTGACCCCCATTCAATCAATGCATCTCCGCCACTGATGTTGAAGTTTCAGGTCTTTGTTTAAGAGATAGATTTATTTTTGTAAGCATATTATCTTGAGTTACAAATATGTTATTTCAACTGGGATCACCATTATACCTTGACAGTTGGCTGTGAGCATTATTTTTCTCAAACAACCAATTCCCTTTAGCAGGTTGTAAGAAAACACCTCAAGTCTACTAAGCTCATTTTACATTGAGTGCACAACAAACTAAATCAAGCAAAGCAAATTAAGCTGTAGGTTTCAGATGTGTACATTTTCATTGGTTACTATGAAAAGATTAAGGGCATTTCAGTCTTTTTTTTTGCTTGATGTAATATTTGTCCTGATAGCTGGGTATTGTTTTGCAAATAAGATGGGATGCTAGCTGCAAAAATGAGAAATGGTGGGTGCTGTTTGCACTTATGGTAAATATTTTGGTGTATTTTGCAAATAACAAGGGTATTACTTGTATTATTATTGTAAACAATATATATGTTAAATCAGTCATGGTGCTTTATGATATATTTAACATTTTCCTTTTTTATTTTTTTATATTTTATGCTAGATACAAGCTGCCCCAAAAATATATGAACTATCCCAGTGCAACTCACTGGAAATGTGGGAAAACCCCGTTTATAACTATTTCAGTGAAATGCAAGATGACAAATGGATAAGATCAACGGACTTCTCTCCATCAAGTAGCATTGGTCAATCAAGCATCCTATGTTTGCAGTTCCCCTACAATTACAGTTTTCCGAATATTCGTGAATATTTTGTTTACTATGAAGAATTCGATGGCTATTTCGATGTACAGCAGGGCTCTTCTTACTGTAGAAACACTGATCTGGTGCCAATTGTACAACCCCATTGGTGGATTCCTTATGAGATATTATTCAAAGTAAATCACCTGGTTCAAAATGGCACACTTAGTGGGCCTACACTTGATAAGAAGTTTTTTTCTTTGGTGACACCAGGCTCAACTTTGCCTGTTCGGCACATAGATCATGCTTTAGAAACAATGTCTCATTCCAAGAAGACTTGTTTAGATCCATCTGTTTGGCTATCAAAACATTATTCAAGTTTGAGAAAATCAGTTTATGTGCCAAAGTCGGCCCAGATATCACTAGAAGACGGTTTGGTTTATGTACACCGTGTGCAAATTACTCCTTCTAAGGTCTACTTCTATGGGCCTGAGATAAATGTCTCTAACCGTGTACTGCGTCACTACAGAGATGACTTGAACAATTTCTTAAGAATCTCCTTTGTGGATGAGGATTGTGAGAAGTTGCACTCTACTGATTTATCTTCCAAATCAGACCGCAGAAAGCAGACGTCTCTTTACAAAAGAGTTCTATCAGTTTTGATGAATGGCATTACAATTGGAGACAAGAAGTTTGAATTTCTTGCATTTTCATCTAGTCAGTTGCGTGAAAACTCTGCATGGATGTTTGCGTCCCATGGAGGTCTAACAGCATCAAGTATAAGAGACTGGCTTGGTGAGTTTCTCCATATTAGAAATGTTGCCAAGTATGCCGCCCGGCTTGGCCAATCCCTTAGTGCCTCTACCGAAACCCTAATGGTTCAACGTGATGAGGTGGATCTCATACCTGATATAACTAATGGCACTGACTATGTTTTCTCTGATGGCATTGGTAAGATCTCCTTTGAATTTGCCACAAAGGTTGCAAAGAAATGCAGGCTAAAGGGTTTCACTCCATCGGCCTTCCAAATCCGGTATGGTGGCTACAAAGGTGTGGTTGCTATTGACCCAACTTCATCAAAGAAGCTTTCTCTAAGGAGAAGCATGTCAAAGTTTCAGTCTGAAAATATTACATTGGATGTATTGGCCTATACAAAGTATCAGCCGTGCTATTTGAACCGACAATTAATTACTCTTCTTTCAACACTTGGGGTAAGAGATATTGTCTTTGAATTAAAGCAAGAGGAGGCTGTAGATCAACTAAACCAGGTTTTGACTGACCCAAAAGGGGCTTATGAGGCAGTTGAGCTGATGTCACCTGGAGAAACCACTAACCTGCTTAAAGAACTTCTACTATGCGGATATAAACCTGATAGTGAGCCTTTCCTGTCAATGATGCTTCATGCATTTAGGGCTACAAGAATGTTTGAATTGAGAACTAAATCAAGGATTTTTGTGCCAAAAGGGAGGGCTTTGATGGGGTGTTTGGATGAAACAAGGTCGTTAGAGTATGGGGAGGTGTTTGTTCAAGTATCTACAGCGGGATGTGGATCTCATTTTACTGCGAGTGTGGTGACTGGTACGGTAGTAGTTGCAAAGAACCCTTGTCTTCACCCAGGAGATGTTAAGGTTTTACAAGCCATTGATGTTCCTGATTTACACCACATGGTTGACTGTGTCGTTTTCCCACAAAAAGGGGAAAGGTGAGTTGTTTCCTTTTTTTTGCTACTTATAATTGCATTATTAGGCTTGTTTACATGCAAAACTGAGGTATGAACTGTCAAAAACCGACAAAGTCATTTGATACCCAATTATACTAAAATAAAGCCAATACATATCTGAATTATAGGTCCCAAGCTTGAATATTAAGCTATCGACTGTGAAGTGATTTTCTTATTCTGATGGCCAGCTTACAAATATTTCACTTGAATCAATGCTGGTTTTAATTGCAGGATGTTAACTTAATAATGTTAAGCTTTATCTTCATAAAATAAAAAAACATTGGGTGTAGCAACCTATAGAAACCTTTTTCAACTCAGTTGTTTGAATAATTATGTAACTGAAGCTGATCTTTTATTATTATTTTTTTTCTTTTTCATGTGCAATTCCAGACCTCATCCAAATGAGTGTTCAGGAAGTGATTTAGATGGTGATATATATTTTGTAAGTTGGGATCCTCGCCTTATTCCAACTCGGGTGGTTGAACCAATGGATTATACTCCTGCTCCTACTGTGACCTTAGATCATGATGTCACGATGGATGTAAGTGCAACATGAACAACTGATCTTTTTGTCGCACTGCTTTAGAATTATTTTCATGCACATCTACAAATGATCAAGTCACTTGTCCTGCAAAATAAGCCCCCCAATTCATAAGGTATTTAAAATACTAAGTTATCCTGTTTGTGACTTTCTTCCTAACTTTCTCAAGTGATATATTCTGATGTAATATACTAAGCCATGGAATTTTCAAATACTAAGCCATGGAATTTTCAAGTTTAAGGTAATATTCTGATGATCTGCTGGGATATATTGTCTGCAGACAAGTTGTTTTTGCATGGTACTTATCGGTGTGCAGCTGAAACATGTGGTATTTGACATTTGCAAGTCTATTTAAAAAATGATTATTTAATTTTTCCTTTCATGAGTTCAAGGGCCCTGTACTTTTCTATCATTCCAATTTAAACTAACCAGAACCAGATATTAACATTCATTAAATGGCTACTCCATTGAACATTTAATAATTTTCTACCTTTATTTTGTTAGCCTCAACCCAAGCTTAGAAATCACATGCAGCACCAAGGATGAAATTACAAATATGTGGTTAATTTATTTTCTTCAATAGGCTACTTCAGCAATAAAACAATTTACAATATGGTTCATTTTAGTAAAATCATTTGTTCGGTCACAACACAGGAAGTTAAAGAGTACTTCGCGAACTACATAGTAAATGACAGCCTGGGTATTATTGCAAATGCGCACACTGTCTTTGCCGACAAAGAACCAGAGAAGGCGGAGAGCAACCGCTGCCTTGAACTGGCACGCCTTTTTTCTATAGCAGTCGACTTCCCAAAAACTGGTGTTCCTGCTGAGATCCCACAAGATGGCTATGTGAAAGAGTACCCGGACTTTATGGAGAAGCTGGATAAGGTCACATATGAATCCAAAGGTGTTATTGGAAAACTCTACCGGGCCATCAAAGAAGACATGTCCCAACCAGGGCATATCCGTCACTTCACCAAGGAGGTTGCAAGGCAGCGTTATGACCCTGATATGGAGGTGGATGGTTTCAGAGATTTTATAGAGGAGGCTAGTTGGTACAAGGAGGATTATGATTTTAAACTTGGCAACTTGATGGATCATTATGGGATTAAAACTGAGGCTGAGTTAGTTACTGGGTATATTTCAAAGATGTTGAATACCTTTACCAAGTACAAAGATGGAGAGGCGATTCGGCTGGCTGTGAGGTCTCTACGGAAAGAGGCAAGGTCATGGTTTAGTGAGAAGAGCACAGATAACGATGACGATAGGGAAGGAGATGAGATGTCATATGCTAAGGCTTCAGCTTGGTACCATGTTGCGTACCACCCCAACTATTGGGGGTGTTATAATAAGGGGCTGAATCGGCCACACTTCATCAGCTTTCCATGGTGTGTTTATGATAAGCTAACAACTATTAAAAAGAGGAGGATGGCACAGAGAAGGATAGATGCTGCTGAGATGGAGGAGATTGTGCAAAACTTTGGGCGTGGCCTTAATATATTTTAAGAGTACTGGAATCATGTTATGATTATGTTATCAGCAAATATTCTGTAAATAGTGGTTAGGCGTGGAGAGTTGCATCATTCGATCTTATGAATCGATGGGCCTGTCTTGTGTAAGGATTACTTTATCTTATGTTATTTTCCAAGGCAAAACTTAATGCCTATATCTTAATAAATGGGACCGGTTTCCTGTTTTTGTAAACGAGATATAACAAAAAGCAAGCTTTAGTTTTGTTTCGATGTAAGTTTTGTTTAAAATAACAAGCTGGTAAAAAAAATGCGTTATAAACTTCTTAAAGAAGATATAATATTATTTTATTGCTGCTTTGGTACTAGTAATTTTATTTTCTAAAATAAGTTGGGTCAAGCCCCAACACTTTCTATTAACAAGAAAGCAGTACAAAAGCAAACAGATCTATCTTAAAAATATGAGAGAACATGAGACCCGCGAAGCAAACTCTACTTTCCTTATTGAACTGCCTGGTGTCACCACATCAATTGGAACTGGTGCAATTCAATGAGGAAACTGGATCTATGTTAGTGACACTTTTAGTTAAAACCAGTGCAGTATAGATATATACTTGAAAAAGTACTTTAATGTTAGTGACAATGGGAATCAATCTCACATTCCCATAAAAGAATTAATGCAAGAAAGCTGTTGTAAATATCAAAACTGTACAATTTGGGATGAAATTAAAACAATCAAGAAACTGGTGTAAGGAGTGAGAACTTCACATGCAACATGATCTTTCCTTTCTCCACATCCAGCTTTGCGCCTGTGACCAGCCAATGACCTGGGCTATCTTGTGGGCCCATAATGATCTGTGATGTGTCAACAAACTTAAGCAACTTTACAGTTGCCACTGGCACAGGTGGGTTAATGTTGAAAACACCTGAGTCCACATGAGCAACCTGATTTGCATTCTTTTCTCTGTCCAATCCACTTGATGATCCTGCAAATGACATCGACAAAAGGCTCGATTTACCAGAGAAACGGGAAGGGCTCCGGGCCCACTTTGACTGGCTAATGGTGTAACCGTGAACCTCGGCGTAGAGAAGCCTGAGGTGCAACACGCTTGTGGAGCCATAGGATTGCACGTTCAATTGCGCCCCAGTCACAATAAATGCTGTCATGCCTGTGTCTGTGGACCAACTCGGGTCATACTTAACTGGCATTGTGCATGCATGTGCAAACTTCTTCCACTGGACTGGCTCATAGTATCTTTCATCTGAGATTGCATCAGTTCCTCTCCATTGTGGTGGCTTATCAGTTCTCACTGTTATAAATTCGGGGGTGCGGGATAAATGCTGGAGATGAATAGCTAATCTGTTGTTCCTTTTCCCCTCTAGGTAGAGCCTCATCCCTGTGACAGGCCATCTTTGTGTAGTAACCTAAGATTTGTTATCAATTAATTTGACAATAAAACAAATTTCACAAAATCAGTCTTCAAGGTTTTAAGTGGAGAAACAGTAAGTGGTACCTGGCTTCTGCTGATGTGGAGTTTTGGGCTCATAGGGCTGAAATATAAGGCAGGAGTTTTGGCCGCCCGGTTCGAACTTGGGCCAAGAGGGTGGTCATTTAGTGCGGGAGCCCATATTTTTTGATGTTGAAAATCCAGGAAGTACTTCAATTCTGATAAAGGAGGTTTATCTATACATGAAAAGAAGTTTGTTATTAGGTTAGTAGTAACATCAGTATAAAACAGTTCTATTTATATTTCATAGGAGTGTACATCTTAAGTAGAGGTTGATGGCATGGGAAAGGAATCCAGTGCCAGGAATGCCCTTGAGGAGTGAGGTGATGGGCACAAATGAGAAATTGATTGCATCAGGAAGTGTTGGTACAGTTAGGACCCACTCACAGTGGTTACTGACAGATGGGTCCCCTCCCCTCTTTGAGTATATTACTGTAACACCCTGTATTCAATTAAAATTCGTTTTGTTACTTTTTTTTTGTTTACCAATTCCATATTTTGAATCTGATAGACTGCAATTGTTTCCTAAATTACCTCTTTGTATGAGACTGGAGGAAGCCCTTCTAAGCTTGGCTGTGTGTCAAACACGTTAAAAGCACCTGAGACCTATAATTTATAAAACTTTTGTATCATTCATCAATAGGCTTGCACAAAGTGATCTAAATTATAAACTATTTGCTTTGATATGCAGCCCTTGTAAGTTTAGTTTCTGGACTAGCACTACCGTTGATTCTGAATTAGGTGTAACTCAGTGCTGTAGAATTCCCATCCCCCGTTTCAGAACCTAAAGAGGAAAAAAAAAAAAAAAGAATGATGGCGATATTAACCTTGGATTTATTTTCTTTGGATTTCCTTTGTTGAAGAGGAAGGGTGCATATGCCAGTGAATAGCTGGTCTCCTAATTTATCCAAGTTATGTTTGATTTCACATAGTGGTAACTGAGATGATTTATCCTGTTTCACATAAACCACATCTTGACCTCCCATGCTAAGCCCCACTACTACGTGAGTCCCATAGTTCTCGATAAAGCTATCATCAAATTCAACATAATACTCAGGTAAATAAATGCAAGTGATGTGTTAAGTGAAGTCAATATAGTAATACAGGTAAAAACCGGTACATGATGAGTTCACTGGCAGGATATAGAAAAAAAGAAGCCAATGTGACTATGTGAATGTTAATAAGAAAGTATGCATGTAATAGTGCCGTACATCATTTCTCAGTCATCTTGTACATACAGTTTCTGGTCAACTCTAGTTGTAAAAGCTACAAAAGCAATTGCTTTAATTGAAGATCAACGAACTAAGAAGACCAAGAAGAGAGGAAAAGCTTATTATCCCAGGAGAACTGACTCAGTCAATGCATGGTAGGATTTTTATTTTTTTTGGGTGGGGGTAGTACCGTTCTCATGAAATTTGACTTTTCAACTTTTTTTTTAAAAAAATAATATGTTAACTTACGTGTATTTCAAATGAAAATTGAGTAAGCATTGTTATGGTCTTCTAATCCGCTTGTCACAATCAACTATAGACTAAAATGAATATAAATTCTGCTATAATACATCAAACAATGCTGTAAACGTTTTGATCACATGATTAATTTTTTTTGTTTTTTTGAAAAAAGAGCGCCACCCCATTTTCATTTCCGAAACTGAAACGAGTACAAAAGCCTACTGATTAACTACAGTTATTTTCAACCCTACAAAATGAAAACACGCGTCAACATTACCACTAAACTCCAATATACTCCAGACAACAAAAGCAACAATCTAAACGGTTTAAATTCTAAACTCAAGCAGAGAGCTACAAGCGCACACACGATGGTAGCTAAAATAACTAAAATAATTCATCACATGATTAATTATGTGAGAAAAGAACCTCTCGACCAACCAAGTACTGTCCTGTTGTTTCGAACTTTCGATCATACTGGTCAAGTCAAGAGTACCAGGTGGTAATGACTAATGAGTACTTCTCAACAACAAGGCAATTATGGATATACAAAGACCCAAAATAGTTATTATTTACCTTTGAGTAGACTTTTGTTGATAAGGCTTTCTAATTTTATATTTTTATCATATTTCCACTTTATTTTATGGATTTTGTTTAAGATAAAATCTATGACATGAACTTTGGTTTAAACATCAAATTTTTGTAAGTGAGTAGAATTAACCAAGATTGCAGTTAAAAACAACATCTGAAAGTATGTATGTACCTTGCAACAGCTGATGGGTCCCATGTGGCAGGGACAGCATCAACTACATGAGGGGCTAGACAGAGGGGGTGGCATTCCAGATGGAGGTTGAAGAGAGAGATGAAGTAGCCATCCATTGCCAAACACTTGGTCATGGCTGTATCTGGTCCCCATGAGCCTCCATCAAAATCGAACACTGCGTTAAATAGACCCGAAGGTATTTTACCAGCTAGGTTGCTCCTTTGATTGAACAATTCTGACATCTGCGCAGAAATTACAATTGATTGAAGATGAATATTGCATGAAAATTAATGACATCTCAATTTTTGACAGGTATTTACTGGTTTATTTTAATATTGAAAGAAAATCTGGAGAAATATGCACAATTGTTGATGACCATTGACCATCATCAAGTCTTCTTGCTGCATTTAAATCTTTGCACTCGTCTAATTTTTAGGACGTTAAATTTGTTAACGATAAACTCAAATATATGGACCAAGTCAGTAGTAGTTGGTGAAAGTGAAGTGAATTGCAAACTAAATGATGTAGCTTTGCCTCTACTCACTACCATAAATATTATTGAAGTCATTATTATTAGCATGAAGATTGAACAGAATGCCACCAAGAGCTACTTTTCTAATAATTGATTCAGCGTGCAACAAAGTTCTCTTAGTATAAGTTACTGGTCATTTCTGATTGCAGCCTTAATTATATTTTTGGACATTTAGGATTTAGCTAGAAAAATTGTGGAAGCTTTGAGAAAAAAAAATACAAAATAACTACTATTTGTTGACTTTTCAATGGCTTAATATGAATGCAATTTAATTAGTACACAGCCGCCAGAACGACCTAGACAAACTGAGATTTCTTTATTTTTTTCTTGTATTTAATAATTGTGCACCCTTGATTTCAGTATTAACTTAAAGATATTCCGATACCAGAATCTTGACTTATGACCATCAACTTGAAGTATAATTTCTCAGAGAACATCTGTGGTTGTTTGTTAGGCTTAATTTGGTTGTCTTCTGTTCTAACAGACAACAGATAAATCTTCACTTAGTCAAAAGAGGAAAACTGAATAAAAGAAAAGTTAACTATAATGTGGATACAATTTTACAAAGAAATAACTCAAATGATCTTTAGATGTACTATATGTATGTACAAGAGCCCCGTTGGTTTAGATAAATTATAGAGGCTTCAGATGCTGACCGACAAATATTAAATGGAAAAAAAAAACTATTTCCTTTATTATTTATCAAGTTCTTTTGAGAAGTGCCGCTCAAAAAGAATAAAAAATGACGTTTTTTTTCAAAAATAAAAGAAATATCGTTCTGATTTGTACAGATTAAGGATATGTGTGAGGTGGTCAATTTAGATGATTCTGACCGTCTGATTAAAATCACATACATATCTATAGGTTTCCACTCGATGGATTATTCTGTAAAGCGAAAATTTTTCGATACAATCGGTTTCCAGTTTTTCAATAGATTCACAAAAAAGGATTTGTAAGATCAGTGGGCTTTTCTAAGTACGACAAGTATGATATTTATTGAAAACTGCAGTCAATTCAGGTTAACTTCCCAAAGAGAAACTTGGGGCCACCTCACTTGACCTTGACTGATAATGAGTGACACTAAAGATTATTTCTTTTGTTTACATACTTTGTGATGACACAATTGCATCAACATGATGTTAATCAAGAAAATTGTTGCATACATTTAAAACTGAAATTTCCTTCCTTTGGACTGCCAGGTGCAGAGACAAAATAATCTACAGAGAACTTTCAGGGCAGTGTTCTAGATCAGTCGTAATAGGAAAACATGAGTTTATGATTGCTACTTCTGTGTTATATTTAGCCTCAGAGCAATAAATTTAATTTTAATATGCCTGTACCTGATAGAAAGTAAACATATTTCTCAACTTTTGCAATCTTAATCCATATGTAGTCAAAACTGAAAACAAATATACCTTTTGGTCTCACTCTAAAAATGAAATGATCCTTTGAAATTCTGTGAACTTGCCTATCTAACTTGATCAAAGAATAGTACAAATTGGTATTAAACACGCCAGATGCTTGAAATCGCACAGTTCTGAAAAGTTTGGTCATTTTTCTCACAAAAAGTCAGATGAAGCATTGCCATCATTGACTTAGGAGTTGAGAAACGGTGATCATTGTCAAAAACTCAAAATCTAATGGCTATAATGACAACTTGACAAGTTGAATTGCCAGAAAACCCAGTTCTTCATATGAATTGCTTACATGGATTCAAGCGTCAGGTTTTCCTTCTACGCTTCAGCATAAGGTTGTATCTTTACTTGAACAAATTACACAGAGAAGAATGTGATCACTTCCTCTAGCAGAGTGTGATTAGGCGATTTGCTTATGGGATAAGATGGCGTTCAAAATTTTTCTTTGGATATTTGACAGGTCAAACATGAGCAATGGAATGTCCTTATCAATTCTAACAAGAGCTTTTGCAACAGGAATGAAAACATCTAGGTAGCTATCACAAAGTATTTCTGAAAATGAAAACAGGAATGAAAACAGAAGGATATTTTCCGAATGAGTTGATCAAGTTATCCATGTAAGTAAAGTTATGACAAAAATCAACTGAAATTGTATGTTTACTATAAGTCAAAATTGAGGTTGCTTCTACTGAGGTCCATAGTGGAATGCTACAAAACGGCTAGGATTGATGAATAGTTCAGATCCTAATCCATCCCTATCATTGGTGTGATGAAAATGTTGATTCAATTGCACCGCTAAAAAAAAAAAAAAAAAAAAAAGAAGCAGAATCCTACTGGTTTGTTTCCAAATCGTCCCTCATGTGATGCATTTAGAATTTTAGATAACCAATGCTCAGTGACTATCAGAGATGAGGAATAAGTATAGTTAATCCAATACATGAAAATACAGCTCCAAAAGGGGAAAAAAAGGAAAAAAGATTATCAAATTAGGAATGCAAAATAAAAAAGGGCGAAGAAGTTCTAGTTTTGTTTCCTAAAAAAGAGAGAAGAGCAAAGGAAGTCAACATACCTGATTGAATTCAAATGTATCCGTTTGGAACCGAATTCGATCCCCTTTGTCGCACTTCACTTCCACCGGCACATCCTTGAAAGTTCCAAAACCTGGCAACAAGAGTTCCTTCTTCTCACCTTTCATGGAAACAATCCATTCATTCCCTTTACAATACTTGAGCCGAAAATCACTCGCCACGTCAAATCCTCTCCCGAGACACTTCAACGCCTTTTCTATAGCTGAGCAATTACTACTCATCTTCTCCTTCTCTTGCCGAGCAATTGGATATCTTGAATCTTTCTCCTTGAATAGACGCATTTCATCGAGTTGTATCTTGTTTAGACATGTACAAAAAATTCCAAAGAAGAAGAGGAAGAAGCAGAGAAGAAGAATGTATTAGGAAGTTCTTTCCATATTCTATTTGATTTCCATACACAGAGTTGGTGTTTCGCATTGAATTTTAAGGATATGTACAAGTTATATAAGGCATGAAGTGTGAGAGAGGGATGGGAAGGTGGGAATAGAGGAAGGTTCGGCCTGTTGGAAATCGTTGACTGACACTTTCTATTATATACGACGTGTTGTTTTCGTTAATTATTATCCCCAGATTATATAATGAAACGATGCTCTGCAAATGACGCATATAACCTTGACCGGGTTATACGTCGTTAGGGAATATGAAGGTTGAGAGGTATAGAAAGACGAGAGATAAATGGTTTAAATGAAGGGTTGGGATCGATCAAAAGTTACTTGATTTATTTAATCATCGAGTTAGTTAGGATTGAGCGGGAAATTGACGCCGAACACACGAATTTCTTTTCTTCGGTTTTATTTTGCTTTTTGGATGGATGGTATGATATCCTCTTCATTTTTTTTTTTTTTGGGTTCCCTAATTCTTT
Organism: Rhynchospora breviuscula; assembly: GCA_027562975.1. Taxonomy (NCBI): domain Eukaryota; kingdom Viridiplantae; phylum Streptophyta; class Magnoliopsida; order Poales; family Cyperaceae; genus Rhynchospora; species Rhynchospora breviuscula. Next base: position 47,412,048 of record CM050399.1, read on the forward strand.
TTAGATATCCTCATCAATTTAGTTCCCTAATTATTATATCTAGTGATGCTATCGTATTATTAACTTTTATTATATTAAAGCTATTACGCTCCGACAGCTCACCTTTATTTTAATTGTTATCGTTTTAAAAATAAATGCATGAGGAAAGGGCCAATTTTAAAAGCAATAGCCTGTCATCTACTGGACCAACTTTCTTTTTTCATAAAAAGAAATATCATATCTGAGACATGTCACGATTCATTAAAACTACATTTTATTGTTTCTTTTTTTTTTTTTTTTTGAGAAATCACCAATCAATTTTCTGACTAATATTTATGCATGTTTCGTTGATGAATTTTCAACAGTCATAGGCTGTTCATCTCAAATTTACATGATTATAATAGCAGTATAGCATCAAATGGTCTGTTGGATGATAAATATTGATTAAAGGTGCAGTCAAATTAATGCGTCGAATTTTTGCACTCTTTTTTATCCTTATTGTTTAACTTTCTAGCGCGGCTTATGGGGACGATCTTTTATATTCGATTCTAATTTATCTACCTGTCTAGCTATTATTTTATCCATTAATTACAAATGCTAGAAATTGATCTAACATCTACTCCGCTTTAACTTAATGCTCAATGCTCTCTTAAGCAATAAACATATATGATTGTTTGTTTTTTCTTTGAAATTTTTTCCTATTATATTGTGTGTTATATGATTCCTACCAATTTCTCATGATCAAATCCCATGTTAAAAGTTTTAAAATATACTTTTATAGAAAATTTTTATTATAAATAAAATTAAAATTTTAACTATAGACATTTAGTTTTAAAAAAATATAAAAAGGTTCTGGCGTTGCTACTTGCTAGGTTATGACTTGCTATCTGTATTCTGTCTTGTAATGCCTTCTTCTAACGGGGGTGCAAAGTGGTGCCTCTAAGCAAGTTTTGCTATGGTGAGTTGCAACTCACCAAAGGGTCGGTGAGTCGCGCTCAAAGCTCCTAAATCTAGTTCAAAATGATCGATCCAAACCATCTAATACGATCTCCCTATTGAAATCTCCATGCAGACCAAATTTTATATTTTTTTCGAAATTTTGAAGTATTTTTTTGAAATTTTAGAAAATCGTTAATCTAATTAGTTCTGAACCGTTCAAAAACAGTAGTTTTTAAAAATCCGAAAAAAATACTTAAAAATTTCAAAAAAATATAAAATTTGATCTGCATGGAGATTTCAATAGAGAGATCATATTGGACGGTTTGGATAGGTCATTTTGAACTAGATTTAGGAGCTTTGAGCGCGGCTCACCGACCCTTTGGTGAGTTGCAACTCACCATAGCAAAACTCCCTCTAAGCTATCCCACATAATCAATTTCAAAGATAACTTTGTGGTTTATAGTGTAACAAGTTAAAATTAAGCACTATAGTGGGTTAAGGTAACTTGCTCTATTTTTAAATTGCTGGAGTGAACCAAAAAAAAAAAAAAAAAATTCAAAAGGAGGTTACTGTTAGGAAGTCTAAGTTTTCAAATTTTTATGCTAATTAACCATTTAATAAGCAATCCAAACGACTTAGACCTCGAAGGATCTAGTCCAAGCATTCACACACAAGAGAGAGAGGTTAGGAAGGCTACCTCTCCTTGTATCGCAACAAGGAGGCTCGAATCCGGCGATGTCGAGGTTGTGCGCACCACCACGCGTGTCTCGGCCTCAAATCCACCAAGGTATTAACCAAAACCTCGATCTATGCTAGTAGATGAGAGGTTAAGCCTAATCCCTTCCTTCCCTTTGCCTTAATTAACTATTTAATTGGATGGAGGCAAGAGGTGCTCAACACATGAGCTTAAGAGAGCAATGGTGGAGAGGAAAAATTCTGAAATTTTTCCTTTAATTTTCGTCCAAAATATTAGGGAGAGAGAAAAAGGCAAGGTGGCTAGGGTTTTGGCTCCCAAAGTGGTCCTTTTATAGACCAACCACTCTCCCAAAAAGTTGTAACTAATTTACAACTATGCCATCACTAGGGCAGCCATAAAATGGGCCTAAATGGGCTCTATCAATTATTTAATTGGTCCTCTAATTCAATTAATTAGTGGCCCAATTAATTGCTCTCAATTTGGACCTTTAATTTACCATTTAAATATAGGCCCGTTAGCTCAAATTAATTACTTTAATTAATTCATGTTGAACAAATTAATTATCAACACTTTGATAATTATTTAAGGATTAGAATATGCATTAATTTATTTCTATATAATCCGTTTGACTTAATTAATTAATTATGACGGTTCGCAACAGTACATAATTAATCAGTCAACATATCATATTGTTGCATTCCTTAATACAATCAAATAAATAATGCACGCATGGTCAAAACCTATTTGTGTGACCCTTTGAGGATTTATGCTCTGTTGGACATGGAAAATAAATCGCTATTTATTTCCAATAATCATAAGCGGTATCTAGCAACACGTTATGATTCCCAATTCGCATAAATAGTGTACTGCTACAATATTTTAATCCTGCATAAGAAATAATAGTATATCCTTGTCTGATTCTTATGTCACATGATATCATCGTATAATCCAAGATAGGAATGTGTCATTCTTGCAGATTATACGTTTCTTGATCTAGAGATGACTGTATCAGTTGCTAGCAAACAATCCATCTCCATCAAGGGGCCCAAACAGATATCATCGCTCACTAAGTAAATTAATGAGGGACATACGGTTTTCTTGATGAACAACTTTTCCCCGCACAATTCAAGAGAACATAAATAAAGTCCGTATAGCAGCCCTTATCAGGAATCAACGGTAGACGATATTTATTGAACCTATCCTCATGTGGAAAAGTTGAACCATCTCAAACTTAGAATCAAACTCAAATGAAATAAATAATGACACATAACACAATCCATATATTTATTTCATTGGGTCGTGTCCTGTACTATGTTCCATAACATACACATATGCAATTAAGTTGGCAACTCCTTACCTATGATTTGTAGAACTTAATCATCACTTAACTTGCATACTAATCTTATCCGATAATTAATATTCCTTGTTAATTATCAAGATTACGGACCTTTTAGATTTATTATTGTCATTTATTATAAATGAAACACAGAGATCTACAATTCAGATCCTCAACCTGAATGATCTGTCAATAAATAAATCAAGGAATAAATGATCAAATATCATCAATAACATAAACCATAGAAGTAGCCATATAATGATTGACTTCTAGGACATAACTCTAACAATCTCCCACTTGGCCTAGAGTCAATCAACAGTGACTTCTAGCCAGTGCATAGTACTCAATGTAATATCCAAAATATACATGTCTCATACTAAAGCCTCAAATGATAAAAGATACAACTCAAAGCCACTCAGGCATACGCCTAATCCCCATGGATGCAACATGCAACTCATGCGCGGCTCGAGATAGAGGCTTTGTCAGAGGGTCCGCTGTGTTCGCGACACCGTCCACCTTCTTGACCTTGATCCATCCGTCATTCACAAACTGACGGATAAGATGGAATCGTCGTAGAATGTGCTTGGTCTTCTGGTGAGACCTAGGCTCCTTTGACTGAGCTATGGCTCCCGTGTTGTCGCAGTAGAGATCCACTGGACCAGAGATGCTTGGAACCACCTCCAGCTCGGTCAAGAATTCCTTGATCCAAACTCCTTCTTTCGCCGCTTCACCAGCCGCTAAGTATTCTGCTTCGGTGACGGAATCGGCCGTGGTATCCTGTTTGGAACTCTTCCAACTCACGGCTCCACCATTGAGCAGATATACGAAACCGGACTGTGACTTCGCATCATCTCGATCGGTTTGGAAACTAGCATCGGTGTAACCACTTACAACGAGCTCTTGGTCTCCACCGTACACGAGAATGCTATCCTTTGTTCTCTTGAGATACTTGAGGATATTCTTGACTGCGGTCCAATGTGGCATACCAGGGTTAGCTTGGTATCGACTAGTCACACTAATCGGATGCGCAACATCGGGGCGAGTGCATAGCATGGCATACATGATCGAACCGACTACAGATGGATACTTGAACCGCTTCATGAAATCCCTATCTGTATCAGTCGTCGGACATTGAGTCTTGCTCAAGAATATGCCATGTGACATAGGCAAGTAACCCTTCTTGGAACCAGCCATTTTGTGTTTTTCCAACACTTTGTCAATATATGCATCTTGGCTCAAACCTAACAACCTTCTTGATCTATCTCGATAGATCTTGATCCCTAGGATGTAGGCGGCTTCGCCCAAGTCTTTCATTGAGAACACTTTCTTCAATGAATCCTTGACTGCATTCAATTCGGAGATATCATTCCCGATCAAGAGTATATCATCAACATATAGAACAAGAAACACAACCACGCTCCCACTAATCCTCTTGTAAACACAAGGTTCCTTCTCGCTTTGAATGAAATTCAACTTCTTGACCTCTTCATCAAAGCGTTTGTTCCAACTCCTTGATGCTTGCTTCAATCCATAAATGGACCTTTGAAGCTTGCACACCTTGTTAGCATTCTTTGGATCCACAAAACACTCGGGTTGTGTCATATACACATTCTCTTCCAAGTTGCCATTTAGGAAGGCAGTTTTGACATCCATTTGCCATATCTCATAGTCATAATATGCGGCAATTGCTAACAAGATCCGAATTGACTTGAACATGACGACGGGCGAGAAGGTTTCTTCATAGTCAATATCATGAACTTGCTTGTAACCTTTCGCAACTAGTCGTGCTTTGTAAATGCTCAAGTTGCCATCAATGTCGACCTTTCTTTTAAAGATCCACTTGTTCTCAACGGGTTTTACTCCGTCGGGAAGGTCAACCAAGGTCCATACCTTGTTTTCATACATGGATTGCATTTCGGATTCCATGGCTTTAAGCCATTCCTTGGAGTCGGGTTTATCTTTCATGTCCTTTATGGTCAAGGGTTCGTCATTCGCAATGACGAGAACATCGTGTAAACCCAAGTACCTTTCGGGTGGACGACTTTCCCTCGTTGACCTTCGTAGGATCGGTGCTTGGGGTTGAGGCTCTTGAACTTGTTCCACAACAGCTTGTGGACTTGGTTCTTGATCCTCAAAAGTTTGAGTGTCTTGAACACTATCGACTCGTGATATGTTCGAGTCCTCATTTAAGGGAGTGTACTCTTGAATCTCTTCCACAACGGCTTGCGGAACGGGTTCAGCTACAACCTCGTTTGGCACTACATTGGGAATCGCTGGATTGCCTACTTGAGGCACATCTTGCGGTGGTTCATGAATTTCTTCAATGACCACATTACTCCCACTACTTCTTCTTGAGAGAAACTCCTTCTCTAAGAACACACCATAACGAGCAACAACTATCTTGTTCTCATTGCGGTTGTAGAAGTAGTAACCCTTAGTTTCCTTAGGGTATCCCACGAAATGACACTTGTCCGATTTGGGTCCAAGCTTATCACTCATTAGCCTTTTCACATAACCTTCACAACCCCAAATCTTGAGAAACGACATGCTTGGTTTCCTACCAAACCAAAGCTCATAAGGCGTCTTCTCAACGGACTTTGATGGAACACGGTTTAATGTAAAAGCTGCGGTTTCTATTGCAAAACCCCAAAACGATTTAGGCAAGTCGGCTTGGCTCATCATCGATCGAACCATGTCTAGCAAAGTTCGATTCCTCCTTTCGGATACACCATTCCATTGTGGTGTTCCCGGTGGAGTGAGTTGTGGAACGATTCCACACTCCTTTAGATAATCACCAAATTCGTGGCTCAAGTACTCTCCACCTCGATCGGAACGCAAGACTTTGATCTTTCGATTGAGTTGGTTCTCAACTTCATTCTTGAACTCCTTGAACTTTTCGAAGGATTCGGACTTGTGCCGCATCAAGTAGATATACCCGTATCTACTATGATCATCGGTGAAAGTGATGAAGTATGAATAACCTCCTCGTGCGCAAATGCTCATAGGTCCACATACATCGGTATGCACGAGGTCTAATAAGCCACTTGCCCTTGTACCTTTGTTGGTAAAAGGCGCTTTGGTCATCTTTCCTATCAAACATGATTCGCATGTGTCAATTGGCTCGAAAGCGAATTGATCCAAGAGACCAACTGTTTGTAATCTCTTGATGCGTTTCTCGTTGATATGACCTAAGCGGCAATGCCACATTAGAGTCGTACTTTCATGTGAGATCTTACGTTTTCTACTGTCATGTTCAACACTCAAAACATGTTCGTTAGAATCAAGCACATAAAGACCATTCAATAAATGCGCAACACAATAACAAACATCATCACGCAACAAAGTACAACTTTTGTTCTTTATTACAACACCAAATCCATCCAAGTCTAAACACGAAATAGAGATGATGTTCCGAGTGATACAAGGAACTACATAAACATCTTTTAGTTCCAAAACTAAACCAGAAGGCAAAGTAAGCTCTACGTTCCCAACGGCCATAGCGGAGACGCACGTGCCGTTACCGACGCGGAGTTGAACTTCGCCTTTCTCGAGCCGCCTCCTACTCTTTAGTGCCTGCACATTTCGACAAATGTGAGCACATGAACCAGTATCAAATATCCAGTCTGTACTAGAGGTAGCGAGAAGGGTTTCAATGACAAATATACCTGAAGTAGAAGGCCGGACAGTTCCCGCCTTCTTGTCAGCGAGGTACTTGGGGCAATTCCTCTTCCAATGGCCCTTGTTGCTACAGTAGTAGCACACGGTCTCGGAAGTGGCCGGGTTTTTCTTTCTTTTGGAACCCTCGGGAGCTCCCTTGGCCGAACCTTGGAGCGTCACCGTGCCTTTGCCCTTTCTAGTTCTGCGGGTCTTTCTTTTCTTGCTCTTCTTGCTCTTGTCACTCACCGCAAGAACATCTTTGGGCCCTTTTTCCTTTTTGAGACTCTCCTCCGTCTCGACAAGCATGTTTTGGAGATCATCCATGCTCTTGTCCATGCCATTCATCCGGTAGTTCACAACAAAATCGGTGAAGCTATGAGGGAGAGAGTTGAGAATGAAGTCTTGAATCGCCCCTGACGGGAAGGGCGTATCAAGCCTTTCGAGCTGCCGAAACAACCCCGCCATCTTCATGACCTTCCGCCAATCGAGTATTGGCGACGGCCTTGATGAGACGAGCCCTTTCGGTGCGGGCCTTGGTTTGGAACATGTTCGAGAGACGAGAGACCATTTCAAACACTCCATAACCACTATCCATGAACTCCTTTTGGAGTTCCGCCTCCATGACAGCGACAATCAGGACGGACATCTCCATGTCGTCCATGACGTGCTTGTCATGGGCATCCTTGTCCGCTTGAGGGGCATCCGACTTGGGAGCCGCGGGGATGGGAGTGGTAAGGAGGTATTCCTTCTTTTCAAACCTTAGGACAAGCCTTAGGTTCCGGTGCCAATCCAGAAAGTTGGCACCGTTGAAGGCGAGCTTTTCTTTCTCTAAAAGAGATCGAAGCGAAAAGGATGAGGAAGACATCTACAACAATTAATTCAAATTAAGGCCAATTAGTTTATGTTTTTATTTTATTTTCAATAAAGTAAAACTTTCACTACTTTAATATAAGTCCCTTAAAAGTAATGAATTTCCAAGACCCCTATTTTCGTCAAGTTGGACCTGCTATGGCACGTCACCCAAAATGACTAGATAAGGTAGGTTCTCTTTAACCAATCATACAACTTTATGATTCTTGGTTCGCATCGCGAACTTCGCCCCGATGTCCAAACTCTAGTTGGGTCCATCGATAAGTAACATCTCTCTATTTGCTCCTTACAAATCCCTTTATTTGTACCCCGACTATCAAATTGACAACCATGACGTCCGCTTGGGCGGACCGCGCCATGAGAGGGCAATTGACGTGAAGGGGATAGAGAGAAGGAGGGCGGTCGACTTAATCAAATTTGGGACAAACAATTATGTGACTATTGTTTGGTGGTCGTGTAATCATATACCCATACCTATCCTATGACATTCATAGCATCCACAAACATTCACATAATAATAAGCATCTCAAGCATTGTTGTGGGTTTGTATGGCTCCCGCTTGCATTAGTTCCGCCGCATCTCCATGTAGCAAAACTAATCTAATTGTCCCTCCCACTAATCATATGGATCCTATCCTATATAATTAAAGGACAAAATACATGTGAAAATATTCCTAATTCCCTCCTAGCCTTAGGGGCATGCAAGCCTCACAAGTTACATTAAGAAATTAATCATAATTAATTAATTAACCATGGCACCAAAGGCCTTACATACAATCAATCACATGCATTCACAAATTACAACACACAAGGCATTGGTTTCTAGAGCCATACTAAACCCACGATCCTTCCTACAAAACAAAGTTAGCACATGTCCCTTTGTTTCTTAATTAACAACAATGAATTAGAGTCTTTGCACATCGCTTGTAGTTCGGGTCTTTCCGCATAAAAGTTTAACTTTTAAACAACTAATTTGCTTAAACCATTTGAAAAGCCAATTCAACAATTGTAAACAGAAAGGAGGAATATCATGGAGTATTCTAATTAATTTATTCAACCAATTTGATTAATTAGAAAATACTTTAACTATTTAAAATATTAAATGGGACCCGATAAAATTCGAAGTTTTTCGGTCTCCAAAAATTATGAAATAAATAATGCATACTTCCTATTATGAGTGTAACTATCTGTCAAAATTTCAGGGAGAGATCACTTACTATCAGAGAGAAACAAAATTAACAAATCGTCAAACTGTGCGCGAAACACCGTTATCCGATTTTCTGTTTTTGTCTAACTCTTTTGGTCTGTAGGATCATCTTCCAAAACGTTTTCATGAAAACATTTTACATAACAAATCTACTATATGTTATTGGCTACCAATCCATCAAACGAAATCCAACTAGTCTTATTTAAAATCATCAAGATAAATAGCAAACAAGCCACTTACCCTGTTCTGAAACAGACTAACGACTAAAAACTATTGACTCAGTTGAGGTATCAAACCTTAATAAAATTCTTTGAAACTAATTTTCACAGAATCTTAACTTCAAGTAGAAACTTTCTATTCAAACACTTTTTCATAAAGTTTTCTCAATAAGTACAGTTTATCCAAACAATCAGTTTGTTGGAAAACCAGATCTGACAACCGATTCATTTCTCATGACTTGAACGCCCACATAAAATCCGAAACATGCAACAAATTTTACATGTCCAGAAAGAGCATCAAGTTTACAAGATTTCTAGCCAAGAAATACAGATAGTTATTTTCGAAAAATAAATCCTTCATGCCTAAAACACAGAACTGTGCAGCAGAGTACCAGATCTGCGCACCGTTACCGTTTAATTCACCATAAATTCATAACAACTTAGAAAAAGGTGAAACTAGTGGCTAAAGAACCACATCTCACAGATCTACAACCTCCAATAAAATTTAGAATTTTTCTGAAAGCTTTTCTCAGCGAAAAAACCAAAACAATGTCGAAAACAGAACAGATATCCAGACAGCAAGCAAGTACATCACTAATCCATGTGTTAATTAATCATTTCTCAACTAATTATGTGCTAAAATGCTTTAGAACGACCTAGAGCTCTGATACCACTGTTAGGAAGTCTAAGTTTTCAAATTTTTATGCTAATTAACCATTTAATAAGCAATCCAAACGACTTAGATCTCGAAGGATCTAGTCCAAGCATTCACACACAAGAGAGAGAGGTTAGGAAGGCTACCTCTCCTTGTATCGCAACAAGGAGGCTCGAATCCGGCGATGTCGAGGTTGTGCGCACCACCACGCGTGTCTCGGCCTCAAGTCCACCAAGGTATTAACCAAAACCTCGATCTATGCTAGTAGATGAGAGGTTAAGCCTAATCCCTTCCTTCCCTTTGCCTTAATTAACTATTTAATTGGATGGAGGCAAGAGGTGCTCAACACATGAGCTTAAGAGAGCAATGGTGGAGAGGAAAAATTCTGAAATTTTTCCTTTAATTTTCGTCCAAAATATTAGGGAGAGAGAAAAAGGCAAGGTGGCTAGGGTTTTGGCTCCCAAAGTGGTCCTTTTATAGACCAACCACTCTCCCAAAAAGTTGTAACTAATTTACAACTATGCCATCACTAGGGCAGCCATAAAATGGGCCTAAATGGGCTCTATCAATTATTTAATTGGTCCTCTAATTCAATTAATTAGTGGCCCAATTAATTGCTCTCAATTTGGACCTTTAATTTACCATTTAAATATAGGCCCGTTAGCTCAAATTAATTACTTTAATTAATTCATGTTGAACAAATTAATTATCAACACTTTGATAATTATTTAAGGATTAGAATATGCATTAATTTATTTCTATATAATCCGTTTGACTTAATTAATTAATTATGACGGTTCGCAACAGTACATAATTAATCAGTCAACATATCATATTGTTGCATTCCTTAATACAACCAAATAAATAATGCACGCATGGTCAAAACCTATTTGTGTGACCCTTTGAGGATTTATGCTCTGTTGGACATGGAAAATAAATCGCTATTTATTTCCAATAATCATAAGCGGTATCTAGCAACACGTTATGATTCCCAATTCGCATAAATAGTGTACTGCTACAATATTTTAATCCTGCATAAGAAATAATAGTATATCCTTGTCTGATTCTTATGTCACATGATATCATCGTATAATCCAAGATAGGAATGTGTCATTCTTGCAGATTATACGTTTCTTGATCTAGAGATGACTGTATCAGTTGCTAGCAAACAATCCATCTCCATCAAGGGGCCCAAACAGATATCATCGCTCACTAAGTAAATTAATGAGGGACATACGGTTTTCTTGATGAACAACTTTTCCCCGCACAATTCAAGAGAACATAAATAAAGTCCGTATAGCAGCCCTTATCAGGAATCAACGGTAGACGATATTTATTGAACCTATCCTCATGTGGAAAAGTTGAACCATCTCAAACTTAGAATCAAACTCAAATGAAATAAATAATGACACATAACACAATCCATATATTTATTTCATTGGGTCGTGTCCTGTACTATGTTCCATAACATACACATATGCAATTAAGTTGGCAACTCCTTACCTATGATTTGTAGAACTTAATCATCACTTAACTTGCATACTAATCTTATCCGATAATTAATATTCCTTGTTAATTATCAAGATTACGGACCTTTTAGATTTATTATTGTCATTTATTATAAATGAAACACAGAGATCTACAATTCAGATCCTCAACCTGAATGATCTGTCAATAAATAAATCAAGGAATAAATGATCAAATATCATCAATAACATAAACCATAGAAGTAGCCATATAATGATTGACTTCTAGGACATAACTCTAACAGTTACTTCCCCACGAAATTTATGCATCATCATGTGGACAAACTAATAGTATTTGTATTTTGTGATTTCTAATGAAGTACTTGTTGTGTGCAACTGTGCATTCGTGTTATGCAAGCTCATTTTTTTTTTAAAAAAAATTACTAATTTCGAATGAAGTACGTATTTTGTGTATTTATGTGTAATTCATTGCTGTTAGTTTTTGGTAGTATATTATGTAGTTTATTTATATATTTATCATCATCATCATTATAAAATTGTTTTTATTTGTTTTAGTTAATTACAAAGTTTTAGGCATCACTATTCACTAAGAGCAAGCAAGCTACTAGAGTCTTTATTTTGTGGATACCAAAATAAGGACGGATTTATAGTAATAAATAATTGACCTAATCATCAAATAATAAAAAAAAAAGTAATCACTGGAAGGATAGTTTGGTCTTTTTAGTATTGCAGTACGCGTCAGTCCAGAAGATAAACAAATAAATAAATAAACTTTCACATAATCGCATCTCAGTCTCTAAATGTTGAAGACACCTTAATTTATGTTATGATTATATTTTCTTCAATGACACGATACATTGATTAGTTAACCGCCAGTGGCAATTGCTTAAATAGAAATGTACGGTCAACTATTGAGGGGTGTACTCTTTCAGATAAAGTATATTTTGACTCTTCAAATTGACATATTATATTTAAAAAAAGGGGGGGGGGGGGGGTGGTTTACAAATTATGTAGACTTGCTCTTGCCACGATGCAGTAAAATCTGAAATATTTATATCGCCAATGCCTTGGTTGCTCACCATGAATCGCCAGGAGAATCCTTTCCATGTGCACTTTTTCTTTTTGATAGTTCCATTTTATTGAGAAACTAAGATGATTACGTCATATTTTAAATGACATGATGTAAGCAATAGCGTTTCCTTGAAAATTTTTCTTAGCATATGAAAAATTTAGCTTAACGAATTATCTATAAAGGGTATTGCATCAATTTATGATTTCTTTGAAAACTAAAATAAACAAAATGGAAAAAAGACAGTTGCATCGATACAGTTCCTTTTTTCTTTTTCTTTTTTTAAATCATAATATGAAGAAATTGAAATCATATATCTCACACATTCCATAAAAATAGATTTTTGAGCTATAAAAAAAATATAAAAATTCCTTGCAGCACCCCATGTGGACAGTGAACTGAACGATGGATATATACACTTTGGTACGCACAATTTGATTAAACACCTGGATTTTTAATTGTCATAAATAAAATATGTTGTGGTTATTGACGGAAAGTTAAACAAAATTGACTTTGTGCTTTTTTTGAAATTTAATATCGTTCTTTTAATACTCAATTGAACAGTCAAAATTCAATGTGTATAATCAAATTGACTTCAGTAGATTAATTTTCTAATTTAAATTTCCACTAACAATTGAATAAATATTTTTACTTGGCAACCTCTGTCTATATTGTCTAAAAAAACAATTTAATAAATTATTTGCATTTTGGATACAAGTTTATAGTTCAAGATGAGCTTTAGTTAACTAAAAAAATGTGGATGATCTTTATTGATTTATCAAATTTTTTTAGTTGATCAAAAAGTTTCTGACAAAAATTATTATTATAATTATACATCTATCTTGCCACCTGGCCCTCAAAAAAAAATTATACATCTATCTTGAATTCTTGATATTTGGTGAGAATAAGAAATGAGTAAACAAGAGTATTTATCTTTCCCGTTCTATTTGAGTGCTAGGGAAAAGGTTTTCAATAATCCCTCAATTATAACAATTCAATTAAAGTTCATCATACAACATTCACGTTTACTTCTCAATATCATTCTTGGATAAAATTAATCGAACAATCAAAATTAATTTCAATTTTTTTTTACTAAAATTGATGCATTGGAGCAAATAAAAACGGAGGTTTGTTTCAATGTTTTAATTTCAATTTCTCATAGGACCACCGCATTGACTTCTTCCTAATATTCCGAATTAGATCATGCATCTACACTTCAACCGGATTATAAAATTATATAGTACCAAGAATATTTCTTATGCATATTTCAGCTCTTGCATTACGTGAACAACTAATGTGCAGCTTTTAAAACAAATCATTCTTTTTTCAAGTAAGTCTCCGCATGTTTGCTATAATAGGTAATTAAAATATAAGTTTGTTTTAATTAATACATTTACTAAATATAAAACACCAGGTCAAACCTCTAAATTATTTTTTGCTGAGCACAATAGACTCTTTATTTTTCTTCTTATTAATTTTTGCCGAGCACAATATATATACTCTTTATTTTTCTTCTTTTTAATAAATATTCTTTTGCAACTGACTTAACACGTAACAACTAATGAGGACAGATTACCACTTAATTAAATTTATGCCCCGGTCAATGTTTTCAAGCTTTAGTCCTCGTATTTGATTTTCCTTCCTTTTTTATTTTTTTTTTAAAAAGAACGTTTCAATGCCAAGAGGCCAGTGAAAAATCGGCGCGATCTACCTTTGTTTATAATTATATATAATATAAAATATTGTTTTTATTTTGTCTCTAAAAGGAAAGTTTGTGCAGCCATAAATTGCTGAAGAATTAGTTTGTAGGAAAGTTTGATGTTGATTTAATCGATCTCTGATTTATAAACACCGTAGCTGAAGCTGTCCAGTGAACGATCAAGATTCAATCAATTGAGGAATCTGACGATTATTAATTTTCAAATAAATGCTCAAATTTACTCCAAACTGACATGTTTTTTTGTATTTTTAAGGTGAAAAAAAATCTAACTCTATTAAAATAAATCAATACATAAATTCAAAATAACATGATTTGAATTTTGTAAAAGTAAAAAAGTAATCCGAATCCCATTCGACCCAAACTGACTCGATTTGAGACTCAGATATTTATTATGTTTTGAGGATAATTTAGTTAGAAGTTTGTTTACAACTCGATTTAAATATGTCATGACTAATTGACTAGCAAAACTGCAGCTCTGCTGCCTTTCTTTTTCTAAGTAAGACAACATATATATCTTCTATTGTATAAACATTTATTCCATATGACATACGACTTCAGACTTCAGTTATTTTTAAAATATGAAGAGAGAATCTGTGGTACTATGCATAGTAATGATTGGTTAGTATGATGGCTTCAACTTACAACCGATTCGAGCTGCTTAATTGAATCTACATCTTTTATATTCTTATTAGGAAGTCTAGAATTTTTAAAATCCACAGTTTTCTTTTTTGTCAAAAAATATATATATATAAGAATTAATTTTCAACAAGATTTCTATAGGAAAATTGAATTAATTTATCGACTCGAATGGACTATTTCAAACATCCAAAATTAGAGTTTGAAACCATAGGCACTAGCTAGTCTATTGGTATATTGACTCTCTACCGGAGAATCATAATCAAAATTTGAGAATAGACTAACTATGGCTTAAATTCAAGTATGGATACTGTAAAATATGTACACCAATGGACTTGTAAAAATAAAGAAAGAAAGAAAGAAAGAAAAATACAATGTAAAACTTCGGCGGTCTTTGAAGTTTTGAAGCCACTAATACATATTTGTCTTAAAGAAACAAAAAGGAAAATATATCAAAAGACTGTAAAGCTAATCTGTTAGTAACGTTCATTGCCGCAGAACAGTTCCAAGTCTTCCCTACCTAGACCTAATTTCCGCGTTTAAGAACTGGTTAATTAAACCAAAGTAACAAAGTAAAACAAGAGGAGGAAACAACCCACAGTGAGACTAATAAATAAATGTGAATCTGGTAGGAGACTTGGGACTCCCAAGTTGGGAGGCTGAGGCTCCATCAAAGGGTCACTTTCTCATTAGACTCATACAAACATGGTAATTCTTTCTCGTTAGAGACCCTGCGGTAGTTGCAATTTAAAAGTAGGGAGTTACATGAGAACATGACTTGGGGTCAATTTACCCAAGTAATGGGTTAGACGGACTATAGTCTATACATCCTGAGATACCTATATTGTGAACAACATATCATCTCTTAAAAATTTACTTTGCACCAGAGCAGTTTGACTGTATTATTTGACGTAATAGAATGATAAAAAAAATACACTTCTTGAAACTAGTGACGATAAAAATAATTTTTACTTTTACGAATTTACTAAAAGTATCTATATCGTTACCAACTTAAGCTCAAATTACTAGTGAAATTTACAACTTCCGTTTGCTTTTCTAGATTATCAATATTTTTTTATGTATTATTAGTCAAATTATTTTCGAATTCTTAATTTATTACTATTTAGTTTAAGTAAAAAAAAAATGTATACATAAAGCACAAATCTAGAGGCTAGATTTTGAAAAGAAGTGATAATTTTGACGAGGAATAAAAAGAAATTTTCTATGCATCAAAATGCATAGAGCATTTTGTGCATGACGACCTTATTCATCGGTATATTTGCAAATTGACAAATTTAATTTTTATTTTGAAATCTCATAGAAAGCTTAATTTATAATTCTTAAAATCATGCCTTTTTTGATACAAACTAATGTAAAAAATATATTAAATGACAAGTTTTAAAAAATTTGAAAAAAATAAATTTTTTAATATAAAATTTGGTTTACTATGATATTTTAATATGTAGATTGAATCGATTAAATTAGATTTGTCAAATTATAAAAATATTGATAAATAAGACATGATGCAAAAATAAATAAATAAAAAAACCTATGCATTATGATTCACCATAAACTATCTCAGGAATATAATATGCTCAATGGAATTGTTTGGCAGGTTTTTAAGGTGAGCATGTATGATACTAAATGTGGTTGTATCATTAGGAATTTCGGATGATATTTATGTGTGAGACTAGTTTCATTTTGGATTCTAGCCGGAAGATGAGATGACACTATCAGACCCTTTTTTTTTTTCTTTCTCTTTTTGAATGATTAATTGACCATGATCGGATGGCTGGGATTCTGGGAATAGATGGGAACTTGAAGGAATTATTGGGCAGTGGGCACTAGGTTTCCTGTTCGATCGGCGTGATTTGTGTCATTGTGCGGGTCTGTTTCTTTTTTTTTTTTTTTTTTTTTGGTCCCCATGGATTCTGATTGTCTTCCCCCCCCCCCCCCCCTTATTTTAGTTCCCAAAACTAGTATATTTGCATGGAAATAAGATAATTCAACAACGCCTCTCTCTCTCTCTCATATGATCGAGACTCGAGAGGCACTAGTATATATGGCCGAACTTATACTTTTGCTTCTTTTGAAACTCCAAGAGGGCACTAGAAGTTTCTTTGTGCGTTAATTCTTTTGTAACCCAATTTTATTACTTTTCCAAATTCCAATATCATTGCATTGGTTAAAATACGGCAAATCATACGCATGCATCATTACTGGTACCAGAATAGGTAAAAGTCCAGCTTATAGAATTTTTTTCCTATGATATTTCATTAAAATTATATCAATAATAAATAAGATAAATAATTTTTATGTCAAACCTTTAAAAAATATATTATGTTTTTTTGGCGATAAATATTAGTCTGAACTCTGAACCAGTGGGGAATCAAAGCGAGCCAGTTAAATTATTGGTGCACTGTGAAAGTGAGAGATTGGGACTACCTGAACTTCTGGAATTTCATTGATCTCAAGTCTTTCTATGAGCGTACAATGGTTTGACGAATTTCAATGAGTCAGGCCAATGTAAATGTTTAGAAATTCTCGACCAGATCCATTGTATGAACCGTGGATTATTATTTTTAGCTTAAAAAAATTTTATACATCGAAGAGAGTGAAGAATGTCATTTATAGTTTATAGTAAAGTAGAGGAAAGAAAAAGAAAAATGTCTTTATAGCTTATTAACAACCATAATATAAGATGTTCAATTGGTTATTCAGCATGAACAATTCTATCAGAAAACAAGAGTCGAAAAAGGGTTGACATTGATCGGTGCAGTTCAGTTAGAAACCATACTCTCAGACTCCTTGACAAACCCATCTCCTGTCCAGTCCTTATCGGACTGGAGGCCTTTCTTGATAGCCTTTCTCTGTTTGATGGCCTCTTGTTGTCTCTTCACCAGATCAGTATGAGTAGTGAAATATGGAAGCGATGCCCTGAAAATAAAAGAAAATGCACATAAGAAGCATGGAATAAAAAACGAAAAAGAGGAAGAAAGACGAGGTCTGTGTATTATTTTCTCTTATCTACCCAATTACATTTTTTAAATATCAGCATATAATCTAAGCTGTCAGAATCTACTATATGATAACTGTTTAGTAAAATACTAGATTACGTTAACAAATAGATTCTAAGCTATAGTCTGGCTGGAGAAAAGAGAATCGACACTAAATCAATTTAAGAGGCTGCAAATTTTATACAATTTCCTTCCATTTCCCAATCATCATTTGTTCTGAAAGTAGAAAACAAAGAAATATGGCGTAAATCATACCCCCTGAAATCTTCAATGGAAGAGAAATCATGCTTCCTCATGAAATCCTTGAGCTCCTCACAGAGCTTTTTCACAAGAGGATAACCATGCATCATCACTCCTGTGCATACCTATCACAGCCAGATAAAGATTTGTTGTTTAATAATTGTTCTAGAGAAAATGTAACAGAAAAGATAAAAGGGAGACATTTTTCAGATTTAGGATTTACCTGAACTGTATTTGCACCGAGTAGAAGAAACTCAGCCGCATCATTGCCAGTTTCAACACCACCAATTCCAGAAAGAGATTGCCCGTCATTAAACTCTTCTTTCATCATCCTTGCAATCTGCATTACTTTACCGAGTGCAATTGGATGTACTGCTCTTGCAGAATATCCACCAGGTGTGGAGTATCTGAATGGGGAAAATTTAGATGTTATATGGATAATATGTTAATATCCTTCATTAAATTAAAAAACCAATGTGATAATGATCATCCAATAGATAAACTGCAAAAATTGCACTACAGTTACAATTTGTCACAGCCTCTTCTTGTGCTTTGATTGAGAATTTACCATTTTAGTATGGCCTCGATCCAAAAGTTTAAATAGCAGATAGCAGATTTACAGCGGAAAGCGGATAGCGGATAGCGACCATTTAGCGCTATGGGTTCATAGTGGAATGTGCAAATGTTTGTTTATTACATCAGATACAATTTTTAATTAAAAATTAAATATCTTATTACTTTATATGCATACTTTAATAGTTTAATTAAATATATGCAGTTCATATATGCAAACATTATATGCAATTTGTATATGTAGACACTTTCAGTTTAGCAGCATAACAGTCTACCAAGTCACACCGCTATTGCGGTCATTACAGCTGCTATTTAAATCATGAGAAAGTTTAATATGCACCATAGTGCATAGGGAGTTCTATGCACCGCGGACTTTTTCGGGGGTATTTTTATAAATTGACAAATTTAATTTAACCAATCTAATCTTCATATTGAAATCTCATAGCAAACCAATTTTTACAATTTTTGAGATTTTATTTCTATTTTTTTCGAATTTTTTAAAACCTGCCATTTTTGGAAACAAACTACTATTTACAAATTCCAAAAATGGCAGGCCTTAAAAAAATCGAAAAAAATAGTAATAAAATCTCAAAAATTATAAAATTTGGTTTGCTATGAGATTTCAATATGTAGATTAGATTGGTTAAATTAGATTTGTCAATTTATAAAAATACCCCCAAAAAAGTCTGCGGTGCATAGAATTCCCTATGCACTATAGTGCATATTAAACTTTCTCTTAAATCATTGCCTCGATCTAAAATATTATTTCATGCTTTTATTGTTTCGGATAATATCAGAAGAGATTTTGAGGATTAATCATTTAATTGAGGGTTGAAAACAAAAATATAGTAAAAATCTCAATGACTACATGCCAATCTAAATATTTTAGTATTTTTTAACATATCATCAAATTCAGTACCAGACTACTTGTAATAGCTGAAATAAAACTCCCATGATCTTGAGAGAAGTAACGGAACTAACCCTTCAACACAAGGTTCAGGTCTTAAAGTGTCAAGATTGATCCCCATGACACTCATAATGGTGTTAATAGCAGCAACGCCTTCACATCCTGACTTCAAAGCCACTCTTGCCGGCTAAACAATAGAATAAATAAACCACACAATCAGGTAACCCGAATGCAAAACCCAACCATAGATATATGAACTTTTTCCCTATAACCTCAAAAATGAAATCTTATTCTTACCTGTGTAATATCAGTTATGTTTGGGGTCATCTTTGCCCAGACAGGTATGGTGGCTTTCTCATTAATCCAACCGCATATTTCCTCTAATAGATCACAGTCTTGCCCCACAGCAGCACCCATTTTCCTCTCTGGCATGCCATGTGGACATGAGAAATTTATCTCAAAAGCATCCTGGTCACACAAATAATTTTAATTAGCAGAGTTTGTTTTGTCAAATCTTTCTAATAACTTGTATAGAACTATTTATTTCAGATTGGTCGAAAACAAATGATTTGTTTAGCTGTCTCTCTACTTCCTTTTGAGGATTTTTTTTTTCGCTTCGACGGATAAGACATTTTTTTTTTTAGGATTTACAATTCAGGAGAAAGTGAAACAAGAGTTGAAAAAAATGGTCAAAGAAAAAGTTTACCACTCCAGTTTCCTCAACCCTTTCTATGAGCTCTTGCCAAGCAGCTTTATTATACTCCTCCATTATAGAAGCTATCAATATCCTGTCAGGATACTCCTCTTTCAACCTTTTAAAATCATTTAACATAGTCTCAAAGGGTCGGTCGCTGATTAGTTCGATATTCTCCCAGCCAATAATGGGTCCCTTGGCTGACCCGTTTGACCCAGCAGCACGCAACCGCGCATACCGAGGTGTCACATTGATTACTTTTGCAGCATCTAAAGACACCTATTACAAAATAATGTACAGCAACAATTTTGCAAAATAATTATATTTTTGTAATTTCCAGCTATGACAAAATATTCTCAATGTTTTACCAACCAGATCACATAATAAAGTAGATACTGACAAATTTGCATCTAAAAAGGAAAATTGGATTTAGATGCAACAGTAGTACAGTACCCTCCCAAATAGTTAATGAGACACAATTGGCATGAAAAAGGTAGACAATACTTTTCCTTTTGGATATTTCCACTGAGAACAAAGTCTGAACAAAAAAATAAATAAATATACAAAATTCATAGAAGAAACAGATATAGAAATTGTACAGTCTTAGCGATGACAGCGCCCCATCCTTCATCAAAGGCCCTTTTCATGACAGTATAGTTGGTCCCTGGTGGACCCGATCCGATAACAAACGGATTCGGCATCTCCAACCCGTTAACCTTGACGCTCAGGTCTGGTTCTCCCGCCTGAGCAGCGACGCGTAGAGAGGCCGACCTCCGGCGCCGGAATCCGGCGAGGCGCGGCCGCGCCACCTCGAAGACTGAACCTCCTAGCAACAACGAATCCATGAGATGCGATCGGAAAGCACGCTCTGTGAAAGACGAAAGAAGAGAATTGTGGTTCGGATTTGGCGAGGTAACTAGAATTCTAGAAATCGAGTTTGTTTATAGCTGGGGAAGAGAGAGAGAGAGTAGTGTGATTTGTTCATATTTTATTGTGATATTTATATCTTTTCATTTTTGAGTCGGACGACGACGTGGCATAAAGATGGATAGAAGAAATGCTATGAGTGAGTGTATCCTTTTTCTTGTATAATGCCACATTTTGCATTAAAGAATCCTGGTTCGTTTCGAACTGAAACATATTGATATTGTATTTTTTTTTTTTAATTTCATATCTGAACAAAAAAATATATGCTAGAACCATGACTATCGTTAATGTATTTTATAGTTTCTTCATAATTTTGCTTGTGACTGATAACTATTTTAATTAATGTTAATTTGTTATAAAACCTTAATTAATCTATATTTTATCTATAATATTTTTTTTTCAATTTAATGTTGTATGAAGATACGTAGATAGAAATATTTTTTATATTTCATTCTCCTTTGTTTTTAAATAGTTAAGTATCTTATTTATTTCATAATATGAAGCTTAATGAAAAGATAAAAAAATTCTCCGATATTCTACACTGCCATAATATACTTATATATAATAAAATTTTGACTTTTAAAATCATCTCATATTTATTACAATCGTGAGATTATGATATCGTATCGTGGCATAAATGATACTTTTAATGCTAACACTGTTACTATTCTTTTTTCCTGAAAAAAAAAAAGTGATCTGATCTGTAGGGGGGTGTTATAAGATGTCCTGTAGCAATGCAAGAGCGAAGACGGATTAGGAGTATGGATTAGTTAGAATTTAGAACTCCAGCTGGCAGCGAATAATCCACCTCAGTAGTATCCCTTGCTGTAAATACTTTCTTTCACAATTGAAAGCCCCTTCCAAACACAGAAGATCCCAAAAGGAAAGAAGTCCCCACAAGTATCTTCTAGCTTTCTCAATTACTCCAAATTCTCTGTAACAATTCCCTTGCAATTATATGTTACAGGTCACTGCTAAACAGTCCTACGAATAATTGTATTCCGTCATCTGTCCTCAGTGACTTGTCACACGAATTGCTTCGTTGAGTAGGTAACAGAGGATTTGGTTCCATCAAAGAGTGCCAGTATTTTAGTCAATACAAAGTGCTCCTGAATTAATTTTGAATTTAAAAAGTAACACACGGTTTCAGTCAATACAGGACAACAGCTTGCTGTAATATTCTATCAATATAATCCAATCCTGTGGCTTAACTTAGCGTCTACAAATACAAAAGTCTTTTTTATGCTTCGAACGTTTTATTTATTCTTTTTCTGCGATTCGGTTTCTACAGAGAAAATCTTTAATACTTTATTTTAAAAAATAAATAATACATATTTTTTAAATAATAAAAATGTCTAAATTTTAAATACATATTTAAAAATGTCGTTCGAAAGCATGCAGTTAGTCTTTAGGGATTAACGTTCCACTGAATGCATACATTGATCATCTAAATACACGCATTTAAAATTCGGGATTTATTTAGATATATTTTGTTGTTCCTTATAAAATAAAGATTTTATTCATATCTTTTTTTCATTTGTAAACTTTAGATGAAAAAAAAAAAAAAAAATTCTGCTTCAGCCTGCACACCAAAAAACAACCAGTAAGCTAGGCAGTAATGTTATAGTTTTTAAATCATACACGACATCAACTATTCATGCCTGAATGAAGGATATACACTTTGAGATTGACTCTAAGAATCTTTTATGGACATCTATCGACCAATGATATCATCTCCTATTATGTCGACTAATTCAACCGAACTCGGGGAATTAAAATATTATTTTCGCTAATGATTGCTATTATTTTTTTCTTCCTTTAGAAAGCTGTCTTAAGGAAATAATAAAATTATCGGGAAGTGTTTGTATAGTCATTTATCAACTAGGAGTTTATTATTATCTTTCTAGCACAAAGCAACTACATGTGTAATAGAAGAAATAAGAGAGAAAGTTTCGGTAGAAAAATAGGGATTATGCCTCTCTAGTCAGAAGCTCCCTTTATATTAATCAATAATTGTTTTTTTTACAGAATAGTCCCTACACTTCTACAAATAACACAATACCATAAACAACATAATACTATAGATAAATATAATGCTATAAATAACTTAACAACACTCCCCCTCAAGATGGACGAAAAATATCAGCTAAGCCCATCTTGTCACATAATCTTGATATCGTCCTCTGACCTAAGTCCCTTGGTAAGATAATCTGCTACTTGGTCTCTTGTTGGCACATGACCTAGCTTGAGTAGTCCACTATCCAGCTTCCCTTTGATAAAGAACCTATCAATTTCAATATGTTTGGTCCTGTCATGTTGTACTGGGTTGTTGGCAATGCTGATTGCTGATTTTTTATCGCACCATAATCTCATCTGGTCTCCTTGACCCATCTTTAACTCTCTCAGAAGAGCTCTCAGCCACAACAACTCAGCAACTCCTGAAGCCATGGCCCTATACTCTGCCTCTACTGTCGATCTTGCTACTACCGGCTGCTTTTTGCTCCTCCAAGAAACCAAGTTGCCCCCTACAAACACACAATATCCTGATGTGGATCTTCTATCATCGACACAGCTAGCACAGTCAGAGTCACAATAGCCCTCAATGTTTAAATGATCATTCCTTCTAAAGATTAACCCCTTTCCTGGTGTACTTTTGAGATACCTCAGAATCCGATACACTGCATACATATGACCTCTTCTTGGATCATGCATGTAACGACTTACTACGCTTACAGCGAAGGAGATGTCGGGACGAGTGTGATTCAGATAGATCAACCGACCCACCAATCTCTGGTACCTTTCACGATCAACTGACTCTCATGCCTCTGCACTTAGCTTGAGCTTCAAATCAATTGGAGTTACCGCAGGCTTACACCCCAACATGCCAGTCTCCTTGAGAAGATCAAGTGCATATTTTCGCTGAGAAAGAACGATTCCCTCTGCTCCACGAGCCACCTCAATTCCAAGAAAGTATCGTAGCAAGCCTAGATCCTTCACCTCAAATTCTTTACCCAATTGCACTTTCAGTTGGGCAATCTCCTTCTCATCATCACCCGTGATAATTATGTCATCCACATACACAGCAAGCATTGTAATATGTCCTTTATGTTGTCGAACGAATACAGTGTGATCGGCATTTATCTGGCGATATCCCATGCCTACCATAGCCCTCCTGAACCTATCAAACCAAGCTCGAGGAGACTATTTCAGACCATAAAGTGACTTCCTCAATCTACATACCTTGCCTATTGTTTGAGCTGTGCCAAATCCTGGGGGAATTTCCATGTACACCTCTTCCAGTAAATCCCCATGAAGAAATACATTCTTCACATCCAACTGGTATAGTTTCCAACCTCCATTTGCTGCAAGGGAGACAAATGTCCTGACAGTGCTCATCTTTGCCACTGGTACAAATGTCTCATCATAATCGATGCCATATGTCTGACTATACCCCTTTGCCACCAGTCGTGCCTTGTAGCGATCAATTTTTCCTTCTGCGGTCTGTTTCACTGTGAACACCCACCTACACCCAACTTCCTTCTTGCTGGGTGGTAGTGATACAATCTCTCAGGTTTTATTCTTATCTAGAGCCCCAAGTTCCTCTTGCATAGCTGCTTTCCACTTTGGATCCTTCTTAGCAACCTGCCAGCACTCAGGTAAAGTAATAGAGTCTAATGATGCAATAAATGCTCCATGTACAGGTGATATGTTTGAATATGAGACAAATTGAGCAATATCATGTGGGAAACCATAACGATCGGGGGGAAGTCCCGTATTACTGCGAGAGGTCCTCCTTAATGTTATTGGAGAAGAGAGATGATTCATATCACCTGTGAATTCTGAGTCTGAGGATTCTGTAGGTGTAGGTGTCTCAAGAGTCAGGGTAGGTCGGGACAAGGGACTCGATGGCACAAGTGGTATTATTGGTGCATTCACGGGACCCTCTTTCGGCCTCCTAGTATACACTTGCAGTTCACGTTGGACTTGAGTCCTGACATTTGCATGATGATCTTGCTCATCCTCCTCATCTTCCTCTTCTCCATTCTCATGTTCTTCAACCAATGTAGGACTCACCAAAGGAATTGATTCCACTTTTCCCATCTTATCACCAGTCTCCCCCTCTCGTCTCATACCTTCAGAATCAGACGAGTCACCAAAAGCTGAAGTCATCTCCAATGTATAATATGGTTCGAATTCTCGGAAATGCACATCCATACTCACAAACAGTCTCTTTTCCACTGGGCTCCAGCAAACATAACCCTTTTGTGTAGCAGAATATCCCACAGATATACATTTCACAGCTCTAGGATCAAGTTTTCCTGCAGAAGGTTTGTTGTCCTTCACAAAACACACACATCCAAACACCTTCAATGGAAGAAGCCCAGCATTATCTCCTTTCAACATCTCACATAAAGACTTCTATTCCAACACCCTTGAGGGCATCCTGTTAATCAATGTTGCAGCTGTCAAAACTGCCTGTCTCCACAAATGTTTTGGGACATTCATGGAGATCATTATACTTCTAGCCACCTCTAGAAGATGTCTATTCTTTCTTTCTGCTACTCCATTTTGAGCTGGTGTGTATGGACATGTTGTTTGATGTTGTATCCCCTGAGCTGACAAGTATTCCGTGAATGCTCTGTTGGTATACTCTGTCCCATTATCAGACCTCAATACTTTCACTACGGCTCCATATTGAGTCTGGACAGACCTATGAAAATCTTTGAAGCAAGCCAATACCTCATTTTTATTTTTCATCAAATGCAACCAAGTAACACGAGAAAAACAATCAATGAAAGTCACAAAATATCTATAACCATTCATAGAACTTGTGGGACAAGGTCCCCAAACATCAAAATATATCAGGTCAAAAACACAAGAACTCCTATGACCAGAACTAACATAAGAGTTTCTAGTAAGCTTGCCAAACTCACATGCATCACAAACAAGTTTTAATTTATTAGCCTTTTCAAATAAAACTGGATACAAACGACTCAAAACATTAAAAGAAGAATGTCCCATGCGTTGGTGATGAAGCATCAACACATCCTCAGTATTCATCTCAGATCCCATTTTTTCTGTCCCCTCTACCATGGATATTAATGCTGAATCTAGCCCTTCATGATCCAAGTACCACAAACCACTACGCCAAGTGCCAGTCCCAAGTCTCCGACATGTCCCCTTCTCTTGAAATATCACCTTTGGAATATCAAAAGAAACAACACATTTTAGTTGGAGTATGATAGCACTAATTGATAAAAGGTTTACTGGAAATGAGAGAGCATGCAAAACATTAGACAAAGTCATAGAACCAGTACAATTCACAGTACCTTTATCGACCACTGGTTGTGTTGTACCATCAGCAGTTTGGATGCTCTCAGGCACTGCTAAGTGAGTATAGGTAGAGAACTCACTAGCATTACCTGTCACATGTCGAGATGCACTAGAATCCACTATCCATTCTGGTGATCTAGTGGTGGATATAGAGGCAAGAGCATGTGTATTACTAGTACCTTGGGTCGAATGAGCATAAGTAGCAATGTTACCCCTAAGCAAGAATGAAGTGGATGCATCCTCGGTCACACTCTTCTTGTCTCCATTATTTGCTGCTCTATGCTTCCAACTAAGTACCTCCAAGAGCGCTTGGTCCTCCTCGGTGAAGACCACCCCAGTGCCTTCTTCTTCCTCTGCTACCATCAGATTTGCCCGGTAGCCTCCTCTTCCACCTCTTCGGCCTCGGCCACGGCCATGACCTCCAGACTGTCCACGTCCACCAAAATCTCTCTCCTTGACTGGCTTAGGACAAGCAGGCCTCAAATGGCCCACCTCACCACAATTATAGCACTTACGAGTCTCCCCCTGAACTCCTATCATACTAGAGTTCGAGACTGTCAATGCCGAGCGCACACCCACACCATTAGCTTCTGAGAGCAGCTGATGAGTGTATTTTATACGCATATTCAAGTAGGGTTTTGACTCCAAATTAAACCAATTTTCCTTGAGTTTAAATAGTTTAGATAGTTTAGGTTAGTTAAATTAGGATTTTGTGTCAAGAATGAGTTACTACCATAGTTTCTAATTTTATTGCAGATTATGGATAAGAAATTACTTGGATGAGTCCATTAAGTTGAAGAGCTCGTTCTAAGCTTTCCGACGGTTCTTGAATCACCTCAAACGGAGTTCGGATGAAGGAGATATGCCCAAAATACTGACAGAACGCATGCTAGTATATTCCGGCGACCCGCTGAAAGCTCCAGCGACCCGTCAGACCTGGAACCGCCAGATTTATCAAAATTGCCCGATTTAGCAGTTCTATGTTTGGACGACGATTTCCACCGACTCAATGTGCATCCAGAGCGCGTTTTCAGTTATTTCCAGCGTTTCTACACCTTCCTAATGCCTATTAAAGACGAGTTTGAGGAGAGATCAAGAGGAGACAAGAAGGAGATCAAATCCAAGGTCAAAGTTAGGGTTCTATATTGATTTATTTGAGAGTTGAGTCTCAAGTCCAGATCGTGGCAGCGCCAAGCAGGTCATTAGCGACAGCAACAGACGTGTTTGATAGGAGATTTCGACACACAAGAGGAAAGCAAGGGCAATTGGTTGTAATATTTCCTTATTCTCATTTTCTCTTGTGTTTGTATGATGTCTCTTAGTTGTTGATTGTTTGTTCTAGGACTATGGTTGTAAACTCGAATTCTTAGTTGTTGATTGCATGTTTATTTAGTTTATTTGATATCTTTGTATTTTATACCTTGCTTGAATTGTTTTAATTGATTATGCCATGATTATCTAAGTAGATTTGTTTACACCCGTTAAGTAGAGCTCGCTTAATTGTTAGGTGGTTAAGTCCAAACAAACTTAGATCATTAGGCATGATTATGATTAACATGAAGGTTGATACCGAGAGGTTAAACCAGGACTAAATAACGAGAGTTTAAGTCATTTCCAAACGTGAAAACCAAGGAATTCGTAGGTTAGAAAGGTATAAACTTATAGAAACTAGACCACGAAACGAGAGTTGAAATCTAGGTTCTATACGAGGAAAATTGAGTTAATTAATTGGTAACCAGACCTGAAACGAGAGTTTGATCTAGGAACCTTAATTAAGTCATTATCCCTACACAATTATCAACTAAATTAAGTCAACTTGCATTCACATCGCTAATCCTAGCGGGCCGCTGAGTGAACCAGCGAGGTTGTCTGTGCCCGCCAAGTAACCAGCGACCAGTCTAATAGGTTAGTGACCTGAGTTCTTTCAGCGGGCCGCTACTAGAGTCAGCGAGCCGCTGGAACTGGGACTAAGAAGAAGTGTTAGCAACCAGAAACCCTAGAATTACGTGACTTGTTGAATCTCGCTCATTAATTTTTATTTTGACCTCGAAACTAGACTTAGGATTTAGACCCACCTGCAACCCTTAATTCACAAAAGAGTTGAAAACCGTCTAGCTAGTTTAGTAAAGTAAAAGATCGATATTCCAACACCGTCCCTGTGGATTCGACCCTCAAGCTGTTCTATAAACGATTAGATCGGTAGACACGAGGTTTTTATTTTGAGACTTGGTTTTCCCATCGATCAGCAGCTTAATGCGACTCTCTTCCTGCATCATAGCTGCAATGGCCTCATCAAGTGATGGAATTCTCGTCTGAGCCAGTAGTACTGCAGTCCTGTGTTCAAAGGCCGGGTTCAACCTCCTCAGAAAATACATAGTCCTTCTCTGAGCATCTCTCTCTCCCCTCCTACAGTCATGGTCTTTGCAGCATGCCATCGGCGAGAAGTAGTCATAATCCGCCCACAATCGCTCTAGATCTGTGGCATACTCTTGGATTGACCTATCTCCCTGCACCACTGCTTCTATCTCACGTTCGATCTGGAACACCCGCATGTTGTTCTCAGTTCCTGCATAGATCTTTTTCAACTTCGCCCACATATCCTTCACATTCTGAATGCCATCCACTGTCACAGCAATCGAAGGAACCATCGAGTTGAGAAGCCATGTATACAGCAACATGTGTGTGGTCTTCCACTCATTCCAAGCATTAGTGTTCTTTTCAGGTTCTGTCCTTTCTCCTGTCAGGAAGCCCTCTAGATTCCTCCCTGCTAGAGCACCCTGAATCCTACGTGACCAACTCAGATATGTGGCTGGTCCATCAAGTTTCAACTCTACCGGTGGGAGATCTAGCTTGACTGACGGTTGATGTGTCTCGGCTCCGTGCGACACCTTCACGAGCTCGAGCAAGGTCTTCACATCCTCTGGATCCAACTTTGCAAGAAGTTTATCCATGTTCTAATACCGTGCTTGATCTCCCAGTACCAGCCACACCTTATCTCCTTTAACACAAATCACAAACCGTGCGGACTCACACGATCACGATTTTAATAATTAGCAAAAAAAAAAAAAGATCTGATAACACCTGCCATCAACATATTAGTCTGTCCTGCTTGCTCGGTCTTTGCGTGGTGCACAGGAGAAGAACGGAGGAGTCTCACAGAGTAACCTCACGTAGTCCACGCGCGGTGCACAGAGGATCCCACGTGGTCCACACGCGGTTCACCCGTGCGCACAGGTTCGGTGCACACGCGGCTCACACACGCGGAAAAGGAGAAAAAGCTTTGTCCACCACGCGGAGAAGATGTGGAAGAAAAATAGAAGAAAAAATAGCACGACGGAAAGATTGAGATCGCCGATTGGCTCTGATACCAAGAAGAAATAAGAGAGAAAGTTTCGGTAGAAAAATAGGGATTATGCCTCTCTGGTCAGAAGCTCCCTTTATATTAATCAATAATTGTTTTTTTTACAGAATAGTCCCTACACTTCTACAAATAACACAATACCATAAACAACATAATACTATAGATAAACATAATGCTATAAATAACTTAACAACAGTAATTCCTTTGCTTAGAATCCTACCCCTCTTTTTTTGGTTGAAGATCAGTTGGCAGAAAAACAGAGCTTCAATTTTTAGATTACTGTTATAAAATATAATCAGTTGTGACGGAGTTCGAATGTCATCTTATTTTCTTTTTCTAACATATCTTTTTAATTATTCTTATCTTTCTGGTTTTTTTTTTTTTTTTTTGTGAGCAGATAAAAGCTTAAAACGTTATTTAAGTATTCTAAGATAATTCAATCAATTTTATGCTTACTACATGAAAAATGAAAGCAGGGATCAAGGCAGCAAGCATTTTGATGGTCCAAGAACTGTAAAACTACCCTCAAACAGGTCTCCATGCCCATAATTGATTAGTATAATTTCCTGACAAGTAATCCCATCTATTCTAGTATATAGAAACCTCCAACATATATTTTAGCAAAACAAAACCAAGACAAATACTATCCACAAAAGTAGAAAGAGAAAGAAAAATGTAATAATCAGATGACCACCTGAAACTCCCCTAGGTCTAAAATATTTGAAAACAAATAATACTATTGTGGTTGGCTTCAATCACGCTTTACAACCTTGGCTAGTTGTGTCCTGGTTATCACTACAGCAAGATAAGAAGCAAACGTGACAAAAACACCAGCAGCTAGAACAAGGCGGTCATATAAAGCACTCTTCACTTTATATATTCTCAAACCGATGGTATTCCAATAACTCTCGGTCCATACTGGGTCTACTGATTCCATTGGATCTGATGGATTGGCAGGAAGCACATGCCAAATGTTATTCTCATACTTCAGCCTGGTCGAATAAGCAGGAACATACCTGAAAATGATCAATTCCACAGGAAAAATTAAACAAACTGAATAACAACAGCCAAACACAATTTTTTCTGAAGGATACTAAATCCCCAGAACAATAAAAAGAGAAAAAAGGGTGTTATCGGTGCTTGCTAGGACACTAAGGTCTATGTCTGTACCAGCAACCAATACCTGAACCTTCTTCAGCTTATCACAAAAACTTACCTGGTTGTAGAGATGACACATTTACCACCATCTTCAGTTTCAGAACCAATACACACGTCACCAACATTACCACAATCTCCAGTACATGAATCCGTATCATCCCTAGTCGCAGATGTCATGTCAGCCAGGAAATTCCACAGAAAACGAGAAGTGTCATCCACATATGATGGTTTCTGTAAGGCAGATAGTGTGTCCTGAAAAACACCAACATAATGGCTTGGGCAGTCACCATAACTTGGAGATATGTATCTCCTAACTAATTCACAAGACAGACCCGGCTCACAGGTCACAAGGCACCCAACCAACTCTTCAACCAAGGAGACATTCACTTTAATGTCATTCAGTGCCATCAAATCTAGCGTGGCATCACCATTGGCAATAATGTACAACGCACGTGCTACCAAGGCAGCTGCTGCCGCCACTGATGAAGTCTTGATGTTTGCTGTTGTGGAACAGAAGATGACTTGGTAAAAATGCAGATACAATTTTTTTTTTTTTTTTGTTATCTCTTTTTTAAGAAAAAAAATAACATATTTAACTTACACGCATTATCCAAGTGACTGTGGTAAAATTTGTTAGAGAAAGCGGAATCGAAGTCCCCAAGAACAACACCAGAAGCCGATGTGTTCTGGCAGGATTGGGAGATACATTTTTGTGAACACAATGGTCAGAACAACTTTAAGGAAGAACTAAAAATAAAAAATAAAAGAACATTACTGATGGCAACCTTTCTTAAAAATGCCATAAGGGAAGAAGGTGGGATGCCAGGATTTATACTAGATGCCCTTTTCACTTTGACATTGTCTGAGCCAAGCGACTCACTGGCATCCTCCAATGCTTTTAAAATTCCTTTTGTACCAGATGATTCCTGAAATGAAGACAACATCAACTCAGTCTGAAGTCTATTTACTAATTGAAAAGTATTAGTACAAGTACGACAGAAGATACAACAACAGAGAACTCACCCCTCCTGCATGAGCATAAAACAATGTGCCACCTTTACCTAAGCTTTGACCGACAGAACCGATTTCTACTATCTGAGGAGCAAAACAATATGATATTTTATGAAGCAATAAATTATCTGAGAAGTAAATTTAAGTAGACTGAAAACAGTCTGACCAATATAAATTATTTCGAATATATACTTATAAGGTTTAGCATTACACTTTTTGAGAGATACAAAAGTCTGAACTTTTATCCCAAACAAGTTGGGGTAGGCTAGAAATGACACCCCGACCCTATCGCAAGCATGCGGGCTTGAACCCTGGACCTCTTAGAAGTAAGCCCAGTGCTCTTAAGTTCAATTTTTAGGAAATACATAAACGCAAAAAAAATTAACTTATACAATATATATACGTTATACAGTGTTGAATTTTATAATACAGGAACTTGTTTCCCTTTCCACAGATTTAAACAAGAAATATTATATTTCCAATTTAAAAAGATTGTTAACATCAGCTTTGCTTGTTGACTTATGAGTTAATATAAATAATTAAAAAAATCATCAAGCTTCAAATTTCCACATTAATAAGTCATCATATTTCTAAAAAAAAAAAGAGTCATCATATTAATGAAGCATCTGTTATCATTGGTCTTCAGGAGCAACAAAATCAATGTCAGGATAGATGAAAATAGACACTAAAAACCTACATAAAATAGTAATACAACATGGAATGCCTTCAGTTGCAAGAATTAAAAAACAAAAGGTTAAACAGATTGTTACCTGTTCAATCATTGAGCTGCTAAGGCCTCGAATAGAATCAGAGCCCAAATCTAGTTCCTGTAAGAACTTTCTGCTGCCGAGGTAACCCCAAGCCTCACCAGTTAGAACAGCAAAAACAAGCTGAGCATAAAAGAAAAAGGGAAAATAACTGTCAGGAGAAAACACAGGGGTACAACTGAAAATATATCTAAAAGCAAATAACAATTCTCCACATCAGGTTGACACCTTGTTAGGCTATATCACACTGACTGCTTCCATCAGTAATATGAACAACCAATACATATTTCTTTTAAACATGGAAGATTTAGTGTTATACTGTTATATCTTGTTAGCACACAGTCTATGCCAGTTTTAACACCCCATAATAAGGTTTACTGTCGCTTAGCTAAGCTGCAAGAGTTTCAAATAAATGAAAACATATCTCAACAGTGCATACCTGTTTCTTAAGATTCTTTAAATGATTAACGTGGGAAAGAGCATCCACCGCAGTAAGTAATGCAATTAATCCCTATATAACACCAACAGCATTTGTTACTAATTCCCAAGATATACACTACATACTAGTAGAGAGTTGTTAAGTGATAAGATAACATACAGATATAGGAGAATCAGCACCAAGGCTTCGGTCACGAAAAAAGGAGGCAGAGTCAAAAGATGCAACAGCAAAAACTATGGGCTTGGTGACTATAGACGATATGTTTATTGGTGGTAGCGAAGACCATACACTGCCCTTCACACATGGGAATCAGAAAAGAGAATTTAAATCTCAGAAAAGCTAAAGTTTCATGATTCAGATCTCTTGTAAATGCCCCAGATACATGAAATATGATGTTATGCAACGAAATACAGATACAAATAATTCTATTAAAAAAAAAAGGTCCGACCTGTATCCACCTAATGGAAGGCATGTCTGCTCTTTGAGACAAGTCTCTGAATCATGGGTTCCAAGTTTTGTTGTCTGAGATGGAAGAAGCATCACTTAGAACTTATCACAATGTCACTCTTTTTCCCTAGTAATGTCAAAAACAAATATACAAATTTACTTGGAAGAAATAAGAACACAAACCTGCATGACCAGATCAAACTCTGCAACATTCTCTGGGCTTGCCTCATTTCTTTCACCGATAATCTGTGAGGAATATGACATAAATGTGATGCATCTGACAAATCTGACCAAATTATCATTGTTTACTTCTGACAAGCAAGAAATGAAAAGGATACCTCTTTAAGGGTTGAAATGCTCTCTTCAGTGAGCAAAAATACCGGAAAGTCATATTTGTTCCACATAATACCAGAGCCCTGCAAAATCACAGAATCAGACAAATGAAGGTTCTTCCGGCCTCTAAAGTTATGATATCAGAATTTATTTAGAACTTACAGGAAGATTCCATTCATAACTTGTATTGCTATATGGTGCAAAAGCTGATTGTGGAAACTTATCAGCTGGAGAAAACCCTTCGTAGTTAAAAACAAAAAGATTATTAGGATCATGAAGAACTTAACAAAGTTCATGGAACTAATTTAATAAGCATGAAACACAAAAGTGACCTGAGGACATGTTTACTGTTTCACTTGGTTCAACCAATACTCCAGCAACATTCTTGGAGAACTCCAAATCGCTGGAAACCCTGAATGAAGAGGTGCAGTTTCCACAGATACATAAATTGAGTTGTCTTATATGAAGGTAACAAAATATTATTCTTATCTTTCTTTTCATATAAAGCAATTATAAGAATTAACAACATTTCAGAAAGAAATGTTTCAGAGAATATTTCAAGGATCCCCTTCCTTGAAGTCATTTATGAAGAGAAACAAGTGTTATTTTCCACATTCTGAGATGTCCTTTTTTGATGTAGGTGAGTAATAGATCATGGAAAGCAATGAATAGGGTGTGGGTGTCAAAAAATGAGAAATCACACCTCAGAAAGAAATCTTGCATTTGTTCTTCCTGGAGCAGAACCGTAGAGGGACGAGCCAAACGACTGGTGCTACTCTTCAGTCTAACAATTGGTGCACTAATTTTATCATTACCTGGATCTGACAAAAATTTTCACAAATTTTCAGTCTGTTCAAAATTCAGTCTGTAATACTAGCACAGGATGTTACAGTATTTCACCTTAGTACGATGTTACTGGTATAGTATTGTTTTTCATATAACGTTAGATTTAAAAAATGAAAATGTGATAGCTTCATAGAGACTTACTAGAGCAGCCGATTTCCCCCGAGAGATTCAAGAGCCGCACACAAGGATAGCTCTTTAAATTCAAGTACATAGCCTTCTCCAGATCTGGAACTGACTCCAATACGCTGTCAGATCCTGATAAGAACATAAATGCGGTGTCATGGCATCCAATTCACTTAATTAAATTAACAATGAGAAACTCGAATGACTGTAAACTGAATTTGCAAACAAACTCCCATGTAACATTTCCCTGGTCTAGATGAAACTAATGACACTGAAATAGCATCAATTGAGGCACCTACCACTAAGTTTAAGCTCATAGTTCAATTCTTTTCTCAGAATGGATTAAAATGCCACTGATTCCGCAAAACAAAACGAACTTCGAGCTCAATCAGAGAACTAACCGTTGTCTGCGCCATGGACAGGAGAAGCAGTGAAGAGAAGGAACAATACGGCGAGAAAAACCCTAGCCCGAGCCATGGAAAATGGGATACGACCTCGCCCCGATTGAAACCAGAGCTGTTTAGTCCGATTAGAAATGGAGACTCGGCGCGACTTTTGACAATCGAGGAAAAGACGCTGCTATTTCATTTCCATGAATTTCTTTTTCTTATTAATTTCCTTTAATTGTTTGGGCTTTGATATTTATTTGTTTAAAACACAACAAATTTAAAAAATCTTCCGGGCGTTTGGATGGGCTAGGAATAGTCTATTCCTAGAAATAGCTTCTTCCTAGACATAAATATCTCTCACAAAATTACACACTTTTCAACGTTTTAGTCCTAAAATCCTTATTCCTTTCTTATTTCTATACGATCCAAACGAGCCCCCAGATACTAATGGACTATTGGGCTTTCATTTAGTAAGAAACAAGAGTTCCAATCCTCATGTACAATGGGTCTTGAGGCAAGTTCCTTTAGTTTTCTAGATTAGTCATTTTGTTTTTTTTTTCTTTGTTATGTTAATGTTATGTTAGCTTTGTTTCTTATTACATGCTGAATAGCAAACTTCCAGAATGATTAGAGTTCTTTTTTCTTTCATTTTCTTTTTGTTGGTCTGAGCTTATGCACATGGCGGATATAGGGCATTTAAAATGTGAGTCAATATCTTCAATTTTTTTTCTTTTTCCCCGTTGAATATATAAAAACATAATTGAATCCCATCAAATCTCATTATTGTTCTATTGTTGATCTTTATTAACTACCGAATATAATTTTTATGATATTACTATGCATTTTACTGAACTCCAATTAAGAAAATGATATGACGCAGGAGCTGAGCTGATACAATTCTCACCGTAAGGCAACTTCTCAAAGGTAAATATAGCATGAAATAACATATCCTAGTAGTGTGCTTGTTTATTAGCTGTGCGAATTATATCCAGTCCTTTCACTCGCAGCAAGCAACAATAAACTTTTACGAATTTTAACCACCTTTTTTTTTTCTCAAAATTGCACAATTATGCTATAAAGTAAACAAATATAAATGGAATAATCGCTAATAAAAATTAGACAGAATAGTACTTCAGATATATCAGGATTGAAACAATAACAGTCAATACATGCATCTTATGTCAAATACCTAGACACAGCAACCTATGAATATATATCAAAAGTTCGTTTGAGCTACTAAACAGCACCAAATGATTTTTATCTTACATTATCACCAGCTATTCCCATACATCACTACTACTAAGTGCACCACTCAAAACATTATTCCCATACATCACTACTACTAAGTGCACCACTCAAAACATTATTCCCATACATCACTACTACTAAGTGCACCACTCAAAACATTTTTGCGTAGCCATCTCGCATCAACAGCTTAGCTTTTGCCGAGTTCAGCTCCGCATAACTTCATATTAAGAAGATGAGCATACGGTCAAAAATGCTACAATTTGAGCAATTAAAATTTTCCTCAATTAATCAGCAATTGCAACTGACAATCCATACGAGAAAAATTGGCAGGCAGTTGGCAGCTTCTCTACTTTCTAGAAGCACTGCAATAAAGGAAACTTATTAGAGAGCTTTATTTTTTCTTTCTTTTCTTTTTTGTGGCAATATATACCATCTTCACTGTATTCAAATTGTACCCTACAATTATCCACACCAGCATTATTTACAGATATTTGGAAAAGGAGAAGTTCAATTATCATAAAAAAAAAAAAAAAAAAAAAAACGGTAAGCAAAGAATTACAAAGCACTCCTTAATTTTATGTGGTATTTAGATGGGTTTTGTTTGATTTAGTTTAATCTCCAGTTTGGATGAGAAAACATACTTCATAAGGCAAAGTCTATCTCAGCCCGATTTAAAGTACGAGTCACCATAGTATAAAATTCTGGTTCTTCTTCCTTTATATGGTCAAGGTCAGTTGACTCATGTGCGTCAGCCTGAAGAAAGAAGCAACAACATTATTTTAAATAAAATAAAACAGATAGGTCTTCCATAGAAGGACTCCTACATTTGAATGATGAAGCAGTTCATCTGAACTGTAGAACTAATATCAACCTTTCTAATATTATGCACATTTTCTCATTTCCAGTTCTTTTTTGTCAATCCAAGGGAGCACTCCTTTAAGGTAAAGTGGTGTGAATAGATTGATACCTCAGAGAATTTAAGAAGTATCAAGTTAGAAACAGTGGCTGGTTTAGATTGATCCCACCTGGAAAGGATCAAAATAATAAAATAATAGAAAGAAGTTCAGCATGAGCATAATTGAAAAAAAACAAACTAAGAAGAATGCAAAAAGGCATAGTTCACGAAGTGTAGTTACCATACTTCACGATATCAAGAGTTAATAGTATTTTTAATTTCAAAATTTTAAGCCCTAGAAAAAAGAAAATTTAACAATGGTTTCCTACTTGATCAAGAGCATTGAAACACTTTCATGAAGATGTAGGCCAAGAATTTAACCTAATTTTGGGAGAGGAGAGTTACCCAAAAAAATATATCCTTTTAAATATAAAAGGGATTTTTCTGATAAAGAAAAACGTTTACCTAACTAACATCAATTCATTGACAGACCTCCACATTTTACGGCCAACATCCTTCTGATTTTGATCTCTGGCACTTCTCCCATGCCACAATTCTTTGACAATGTATACAATTTCTTCAATATCTACCTAAAATCATGCTTCAATTCTCAATGCCCACAGAAACAATAAACGAAACTAAAAGAAAGCCAAGGAGGGTAACACCGTACCAGTACTTCATCAGCTGATCCATACAATATCTCCTCATGCTCAATTAGGCGCTGGTGAAGGATGCGATAGTGGTCTAAATCCAGATTGACCACTGGTTCAGTTTGAACTGAAAATTCTGCTAGTTGGGTTGCCACATAAGTGGCCATTACTTGCCCAAAAATTGCAGGAATGGTACCCAATACTGGTATTATACGGACCCTGAAACCTGGTACAATCTGGAATACAATGATGTTAGAATTCTTAGTACAGCAACTCATACTTAGTAATCCTATGAAGATCAGCAGTTTGCATTTGACTATTACTCACAACCTATCATTAGATAGTGAATAACATGCATCAACAACATGGAAAAATGAATAGCAAAGGATAATTTACAGATCAAAGAGAAAACCTGGTAATCTAGTGGATTTTCTTCCTCTTTTGAAGTTTGGAAAGGGAGAAGCTTTACTTTGGGCTTCTCTAAAGAAAATACTACTGGAAACCCACCATCAATTCCATAATCTTTTCTCAAGCGATATCTAACCTACGACAGCATAAAAGGAGAATTGGAGAAATGGCAAAGGGTCAAAATAAGATCACGAATTCTGCTGAAATATGAAATAAATAAGAGGACAAAATGTAAAATACTGCACGAGAGAGGGGGTCATTAGTCGATTCTCTCAAATCTGCAATACGAATTCTTGTGGGGTCTGCCCTAGCACCGGCACCCATGGCAGATAGCACCTTCAAGCCTCTACGTACACATGCAGCAAGAAGTGCCACCTGATTAAACAGATTAAGTCAGAGAACAAATCAATAAGAGAACATTTACACAGATAATAAGAAAATATAATATCATAGGATATATCAGATACTAGTCTTTTAAAGCTTCGGTGCTTCAGTAAAGAAAAAATGCATATAAACTATTTTTTTCTTTTAAACTCCAAAATAATGTTTTGTATTGTCAAGTTTTACAGACAAATAATGTAATTAAAGTTATTATCATAGTGACAATAATGGTGCATCTTAAATAAGTTACAACTAATGCAATATACCTTAGTGTCGATATTATCTATGCAATCAAGGACAAAGTCAGGATTTCCAGATAGAATCTCTTCCTCGGATGAAGAATCATACAGCTGCACTCTAGCTTCTATTTGGCACTCAGGATAAATCAAAGAAAAATGTTTTTTGAGGCACAAGGCCTTAGGAGTCCCCACATCTTCTCTAGTGGCCACAGCATGCCGGTTTAGGGAGGAGAGAGATACCTTTCATATATCAAGAGTTTCCATTAAGCTGCAAGTGTGATATACATTGGATATAATTGCCAGGTTGCAAAACATTAAATCATACTCCGCACCTTCAGTTAAAAAGATCACTACTGAACCTGCAGGTATGGTACCATTTCCTGTCTGCTACATTTTTTTCCCTTTTTCTAAGCAAGTCCAGGACTTAATCACACAATTAAAGTATTCAAGATCAATGAAGTTAAATTAGGAATTAATCTCAGATTGACATAGGCAAATTTCGTTAATCAAGTTTTATCACAGACATCATAATTGGAATTATTAGGCATAATTTCAAAAGATGCAGGGAACCAGTAATATCAGTAAGGCTCTGAAGCTTGTAAAATTGGTCAAAGTAATAGTGTACTAACTGATGTAAAGTTTACCCTTTTACAGACTATAGTTACTAATCACCAGATTAAAAAAAAGCAATAATCAAAATGACAAATCAATGACAGAATAATTTAACATACCTGATCGAAATCCACAAGTAGAAGCCGGCCAACTCCTGATCGTAACAGCATTGAAGCAGCATGGCTACCAACTCCTCCAAGTCCAATGATTACCACAAATGATTGGGTCACTTTTCTCTGTGACTCTAAGCCAAAAAACTGGATATTCCTGGTGCATAAAAAAGTTGTCAGATAGAAAAAATTGTAGCATATATAATATTACACAATCACCCAAGATGGAAAATTGAGATAAATAGGTCAACCATAATCATTAGTAATTTGTTAACTGTAGGAAGCTACATTATACCTTGTAAGCTGCTCAGAGACGATCTCATCTGCCAAGATATCAGAACCAACAAAATTTCTGGCCAGATCCTCATTGCTAGCTTTACCTATTCAAACATAATCATTCATAATTTTGGAATTTCAGAAACCATAAACACTCAATCAACAGTCCGAAAGGTAACGAATACCAAGCTAATAGTAAGACAGCCATGTCCAGGACCTGTCAGCCTGTGGTGAAAAACCATACAAGTTACACTAGAGGTGATACAAGTTACCTATTTTATTATCTTTTCCTTTTCTTTCAACGAATTTAACATAGATGAAATTACCATTAGTGCCATCTTCAGCTAAGGCCCCATTTGGCAAGCTTTTACCATGTCGCTTTGCATAATACCTAAATCGAATTTGCAAACATGAATCAGCAACCAACTAATGTTATTACAAAAAGTAACATGAAATAGCCAGAGGGAATAGGGGATAGGGTTTTAGACTAAGAACCTATGGGAGAGTTTGAGCAGAGCTAGGGTGGAGAGGGACGCAAATACTGCACCGGCGGCGATATGCAGCCATTGCTTAGATCTGTCGCTCATCTCCTCCTCCTCTTACTCTCTTCTCTGAAAACAAATTCAGAATTCGAAGTGGCGAAGAGAGTAGAAGATGAAGAAGGCGCAGTGCCACCCAGTGGTGGCGGTGGATCAAGCGCGAAATTCTGTTCATCAAACGGGCTGGGTGGGAAATCTGTTTTGATGATTTCTTGGTTACATTTTACAAATTAAGAGCCCATGCAAATCAGCCCATAAGAGTACTGTATTTTTTAAAAAAAACGAAATCAGAAATTATAACTGTCATCGCCAGAATAACCATCGCACGCCATCGCTATGATTAACAGGTGTATGTTACAAATGTTCAGTTTAATAACTAAATGTGTTCAGTTTAATAATCAAAAGTGTTCAATTAAATACATCAATTAATAATTTTATTATATAGAATCGCGCGTTAGGGGCCGAGAGAGGCTCGCAGTGCTCCAGGGGTAGAGTTGGAAAAAAAATATTTTGAACCGGAACGGTTCATGACCTCTTCTAATTTTTTCATGTGTTTTTTGTCCGGTTCGTGACCCCTTCGATTGGTTTAATAATAACATTTTTTCTTATAACATTTATATTTTTTATTGCAACTAACTGAACATTTATACTCAATTAACAGAACATTTGTACTTACCCAACTGAACATTTGTACTTACCCAACTGAACATTTATACTTAATAAAATAAACATTTTTGCTTATAACATTTATATTTTCTGTTGCAACTAACTGAACATTTATACTAAAATAACATACCATTTGTACTTATTAAACTGAACATTTGGGTAAAAAAAAAAAAAACAAAATAAACATACTAAACACAGCGAACACTTATACCACAGTGAACAATTATAATAAAATGTGAACATTTATATCTAATAAAGTGAACACTTATAATAACGAAATGAACAAAAAATAATATGCGCGCTGGATGAGTACAGGCCAGGGGAGAGAGCGTTGCTCAGCGAGCGCTAGCTTAGCGATGGCGCGGATGGTTTTTTTAGCGATGGCAGTAATCAATTTTCAAACGAAATAATAATTGTCATCTGCAGTTTTGCCATTGTTTGAACAAAGTAAACATATAAAATAGACAAAGTGAGTATAAAGATGATCAAAGTGAACACATATAAATCAATAAGTTTTGTTATCCCTTGTTTAGATTTGTATATACATATTCATATTCAACTTATTTTTATTGAATTTATTTGTTTATATGTGTTTACTTTGATCAATTAAATGTTCACCTTGTCTATTTTATATGTTCACTTTGTTCAAACAATGATAAAATTGTAGATGACTGTAATCAATTTTTTTTTTCCTTTTTGCCGCCGCCTTAGGTGCTCTCCAGATGAGGGGATTTGATGGATTGGAATGAGACGAATAGAATCCTACCTTTCTCCACAATTATTTTGAAATGGGTGGAACAAGAAAGGGATTGCGGAGACAATTTGACACCCCAAAATCGAAGGTAAAGGATGGATACAGTCGTACAGAGAACATATCTGTATGAGAACGGATCCCACTACGTCATTTTTGTTTTCTTTCAAATGTTTTTCAGTACTACACCTAAATGATTTTGGAGCAAGGAAACTTTTGGTTCCTCATTTTTTTCACCTTCCGTTCTGATAAGGTTTAATTTTGCTCCACAATTTAGCTAGAAGGTAGTGGAAGGGAATATAATGGAATGGAAGTTGAAGGAATGGTAGAAAAAAGTTCTCATCTTGCTCCAGATTTTAAAGAGTGAAAATGGGTGTTAACTTTTGCCACCTCATTTTAATACATAAAATGACTATATTGTCCTAGTTTGGGACAGGGAGAAAATTTTTATTCTTAGTGGGATCCGATGTTATAGGAAGAAAGTTCAAGGGTAATGTTACAATAAAAATTAGTTTCCTCATTTCCTTCAGAGGTAGACTAAAATCAGTCGCGACTGACGGATGAGACGATCAGCTACGATCAAATTTTATTTTTGGAAATTCTAACAGTCGATCCGAACCGTTCAATGTGTTCTTCATATTGAAATCTCGTTGGAAATCAAATTTTACAATTTTCTGAAATTTTTTAGTATTTTTTTGGTATTTTACAAAATTCTTAATCTAAATAATTCTGGACCCTTCATTAACAATGATTTTTAAAAATTTCAAAAAAATAGTAAAACAATTTAGAAAAATATAAAATTTGGTCTCCAATGAGATTTCAATATGGAGAACACATTTAACGGTTCGGATTAGCCATTATAACCTCAAAAGTTGAGATATAATCGCAGCTGATAGATCCATTCGTCAGTTGTTGTTGATTTTAGTCTACCTCTTTCCTCCATCGTGTACACTCCAAAATTAGGAGTCATAATTTGTTTCCTGATATTCTACTTTTTTAATCCTCTTTTCCATCGTCTCATCATGTAATGGAATCTGAAACAGAACATATTTTTACTCTTCCATTATATCACTACCGATCCCTCCTTCTGCGGGAAGTTGATTTGGACACCCCTAATTTTAGTCCGGACATTCTTAAAATTTTAAAATGACAAAATTATCCCCTCTCTCTCTCGACACTCGAAAGAATTAGCTAGTGAGGAAACTCGGTAGAGACTGGATCTTAGAAGTGCACGGAGACGGAGGCGGACGGTTTGAGAGCAGGATATTTTTGTCATTTATAAAATATTAGCGTGTATTGTTAATTGGAGCCGTGGGAAAAGCAACTGCCACACTCCTATCCGAAGAGGAATGCAAAACTTCCTCGCCTCAATCAGTGAAATAGCAAATTTGACACACCAATCAATTTTGTTGGAGTCAGCGGCTGTACTTCTTTTTTTAATATTTAATGTCTTATATTAATGTCTCAATTACAGGATTTGAGAGAATCGATGGAAAAATATGTAATTTAATACTCAAATTAATGAAAAATTGCTGTCAAATACATCATATAATGAACGAGATCATGAGGTGTACCAATAAAAAGGACTTTCCTCTAAGACCCCAATTCTTTAGAACTTGAATAAGTAGTTTTCTTTCTTAAATTGGAGTTCTCATATTCATCTCAACCATTGATGGTGAATAAGATGATCATGTAATTAACCAATAGCTAACATCGCAAAGACCGCTATTATGTTCTTTTTTTTTTTCTTTCTTGTTTTTATTGAGCGGTAGGGGAGTAGGGGTTAATGGTGAAGGCTATTTTGCTATTTTTCAGGTTGTAATTATTTCATGTACATGGAGGTAATTTGGTCTTCATAACAATTTAGGGGTGTCCGGATTAAGTTTAAGGGTGCGCAAATCACTC
The DNA here is from genome assembly GCA_027562975.1 of Rhynchospora breviuscula. Taxonomy (NCBI): domain Eukaryota; kingdom Viridiplantae; phylum Streptophyta; class Magnoliopsida; order Poales; family Cyperaceae; genus Rhynchospora; species Rhynchospora breviuscula. Next base: position 47,455,763 of record CM050399.1, read on the forward strand.
CCCCTTCTGCTCCCTCCTTCTGGAGCACAAGCTTAAGGTAGTTGCCATTGTTTTTCCTTTTTTTTTTCCCAAGAAAAAGTCCTTTTTTTTTTTATTCATTGTGAATTTGTGCTCGAGCTGGCCTTATATTTGTCGTTAACCAATATTATCCATTGGACAAATCAATAAATAATTATTTATCATGATAAGTTTGAAAATTGTCAAAAGGAAAATTTTAATTGAAATTAGACATTATACTATTATAGTTATGATCTATGATAGAGGTTTCAAGGCCTAGGTACCAAATAAATTTATGTCTTATTTTTATCCTACTTGTCGTTGGGCAAAGCTAAGGGTCGATCCACAGAGACGGTAAAAATGAATACCGGACTTAATTGTTCTTAAAAGCTAGACAAAATAATTTTTGTGAAGTTTTAGGGTGTAAAACAATATTAAATAACAATTGAAATAAAGGAAATAAATAATAAAATATTTTGGGTTGATTTTTATATTTTCCTGGACTCAAACACATGCAAGGAAGGCCCTAGGGTCTATGGCTCATTTAATTTAGCTCTGAAAGCGCTGTTGTCATGCGTTTTTGCGCGTGACAACCAAATTTCTTATCGAAAGTTATTTTTCTCGTGTCGAAAAGTACTCTAGACTCTCTAATTTTAGGTAAGACTATGTGAAGGTTACTTGTCGACCAGACCTAAATCCTAGCCTCAGTCGTCGCAATTTTGGTTTTGGACTTGGTTTGGAACTCAATTTTTACCACGTAATTGACTAGTCCTAAACTTTCGTGTTGAAATTTAATCAATTAAGTTCTTTGTGTTGGATTTCAAGAGGTATCTAAGTCCTTTCGGATCATTTAGAAACTATACTTATCGGTCGATTAGTTAACCTCATCTTTCCAGCGATTGACTTACCTCAATTAATTAATTTATTAATGGTTTGATCTAGTTCAATGCCCTAAAGACGTTGTAGTTCATCAATAGGTAAACAATCAAGCAAACAACTAATTGAATTAAGCATAACTAATATTTCTTAACACATCAAAATCACATAGAAAATACCAAATCACATCAAGTCATCACAAATACCAAATTAGATTACTACCTAACCCTAAGACATAATAGAAATATAGCCTAACGTGTTTTTAATACAAATAACAAGTATCATGCAATAACTAAGATACAAAGTCATCAATAATGAAATAAAAGTGTTAGAAAGTGCTCAATTTTAATTTTCCAAGTTAATTACACTTAATTAACCTCAATTAAACTCAAGCAACAAAGAGAATCTTGCTAGAAAGCATTCAACACATCAAAACATGGAGAAATGGTAGGAAGTTCTTTACCTCTCCTTGTATCGCAACAAGGAGGCTCGAATCCGGCGATGTCGAGGTTGCACGAACACCAGCGGTCTCCACGGCCTCGAGTCCACCAAGGTATTAACCAAAACCTCGATCTATGCTAGTAGATAGGAGGTTAAGCCTAATCCCTTCCTTCATCAATTAATCAAGCTATTAATTAGTGGATCTATGCTCAACACATGAGCCCTATAGATGGAACAATGGATTGAACCAAGGAGAAAATTCTGAAATTTTCTCTTCTTGGAAGGAGGTGGCGGCCTAGAGAGGGAGGAGAAAGAGAAAGGTGATTAGGTTTGTTCTCCAAGTAAGAGGTCCTTATATATAGAGGCCAAAACCTAATTGCTCTCTTCCATAATTACAATTATGCCATTCTATTAGGCCGGCCCCCTTATTATGGGCTAAATGGGCTATCTAATTCATTTAATTAGGCCTCATTTACTATATTAAATCTCATATTTAATATCCCTTTAATTTCATTCCAATTTGGGCTTAATTAGGCTACCAATTAAATAGCCTAGTATATTAATTTAATTTCATAATTAAATTAAAGTGTCTTGCATAAAATAATTATCAACTAGTTGATAACTATTCTAGGATTAGGAAATGCATTAATTTATTTCTATATGATCCCTTTGATTTAATTAATTATAACGGTTCGCAGCGGTATATAATTAATTAATCAAACTATCATATTTTCATAGAACTTACTGCTGTGAATAAATAAATAATGCACGTATGGTCAAAACCTATTTGTGTGACCCTTTGAGGATTTATGCTATGTTGGACATGGAAAATAAATCTCTATTTAATTCCAATAATCATAAGCGGTATCTAGCAACATGTTATGATTCCCAATTCGCATAAATAGTGTACTGCTACAATATCTCAATCCTGCATAAGAAATAAAAGTATTTCCTTTGTCTGATTCTTATGTCACATGATATCACTGTATAATCTAAGATAGGAATGTGTCATTCTTGCAGATTATACATTTCTTGATCTAGAGTTGATTGTACAAGTTGGCCAAACAATCCAACTCCATCAAGGGGCCCAAACAGATATCATCACTCACTAGGTATACTAATGAGGGACATACGGTTTTCTTGATGAATAACTTTTTCCCGCACAATTCAAGAGAACATAAATAAGGTCCGTATAGCAGCCCTTATCAGGAATCAACGGTAGACGATATTTATTGAACTTATCCTCATGTGGAAAAGTTGAACCATCTCAAACTTAGAATCAAACTCATATGAAATAAATAATGACACACAACACAATCCATATGTTTATTTTATTAGATCATGTCCTGTACTATGTTCTAATAACATACACATATGCAATTAAGTTGGTAACACCTTACCTATGATTTGTAGAACTTAATCATCACTTAACTTGCATACTAATCTTTTATGATAATTAATGTTCCTTGTTAATTATCAAGATTACGGATGATTTAGATTTATTACTGTCATTCTAATGAATGATCCACAGAGATCTACAATTCAGATCCTCAACCTGAATGATCTGTCAGTAATAAACTCTAGGAACAAATGATCAAATACCATCAATAACATAAACTAAGAAATTAAGTCATTAAATATTGACTTCTAGGACACAACTCCAACAAAAAGAAACAAAGAGGAAACTGAATTGCCCTTTTACTTCTTCTTCTAGGGTCAGAAATCGATGAAGCACTGCTTGCCTTGCTGTTGTAGCCTTCAAAGCTTGCTGCCTTCGTGGTGTTTCACGTGGAAATAGCTAAAATCACAAGTACAAGAGGTGGTAATTTGTGGTAAAAAGTGGGATCCTTCTTTTGTCTGTTTTTCGTGCATAAGAACACATAGAGGAGATCTACAAAGACGGCTAGGGAGAGAGAACCTCCAATTCTCTCTTTCCTTCTTTGGAAATTGCCAAATTCACCATTTCCATAAATGATTTCGGACCGAAATTCTTTCTGGTTCTGTTTCATGGGCTGAACTTAGGGTCTTTGCGTGATTTTCGATCTGCTTTGGTCCAATGATGTCTTCTATGGTCCCTAGCACGTCTGTATGAGCCAGGAATGAGTCGTCCGGCTTGACTTTGAGTTCCATCCTTCTCGCTCGTTGTGTCTCATCTTCGATTTCCACGAAAATTGTACAAAATAAACATAGATGCAGCGGTAGTACCAAAATTCTAGAAAATACAGTTAAATATGAGATAATTGTATTGGTTAGAGTGTTATTTCGATGTCAAGTTTGGTCAAAATATATATAAAAATAAGAGATATCAATCTACAACATAAATTCATGTGCATGTCATTACAAAAATGATGAACTTAGAATCTTTAAGGCATATTTCAATGCAATAATCTACATTTAAACACTTTATAGTGTCTAGAATATGATTCATATCTTATTTATTCAAAAAAATTGGATTATACATAGTAATTACTCATATAAAGTGCAAATAATACAATTCTGACTATCATTTGAGTGTTTCAATCGTTTCTGAATTCATTTCAAGTCATTTCATCACAATAATGTACATTTAAAGTCTTTACAGTGTCTAGAATATAACTCATATCTTATTTATTTAAAAAGATTGGATTATATAAAATAATTACGCATATAAAGTGCAAATAATGCAATTCTGAGTATCATTTGAGCATTCAATCGTTTCTGCATTCATTCTAAGTCATTCCATAATAAAAATCTATATTTAAACTCTTTATACTATCCAGACTATGATTCATATCTTATTTATTCAAAAAAATTGGATTATACGTTGTAATTACGCATATAAAGTGCAAATAATGCAATTCTGGGTATCATTTGAGCATTTCAATCGTTTATGGATTTATTCTAAGTTATTTCATCACAATATTCTACATTTAAACTCTTTATACTGTCCAGACTATGATTCAAATCTTGTTTATTTAAGAAATTTGGATTATACGTTGTAATTACGCATATAAACTGCAAATAATGCAATTCGGAGTATCATTTAAGCATTTCAATCATTTCTGGATTCATTCTAAGTCATTTCATCACAATGCTCTATATTTAAACTCTTTTATACTGTCCAGACAATGACTCATATCTTGTTTATTTAAAAAGATTGTGTTATACATAATAATTACAAATATAAGTGCAAATAATGTAATTCTGAGTATCATTTGAGCATTACAATCATTTCTGGATTCATTTTAAGTCATTTTATCACAATAATCTACCTTTAAAGTCTTTATAGTGTCTAGAATATGATTCGTATCTTATTTATTCAAAAAGATTGGATTATACAAAGCAATTACACATATAAAGTGCAAATAATACAATTATGAGTATCATTTGAGCATTTCAATCATTTTTGGATTCATTCAAAGTCATTTCATCACAATAATCAACATATAAATACTTTATACTGTCTAGAATATGGTTCATATCATATTTTTTCAAAAAGATTGGATTATACATAATAATTACAAATATAAAGTGCGAATAATGCAATTCTGAGTATCATTTGAGCATTTCTATCATTTTTTTATTCATTTTAAGTCATTTCATCTAAAAAATTTACATTTAAACTCTTTAGAGTGTCAAGAATATGATTCATATCTTATTTATTCAAAAAGATTGAATTATACATAGCAGTTAAGCATATAGAGTGAAAATAATGCAATTCTAAATATCATTTGAACATTTAAATTATTTCTGGATTCATTCTAAATCATGACATCACAATAATCTGCATTTAAGGTCTTTATACTGTTTAGAATATGATTCATATTTTATTTATTCATAAAGATTGGATTATACAATGTAATTATGCATATAAAGTGCAAATAATACAATTCTGAGTATCATTTGAGCGTTCAATTATTTTTTCTTTCATTCTAAGTCATTCTATCACAAAAATCTACATTTAAACTCTTTATACTGTCCAGAATTCATGTCTTATTTATTAAAAAAGATTGGATTATGCGTTGTAATTACGCATATAAATTGCAAATAATGCAATTCTGAGAATCATTTAAGTATTTCAATCATTTATGGATTCATTATAAATCATTAATCTACATTTAAACTCTTTATACTGTCTAGACTATTATTCATATCTTGTTTATTCAAAAAGATTGGATTATACATAATAATTATGAATATAAAGTGCAAATAATGCAATTCTGAGTATCATTTGAGCATTTCAATTATTTCTGGATTCATCCTAATTCATTTCATCACAAAAATCTACATTTAAAACCTTTATATTGTTTAGAATATGATTCATATATTCTTTTCAAAAAGATTGGATTATACATAGTAATTAAACATTTCAAGTGAAAATAACACAATTTTGAGTATCATTTGAGCATTTCTATCGTTTTTGGATTAATTCTAAGTCATTTCATCACAATAATCAACATATAAACACTTTATATTGTCTAGAATATGATTCATATCTTATTTATTCAAAAATATTGGATTACACATAGTCATTACGCATATAAATTTTAAATAATACAATTATGAGTATCATTTGAGCATTTCAATTATTTTTGCATTCCTTCTAAGTCATTCCATCAAAATAATCTACATTTAAACTCTTTACACTATTCAAACTAAAATTCATATATTTTTTATTTAAAAAGATTGGATTATATGCAGTAATTACGCATATAACGTGCAAATAATGCAATTCTGTGTATCATTTGAGCATTTCAATCATTTCTGGATTAATTCTAAGTCATTCAATCACAAAAATCTACATCTAAACTCTTTATACTGTTCAGACTATGATTCATATCTTATTTATACAAAATATTTGATTATACAAAGTAGTTACGTATATAAAGTGAAAATAATGCAATTCTGTGTATGATTTGAGCATTTCAATCATTTTTGGATTCATTCTAAGTCATTTCATCACAATAATCTACAGTTAAACTCTTTATAGTGTCCAAAATATGATTCATATCTTAATTGTTCAAAAATATTGGATTATACATAGTAATTACACATATAAAGTGCAAATAATACAATTCTGAGTTTCATTTAAGCATTTCAATAATTTCTGAAATCATTATTAGTTATTTCATCACAATAATGTACATTTAAACTCTTTACACTGTCAAAAATATGATTCATATCTTATTTATTCAAAAAAATTGAATTATACATAGTAATTACGCATATAAAGTGAAAATAATGCAATTCTGGGTATCATTTGAGTATTTCAATCATTTCTGGATTCATTCTAAGTCATTTCATCACAATAATCTACATATAAACACTTTATACTGTGTAGAATTTGATTCATATCTGAGTTATTCAAAAAGATTTGATTACACATAGTAATTACACACATAAAGTGCAAATAATGCAATTCTGAGTATCATTTGAGCATTTCATTCGTTTTTGGATTCATTCTAAGTCATTCAATCACAGAAATCTACATCTAAACTCTTTATACTGTCTAGACTATGATTTATATCTTATTTATACAAAAAGATTTGTTTATACAAAGTAGTTACGCATATAAATTAAAAATAATGAAATTCTGAGTATCATTTGAGCATTTCAATCATTTATGAATTCATTCTATATAATTTCATCACAATAATCCACAGATAAACTCTTTATAGTTTTCATAATATGATTCATATCTTAATTATTCAAAAAGATTGGATTATATATAGTAATTACACATATAAAGTGCAAATAATATAATTCTGAGAATCATTTGCGCATTTCAATCGTTTCTGAATTAATTCTAAGTTATTTCATCACAATAATGTACATTTAAACTCTTTATACTGTCAACAATATGATTCATATCTTATTTATTCAAAAAGATTGAATTATACGTAGTAATTAGGCATATAAATTCAAAACAAAGCAATTCTGAATATGATTTGAGCATTTCAATCATTTATGGATTCATCCTAAGTCATTTCATCACAATAATCAACAATTAAACACTTTATACTGTCTAGAATATGATTCATATATTATTTATTCAAAAAGATTGGATTACACATAGTAATTATGCATATAAATTGAAAATAATGCAATTCTGAGTATCATTTGAGTATTTCAATCATTTCTGGATTCATTCTATGTCATTCAATCAAAATAATCTATATTTAAACTCTTTATACCGTCCAAACAATAATTCATATCTTATTTATTAAAAATATTGGATTATACATAATAATTACGCATATAAAGTGCAAATAATGTAATTCTAAGTATCATTTGAGGATTTCAATCATTTCTGGATTCATTATAAGTCATTTTATCATACTAATCTACACTTAAACTCTTTATAGTGTCGAGAATATGATTCATGTCATAATTATTCAAAAAGATTGGATTATACATAGTAATTATACATATAAAATGCAAATATTATAATTCTTAGTATAATTTGAGCATTTCAATCATTTCTGGATTCATTCTAAGTCATTTCATCACAATAATATAAATTTAAGTTTCAAGAATAAGATTTATATCTTATTTATTCAAAAAGATTGAATTATACATAGTAATTACGAATATAAAGTGCAAATAATGCAATTTGAGTGTCATTTGAGCATTTCAATCGTTTTTGAATTCATTCTAAGTTATTTCATCACAATAATCTACATTTAAACTATTTATACTGTATAGAATATGATTCATATCTTTTTTATTCAAAAAGATTGGATTATTCACAGTAATTACGCATGCAAAGTGCAAATAATACAATTCTGAATATCATTTGAGCATTTCAATTGTTTCTAGATTCATTCTAAGTCATTCCAGCACAATAATCTACATTTAGACTCATTATACTATAAGGATTATGATTCATATCTAATTTATTCAAAAAGATTGGATTATACATAGTAATTACGCATATAACGTGCAAATATTGCAATACTGAGTATCATTTGAGCATTTCAAAAGTTTCTGGATTATTTCTAAGTCATTCAATCACAATAATCTATATTTAGACTCAATATGCTCTCTAGACTATGATTCATATCTTATTTGTTCAAAAAGATTGGATTATACATAGTAATTGCACATATAAAGTCCGAATAATGCAATTCTGAGTATCATTTGAGCATTTCAAACGTTTCTAAATTCATTCTGAGTCATTTCATCACAATAATCTACATTTAAACTCTTTATACTGTCTAGAATATAATTCATATATTATTTAGTCAAAAAGATTGGACAATACATGGTCATTACGCATATAAATTGCAAATAATACAATTCTGAGTATCTTTTGTGGATTTCAATAGTTTCTGGATTCATTCCAAGTCATTTTATCACAATAATCTATATTTAAACTCTTTATACTGTCCAGACTAAGATTCATATCTTATTTATTAAAAAAGATTGAATTATAAATGGTAATTACGCATATAAAGTGCAGATAATGCAATTCTGAGTATAATATGAGCATTTCAACTGTTTCTGTATTCATTCTAAGTCATTCCATCACAATAATCTACATTTAGACTCATTATACTGTTCAGACTATGATTCATATCTTTTCTTATTAAAAAATATTGGATTATACGTAGTAATTACGTATATAAAGTGCAAATAATACAATTATGAGTATCATTTGAGCATTTCTATCGTTTTTGGATTCATTCTAAGTCATTTCATCACAATAATCTATATTTAAACTCTTTATACTGTTTGGAATATGATTCATATCTTGTTTCTTCAAAAAGATTAGATTATAAATGGTAATTACGCACATAAAGTACAAGTAATGCAATTCTGGGTATCATTTGTGCATTTCAATCGTTTCTGGATTCATTCTAAGTCATTTCATCACAATAATCTACATTTAGACTCATTATACTGTACAAACTATGATTCATATCTTTTTTATTAAAAAATATTAGATTATAGGTAATAATTACTCATATAAAGTGAAAATATTGCAATTCATTCGTTTCTGGATTCATTCTAAGTCATTCCATCACATTATACTGTCCAGACTATGATTCATATCTTGTTTATTCAAAAAGATCGGATTATAAATAGTAATTACGCATATAAAGTGCCAGTAATGCAATTCTGAGTATTATTTGAGCATTTCAATTTTTCTGAATTCATTCTAAGCCATTCCATCACAATAATCTACATTTAAACTCTTTATACTGTCTAGAATATGATTCATATCTTATTTATTCAAAAAGATTGCATTATACAAAGTAATTACGCATATAAAGTTAAAATAATGCAATTCTGAGTATCATTTGAGGATTCAATCGTTTATGGATTCATTCTAAGTCATTCAATCACAAAAATCTACATTTAAACTCTTTTTACTGTCCAGACTAAGATTCATATCTTGTTTATTCAATAAGATTGGATTATAAATGATAATTATTACGCATATAAAGTGCAGATAATGCAATTCTGAGTATCATTTAAGCATTTAAATCATTTATGGATTCATTCTGAGTCTTTTCATCATAATAATCTACATTTAAACTCTTTATACTGTCCATACTAAGATTCATATCTTGTTTATTCAAAAAGATTGGATTATAAATGGTAATTATGCACATAAAGTGCAGATAATGTAATTCAGAGTATCATTTGTGCATTTCAATCGTTTCAGGATTCATTCGAAGTCATTTCATCACAGTAATCTACATTTAAACTCTTTATACTGTCTGGAATATGATTCATATCTTATTTATTCAAAAAGAATGGATTATAAATGGTCATTACGCATATAAATTGCAGATAAGGCAATTCTGAGTATCATTTTGTGCATTTCAGTCATTTATGGATTTATTCTAAGTTATTTCATCAAAATAATCTACATTTAAACTCTTAATACGGTCCAGACTAAGATTTTTATCTTGTTTCTTCAAAAAGATTGGATTATAAATGGTGATTACGCATATAAAGTGCACGTAATGCATTTATGGGTATTATTTGTGCATTTCAATAGTTTCTGGATTCATTCTAAGTCATTTCATGATAAAAATATACATTTAAATTCTTTATGCTGTCCAGGCTAAGATTCATATCTTGCTTATTCAAAAAGGTTGGATTATAAATGGTAATTACGCATATAAAGTGCAGAAAATGCAATTCTGAGTACTATTTGAGCATTTCAATCGTTTCTGGATTCATTCTAAGTCACTTCATCACATTTAAACTCTTTATACTGTCCAGACTAAGATTCATATTTTGTTCAATAAAAAAAATCGATTATAAATGGTAATTATCCATATAAATTGCATGTAATGCAATTCTCGGTATTATTTGTGAATTTCAATTGTTTATGGATTCATTCTAAGTCATTTCATCACAATAATCTACATTTAAACTCTTTATACTGACCAGAATTTGGATTCAAATCTTGTTTGTTCAAAAAGATTGGATTATAAATTATAATTACTCGTATAAAGTGCACATAATGCAATTCTGTGTATCATTTATGCATTTCAAACGTTTCAGAATTCATTATAAGTCATTTCATCACAATAATCTACATTTAAACTATTTATACTATCTAGACAAAGATTCATAACTTATTTATTCAAAAATATTGGGTTATATATGGTAATTACGCATATAAAGTGCAGATAATGCAATTCTGAGTATCATTTGTGTATTTCAATCGTTTCTGGATTTATTCTAAGTTATTTCATCACAATAATCTACATTTAAACTCTTTATACTGCCTAGAATATGACTCATATCATATTTATTCAAAAAATTGGATTATACTTGGTCATTACGCATATAAAGTGCAAATAATGCAATTCTGAGTGTCATTTGAGCATTTCAATTGTTTCTGGATTCATTCTAAGTCATTCCATCACAATAATCTATATTTAGACTCATTATACTATACAGACAATGATTCATATATTTTTTATTCAAAAATATTGGATTATACGTAGTAATTACGCATATAAAGTGCAAATAATACAATTCTGAGTATCATTTTTGCATTTCAATCGTTTCTGGATTTATTCTAAGTCATTTCATCACAACAATCTACATTTAAACTCTTTATACTATCCAGACTAAGACTCATATCTTGTTTATTCAAAAATACTGGATTATAAATGGTAATTGTGCATATAAAGTGAAGATAATGCAATTCTGAGTATCATTTGTGCAATTCAAATGTTTCTGGATTCATTCTAAGTCATTTCATCACAATAATCTACATTTAAAAATTTTATACTGTCCATACTATGATTCATATCTTGTTTATTCAAAAAGATTGGATTATACATAATAATTACTCATATAAAGTGAAAATAATGCAATTTCTGAGTATTATTTGAGCATTTAAATCATTTCTGGATTCATTCTAAGTTTTTTCATCACAATAATCTACATTTTAACACTAGATACTGTCCATACTGTGATTGATATTTTGTTTATTCAAAAAGTTTGGATTATACATAATAATTACGCATATAAAGTGCAAATAATGCAAATCTGAGTATCATTTGAGTATTCCAATCATTTCTGGATTCATTCTAAGTCTTTTCTTGACAATAATCTACATTTAAACTTTTTATACTGTTCATACTGTGATTAATATCTTATTTATTCAAAAAAATAGGATTATACATAATAATTACGCATATAAAGTGCAAGTAATGCAATTCTGAGTATCATTTTAGCATTTTGAATCATTTCTGAATTTATTCTAAGTAATTTCATCACAATAATCTAAATTTAAACTCTTTATAGTGTCGAGAATTTGATTCATATCATAATTATTCAAAAAGATTGGATTATACATAGCAATTAGGGATATATAGTGCAAATAATGCAATTCTGTGTATCATTTGAGTATTTCAATCATTTTTTAATTCATTCTAAGTCTTTTCATCACGAGAATCAACATTTAAACTCCTTATACGATCCAGGCTACGATTCATATCTTGTTTATTCAAAAGAATTGGATTATACATAGTAATTTCACATATAAAGTGCAAATAATGCAATTCTGAGTATCATTTGAGCATTTCAATCATTTCTGAATTCATTCTAAGATATTTCATCACAATAATCTACATTTAATGTCTTTATAGTGTCTACAATAAGATTCAAATCTTATTTATTCAAAAAGATTGGATTATACATAGTAATTACGCATATAAAGTGCAAATTATACAATTCTGTGTGTCATTTGAGCATTTCAATCGTCTTTGGATTCATTCTAAGTCATTTCGTCACAATAATCTTTATTTAAACTCTTTATGCTGTCTCGAATATAATTCATATCTTATTTTTTTAAAAATATTGAATTACACTTACTAATTATGCATATAAAATACAAATAATGCAATTCTTAGTATCGTTTGACCTTTTAAGTCGTTTCAGGATTCATTCTAAGTAATTCCATCACAAAAATCAACATTTAAACTCTTTTTACTGTCCAAACTATAATTCAAATCTTATTTAATTAAAAAGATTTGATTATACGTAGTAATTACGAATATGAAGTGCAAATAATGCAATTCTGAGTATCATTTGAACAATTCAATCTTTTCTAAATTCCTTCTAAGTCATTCTATCAAAATAATCTACATTTAAATTCTTTATATTGTCAAAACTATAATTCATATCAGATTTATTCAAAAAGATTTTATTATACATAATAATTACGCATATAAAGTGCAAATAATGCAATTCTGAGTATCATTTAAGCATTTTAATCGTTTCTGGATTCATTCTTAGTCATTCCATCACAATAATCGACATTTAAATTCATTATATTGTGAAGACTATGATTCATATCTTATTTATTCAAAAAGATTAGATTATACATAATAATAACACATATAAAGTGCAAATAATGCAATTCTGAGTATCAATTGAGCATTTCAATCGTTTCTGGATTCATTCTAAATCATTTCATCACAATATTCTAAATTTGAACTCTTTATACTATCCAGACTATGATTCATATCTTGTTTATTCAAAAAGATAGGATTATACATAGTAATTATGCATATAAAGTGCAAATAATGCAATTATGTGTATAATTTGAAAATTTTAATCGTTTTTTCATTCATTTTAAGTCATTCCATCACAATAATCTACATTTAGACTCTTTATACTGTATAGAATATAACTCATATCTTATTTATTTAAAAAGATTGGATTATATAAAATAATTACGCATATAAAGTGCAAATAATGCAATTCTGAGTATCATTTGAGCATTCAATCGTTTCTGCATTCATTCTAAGTCATTCCATAATAAAAATCTAAATTTAAACTCTTTATACTATCCAGACTATGATTCATATATTATTTATTCAAAACGATTGGATTATACATAATAATTACGCATATAAAGTGCAAATAATGTAATTCTGAGTATCATTTGAGCATTTAAAGCATTTCTGGATTCATTCTGAGTCTTTTCATCACAATAATCTACATAAACTCTTTATACTGTCCATACTATGATTCATATTTTGTTTATTCAAAAAGATAGGATTATACATAATAATTCCGCATATAAAGTGCAAATAATATAATTCTGAGTATCATTTGGGCCATTCAATCGTTTTTGGATTTACTCTAAGTCATTTCATCACAATAATCTACATTTAAACTCTTTATACTATCCATACTGAGATTCACATCTTGTTTATTCAGAAATACAGGATTATAAATGGTAATTACGCATATAAAGAGCAGATAATGCAATTCTGAGTATTATTTGTGCAATTCAAACGTTTCTGGATTCATTTTTAGTCATGTCATCACAATAATCTACATTTAAAAATTTTATACTGTCCACACTATGATTCATATGTTGTTTATTCAAAAAGATTGGATTATACATAATAATTACACATATAAAGTGCAAATAATGCAATTCTGTGTATTATTTGAGCATTTATATCATTTCTTGATTCCGGATAAGTTTTTCATCACAATAATCTACATTTTAACTCTAGATACTGTCCATACTATGATTGATATTTTGTTTATTCAAAAAGTTTGGATTATACATAATAATTACACATACAAAGTGCAAATAATGCAATTCTGAGTATCATTTGAGCATTTCAATCATTTCTGGATTCATTCTAAGTCATTTCATCACAATAATCTACATTTGAATTTTTTGTAGTGTCTAGAATATGATTCATATCTTATTTATTAAAAAAGATTGGATTATACATTGGAATTACGCATATAAAGTGCAAATAATACAATTCTAAGTGTTATTTGAGCATTTCAATCATTTTTGGATCGATTCTAAGTCATTTCATCACAATAATCTACATTTAAACTCTTTTATACTGTCTAGAATACAATTCATATCTTATTTATTAAAAAAGATTGGATTACACTTAGTAATTACGCATATAAAGTGCAAATAATGCATTTCTGAGTATAATTTGAGCATTTCAGTCGTTTCTGGATTCATTCTATGTCATTCCATCACAAAAATCTCCATTTAAAATCTTTACTCTGTACAAACTATAATTGAAATCTTATTTATTGAAAAAGATTCGATTATACATACTAATTACGCATATAAAATTCAAATAATATAATTTTGATTATTATTTGAGTATTTCAATCATTTCTGGATTTATTCTTAGTCATTTAATCACAATAATCTATATATAAACACTTTATACAGTCTAGAATATGATTCATATCTTATTTATTCAAAAAGATTGGATTACACATAGTAATTATGTATATAAAGTACAAATAATGCAATTTTGAGTATAATTTGAGCATTACAATCATTTCTGGATTCATTCTAAGTTATTCCATGAAACAAAATCTACATTTAAACTCTTTATATTGTCCAAACTATAATTCATATCTTAATTATTCAAAAAGATTGAATTATATGTAGTAATTCTGCATATAAAGTACAAATAATGCAATTCTGAGTATCATTTGAGCATTTCAATCGTTTCTAGATTCATTCTAAGTCATTCCATCACAATAATCTACATTTAAACTCATTATACTGTCCAGAACATGATTCATATCTTATTTATTAAAAAGTTTGAATTATACATAGTAATTACGCATATAAAGTGCAAATAATGCAATTCAAAGTATCATTTGAGCATTTCAATCTTTTCTGGATTCATTCTAAGTCATTTCATGACAATAATCTACATTTAAACTCTTTATACTGTCCAGACTATGATTCATATCTTGTTTATTCAAAAAGATTGGTTCATACATAATAATTACGCATATAAAGTGCAAATAATGCAATTATGAGTATCATTTGAGTATTTCATTCATTTCTGAATTCATTCTACGTCTTTTCATCACCATAATCTACATTTAAACTTTTTATACTGTCTCAAATATAATTAATATCTTATTTATTCAAAAACATTGGATTACACGTAGTAACTTCGCATATAAAGTGCAAATAATGCAGTTCTGAGTATTATTTGAGCATTCAATCGTTTCTGCTTTCATTCTAAGTAATTCCATCACAAAAATCTACATCTAAACTCTTTATACTGTCCAGACTATAATTTATATCTTATTTATACAAAAGATTCGATTATACAAAGTAGTTATGCATATAAAGTGAAAATTATGCAATTCTGAGTATCATTTGAGCATTTCAATTATTTTTTGATTCATTCTAAGTCATTTCATCACAATAATCTACAGTTAAACTCTTTATAGTGTCCAAAATATGATTCATATCTTAACTATTCAAAAAGATTGGATTATACATAGTAATTACACATATAAAGTGTATATAATACAATTCTGAGTTTCATTTAAGCAGTTCAATAATTTCTGAAATCATTATTAGTCATTTCATCACAATAATGTAAATTTAAACTCTTTATACTGTCAAGAATATGATTCATATCTTATTTATTCAAAAAGATTGAATTATACATAGTAATTACACATATAAAGTGAAAATAATGCAATTATGGGTATCATTTGAGTATTTCAATCATTTCTGTATTCATTTTAAGTCATTTCATCACAATAATCTACATATAAACACTTTATACTGTCTAGAAAATGATTCATATCTTAGTTATTTAAACAGATTTGATTACACATAGTAATTACACATACAAAGTGCAAATAAAGCAATTCTGAGTATCATTTGAGCATTTCAATTATTTTTTGATTCATTCTAAGTTATTCCATCGCAGAAATCTACATCTAAACTCTTTATGCTGTCTAGACTATGATTCATATCTTATTTATTCAAAAAAATTTGATTATACAAAGTAGATACACATATAAATTGAAAATAATGAAATTATGAGTATGATTTGAGCATTTTAATCATTTATGGAATCATTCTATGTAATTTCATCACAATAATCCACAGTTAAACGATTTATAGTTTCCAGAATATGATTCATATCTTAATTATTCAAAAAGATTGGATTATATATAGTAATTACACATATAAAGAGCAAATAATACAATTCTGAGAATCATTTGAGCATTTCAATTGTTTCTGGATTCATTCTAAGTCATTCCATCATAATAATCTACTTTTAGACTCATTATACTGTACATACAATGATTCATATCTTTTTTATTCAAAAATATTGGATTATACGTAGTAATTACGCATATAAAGTGAAAATAATGCAATTCTGAGTATGATTTGAGCATTTCAATCATTTCTGGATTCATTCTAAATCATTTCATCACAATAATCAACATTTAAACACTTTATACTGTCTAGAATATGATTCATATATTATTTATTCAAAAAGATTGGATTACACATAGTAATTACGCATATAAAGTGAAAATAATGCAATTCTGAGTATCATTTGAGCATTTCAATCATTTCTGGATTCATTCTAAGTCATTCCATCAAAATAATCTACATTTAAACTCTTTATATCGTCCAAACTATAATTCATATCTTATTTATTAAAAAGATTGGATTATACGTAGTAATTACGCGTATAAAGTGCAAATAATGTAATTCTATGTATCATTTGAGGATTTCAATAAATTTTTTGATTCATTATAAGTCATTTTATCACAATAATCTACACTTAAACTCTTTATAGTGTCTAGAATATGATTCATATCATAATTATCCAAAAAGATTGGATTATACATAGTAATTATACATATAAAATATAAATAATACAATTCTTAGTATAATTTGAGCATTTCAATCATTTCTGGATTCATTCTAAGTCATTTTATCACAGTAATGTACATCTAAACTCTTTATGGTTTCAAGAATAAGATTAATATTTTATTTATTTAAAAAGATTTAATTTTTACGTAGCAATTAAGAATATAAAGTGCAAATATTGCTGCATTTCAATCGTTTCTGGATTCATTCTAAGTTATTTCATCACAATAATCTGCATTTAAATTATTTATACTGTATAGAATATGATTCATATCTTATTTATTCAAAAATATTGGATTATTCATAGTAATTACGCATGCAAAGTGGAAATAATACAATTCTGAGTATCACTTGAGCATTTCAATTGTTTCTAAATTTATTCTAGGTCATTCCATCACAATAATCTACATTTAGACTTATTATACTGTAAGTACTATGATTCATATCTAATTTATTCAAAAAGATTGGATTATGCATAGTAATTACGCATATAAAGTGTAAATATTGCAATTTTGAGTATCATTTGAGCATTTTAATCGTTTCTAGATTATTTCTAAGTCATTCCATCACAATAGTCTACATTTAGACTCAATATGCTCTTTAGACTATGATTCATATCTTATTTGTTCAAAAAGATTGGATTATAGATAGTAATTGCGCATATAAAGTCCGAATAATGTAAATCTGAGTATCATTTGAGCATTTCAAACGTTTCTAGATTCATTCTGAGTCATTTAATCACAATAATCTACATTTAAACTCTTTATACTGTCTAGAATATAATTCATATATTATTTATTCAAAAAGATTTGATTATACATGGTCATTATGCATACAAAGTGCAAATAATGCAATTCTGAGTATCATTTGAGCATTTCTATCATTATTGGATTCATTCTAAGTCATTTCATCACAATAATGTACATTTAAACTTTTTATAGTTTCAAGAATAAGATTTGATATATTATTTATTCAAAAAGATTGAATTATACATAGTAATTATGAATGTAAAGTGCAAATAATGCAATTTGAGTGTAATTTGAGCATTTCAATCGTTTCTGGATTCATTCTAAGTGATTTCATCACAATAATCTACATTTAAACTATTTATACTGTATAAATATGATTCATATCTTATTTGTTCAAAAAGATTGGATTATTCATAGTAATTACGCATGCAAAGTGCAAATAATACAATTCTGAGCATCATTTGAGCATTTCAATTGTTTCTAGATTCATTTTAAGTCATTCCATCACAATAATCTACATTTAGACTCATTACTGTAAGGACTATGATTCATATCTAATTTATTCAAAAAGATTGGATTATACATAGTAATTACGCATATAAAGTGCAAATATTGCAATTCTGAGTATCATTTGAGCATTTCAATCGTTTCTGGATTATTTCTAAGTCATTCCATCATAATAATCTACATTTAGACTCAATAGGCTCTCTAGACTATGATTCATATCTTATTTGTTCAAAAAGAATGGATTATACATAGTAATTGCGCATATAAAGTCCGAAAAAAGCAATTCTGAGTATCATTTGAGCATTTTAAGCGTTTCTAGATTCATTCTGAGTCATTTCATCACAATTGTTTACATTTAAACTCTTTATACTGTCTAGAATATAATTCATATCTTATTTATTCAAAAAGATTGGATTATACTTGGTCATTACGCATATAAAGTGCAAATAATGCAATTCTGAGTGTCATTTGAGCATTTCAATTGTTTCTGGATTTATTCTAAGTCATTCCATCACAATAATCTACTTTTAGACTCATTATACTGTACATACAATGATTCATATCTTTTTTATTCAAAAATATTGGATTATAAGTAGTAATTACGCATATAAAGTGCAAATAATACAATTCTGAGTATCATTTTTGCATTTCAATCGTTTCTAGATTTATTGTAAGTCATTGCATCGAAATAATCTACATTTAAACTCTTTATACCATCCAGACTAATATTCATATCTTGTTTATTCTAAAATACTGGATTATAAATGGTAATTACGCATATAAATTGAAGATAATGCAATTCCGAGTATCATTTGTGCAATTCAAACGTTTCTGGATTCATTCTAAGTCATTTCATCACAATAATCTACATTTAAAAATTTTATACTGTCCGAACTATTATTAATATCTTGTTTATTCAAAAAGATTGGATCATTCATAATAATTACGTATTATAGTGCAAATAATGCAATTCTGAGTATTATTTGAGCATTTAAATCATTTATGGATTCATTCTAAGTTTTCTCATCACAATAATCTACATTTTAACTATAGAAACTGTCCATACTATGATTGATATTTTGTTTATTTAAAAAGTTTGGATTATACATAATAATTACGCATATAAAGTGTAAATAATGCAATTCTGAGTATCATTTGAGTATTTCAATCATTTCTGGATTCATTCTAAGTCCTTTCATTACAAGAATCTACATTTAAACTCTTTATACTGTTCAGACTGTGATTAATATCTTATTTATTCAAAAAGATAGAGTTATACATAATAATTACGCATATAAAGTCCAAATAATGCAATTGTGAGTATCATTTTAGCATTTCAAGCATTTCTGAATTTATTCTAAGTAATTTCATCATAATAATCTAAATTTAAACTCTTTATAGAGTCGAGAATTTGATTCATATCATAATTATTCAAAAAATTAGATTATACATAGTAATTAGGCATATAAAGTGCAAATAATGCAATTCTGTGTATCATTTGAGTATTTCAATCATTTCTGGATTCATTCTAAGTCTTTTCATCACAACAATCAACATTTAAACTCTTTATACGGTCCAGACTTCGATTCATATCTTGTTTATTCAAAAGAATTGGATTATACATAGTAATTTCGTATATAAATTGCAAATAATGCAATTCTGAGTATCATTTGAGCATTTCAATCATTTCTAAATTCATTCTAAGTAATTTCATCACAATAATCTACATTTAATGTCTTTATAGTGTCTAGAATTTTATTCAAATCTTATTTATTAAAAAAGATTGTATTATACACAGTAATTATGCATATAAAGTGCAAATTATACAATTCTGATTGTCATTTGACCATTTCAATTGTTTTTGGATTCATTCTAAGTCATTTCATCACAATAATCTTTATTTAAACTCTTTATACTGTCTCGAATATAATTCATATCTTATTTATTAAAAAAATATTGGATGACACTTACTAATTACGCATATAAAGTGCAAATAATGCAATTCTATGTATCATTTGAGCATTTCAATCGTTTCTGCATTCATTCTAAGTCATTCCATCACAATAATCTACGTTTAAACTCTTTATACCGTCTAGAATATGATTCATATCTTATTTTTTCAAAAAGGATTGCATTATACAAAGTAATTATCCATATAAAATGGAAACAATGCAATTCTGAGTATCATTTGAGGATTCAATTTTTTCTACTTTCATTCTAAGTCATTCCATCAAAAAAATCTACATTTAAACTCTTTATACTGTCCAGACTATGATTCATATCTTATTTATTCAAAACGATTGGATTATACATAATAACTACGCATATAAAGTGTAAATAATGCAATTCTGAGTATCATTTGAGCATTTAAATCATTTCTGGATTCATTCTGAGTATTTTCATCACAATAATCTACATTTAAACTCTTTATACTATCCATACTTTGATTCATATTTTGTTTATTCAAAAAAATAGGATTATACATAATAATTACGCATATAAAGTGCAAATAATACAATTCTGAGTATCATTTGGGCATTTCAACCGTTTCTGGATTTACTCTAAGTCATTTCATCACAATAATCTACATTTAAACTCTTTATACTGTTCAGACTGTGATTAATATCTTATTTATTCAAAAAGATAGAGTTATACATAATAATTACTTATATAAAGTGCGAATAATGCAATTCTAAGTATCATTTGAGCATTTGAATCATTTCTGGATTCATTCTAAGACAATTCATGACAATAATCTACATTTAATCTCTTTATACTGTCCAAACTATGATTCAAATCTTGTTTATTCAAAAAGATTGGTTCATACATAATAATTATGCATATAAAGTGCAAATAATGCAATTATGTGTATCATTTGAGTATTTCAATCATTTCTGGATTCATTCTAAGTCCATCACCAGAATCTACATTTAAACTTTTTATACTGTCTAGAATATAATTCATATCTTATTTATTCAAAAACATTGGATTACACGTAGTAACTACGCATATAAAGTGCAAATAATGCAATTCTGAGTATTATTTCAGAATTTAATCGTTTCTGCTTTCATTCTAAGTAATTCCATGACACAAATCTACATCTAAATTCTTTATACTGTCCAGACTATGATTAATATCTTATTTCTTCAAAAAGATTGGATTATATATAGTAATTAAACATATAAAGTGCAAATAATGCAATTCTGAGAATCATTTGAGCATTTCAACCGTTTTTGGATTCATTCTAAGTTATTGCATCACAATAATCTACATTTAAACTCTTTATGCTGTCTAAATTGTAATTCACATCTTATTTTTTCAAAAAGATCTATGATAGAGGTTTCAAGGTCTGTGTACCAAATAAATTTATGCCTTATTTTTACCTTACTGGTCGATCCACAGGGACGGTAAAAATGAATATATCGGACTTAATTGTTCTTAAAAGCTAGAAATTTTTTTTTTATGAAGTTTTGGGTTGTAAAAGAATATTAAATAACAATTGAAATAAATGAAATAAATAATAAAATATTTTTGATTGATTTTTATATTTTTCTAGACTCAAACACATGCGAGGAATGTCCTAGGGTTTATGGCTCATTTAATTTAGCTCTGGAAGCGCTGTTGTCATGCGTTTTTGCGCGTGACAACCAAATTTCTTACTGAAATTTATTTTTCTCGAGCCGAAAAGTACTCCAGACTCTCTGATTTTAGGTAAGACTATGTGAAGGTTACTTGTCGACCAAACCTAAATCCTAGCCTTAGTCGTCGCAATTTTGGTTTTGGACTTGGTTTGGAACTCAATTTTTTTTTCACGTAATTGACTAGTCCTAAACTTTCGTGTTGGAATTTAATCAATTAAGTTCTTTGTGTTGGATTTCAAGAGGTATCTAAGTCCTTTCGAATCGTTTAGAAACTACACCTATCGGTTAATTAGTTAACCTCCTCTTTCGAACGATTGGCTTACCTCAATTACTTAATTTATTAATGGTTTGATCTAGTTCAATGCCCTAAAGATACTATAGTTCATCAATAGATAAACAATCAAGCAAACAACTAATTGAATTAAGCATAATTAATATTTCTTAACACATCAAAATCACATAGAAAATATCAAATCACATCAAGTCATCACAAATACCAAATTAGATTACTACCTAACCCTAAGACATAATAGAAATTTAGCCTAACATGTTTTTAATACAAATAACAAGTATCAGGCAATAACTAAGATACAAACCCATCGAATAATGAAATAAAAGAAACAAAGAGGAAACCGAATTGCCCTTTTACTTCTTCTTCTCGGGTCAGAAATCGATGAAGCATTGCTTGCTTTGCTGCTGTCGCCTTCAAAGCTTGCTGCCTTCGTGCTGTTTCATGTGGAAATAGCTAAAATCACAAGCACGAGAGGTGGTAATTTGTGGTAAAAAGTGGGATCCTTCTTTAGTCTGTTTTTCGTCCTTAAGAAAACATAGAGGAGGTCTACAGAGACGGCTTGGGTGAGAGAACCTCCAATTTCAACTTTCCTTCCTTGGAAATTTTCAAATTCGCCATTTCCATAATTGATTTCGGACCGAAATGGAGAAATTTCGGACCAAAATTCTTTCTGGTTTTGTTTCATGGGCTGAACTTAGGGTCTTTGCATGATTTTCGATCTGTTTTGGCCCAATGATGTCTTCTATGGTCCCCTAGCACATCTGTATGAGCTAGGAATGAGTCGTCTGGCTTGAGTTTGAGTTCCATCCTTCTCGCTCATTGTGTCTCGTCTTCGATTTCCATGAAAATTCTACAAAATAACATAGATGCGGCGATAATACCAAAATTCTGAAAAACACAGTTTAATATGAGATAATTATATTGGTTTGAGTGTTATTTCGGTGTCAAGTACGGTCAAAATATATATAAAAATAAGAGATATCAATCTACAACATAAATTCATGTGCATGTCATTACAAAAATGATGAACTTTGAATCTTTGAGGTATATTTTACCATTTCAAATAGTTTAAATTTTCAACGGTACGAAATCAGAAGTTCTTGATACATTACTAGATGATATTTTGGTCGTAAAAAATTTCGTTGGTAGCAAATCTATTTGTCCAATTATATAATATACAGAATTTAAATTTGGATCTGATCACATTTTAAATGATTTGAAATATTATTAAAATTATTAATATAAATAAAAATCAAGTAGACAAGTAATCCTTATCTTTTTATTTATTTAGTTTCATTTTTTTAGTGTGTATATACGTGTACGAAATAAACCTGTATTAAAGAAACAAGATTAGATTAGGTATAGTCACCATAGGGAAAAGACAAAATATACTGGTATCCACGTGGTTGCAAATCAACTTTTTGGCTAGCTGAAATAAGCACCAAACTAAGGTTCGTTCTCATCAGTTCCAAAAAAAAAAAAAAGTTCGTTCTCATGATGTCATCTAGGAACATTCCAGGTTCTGACCATATTTATGCACCCCTTCGTGAAATGATGAGGGGTCTATGTCACATTCACCCATTCACGAAATGATGAGAAAGGTTTATGTCGCACCAGATTTCTGACATGTGTAAGCTGATAACAGATTTAACAGAGGTAATTTGAATTATGAATAGCTTTATTATTAAATCAGAATTATACATCTTTATAATACAATGATAACTGATAAAAGGAAATAGTAATAGAAGGAAACAAATCTAGTCCTAATTACAGTATATAAATATATATACACTAACATAAGCACCTGATCTGTGTATCCACCTAGCTAATAAGTAAGAAGTAAAATATTGGAAACAATATATATATTTTGCTATGTTTAAATTGACAAAGGAGGGTATTAATTTAAATCGGAGATTATTTCGAAGTATTATTCAACATTTGAATGGATAGGTAGCTGTTTAAAATACTAAATGGTCCCTAACTTTATTATTTTGCTACTTTAAAAAAAATTGATTAGTAATTGTTTCAAAACTTTAAATTAATATGCTAATATTACTAACTTAAGAACTAGCTTTTTAATTCAGTAGAAAAGAGTAATACATCTTGAGTGAAAAATCATAAGTTTGAAACTCGACTGGAGGATCTTTTATAGACATTTAATTAAAAAATAATTTGAGAGGCTCGACTCCTAATTTATCTTCAAACTAATATTACTTTTAACTTATGATATGCACTTTTAAAGAATTTTAGTCTTCTTAACCACTTAAAACTCTTCATAATATTCCCCCTTTTTAGCGAGGACTAAAATCATCTCAATATACTGGAATTCTCGTGTTTAATCTTGGTCAAATTCTTAAGACACCTTCTTTCCATAATTAAACTTTCTTAGTTCATCTTGCCATTGAATTGCTTAAAAAAGGTCTATTTCTTTTATTCATGTTACCTAATGCCACTTTATTAATACAAAGTCACAAACCAAAATTTAATATGTCCTCTGCCAAAAAGTTCCATCAATTTTTATCCCCACAAAAAAAATTAAAAAATTTTAAAAAGTCCAACAAGTGGGGATTAACTTCAATTGAGTTAACTAGTGGATAACGTCCAATGAATGGCATATAAAATGCAAAATTGTGGCTTTAAGAGTTGTCAACGGTAAATGGAAAGAGGATTCGGGTCAATATGTGCCCATTTGCTAGACTAAAAATTGAATGCATGCCAATCAACCCGACCTCATAATTAAGTCATAATTAATGCATTGTGTTGATTAAAAGTACTGTCACTATCAATTATTTTTCATAGCTAGTGTCAACTTTAACTTTTCAATTTTATTTCTATTTAATTTATCAATATAGTCGACAAGAGAACTTCCACAAACATTACTTTTTGATCGTATATGCATCAATGAAAGGCGACTGTTATCGTACATTTTAGAATTCAAATCGACCAAACACACAGCTAAAAAGAAAAATATAGGAAAAATATTGTACCAATAATCAATATTTATGGGGACCATATGTATGAAGGTCTGCTCAGTGGAATATATGGAATCTCCACAGAATGGCTCTAGCTAGGTTTAATTAGTTATTTTCTAACTTTTCATGCTTTTTTTACTTTTGATTTAAAGAAAATATTATACTCACTCCAAGTTCTAGCCTCTCAAATGTATCGAACCATATTTGTTATTTTTAGAAAATTAATATGTATATGTTTTAAAGAAATGATAATTGCAATCTGCAGTTTTGTAATCGTTTGAACAAAGTGAACATATAAAATAAACAAAGTGAACACATACAATCATAAGTTCAATAAAAATAAGTTGAATATGCATAAAAATCCGAACAACAATACAAAAAATAAAATCTAATTCATAATTGAATAAATTGAATACATAGATAAACAAAATGGACATAAAAATGAATAAAGTGAACAAATTATACAAACGCGATGACACATGATGGTGCGTGGAGAGATAACAGATAGTAATTTCCTATGTTTTATGAGATCTAAAGTGTGCAATAGACAATATTAAGAAACTTTGAATTTAAACAAGTTCTCCAAACAAACGTGTATATTTATACCGCTAAGTATATTTTTACACTAAACAACACTTAGTGTATAATATTTAATAGTGAATTATTTAATAACCAAGTATGCATTTAAGGAATTGAGATAATGAGATGAAAGTTAAGGACAATTTGTTGACAACTATTAAGTTGCATTATTCTAACTAAGTAAAAATTATCAACAGTTGTGTCTAAACGAAAAACAAGCATATATGCATTCTGTAAGACAGAACTCATATAAGAATAATTAGTTAAGGGGAACTAGGTAGTTGTAGAAGTGTTCAAATAAGCTGGTATGATGCTAAAGAAGAGGAATTTATGGTGAAGTAAATAATATATAAGAGAGAAAATTGGGTAGGAAAAATTGTGGGAAAATATTGGGCATCTCCCTTCGCTTCTGGCCATGTGCAGACGTGCAGTCAGCAGTCCTACAGTAATCAATTTTACATGGCTCATGTAGTCATGTGAGTTCGAATCCGGATCCCGTGGCGCCCGACACGCATGGATCACGAGCCGTTCGATTTGGATCTGACGGTCAATTTTTTTCGGGCCTTACAATTCGGAAAAAAATAAGAGCCATCCGATTTGGATCTGACGGCCCGTGAGCCGCGTTACACGGGTGTCGCGCGCCACCAGATTCTGATTTTGTGAGTTCTCCTTTTGCAAATAAAAGTATTAAAACTTTGGGTACGTCTGGGCAGGAAGGGCAGAGAGCAGGGCATAAAACTCGAAACAATCTGAACCGTCGATTGTATTGGACGGCTGCGATTGCGAAAAAGCAGTACTTTTTTTTTTTTTGCTCTTGGAATATAACAAGACATGACGGTAAGACTTAAAGAGCGTCAACTAAAACTTCATACGGTAAAAGCTGTGTTTTGTTTCTTTTGGGTAACATCTTTTAAGCAAAAATGATGAGTTTTGCAATAGTGAGTTGCAACTCACTAAAAAGGTCGGTGAGTTGCGATCAAAACTCCTAGATATAGTTTAAAATGACCAATCCAAACTATCTAATATGATCTCCCTATTGAAATCTCCATGCAGACCAAATTTTATATATTTTTTTAAAATTTTTAAGTATTTTTTTCCGGATTTTTAAAAACTGTTGTTTTTGAACGGTTCAGAACTAATTAGATTAATGATTTTTCTAAAATTTCAAAAAAATACTTAAAAATTTTGAAAAATATAAAATTTGGTCTGCATGGAGATTTCAATAGGGATATCATATTAAACGGTTTGGATCAATCATTTTGAAATAGATCTAGAAATTTTGATCGCAACTCACCATAGCAAAACTCCAAAAATGATATAGTTTTTATACACGTTCCAAAAAGTTTATATATGGTAATAGATGGGAGAAAATTTAATATGCACCATAGTGCATAGGACTTTCTATGCACCATGGACTTTTTCGGAAATATTTTTATAAATTGACAAATCTAATTTAACCAATTTAATCTACATATTGAAATCTCATAGCAAACTAAATTTTACAATTTTTGAAATTTTATTAGTATCTTTTTCGAATTTTTTAAAACCTGCCATTTTTTGAATGTTGTAAATAGTAGTTTGTTTCCAATAATAGCATGTTTTAAAATTTTCAAAAAAATAGTAATAAAATCTAAAAAATTATAAAATTTGGTTTGCTATGAGATTTCAATATGTAGATTAGATTGGTTAAATTAGATTTGTCAATTTACAAAAACACCACCGAAAAAGTTCGTGGTGCATCGAAAGTCCTATATACTATGATGCATATTAAACTTTCTCAATAGATGGTGACATCTTTTAAGCAATTTTGATTTCTATTTCCGTGGGTCGAAATCATCTACTTCTTCTTCCTTTTTTTTATTGGTAAAAATTGATCTCTTGGTACAATAATAAAATCTAGAAGATTTTAGGCAAGGTCTGGTAGGATAATGTGCTTTATGCCTTTCTTCATTTTTTTTTTCAATCAATGCTTCAGTAACCAGTATATATCTCTTGTTCAATACTTCAATTAATGGCTACGAATTAAACTGCTGCATGGTGGCAACTTAAAGAGTTGTCAACGTTCAATTTAAAAAGAAATTCAGGTCAACTCAAATTGTGCTTGATTTAGATAAGAAAGGGAAGAAATACAATGATATCACTTTTATTTGACAGTTTTGATTGATGATGCATAAATTATAATCTAAAATTTAAAATAGTCAAATGATTGATATCTCTTCTGTTATTTACAAATATTCATGTATCAGTAATCATTATGTCCAATGAATTATAATAAAATTGTATTTTTAATTTTAATTTGCATACGGATGCCAATCGATTTTCTAAAATATATGAAAATATAATTTTATTTTATTTTTGTTCATTTAAAAATTAGATAATCGATTGTGATAATGCCAAATTTGTTATGAATATAATTATGCAAACATAATTTGACAAATTTAATACTTAATTATTCGAGTTTGTATATTTTATTCTCTCTGTGTATATATACTCAGCTACTTAGACTGTACTCCATAACAAAGTTATAAATGAAAGAAAGAGTAAGGAAGGGATTGGAAGAAAAATTTAACTTCTTTACACTAATGTTTTCAATATCCTACCGTCCAGTGGCCGATATTCAATATATATATATTTTTAAAAAAAAATTATAGTATTTCGTCTTTTAATATCGGATATCGTCGTTTTAATCACTACCAGATTTTTTCGGCAACATATAGGATATTGAAAACACTGCTTTACACTCGAAATTTCGAGTGGATAAAATATATTCATTGGGATGTTAGAGAATGTGAAGTATCCTCTTCGCATTCATTATGCGCGCGCACACACACACACTTTTTTTTTGTTTTTTGTTTTGGAAACGCTTGACAACTGCTATTATTTATTTATTTTTATTATTTTTGTAAAATCGCGGAGCAACTATATAACTAACAAGATGTTCTTTACCGTCACTTTTTTTTTGTTGGAGGAACTAACTATAAGATTTTCTTTACCTTCACCTTTTTTTTTTTTGGTTTAATTTGACCCTCGCCTCTTTAATACTCTTCTAAACACAAACCCTTAGTAGACAAGAAGCAATTCCACCAATATATATATATATTTTTATCATATTGCATCATTGAAAGCCGACTGTTATATCAAATTTTCTGAATTTCATAATTTATAAGTTAAGCGGACTTCAATCAACCATGCACATATATACATAATTTATAATTTATGCGAACTATTCATAACAAACATATCAATTGCATAAGCTCCCATTCTCCCACGTTTCCACCCAAAAGTAGGTCCAGTTCGTCATTTGTTAACATCTGGAGAGTTAGAATATCGTAAGAACGTTTATATTCGGCCGAAAATTTATAGGATACGATATCTTATTATTTTTAAGGAATGGTTATGTATTTGTATTTTTGAAAATTAACGATGACATGAAAAAACCATTTTTCTCGCAATATTTTAATAATGAAGAATATAAATATCTTATATCAACTGTCCGATATAAAAAAGGGTGGTTTTGGACCTTTTGTAATTTGTCTGAAATACAAATCTCTGTACAATAATCCTGCTCGTTTTTCTATCATTTAAAAATGTCATTGAGAACAAAAATATTAATTATTAGTTAGATATCTAACGAGTTGCCAAAAAATTTCCCACTATTGTGGACCACGTATATTTTGAAATGTCAACACAATATATTATTATTAGAGAATGGATTCAATCAAATGCATTTGACCGGACTCCCGTTAAATTCTGTCAAATCTCAATTTTGAGAGTTCAAATGATCGATCTAAACCGCTCAATGTAATTTCTATATTGAAATTTCTTTGAAAATAAAATTATATATATATATATATTTATTTAAACTTTTTAATTTTGTTAGAACTTCAGAAAATCTCCAATCTAATTAGTTCTGAACCCTCTAAGGAAGTAGTTTTTAAAAATATGAAAAATAGCTAAAAAATTAAGAAAAATGAAAAAATAATTTGATCTATAAAGAGATTTCAATATGGAGATAATATTAAACTGTTTGAATTGATCATATTTTCAAAATTAAGATCCGACATAATAAACCGGGAGTCTGGTCAAACACATTTGATTTAATACATTCTCTTCCATATATTTGTCGTTCTTATAATTGTTGTTGTTAAACTAATAATACAAAGACAATTCAGCATAAACACAAGTTCATGTCCTTTTCATCTCAACGTGCTAAACATTTGTCATGATACGTACGTTTTGTAAGATTTTAATTGCACAGGATGATGATATGGATCCATATATATCAAAGGAATTATATGTAAAATTAAAATTTTCCTTTTCGTAACGTGAAAAGCAACACGTTTTCCTAGTACAGGTTAACATGAAGTCTGGGTTCAAAAGCCACGAATAGTGCTGGCACATTTATTAACAAATCAAAGCATTGTTACGCATTGATCGATCCCAATCAAAATAATATCTACATATCATCAGGCCTGAATGTTTTGTTAATTAGAGCAATGCAAGGTCCATGACCCTTTAGGTCATTGTTATATATAGGTGATTTATGAAATAAAAACATAAAATGATTATAGTTCTAGTTGAAATATAAGAATAAAATCATCAATAGCTGGAGTGGCACATGTAATGTAGAAAAGGAAATTTCAGATTCACACTTGATTAGTTAATTCGCAGTCGAATCACTGCTTACGTGGAAACGTACTTTGTAATGTAGAAAATATCTAACCGTACAGCTTTGCGTATCTGGAACACACTGGAGTATGATTATGGAACTTCCATTCGCTCAAAGCGTACAGCTTATGCTCAATCAAATAAACTCCTTTTTTTTTTTTTTTTAATCTAAATTAAGTTGGTTTGCTATATACAATTGATGAATTGGATACGGAGCATTAACTGGTACGGTCCAGATTTTTGGTGTGCTGAAAGCATCTGTAATATAGCCTCTTGTTAGACGAATTGAGATCTAGTCCCGCGCCGGACCGTCCAGCACAACAATCTCAACCGTCTGATTTAATCTCAATGGTTAAGGGAGCCCCGTGCATAATACCAGATTGATAGACCCGAACCGTCCATATCAGATCGGACGGTTGGAAGACTGCGCTGGACGGTCCCGCGCGGGAGCAGATACGGATTGCTTGTTAGACCCGTATTAGAGATTTTTTATTTTTTTTTTTCAATGGAATAGTAGAGATCTCATTGACTGTGAAAAAAACTCTGAAAACCACTATTTACGGTTCGAGGATCTCTGGTTTTTAATGAAGTTCAAATTAAGGATCCCAAATGGCGAGAAATCCTGTGTTCTAATCTCAAGTACTTTTGCACAAGGACCATGAGGCGTCCCAACTTTTACTTTAATTTTGTTAGTACAAAAGGCCATTATGCACATAATTAAGCTTAATGGATTTTTAATATTTATTCACTCTTGATTGAACCAATGGATAGAATTTAAGAAATATAGAATATAAATAAATAAACAATTAATCTTATTTTGTCGTTTTTCCTTCCGTGTCAAATTACATATATGCTTGTGCGGTGAACGGCTCTAATAGCTCTCCTACTAATTAAACATGAATATTCATTTGGTCAACGAACGTGTTAAGATGTCTTATCAATATTCCATCTATACAATTACAAACTACTACTATTTTAAACAGAAAGTAATATATTTCGGAACTATGCATTAGGACACTTGGAACAGTAATGGAAAATCCTAGGAAAAGTGACTAATCAGTAATCACAAGGAACAAAAATTGAATTAATTAAACATAGCCAACCGAAAAAGACCACCACCATATAATCAGACTGGATGAATTTAATGATATTTAAATCCATCTGAATTGAATAGCAAGTGCACAAGTGGCATATATGCGCTTTTCCCATTTATGCACTTAAAGAGACCGAAAATGACTCAGCCAAGAGCACTAGCCACTAGTTTTTTTATCCACTGTTTTCACAATAAACTTTTTACCGTTGCGCTTTGTCTTTCCTTTTTATGCACTTGGACTAAGAAGCACGATTATTCTATGTTTTCAGCACTTTTAAGCGGTGCAAAATTTCAATTACTTGGCAATTGTAGTGCTTTGAAATAGATATGAATGAAATTGTGCTAGCTTATGCTGTTATGCACAAAAGAAAACAAAATAAATTAAGCTAATGATGCGCTCTTAGCTTCTAAAACTATCCTTATCTCATTAGGAGGGACCTAAAAACCTTCTCTATTATAATGAAAAAAAATAAGTTATTTAATTATTCCGGACAAGTTTTTTTTTTTTTTTTTTTTTGGGCGTAGATCTTATGACATGCATGGCGACTGATTAGTGTTACATTTTGATTGAGGGCATTTAACACAAGGATTATAATTTATTGTCAAAATGTAATTTTGACGACCTTTACCGTCTCAAATAATTAGCCAAAATTCAAAAAGCTTTTAATAAAACTATAAAAAGTATATAGACATTTTGTTAATCTTATATATAGTTTAACGATTGTCGATATTGTCAAACTAGTTCATTGTTAATGGATCTCACCATTAAAACAAATTCATTGTCGATATTGAACACTGGTGCACGCATTTAAGGTCTATGTAGCTAGGCTCTGGAATCAGGATATTTATTCTACCTTAATTTGCCTTATGCGGCGTTTAACTCTACATGAAGGATTTATGCTTTTTTTTTTAAGATAAATTGGAGATCAAGCCTCCCAACTAAAGAATTTATGCTTCTTAATTTTAATAAAATTGGTTTATCATTTTCCAAAACCTTCCGGTCACATCTTTGTGTACGAGTGCTTGTGTATTTCCATATAGATTTATGCAGTGTGTTTTTATTTTAAAAAAAAATGATAAGCGGTTTTATATAATCCATTGTTTTCTATTGTCCAAGAGAATAGAAGACTATCCCTTTTGCGTCTCAGTGGAAAAGGAAAAGAGAAAAATGAATAAATAAGCGGAAAACGAAATTCAAAAGATTAGAAATATCATTTTAATTAAATAAAACAAGAAACGGACGATATCGTTAATTCTATATTGCTTGTCTTTTTGCCAACTAGAACAATTACTCATATTAACTAGAATAATTAGTTTCAGAACTAGAACAATTACATATATTAAGTAGAACAATTAGTTTCAGAACTAGAATATTTAATATATTAACTAGAACAATTGCTTATATTAATTAGAACAATTACATAATTATCTAGAATAATTAGTATTGAGAACTAGAACAATCAGAGGGGAGGGTCTTTTTCCACATGAAAAAAAACATCTCTGAAAGGGAAGGAAAACACATGTAACAAAGGAATGAAAATGCAGGGAAGGAAGGAGGGGAGTACGCTGGATTAATTGCATTTCGAAAAAGGAAAGAGGGGATGAGGTTGATGGGGATGATTCTATCGTCCCTCTGGACTTCTCTATTAATGAAGACACATTAAATAATTAATGAAGACCTGGGAATGATGAAAAACAATTCCGTTTTGCAATCGGTAACAGTCAACAACATTCCCTTTAGTTTGATCAATTTTAAATTTAAAATTAATATCAATATCCCAAGTTTTTTTATTCATATATAATTTAATTTTAAACGTTCAAAAAATCTACTGCTTGTCACTGGGAATGATTTGAGGATTTTGATCCTCTCATGCTAAAAATATTTATTGAATTATAATGTTATGAAATCGTCCACTATGTTTACTTAGGCTCTGATCGGAACGCTGAAAATAATCGTAAGATTTGAAAATGGAATTCGTGCGATTTGAAAAATGTGATCGGAAGAGAGGAGAACGAAGGAAAAGAAACGACTTCGTGCGATTTCACGAGCTCCAAATTCCGTATGGAACTCTCGCCAAAAACGTCGAAATTTGGCAAGAATTCGTCGCTCATCGCTTCTCCTCCCTCTTTCTCTCTCCTCCGATTGGTGGCTGATCAAAATCACACAAAAATTCCAGCTTCTTTTGCCGATCAACGGAAATGATTTCGAGTGAAAAATCTTCTCTTTTTTTTTCCGTTGAAATGAAATCTTTTCTCGTTCTTCTCTCTTCCGATCAGAGCCTTAGATATTTCCTTTTCCATTAACTTCCTCGGAGAATGTCCAATTCTTTAGTTCTTATTCTTTGTTTTTTTTTTCCTTCGATGTAGTTCGAGCGGTTATTTTCAAACATTATGTTTATCTAATGTGCATTTTCAATTAATCACGTGCTATCGGATGCACTTTTAAATTACAAATCATCTGTATCGTATTAAATTAACATGGTATGTATTTAACAAGTTTCATGTTAAATGAAACTATGTAAAAGAAATTTTAGAATGTAACAAATTTACAAATTTCATTATTAAATTAAGCTTACAGAGTTATTATGCTAATTGTTTTTAAATGTGAAATTGGTAGTTGGTAGAAGAACTTGGGGGACGGAAACGGCAGAGAGAACTATTGCTAATTTGCCACATAGAATGCTTTTGTTGTTTTGTCCTTTTCTGACAACTTTTTTTTGTTTTGTTTTTATTTTGACACCATACGAATAACGAAGCTCAATGTTTTGTATGAAAATTGAAAACAGGGGTATATTCAACTCTACTCTTTAGTTGGGTCCAAAGAAGAGAAACCTGAGCCCGGCTCTTCATAGCTTGAAATTTTATTTATTTTAAGGCAAAGAAACACAACAAATTTTAAAAATGGATAGTTTGAATCTATTTAACAATGGCTATTTGATTTTAAATAATTTTTCCACTAATTGATTTATCTAGTAAGAAAATCCAAATTATCCCGAGTATTCTTCGATTTAATTGATTGAAGAATTTCAAACCATCCGCTTGAAAATACAAGTAAATTTTTGAAGAGCATGGAACGTTGAAATTTCTATTTAATGATTTTAATGTTATATACTTCAGTAAAATACCTTCTCCATTTGTACAAATTTTATTAGAAAACTGTAGATAAAATTAAACTGTCTAATTAAAATTATATACTTAACATAAATTTTAACGTTTTACAAACAACTTATGTTAAGCAAGTATGTACTCAAAGTTAATTTAATTTTCTAATTAAATATAGACGACAATTGTAGAGGAGAAAGTTATATGAAAATTAATAGTCCTCTTATTTTTTTTTCTTTTTTGGTTAAATATATTAAAAATAGTCATACCAATCATTATTTAATTTAGAAATTAAATATATTTGGAAATCTAAGATAGTTCATACCGAATTATTGTCATCTAAAAAATATAGCGCAACAAACCTGCGATTTTCATATCTAGTTATGATGTATATGCCATCCGGTGTACGGTTCGCCGGTCGGCGTAATTCGGGTACCTTAATTTCACTGAAAAAAATGGCCCAACCGCAAATTAGAGTCCCAACGCCCAACTATGCGCCAACCCCATTCTATGATCACCGAAATCTCCGTAGAACTTTCCAAGCTCTCTTTGATGAGTTTTCATTGGCTGCCCCAATCCGGTCCCACAAGCAGCCGCCCAGAACCAGAAGCCTCCGTTCTTTTCCCTGTGAATGTAATAAATGAGTGGATATATTAATTAAGATTAATCCTCCATTTCATCTCCATTGTTATTTTACATCGATGTCGCCAATTTTTGTTGGACTGGGTATCTCCTGTTTCTGAAACTGGAGAGAATAAAGACCTTATCTTATTCTTCTGCAAAGGTCCCCACGGTTATTTCCCAATTTGATCTCTCTATAAAACCTCCTCTCCACACCTCAATTCAAAAATGGAGAAACGATAACAGTAAACAGAAAAATCCAAACTCAACGCGCCTTCTCAGTTCTCAAATCCCTCTCCTCTACCACTGCACCATCTCATAAACCCCGCCACACCTCGTCTCCTCGATTCTCGCAACTGCATTACAAGGGATTGATCAAATCACCGAGGCCGTCAGATATCGAGGCGTATCTATCAGACGGTGATGAGTAACAGAGAGAAGAAGGAAGAGGAGAGGAATGGCGATTCACCAGAGTATCTCGTTGAAGATTTGGATGAGAGAATCGAAGGATCGAGTGGAAGCCGGCTTCAATTGCTCAAATCACAACTCGGATTTGGTTTTTTCCGCCGACGATCAAGCTATGATCGCTTCCCACATGGTTCCGTGATTCTTCCTGATAACAGGTACGCATTCAATCTCTTCTCATAATCTCAGTTATTAGTTTGTCGTTTTGTTCCATTGGACTGGATTTCGCGTTGATCAATTTTCTTTTTTTCAGAAATTATTTATTTATTTATTTTTGTGTACTAACACTTGTGATCATTTTGTTCTCCATCGCAATGTTTAGTAACTAAACGAGCGGTATTACTTATCCAGAACATGGGAAACTTACACACGCTAAGTAGATTAAATAGTTTGACACTTTGAATTTTTAAATTTGATGAATTTGGGTGCAACACTGCAACTTGGAGTTGATTACATGTAAACTCATCTTTCTTCTCCACAGTGCGGTACGCAGTAGAAAAGCGTTGAGGTAATGGTGACACTTTTTTTTTTAATAGTAATTGTAACTTGAAAGTGGGAGATGGAGGGTTAGAGTAGAAGTCTGAGGTTAATATTTAATGAACTAAACATAGTTTGATACGCATCTGTGTATCTTAATTTGGACTACTGGAGGATGATTAGGCAAATAAAATAAATAAGAGTTGTAGAGGTGTCCTTAACAGCAAAAAGACAAAATAAGTTTTTTAGAGAGACAGCTATTTCTTCTTAATTTGCTCTTATTTGCACAAGACACTTGCTGTCAGGTGGGAGGAATAACAATGAAATCTCTTTGGACAAATAATAAAATATAGAAATAAAAAAATGAAAACATGAATTTCTTCTGAGTCTTTTCTGTATAGCCAGCCTGGCTGATGAAGACGATCCCTGTCCTGATTCTCTGCGCCTTTGACCTGTGGAGTTTCTTTCGTGTGGTGTCACTTTATTATTATAATAATTTTGTGAAGTTAAATCTTCTTCAAAAGTTAAGCTGATGTGTTGAATGCGTGGAAAATTCAATGGATTACCAATATAATAATAGGTGATATTCTTTTTCTTATAATTTTTAAGAGGAGTTGATGAAGGCAAATTAAACGTACACAATTTTTCTCTAAAAAAAAATTGATGTGATTTATATTTTTACATGCGTGTGGTCCAAAATTATTTGTTGATAATTATACAAGTTAGTTTTATGTTGGAGTTCAATCCTCCTTAGAATAAGGCTTTTTTTGTCCTATTTTGTAACTAGTCTAATTTATAAAAGAAGCCAACCGTAAATTGGAAAATAACCGACAAATTTTATCTATATAGAAAAGAATGAAACGAGAAACGGTTGTATTATTTAAATACGTGGAGTAAAATCCGAAAATATGACATAGAAAAAACAGTGATATAGAAAAAGATTTTATAATTAAGCTAAATTGATTTTTAAAAATATGTCGGAGAACGTATCAAATTTTGTTTGTATTAATTTTTCCTTCTATGTGGCCTTTCAGTTTTCACTTTTCACTTGAAAAAAAGTTCAGAAACCAACAGCTAATTCTCCAGCGGATCAGCCCATACCTCTGTTCCAGCTATTACAGAGTCAATGATGTTCCTTAATTGTCCCTATTAAAACTTTTCAGAATCACTTGTGGATTCTCTTCTAGGAACTGTTGTTTTGTTTATCAGGAATAGTTGGCAAACAACGACTACAGTATTATATTAATAAAATTAATGTAGTACAATATTACAACTGAAATTTGTAGGAACTGCTTTGAATTGTCTATTCATAATCCCCTCTTAATTTTATTCATACATATTGATTAGCAGATTATTTTTTTGTTTGCTCCTTGTGAGCTTGTCACTTAGAAATCGTCTGATTGATCAAAAAGTTTGCTTAAGTTTTTATAATTGTCCAACATAATAGCACTTTAATTAAACTGAGCTGGCTTATCAAATAAGGTAGATGGTCTGAATAGTTGGATCTGCTATTTTGGGATAAGTAGTTCTAGACGAGCCATTTGCATAACTTCAAATAATTGTAATATTTTGCCACAGCGTTTTACAAGTATTTAAATCAACTTTGTTCTATTGGAGGTACCTATATATATAAACATCGGATAAGAAGCGCATGTTTGTCAAAAAAAAAAAAAAAAAAAAAAAAAATAAAAAAAGAAAGCTGAAAACTTTAAATGGAGTCTTCGGCTTAGAGCCTTCTACCTGTCCCCATACCGTACGTGATTGGATCCGCTGGGACCTCACTTTGTTTCAGCCACGTGAAATGGTAGTGTTTTAAAAACATGGGGCCCAGTTCCTGGGGAAAAGACATGTCGACCAATTGAAATCTAGGCCATGGGCCCATTATTATAACAATTAATAGTGATGAAATGACAAGTAGGCCTGTTTGGGCCTGGTATCAGAATTCCTTTGCCATAAAGCGAACAATAAACATTTTGTCACCACTCACCACAAATGGCATGTCTTAAATTTTTAGCACCTATGGGGTCGTTTGGATGTGTCCGGAATTTGGGGATTTTCCAATTCCGGGCATAAATTTTAATATAAACAATTCATCTCTCTCACAAAGTTACACACTTCCCAACGAAAATCCTTATTCCTTCCTAGGAATTGGCTATTCCTAACCCATCCAAACGACCCCTAAATCAACATGTATTTATTGCACCCACCACAAGTAGTCATTTGCATTGTGGATGTATTTCTTGAGAGCCAATAAAATGAATTCGGCATGTGTTTTCATTCAAAAGAAAAATGCGTCATGCTTTCTTCCCATTTTGAATCTATATAACTGGTCAGATCAGATGGCAATTATAGATGGCTCTGAATGGTTGTAAGTTTTTCTTTCTATTACAGTTGCTGCACAGTCTGCTCTCGTTGCATTAGGATATAATCTAATTAAGAAAGACCACAGAGTTGAAATATAAGGGAGATGCGTTGCAGACTACCATGTCTTAGCATTAGCATTACTTGGAGAATTTATTGTTACAAAATGCTAAGAAAACTAGAAAAGTCCTTGCTTACTAGTTACAACTAGTATATTGTTACAAAATGCTAAGAAAACTAGAAAAGTCCTTGCTTACTAGTTACAACTAGTCTATTATGCATATCTGTGTAATGTTTACTACAGTTCTTTTTGTATAACTTAAGCAACAGTTGCTCCTTTACTTCTATGAGTAATCTTCTATCTATTGGGTACACATGTAGTCTTTTTTAATTTCTTATTACTTTACTTATGATTCCAATTATGAATGCGAACAGAATGTGAAATGCATTTCATATTCAAGCGCAGCCAACTCTTCTCCACTCAACACATAATAAGCCTCCACAATTAATGCAGTGCAATCTTCCCTCTTATTAAGGACAAAAATCTTTCTACCTATTGTACTTGCACTTAATGTTGGATTACATGGTGATGATGCACAGATGGTACCAGCTGTGGACCAGGTTCATTCTACTATGGGCAGTGTACTCTTCCTTCTTCACACCGATGGAATTTGGGTTCTTCAGAGGACTGCCAGAAAAGCTATTTCTTCTCGACATTGCTGGACAGGCAGCCTTCATGATAGACATTGTAGTGAATTTTTTTGTTGCGTATCGTGACTCTCATACCTATCGCATGATTTACAATCGTAACTCCATTGCTCTTAGGTACTTGTTCTCCCCTTTCCTGCAAAATTTTGTTGTATTCGAACTAGCATTCTAGATTTGGGTTTCAAAATTCTACTGATCACATTTGGTACTTCATTGAGCTAAATTGAACATATGTTTATTTTTGTGGCTTGTTCAGGATTGATTTATTATATTTTCTTCACTTAAAATACATGATGGCTCAAATTATGTTTCAAATGCAGTAATGTGGGTACCATAACAAAAATAAGCTATTTTGTTGTCAGATTGCTTTTACTGCCTCATCTGT
Organism: Rhynchospora breviuscula; assembly: GCA_027562975.1. Taxonomy (NCBI): domain Eukaryota; kingdom Viridiplantae; phylum Streptophyta; class Magnoliopsida; order Poales; family Cyperaceae; genus Rhynchospora; species Rhynchospora breviuscula. The sequence continues at coordinate 47,495,856 of CM050399.1, forward strand.
CTTTTATTACTGATTTCGTGAACTCTGTATTTCTATTAATTTCTGCCTTTTATTGCTAATTTCATAATACCATTTATCGTAGGTACTTGAAGTCAACCTTTATCCTTGATTTCATGGCTTGCATGCCATGGGACATCATCTATAAGGTACTTAAATTTAATTACATTTATCTTATTAGTGAGAAGTATCATACTTGCGTTCTGACTAGTTGATGCAAAAAAACAGGCTTGTGGTAGAAAAGAGGAAGTGAGGTATCTCCTGTGGCTACGGCTAACACGGGTCTTAAAAGTCACAGAGTTTTTCAAGTCACTTGAGAAGGACATACGCATTAATTACCTTTTTACAAGAATAGTAAAACTCTTAGTTGTAGAGCTATACTGCACACACACTGCTGCTTGTATATTCTACTATTTGGCAACAACAGTCCCTGAATCGAGGGAAGGCTATACATGGATTGGAAGTTTGCAACTAGGAGATTTTAGCTATTCAAATTTTAGAGAGATCGATCTTGGGAAGTGTTATTGGACTTCATTATATTTTGCTATTGTCACCATGGCTACAGTTGGTAAATTGAAATTTTCCCTCCTTCGCTCTTGACAGCCACTGTCAAGCTTTCTAAAAAAAGAAAATGTCCTTCCCTCCTTATTGCCAAAATAAGTGCAGTCAAACCACCTCTATAACTGACGTGATAGACATTGATTTCATTTATATTTGTCCAAAGTTCTTTGTTTTGATCAAACAAGCTATATTTGTATGGCGTATACATTTTAAGTACAGATGCCCCAACTTATCTGGGTTAGAAGGATTAATTCTGGTGCCTATGCTGCCAATTTCTCTTGATAAGTTTATTTTTAATGGGTTTCCATTCATAATGTCACACTTATTTCGATGGATTTTTAAGGTTGATAATTGTTGATTTTAGCGAGTCATTTTTTTTCTTATTGCAGGCTATGGAGATATACATGCAGTTAATATTAGGGAAATGATATTCATAATGATTTATGTATCATTCGACATGATTCTTAGTGCCTACCTCATCGGTAACATGACTGCACTGATTGTCAAAGGATCAAAGACTGAGAGATTTAGAGATAAAATGAAAGATGTGATAAAGTACATGAACAGAAATAAACTTGGCAGAGACATCAGAGACCAGATCAAAGGCCATCTTCGGCTGCAGCATGAAAGCAGTTACACAGAAGCCTCTGTTCTAGAAGATATCCCTGTTTCTATACGCTCCAAGGTCTCCACAAAATACTACATTGTTCTCAAATTTTTTTTTCCTTTTTTTTTTCTTTAAAGGAGCCAAATGCAATTTTCATTTTGTGATTTGGTTTATGCAGATTTCACAAACCCTTTACAAACCTTATATAGAAAATGTGAATCTTTTTAAAGGATGTTCAGCTGAGTTCATTCAACAGATTGTAAGTTCACTTTGTTCATCGAATAAGTCCATTCTTATATTTAAAATCTATAACATTTTGAGAACTATTTCTGAAGGTTAATTAAACTTGGTGAATAGGTCATAAGGCTTAAAGAAGAATTTTTCCTCCCTGGAGAAGTGATCTTGGAGCAGGGCACTGCAGTTGACCAGCTTTACTTTGTCTGCCATGGTTTGCTGGTAAGTTTGACTTCCTTATGTATTTACTAATTTTTTAATCTTCTTATTATTTTCTTACAATTTTGAAGAAAAAATTGAAATTTAAAATTAGGTAAAAAAAATTTCTTTCATAGGCTATGAAAATTGATTATGAACTACTTGTGTTGATGAATATTCTTGCTCTCTTAATCTTTTAGGAAGCTATTGGCATTGGTGAAGATGGGACAGAGGAGACAATTTTTCAGTTTGGACCAAATAGCTCATTTGGAGAAATTTCACTTCTCTGCAATATTCCTCAGCCTTACACAGTTCAAGCGCGTGAGCTAAGTAAGCTCTTGCGGCTTGACAAACAATCTTTCACGAACATCTTAGAGATATATTTTGTTGACGGCAGAACTATCCTGACAAATCTTTCAGAGGCATGATTATTATTTTTAAAAGCAACCATCCGTTTTTAAGATAATTCAATTCTATGTTGCTGCAATCAGAACATATGCTGATACATATGCATTTATTCTATTGAAGGGAACTGAAGCTGGTTCGAGAATAAAGCAACTGGAGTCAGACATAACATTTCATATAGGGAAGCAAGAAGCTGAGCTCGCTTTGAGGGTAAATTCTGCAGCTTTCTATGGGGACCTGTATCAATTAAAGAGTTTGATTAGAGCAGGAGCAGATCCTAAGAAGACCGACTATGATGGCCGATCTCCTTTGGTATTGGTCCTATCATTTACTATAAGTTTCTTTGCATTATAGCGCTACCTATCAAATCCAATGAGAGTGAACAAATATTTGCTAGAAAATGAATAATTGCTTGAACAAATGATGTCCTAAGTTGTTGATTATATATTTATGAAAATTAAGTTTAGTAAAAATTAACAATTTAAGAAAACACATATAAGCCATCATCGTTACTCCTGCAATTTATAACAAGCTAATAACTCTAAGAATTTCTGTTAAAGCATCTTGCAGCGATGAAGGGAAATGAAGATATCATCTCTTTCCTCATTAATGAAGGTGCAGACGTGAATCTTACAGGTATTTTCACCAACAGCTTCCCTCTTTCTCCTTTTTTTTACTCCAACTGCACTAGTATATATTGTATCAATAATCACTCAAAGTCTTGTTTCACAATCAAATTTCAGATAAATTTGGCAATACACCATTGATGGAGGCAGTCAGGCAATCCCATGACAGAGTCGCTTCTCTACTATATTCCAATGGTGCAATATTAAATCTCAAGGATGCTGGCAGCCATTTGTGTACAGCCGTAGCGCGAGGAGATTCGGATTTTGTTAGAAAGCTTATATCATATGGTGCAGATCCAAATTCGAAGGACTATGATCACCGGACCCCACTCCATATAGCTGCAGCAGAAGGGCTATATTTGATTGCTAAAATGCTTATAGATGCTGGTGCTAGTGTCTTTGCTACAGATAGGTACTCTGTTTTCATAGAAGTGTGTTTCCTTTTCTTTCCTTGTGTTATTTAACTGGTCTTCTTCACATAAAGCTTTTGAGAAGCAACTGTGCTTTTAGTAAACTTGGTCATATTTGTACTGTGCACTTTTGAGCTTGTCAAGTCAAATCAGCTGACTCTTAATTCTCAGTTCCATTGTAATGAGCCTTAGGTTTGTTTGAAAATTTTACTAGCCTATGGTGCTGACAACTGAAAGTTTAAGAAATTACTCAAAATTAATTATGAGAATATCAAGTTCAATAACTGAAAGTTCTGCAGATGGGGAACTACTCCTATAGACGAAAGCCGAAAATGTGGCAGCAAGTCTCTGATGTTATTATTGGAAAAAGCCAAAGCTGAAGAACTCTCTAAATTTCCATCCCGTGCTGAAGAAATTCACGGTAAATTAAATGGCATCCCTTTAAAGTGTAAAATCACTAATTTGTAGGCTTGATACATTTTTATGATCTTTGAATGATCTTTTGGTCCAGATAAAATGCATCCAAGGCGTTGTTCAGTGTTTCCGTTCCATCCCTGGGACCCCAAAGATAAAAGAAAAGAAGGGGTCGTGCTATGGATTCCACACACAATAGAAGATCTGATTAAGTCAAGTGAGGAGCAGCTTAACTGCTCTGGTTCACGCTTGTTGTCAGAAGATGGTGCCCGTATTGTTGATGTCGACATTATTTCTGATGGCCAGAAGATTTACCTTGTTTCTGCCACAGAAATGCCAGATAAACTAGAAGAACCAAAATAATTATTTTTTAATCAGGAAGTATAAGAATTAGCATTCCATATTACTTGTAGATTCATGTGTTGCATGTGCTATTTTTTCTTTGCATGCATGCTGTAGATACACAGTAAAGCCACAAAGAATGGAATTTTATATTCATTCTTCTGATAGTAGGCTATGAGCTACTATCAACACATCAGGAAAGAAAAGTACCAACGGAAACCACATGACTGATATGAAACCTGTATCGATATCTGAAATCTCTCACAAATCCAGGTACCTTCGCTTGTTTTCTATAGTTGGAGTCCATATGGAAGTTTGATAAAGGCATGAAATAAGTTGGTCTCTTTGAGCATATCCCTCAAGAAAAAGAGAATCTGATAGGAGCTATTGTTTCAATGAGGGGCTAGGAGAAACTGTCGGTGTTCATGCTATGTTGCTTCTGCTTGTAGTGTTTAATTTAGGATGTGATGCTTTTTCTTGATATCGGTTGAAGTTGTAGTTAGGACAATCATCCTATTTATTATGGCTCTTTGCCTGTGGGATTAGATCTATGGAAAAAAAAGAAGGATAGAACGTATAAAATTGTAAACCCCAGCTGCTCAGGTCATCTCTGACGGCATGGATTGGTGCCCCTGTGTATTCTTATCTAATAAAATATGGATTGTCTTTGTTTTTTTTCATTAGAGAAGTGTATGTTCTTATTTTTCCTTTTTCTAAATCTATTAGATTATCTTCGCTAAAGAATATTTGCATGTTCGAGTTATCAAACTGTGTGAGATGTTATTATGTTTGCAATGAAGGTCAATATCAGGCATGGGCATATATGAAGCTGCTGCTTACGAACAGCTCTGGTTTTACCTGAGCATCAACTAGTAATAGCATTTCTTTCTTTTTTTTTTCCCTCCCATGAATTCTTTCTAACAATCTCTTTATATTTAAGGGAGTATACTCCATTTTGCATACAGATTTGTTGTTCTTTACTGGGAAAGGAACACATTTCTAAATTTGAGGATATGCCCTCAAATTACGAGAGCTTATGCTTTTAAACATTCTTTGGTTCTTAAAGATTGCAAAAGGAAAAATTAAAATGGTAGAAGAAATAAAGATTGCAAAACATATAGTTCAGTAATTGGGCTGCATGGGCTGATTTTGGTCTATTGAAACCGACTGCATAGGTTCAAATGTAGGCGATGTTCTATATAGGCAGCATAACCGCATAAGGAGCTCCGAAATATTCAATTTCATTTCAGTTAATATCTGCTTTCACTCCAATGGAATAATACCGATAATTACTTAAAAAAAATCATGATAGCATGAAGAAAAAATTAACTACATATGAAGGCTTGTATCGGCAAAAGGAGGGTACTTCTCTTATTTACTGTAGTGATTACGCTCAACCTCACATCTCTATATATACTACGGAGAGAGAGAGAGATGCTGATTTGGTTTCTGTAAGGCCCTGATCAAAATCCCATTTTTTAACGAGGGATTTCATTTCATTTCGTTGGAAAATTCTTGATCAAAATGAAGGGATTTGGTGTCATTTGGTTAGAATTCCCATATAATTAGATCTAATGAAATTCTATGAAATCAATTCAATTGAAATGAAATGAAACCCCACGTAAACTTCATTTTGATCAGGACCTTAATAGAAATAAATACCAGAATAATAGCGTCCTAAATATTATATTTTGAAAAATGGTGCTCTCACATGGAGAATTAATTCCATTACTCTTACAATAGCCACCACATCCATTTTCATGAAACCATATACAGCTAATACCAATCCAATCCCATTCCCCACATACTATTTATATTGTCAATACTAGATAGCTTCCTCATTTATAGGGGGAAAAAATCATAAAGCATATTTAAATTTGTTTTGAATTAGAAGTTCTCCATCTGGAGCCCAATAAAAAATATAAAAATAAAGTTACAAACTTAGTTAAAAGTGGCGTTGATGCCCTCCCACACGTTTCTGAAAACGATTTTTCTTGTGTCCTCGTTGCCTCAATAGCAGGCAAATCGAACATATACTACATACTTATCTATTAAATTTCATACATCATACTATATATTAAAACTGCTTTTATTATTATTATTATTATTATTATTATTATTATTATTATTATTTTTTGGACAAACTAGACAGTGACTATCTAAGTAGGCTTTTATTATTATTTTTGTGGGTGAGAATTCCTGTCAAGAACTTGGACTAAGTTAATTACCTAAGGCAGAGGGGAATAGGTCTCTATTTTCCTTTTTTTTCAGGTTTAGGAAGCGCTAGGGTCCTCTACGTACATTAGAGGAATTCCAAAATAGTACTAGGCGAATCTACATCATTTATTTTTATCCAGCAGTGCAGATCGCCACCACACAATATAGTTTTTTTTTTTTTTTTGAGGGTCGTTCGGCAAGCCGTCGACAAATTTTTATTACACACAATATATATATATATATATATATATATATATAGAGTTTTGCTATGGTGAGTTGCAACTCACCAAAGGGTCGGTGAGTCGCGCTCAAAACTCCTAAATCTAGTTCAAAATGACCGATCCAAACCGTCCAATATGATCTCTATATTGAAATCTCCATGCAGACCAAATTTTATATTTTTTTGAAATTTTTAAGTATTTTTTTCGGATTTTTAAAAACTGTTGTTTTTTAACGGTTCAGAACTAATTAGATTAACGATTTTCTAAAATTTTAAAAAAATACTTAAAAATTTCGAAAAAATGTAAAATTTGGTCTGCATGGAGATTTCAATAGGGAGATCGTATTAGACGGTTTGGATCAGTCATTTTGAACTAGATTTAGGAGTTTTGAGCGCGACTCACCGACCCTTTGGTGAGTTGCAACTCACCATAGCAAAACTCTCTCTCTCTCTCTCTCTCTCTATATATATATATTGAAATAAGACCATTTATTTATAGAGGCGTAGCCCACTCTGTGAAATAGAGTTTATCCCTCTTCCGCGCCCAGCGGGAATCAGACCCGTTACCTTTAGAATAACGGCAGAGCCACTGACCATCTGTGCTGGACTCCTATGTTCTTATTACACACAATATAGTTATTCATTTTTAACTTTCCGTCCATTGAGAAATGGACGGTCTAGATATATATGCTAATTCTCGAATAAATTATGTAGAATGCAAATTAAAGAGCTGATCACAGGGTTTGTATTGTTTTTGTTAAATTCTCCGAGTCATTTGTAAAGAAATAGAGAACCTGACTTTTCTTAGCCATAGCCCATAGTTTTGATCAAACAAGGCCTGACTCGAGCCTTAGGGTGTAATTTTCTGATATTTTCCTATTTTATAAAATAGTGTGATCGATGGGTAGGTAATGATCCTGAAATAGCTAGCACTTCATGCTAATTTTTTTTTTTCGAAATTGAAGTTATTTTTAACTAAAAGCTATGAAAATGATTCGGTACGATCATCAGCGCGCATTAAAATACAAAAGTAACCTATCGTTTGACTTGTACAAAACATAACTTTGACCTAGCAATACCTAAAACGCATTCAAGCAAGTCAAAATCCAGCTGTCCATCAACGCTTGACCAAAAAAGAGAATCACAGGTTCGTTTATTCAAATTTTGAAGTCCAAACATTCCATGTGTTTTAAGTAACTTAAAGGTCCCTGTAATCACTTGAATTTCCTCGTAATGCAAAATGTGGAAGAGAAAATATACGGTAATTTAAAGGAGAGTTTCGGTCGCACTTCATTACACGCATACATCTAGTTTTTTTTTTTTTTTTTTTTTTTTTTTTTTTTTTGCACATCATGGACTTATTATTTGGTATTTTCACAAGTTGAAAAATCTGATTCAATTAATTAATTCAATCCATTTATGTTGAAATCACATAGAAAACCAAATTTAATATTTTAATTTTTTTCTTTTTTGGGATTTTTAAGACATCATTTTTTTTATGCAAGTAATGCTAAGAAAATTTAAAAAATAGTAAGTTTAAAAAATCTGAAAAAATAGTAAAAAATATAAAATATAAATTTTGATTTGCTATGAGATTTCAATATATAAATTGAATTGTCTAAATTATTAGTTTTTATTTAGGTTACGTACATTTGACATGCCTATTTTTGTGGATACATCAAGACCTTAAATTTGGAGGTATAGCAAGTTTACTAAGTCAACATACATGTCATGTTCAACAAAGGAAACGAGAAAACCAATCCCAACTCGGAACCAGTCGAGATGCAAAAACCACTTATAACAACAAATAACACATATACGCATACCCAAATGATTGTAGCAGCGTATATAATTTAAATTACTCCAGAAAAATATAATGTACCAAAAGTTTTGTATTACAAAAGGAATATAGATCAGGAAAAAAAATATCATAAAAATAAATTAAGAGATGAGCTTGATGATACTGTATCTTAGGAGTCATGCATGCATATGCAACACAAAATCATCATGAATCATAATGCCGTGTAATAGGGATGGAAAGAAAACCATTACATTAGAGAGAACGCGCTTTGCACATGACTGAATGGTATAGTACCTCTTACAGGTCACGTTCATCCATTTACTAACTAATGTGATTAATATTGACAAATAAATTCAACAAGTATTTACGCTTCGACTTTGAATTCAATTCAAGATTTAAGCTTAGTTGCTCATTAATTAATTAGTCTATATATTACAGTGAGAGAAATCAATGTTATATCAAACGCAAGAAGAAACTCTTTAACACACAAAATGGAGTTGACTTGCGGAAATTTCCATGCAATAAAATTCAAGGGAACAGATTGGAACTTTCTCCAGGTTTCTCCTATAATATATAGACCTCCATGCTCCAGTGATTTAGCACAGAATTACAAAGTGCATTAATTATTTGTTGTGAAGAGATAAAAGGGAGCCAACTAAAAATTCATACTAGCTAGCTAGATCAAAATGGTGAAGAGAGTGATGCTAGTGCAAGTTGCTGTGCTAGTTCTGGTGATCTCATGCAGCTTGGTGATGTGCACGGCACGACCTCTAAACGAGAAGTGGGCTGAGGCACACAACCTCCTTCTGCAGGTCCTCCCAAAAGGAAGCCCGTCATCTGGACACACTGATTGCAGTAGCAGTCGGCCTGGTGGGTTTTGCCCACCACACTGAAGATGATCAGCAGACGAATTGAAACCTAAATACAAAAATTTGTTGAACCCTAGTAAAATAATTGCATTAATTTGTTGAAGCCTAGCAAAATAAATTTGGTATATGATTTTCATTATACCAAACAGGTTATAGCTAGATGCATATTATTTAATTATGTCTTTTAAAAAAAAAACAAATTATGTCTTTTTATTTTATTTTATTTTTTTACTTCCATTCGTTGTAATTTCTATATATGTAATGTATAACAATGAAGCAATAATGTGTTGTTCTAGAGTTGACTGAGAGCGCAATGTGCTTAATTAATACTGATGAATAAATTAAGTTTTTCTTTTGATGAAATAAATTCAAAATGTACATGAGCATTTCTTAATGTTGATTCCTTGTTGCATGACAGTTTGGCTATATGCACTCAAATTTATAAATACGTTATGATCTCATCTTTTGGTGGAAGTACACCCTCCTAATTATAATAAATAGCTCATAAATAAACATAATTACTTCTTCAAAATCGCAAATGTCTTATTTTCATTTTAAACGCTAAAACTGTAATATTTCCTTTATCAGTTTCTGTGGCGAAAACATTCTTTTTCATTGTTGAAACTTTTCTTCTTATTATTTGTTAGACATAGCCGTTATAGATATAGCTAGATTTCTAAGGGCATCAATGCATGCCCAATCTAAACTTCCATCTTTCGTTATTTTGGTTCTGCCCTTCTCTTTTCCTAGAGCATAGCAAGAAAATTTTTAATATGGGAGTCAATATCAGTCAAGTACTATATCAGATGTTGATACTAATATAAATATCAAATAAAGCGTGAATTCCAACTACAGGAACTGTAATAGAAAAATTATTACAATTTTATGGGGTTCAAATGTTTATAATTATGAAAAAGTTGAGAGCCATAAACCTCTCATTGATTCTAGCATTACTCATCAAACATATAGGACGTCAAACACGATCCAAACGTCGATCATTAAAATTTAAACTGGCCGATCCAAACTGCTCAATATGATCTCTATATTAAAATATCCATGAAAATCAAATTTTATATTTTTTCAAATTTTCTAACTATTTTTTAGAATTTTCAAAAATTGAAGGGTTCATAACTTTTTAGATTGAGCATATTAAAAAATTTTAAAAAATAGTAAAAAAATTTGAAAAAAAATATAAAATTTGGTCTCCATGGAGATTTTATAACATAGAACAATTTGAGCGGTTTGGATCAGTCATTCTAATCTTAAAAATTAAAATTTTACCATGTTAGACAAGTATATATATGTGTCATATATGTTTGACACTAGCCACTCCCATGTTTGATTCTAGCATTACTCTAATAGAAAATGATATGTACATGTTCAAAAAGGTGGATTTCTTTATTCAGAATTTCCTGTATCATATATAAGTTGTCATACTTTTTCTTTCGCTTTAGTTTTGCAAGAATTCAAGGACAGAGACTCGTTGCAGTTTTAAATTATTAATCTTGTTCTTTTATCATCTGTTGACTGTTCTTTTTCTGAAAATGAGTTTGTGGTTTTCTGTATTTTTTTTTCTCTATTGAAAAATTGCTGTCTTTATATAAGCAGGATCACAGGCCTTTTATGTCGCTAGCTAGCTAGGTGTACTTAAGTACCAAATAGCAACTTACCTAATAAAATAGTATAAGTATTATTTATATTTTATTCTATTCACTATTTTCATTTTTTAACATGACGCAACTCAATTATAAATTTATAATCCATAAAAATACTTAGATCGCAATGTAGATGGAAAGAAAACCTATTTTATCATAAAAACACGCCTTTGCATCAAGTAGGATCTCTTGCATGAGATGCACGACCATTAATTGTAGGTACCAAGGCAAATAAGTTCAACGGATATATATGTATGCTGCGACTTTGAATTTCTTTCAATTCAATTCTAGAACTGACTTGCTTGCGTATTAGTTAGTTTCTTACCGTACAGAAAATTTTGAAGGTACTTTTTACATGTGTTGACTCTTGGAAATTTCCGTGCTAATAATTCAAGGTCACAATTTGACAATTTCTCCCAAGCTCTTCTATATATACACATCCATGCTCCAGAGCTTAGTGTATAATTACGACATACATTCTTTCTTGCCTGTACCAAATTAATCTTTAGAATATATAGACAAAAAAGGAGCAATTAAACCAAATTAAATAAGGTCCAGATCATAACTAGAAATGGTGAAGAGAGTGATTCTAGTGCAAGCTGCTCTGCTGGTTCTGGTGATTTCATGCAGCTTGGTGATGTGCACGGCGCGGCCTCTCAACGAGCAGAAGTGGGCCCAGGCACACAGCCTGCTTCTGGAGGTCCTCCCGAAAGGAAGCCCGTCGTCTGAACACAGTAATTGCAGTAGCAGCCAAACCGGCGGTTCTTGTCCACCACCCTGAAAATGATCAGAAGAGAATGAGTTTGATAGACATATCCAATCTACATTTAATTAGCCCAATTATATCTTTTTGAGCTTAATGTATAGGTTTACTCAAGATTAATTTTATTAAATTTGTTGAAGACTAGAAAAATAATTTTTTTATAGGACTTTTATTCATAGTTATGAAGTTGATGTAGGTCATAATATACGAAACCAATAAGAAAATTCCAGAATTTTCAAAAATTTACAAAAAATATTAGAGAACTAAAAAATTTTCAAAATAAAATGTCTAAAATTTCATAAAAATCAAAAGAATTCATTTCACTGAACATTTATGTCAAAATGGTTTCTAAGACATGAACTCAAAGTCTCGGCCAAATTAAGTACCCCGAAAAAAAAATGTTGACCGATCAATCTGAACAACTAAAATATCACAAGTATTTCTCCTTTCGGCATATTTGTAAAAAAATGATAAAATATATAGATTGTCTAACTATAAAATATCATAAAGTATTGAATTTTCTCTTAGTATCCAGCATTAACTTTTCCTTTCGGCATATTTGAAATTTCTGTACCTTTAAAGGACCAGTTTGTAATTTTTCTTTTCAGTTTCAAAATTTCAGTTGATTCCTTTTGCATACTGATTGCTTTGGTTTGATGGAATACTATTTAAATGAAACATGGATACAATGGGAAAAAAATCGAGGACTGAACTGAAATTCCTTCCCATTCACCTTGTGAGAAACATGAAAATTTATTCGAAATATTCGGGCCTGTTCCTATGATTTGGTTGTTGGTAAATGGACATATGAACGAGTAGAATTAGACTTCTAGGACTAAGTTGCAATAACCTGTAAACCACGGAAGAAAAGAGGGAGATTTCGGCAAATTAAACCTTGTTAGAAAATAGAAATAATTGCCCAAACTTAAATAAATGTATGCACGCCGTGCCCTTTAATATATATCCAGCGGTCTGGATTGCCAGTCTTTAACTTTCTTATCCAAAATCACCCTGAAATATTTTCTATCCTTACCTGACTTTGGTTGGAGTAGGGTTAGAAAGATGGTGGTGATCAGGGACCCGGCGTCATACACAAACTATTAAGAGCTTTCCTTTGGATTTCATGGTGCCAGAGCAAGATAAATACTATGCCCAATGTTGAAATTGTAGTAATCGAGCTTCAAGAGGGACCTATTGAACTTTGATGCTTATCAGATTATGTAGTGATCGATTGAGCTTCAAGAGGAATCTAAGTTTTTCCCGTGTGTGGTATCAGATTAGTGTCATGGTGAGGAATCTAATAGTACGAGAGCTGTGGATATTGGAGTTGCATATGTGGCTGCTCAACTATAAATATACAAGATGGGTTATAAATTATAATTATAATTCAGTAACAACACGAGCGAGATCGTGAACGCAGACCGCTGGTAGTGTGAGGTTAGTGGTCGGAGACAGAGGTTGGTGGAGTGAGAAGAGAGATGGATGGAAGGGAGAAACCATTATTTTCGAAAGTAATCACGCAATAAAAATACTTAGACCGTAATGTAGAAACACGCTTTGTACCAAGTAGGATCTCTTGCATGAAATGCACGTTCATCCAATTAGTAACAATTGTAATTAGCTAATAAGTTCAACGGATATTTATGCTCCGACTTTGAATTCTTTTAATTCAATTCTAAAAGTGAGTTGCGGTACATAAAAGTTTGAAGGTACTTGGTTTTAAATGAATTGACTTGTGGAAATTTCCGTGCAAATAATTTCAAGAGAATAGATTGAAATTTTCTCCCGACCTCTCCATTATATACACATCCATGCTTCTATGTTTCGTTATAGAATTACAAAACACATTATTTATTTCTTGCTTGCACCAAATTAATCTTCAGAGCAGAGACAAAGGAGCGAACTGAATTGAAGTTGAATAATTATAAGATTATTGAAATGGGGAAGAGAGTGATTCTAGTGCAAGTTGTTTTGCTAGTTCTGGTGATCTCATGCAGCTTGGCAATGTGCACGGCACGGCCTCCGAATGAGCAGAAGTGGGCCCAGGTGCCGAGCCTGCTTCTGGAGGTCCTCCCAAAAGGAAGCCCACCGTCTGAACCCACTAACTGCAGTAGTAGCCAAACCGGCGGGGTTTGCACGCCACCCGGAAGGTGATCAGGAAATTATAAGGAAACTTCAATCTGCAATGTAGGTCATAGATATATAGTATATTCGAGTTTAATTGGAATAATTAGTTGAAGACTATTAGAATGAGCAAAGATAAATTGGCATGATTTATTATATCGTACGTATATATACAGGTTATATAGAAGCATAGTCTCTTATGTTTTATTTCTTCATGCGTTGTAACGTTTTTCTAAAATAATGAAAATAAAGCAATATTTTTTTTTGATAAAGTAAAGCAACAATAATATGTTTTATGGACTTCTATAAGCTGATATATGATCAATGTCTGGTCTAGTTCCTTGCAAGAGCTTTATGGCCCACAATACATCAATACATTAATTACTCTAAAACCATCCAATCTCCTATAGCTTGCGACTCTCTCTCTCTCTCTCTATCATCGCTTACAGAAATTTTGATCTTAACAACCGATAGAGGATCGATCACTTAATATGGAGATGGACATGACATGGACATTCTTCTCCACTAGTGCATATACAGACATTACTTAATTCTTGCACTGTGATGTTGCAAGTGCAGCTGGATGGCCTTATCTCTGCACTTCAACTTGAAGTCTTGAACTTACGTTTTCAATTGAGATTCCCTACTACAATTCTGGTAACCAGTAGACTGCAATTGAATCAGATAGAAGCCTCTGGGCTATCATCTAATCTGTTTTGTAGTATTATAGGAGCTGTACTTTGAAGATGAGAAATAGAATTAAATATTCTCTGATAAGTCACCATATCACTCAGTTAGATATCCGAAGATGGATTTCTGTTTTTTGAAAGAAAATTTCACTGTTAATTCTGTTTTTCCATGTAAGTTTTGTTCTTTCAAAACTCACAATTTTATTCATGTAATATTTTCTTGTAATATTTATCTTTAATTAATAAATTCTGCTTGTTTGGCTTTTTCCCAAATAGCCTTTAAAAAAACAAATTAAAATAGTGACAGTCTTTCAAATAAAAGTATTAAAACTTTGGGTACGTCTGGGCAGGAAGGGCAGAGAGCAGGGCATAAAAGTCGAAACAATCTGAACCGTCGATTGTATTGGACGGCTGCGATTGCGAAAAAGAAGTACTTTTTTTTTTTTTGCTCTTGGAATATAACAAGACATGACGGTAAGACTTAAAGAGCGTCAACTAAAACTTCATACGGTAAAAGCTGTGTTTTGTTTCTTTTGGGTAACATCTTTTAAGCAAAAATGATGAGTTTTGCAATAGTGAGTTGCAACTCACTAAAAAGGTCGGTGAGTTGCGATCAAAATTCCTAGATATAGTTTAAAATGACCGATCCAAACTATCTAATATGATCTCCCTATTGAAATCTCCATGCAGACCAAATTTTATATATTTTTTTGAAATTTTTAAGTATTTTTTTCCGGATTTTTAAAAACTGGTGTTTTTGAACGGTTCAGAACTAATTAGATTAATGATTTTTCTAAAATTTCAAAAAAATACTTAAAAATTTTGAAAAATATAAAATTTGGTCTGCATGGAGATTTCAATAGGGATATCATATTAAACGGTTTGGATCAATCATTTTGAAATAGATCTAGAAATTTTGATCGCAACTCACCCTCTGGTGAGTTGCAACTCACCATAGCAAAACTCCAAAAATGATATAGTTTTTATACACGTTCCAAAAAGTTTATATATGGTAATAGATAGGAGAAAGTTTAATATGCACCATAGTGCATAGGACTTTCTATGCACCATGGACTTTTTCGGAAATATTTTTATAAATTGACAAATCTAATTTAACCAATTTAATCTACATATTGAAATCTCATAGCAAACTAAATTTTACAATTTTTGAAATTTTATTAGTATCTTTTTCGAATTTTTTAAAACCTGTCATTTTTTGAATGTTGTAAATAGTAGTTTGTTTCCAATAATAGCATGTTTTAAAAATTTTAGAAAAATAGTAATAAAATCTAAAAAATTATAAAATTTGGTTTGCTATGAGATTTCAATATGTAGATTAGATTGGTTAAATTAGATTTGTCAATTTACAAAAATACCACCGAAAAAGTTCGTGGTGCATCGAAAGTCCTATATACTATGATGCATATTAAACTTTCTCAATAGATGGTGACATCTTTTAAGCAATTTTGATTTCTATTTCCGTGGGTCGAAATCATCTACTTCTTCTTCCTTTTTTTTATTGGTAAAAATTGATCTCTTGGTACAATAATAAAATCTAGAAGATTTTAGGCAAGGTCTGGTAGGATAATGTGCTTTATGCCTTTCTTCATTTTTTTTTTCAATCAATGCTTCAGTAACCAGTATATATCTCTTGTTCAATACTTCAATTAATGGCTACGAATTAAACTGCTGCATGGTGGCAACTTAAAGAGTTGTCAACGTTCAATTTATAAAGAAATTCAGGTCAACTTCAAATTGTGCTTGATTTAGATAAGAAAGGGAAGAAATACAATGATATCACTTTTATTTGACAGTTTTGATTGATGATGCATAAATTATAATCTAAAATTTAAAATAGTCAAATGATTGATATCTCTTCTGTTATTTACAAATATTCATGTATCAGTAATCATTATGTCCAATGAATTATAATAAAATTGTATTTTTAATTTTAATTTGCATACGGATGCCAATCGATTTTCTAAAATATATGAAAATATATTTTTATTTTATTTTTGTTCATTTAAAAATTAGATAATCGATTGTGATAATGCCAAATTTGTTATGAATATAATTATGCAAACATAATTTGACAAATTTAATACTTAATTATTCGAGTTTGTATATTTTATTCTCTCTGTGTATATATACTCAGCTACTTAGACTGTACTCCATAACAAAGTTATAAATGAAAGAAAGAGTAAGGAAGGGATTGGAAGAAAAATTTAACTTCTTTACACTAATATTTTCAATATCCTACCGTCCAGTGGCCGATATTCAATATATATATATATTTTTAAAAAAATTTATAGTATTTCGTCTTTTAATATCGGATATCGTCGTTTTAATCACTACCAGATTTTTTCGGCAACATATAGGATATTGAAAACACTGCTTTACACTCGAAATTTCGAGTGGATAAAATATATTCATTGGGATGTTAGAGAATGTGAAGTATCCTCTTCGCATTCATTATGCGCGCGCGCACACACACACTTTTTTTTTTTTTTTTTTTTTTTTGGAAACGCTTGACAACTGCTATTATTTATTTATTTTTATTATTTTTGTAAAATCGCGGAGCAACTATATAACTACCAAGATGTTCTTTACCCTCACTTTTTTTTTGTTGGAGCAACTAACTATAAGATTTTCTTTACCTTCACCTTTTTTTTTTTTTGGTTTAATTTGACCCTCGCCTCTTTAATACTCTTCTAAACACAAACCCTTAGTAGACAAGAAGCAATTCCACCAATATATATATATTTTTTTATCATATTGCATCATTGAAAGCCGACTGTTATATCAAATTTTCTGAATTTCATAATTTATAAGTTAAGCGGACTTCAATCAACCATGCACATATATACATAATTTATAATTTATGCGAACTATTCATAACAAACATATCAATTGCATAAGCTCCCATTCTCCCACGTTTCCACCCAAAAGTAGGTCCAGTTCGTCATTTGTTAACATCTGGAGAGTTAGAATATCGTAAGAACGTTTATATTCGGCCGAAAATTTATAGGATACGATATCTTATTATTTTTAAGGAATGGTTATGTATTTGTATTTTTGAAAATTAACGATGACATGAAAAAACCATTTTTCTCGCAATATTTTAATAATGAAGAATATAAATATCTTATATCAACTGTCCGATATAAAAAAGGGTGGTTTTGGACCTTTTGTAATTTGTCTGAAATACAAATCTCTGTACAATAATCCTGCTCGTTTTTCTATCATTTAAAAATGTCATTGAGAACAAAAATATTAATTATTAGTTAGATATCTAACGAGTTGCCAAAAAATTTCCCACTATTGTGGACCATGTATATTTTGAAATGTCAACACAATATATTATTATTAGAGAACGGATTCAATCAAATGCATTTGACCGGACTCCCGTTAAATTCTGTCAAATCTCAATTTTGAGAGTTCAAATGATCGATCTAAACCGCTCAATGTAATTTCTATATTGAAATTTCTTTGAAAATAAAATTATATATATATATATATTTAAACTTTTTAATTTTGTTAGAACTTCAGAAAATCTCCAATCTAATTAGTTCTGAACCCTCCAAGGAAGTAGTTTTTAAAAATATGAAAAATAGCTAAAAAATTAAGAAAAATGAAAAAATAATTTGATCTATAAAGAGATTTCAATATGGAGATAATATTAAACTGTTTGAATTGATCATATTTTCAAAATTAAGATCCGACATAATAAACCGGGAGTCTGGTCAAACACATTTGATTTAATACATTCTCTTCCATATATTTATCGTTCTTATAATTGTTGTTGTTAAACTAATAATACAAAGACAATTCAGCATAAACACAAGTTCATGTCCTTTTCATCTCAACGTGCTAAACATTTGTCATGATACGTACGTTTTGTAAGATTTTAATTGCACAGGATGATGATATGGATCCATATATATCAAAGGAATTATATGTAAAATTAAAATTTTCCTTTTCGTAACGTGAAAAGCAACACGTTTTCCTAGTACAGGTTAACATGAAGTCTGGGTTCAAAAGCCACGAATAGTGCTGGCACATTTATTAACAAATCAAAGCATTGTTACGCATTGATCGATCCCAATCAAAATAATATCTACATATCATCAGGCCTGAATGTTTTGTTAATTAGAGCAATGCAAGGTCCATGACCCTTTAGGTCATTGTTATATATAGGTGATTTATGAAATAAAAACATAAAATGATTATAGTTCTAGTTGAAATATAAGAATAAAATCATCAATAGCTGGAGTGGCACATGTAATGTAGAAAAGGAAATTTCAGATTCACACTTGATTAGTTAATTCGCAGTCGAATCACTGCTTACGTGGAAACGTGCTTTGTAATGTAGAAAATATCTAACCGTACAGCTTTGCGTATCTGGAACACACTGGAGTATGATTATGGAACTTCCATTCGCTCAAAGCGTACAGCTTATGCTCAATCAAATAAACTCCTTTTTTTTTTTTTTTTTTTTAATCTAAAGTTGGTTTGCTATATACAATTGATGAATTGGATACGGAGCATTAACTGGTACGGTCCAGATTTTTGGTGTGCTGAAAGCATCTGTAATATAGCCTCTTGTTAGACGAATTGAGATCTAGTCCCGCGCCGGACCGTCCAGCGCAACAATCTCAACCGTCTGATTTAATCTCAATGGTTAAGGGAGCCCCGTGCATAATACCAGATTGATAGACCCGAACCGTCCATATCAGATCGGACGGTTGGAAGACTGCGCTGGACGGTCCCGCGTGGGAGCAGATACGGATTGCTTGTTAGACCCTTATTAGAGATTTTTTTTTTTTTTTTTTTCAATGGAATAGTAGAGATCTCATTGACTGTGAAAAAAACTCTGAAAACCACTATTTACGGTTCGAGGATCTCTGGTTTTTAATGAAGTTCAAATTAAGGATCCCAAATGGCGAGAAATCCTGTGTTCTAATCTCAAGTACTTTTGCACAAGGACCATGAGGCGTCCCAACTTTTACTTTAATTTTGTTAGTACAAAAGGCCATTATGCACATAATTAAGCTTAATGGATTTTTAATATTTATTCACTCTTGATTGAACCAATGGATAGAATTTAAGAAATATAGAATATAAATAAATAAACAATTAATCTTATTTTGTCGTTTTTCCTTCCGTGTCAAATTACATATATGCTTGTGCGGTGAACGGCTCTAATAGCTCTCCTACTAATTAAACATGAATATTCATTTGGTCAACGAACGTGTTAAGATGTCTTATCAATATTCCATCTATACAATTACAAACTACTACTATTTTAAACAGAAAGTAATATATTTCGGAACTATGCATTAGGACACTTGGAACAGTAATGGAAAATCCTAGGAAAAGTGACTAATCAGTAATCACAAGGAACAAAAATTGAATTAATTAAACATAGCCAACCGAAAAAGACCACCACCATATAATCAGACTGGATGAATTTAATGATATTTAAATCCATCTGAATTGAATAGCAAGTGCACAAGTGGCATATATGCGCTTTTCCCATTTATGCACTTAAAGAGACCGAAAATGACTCAGCCAAGAGCACTAGCCACTAGTTTTTTTATCCACTGTTTTCACAATAAACTTTTTGAGGAGCGTTCCGCTGCCCCCATTTTACGCTGCCCCCAAATGTCACACATCTGCAGCCGTTAGATCAAAATTAGATAAACGGACCAGATTGCAATTCCATTAAACATTTCTTCCGAAAAGAAAAGAAAAGAAATAGAAAGGGATAACCCTCGATAACCTTCCTTTCTTTCCTCCGCCGGCAACTCGATCTCTCCCCGACTCTCCTCGTCGCACTAGCTCTCTCCCTCTCGCAATTCGAATCCTGGATATCGCCTCTACTGCCTCAGGCCCTCAGCTCGACCCCAGTCGATCTCGCTCGAAACCCTAGGTTTCTCCATTGCCTCACTTTACACTGATTGCTAACAAAAATTTGTTTATAGAGGTCAGATATCTCTTATGATTTCTTTGTAAGTATACGACACTAAACTAGGAAGAATTTTTTTTCTGTGTTTGAAGTTCATTTGCCTCAACAAGTATAGTTTGACCTAGAAGATAGAGTGCTGGTAAAAATTGGTGACGTTTATGTGTGCAATTTAGGTTGGTTTTATTTGATTATCAAAATTTTGATAAAAGAGAGGTGGCATGAGATTCAGGGCTTTGAAATTTAAAATAAGCGAGTGAAGTATTAGTGGGCATAGCTTACTGGTAATAAAAGGAATGAGCTTTGCATAGAGCTGAATAATCTGTAATCCATGTTCTACCATAAACATCTCTTTTAATTGAAAATCGAAAGCCATAATTTTTCAAAAAAAAAATATTAAAGTTTGGTTTCACTTAATTGAGTGAACTTTTGGTTAATTTTGACAAGTAGCAACAAACTTAGAACTGCTATGTCTAATCAATTTAAGGCAATTAATTTTTTACATAAATATTAAGATGCTCTTTGTTTTATCTTATTTTGATCTAGAATTCTTCTTAATGTCGAGAGTCATTGTCGTCTACTCGTCTATGTATAATGAAGATTTCTAAATACTACGGAATTGGATGAAAATACTGAGGTGGAGCCTAAAAGCAATGAAGTTGAAGCCAATAACACAAAGCATATTAATGAGAATGCTGGTAGTTTGAAATCTTTCGAAGGCAAGAAGCTTTTGCTAAGACCAATTGATTCATTATTCAGATAAAAAAATACTATCCATGTGAATGTCAAGCGACGTTAGTTGTCAAATGGAACAATAAGTAAAATTCATGGATGTAAGCTGGATGCAAGTTGAAGATTGAGAAGTTATGAGGCAAAGAGCTTATTACTTCTTTGTATACTACTGTGTTTACTTTTGTTAAGATATGTTTATAGCTTAAAGTTGAGTTGAGTGCTTAAGTTTTCTATTTGCTGGAACCTTGAATCTAAGCTAATTTGTATATTTTCATTAATTTATTTATACATATTTAGAGCTTGCTGGCATTGAATGTAAGCTAATTTTTATATGTTGATATTATGTGTAAGTTAATTTCTATCTTTTAACGTCTGTTCTTTTCTTGAACTATTATTGATGTAATCAGTGAAAAAAAAATATATAGACAAGTTAAAATGAAATGAATGGAATTAGCAAATGAAATGGTTTCTGAAATTTTGTTAAATTGAAACATAGATGCATCTCTTAGCGATTGTTTCTAATTAATTGATGCATGGCAAATCACGAATTTATTTATACAAAACTGGATTAAAAAAAATACATTTGCTGAAACAAATCTTCAAAAATAAAGGTCATCAAAGTATTTCTCTATCTAAAATCTAAACTAATACACATCTAATGTGTACCAATGATGTATCATACGCACTCTCATTCCTATCTCTTTGCTCTTTATTACAATCACACAACTTTAGAATAAAAAAAATAGACCTCCTCCGAACCAATTGTTTGCAAGAGCAATACACAAACTTCATGAGCATCACGCTAGCATCAAGTTGTACCAGTCTGCTAATTTCATTTTTTTTTTTGTTCATGCAGACACAAAAATAGAAATGAGGGCCTTAATCCCTACCACGACCACTCTATATTAATACTCTCCAAAGACTTGCATTTAGATTGGGATTTGACCCTTGTCAGAGGGTAACCAATTTTTACATATAAGCCATGGTTGCCTCTTTCCATAACTGACAACCCTGTCAAAAAAAAAAAAAAAAAAAAATCATCAAATAATACACCATTGTTATGAATGTCTCATTGTATGATGCTTTAGGTAAGAAAAAAGAAACACTATTTCTATGTTTCCAGTCCAATAGCAAAGCATTATAAGTCACTAAAGATACATGTCTGAAATACTTGAGTATTATTAAGCCTCAGGTAACCAATGATTTTGCTTAACAAAGTGCTATCTTCTTGTTGGTATATGTCTGAAATACTTTTGAGTATTGTTGTGCCTCGATTAACCAATGATTTTGCTTAATAAAGTGCTATATTCTTATTAGTACATTGTCCCTTGTGTGCTATAATTACCTCTGTTGAGGTTAGATTATACTTGAGCACCAAACGTCCAATTTTTTTTTTTTTTTCATTTTGAGGCTTAAAGTGGGAATATCGAGTAATGCAGATTCAACTGTTCAATTAAATTTCCCCTAATAAAAATTATGATAGAAAATGATAAATATGCTAAAAGAAAATCAATTTACAAGTATGTTAGAAAAATCTATTTGGAATATACAATCATTCACTAAGAAAAATTATTTGCTTCTAAATCTCATTTCTTAGCAATAGTAGCTGCATCAGATTCTATAAGAGAAGGAAAAAAAAGTACAGTACCTCACAAACTCAAAAGAGGAGACCCAAAGTCGGAGCTTTAACTTCTAAAATACAGCAAAACTACACCCGATTTCACATGTAAAAAAGGTAGAAACATGGGTGGGAGATGGACAAAGAGCACCAGATTGCGTCCAAATTGAGTCTAGAGAGACGGAAAAACTAGGGTTTCGGCTAGTGATTGGGGTCGAACTAAGAGTAAATGAAAGAGTACGGGTTTAAATCGCAAGAAGGAGACAGCAGAGTGACGGGAAGAGTTGAGGAGAAACTGAACTACCGGCGGAGGAAGAGAACGATGCAACAGGGGAGGCCGACGAGGTTTTCTCTCTCTCTCTCTCTCTCTTTTCAGAGCGATAAAAATGTTCAGTGGAATTGCGATCTGGTCCGTTTATCAGATTTTCATCCAACGGCTGCAGATATGTGACATTTGGGGGCAGCGTAAAATGGAGGCAGCGGAACGCTCCTCAAACTTTTTACCGTTGCGCTTTGTCTTTCCTTTTTATGCACTTGGACTAAGAAGCACGATTATTCTATGTTTTCAGCACTTTTAAGCGGTGCAAAATTTCAATTACTTGGCAATTGTAGTGCTTTGAAATAGATATGAATGAAATTGTGCTAGCTTATGCTGTTATGCACAAAAGAAAACAAAATAAATTAAGCTAATGATGCGCTCTTAGCTTCTAAAACTATCCTTATCTCATTAGGAGGGACCTAAAAACCTTCTCTATTATAATGAAAAAAAATAAGTTATTTAATTATTCCGGACAAGTTTTTTTTTTTTTTTTTTTTTTGGGCGTAGATCTTATGACATGCATGGCGACTGATTAGTGTTACATTTTGATTGAGGGCATTTAACACAAGGATTATAATTTATTGTCAAAATGTAATTTTGACGACCTTTACCGTCTCAAATAATTAGCCAAAATTCAAAAAGCTTCTAATAAAACTATAAAAAGTATATAGACATTTTGTTGATCTTATATATAGTTTAACGATTGTCGATATTGTCAAACTAGTTCATTGTTAATGGATCTCACCATTAAAACAAATTCATTGTCGATATTGAACACTGGTGCACGAATTTAAGGTCTATGTAGCTAGGCTCTGGAATCAGGATATTTATTCTACCTTAATTTGCCTTATGCGGCGTTCAACTCTACATGAAGGATTTATGCTTTTTTTTTTTTAAGATAAATTGGAGATCAAGCCTCCCAACTAAAGAATTTATGCTTCTTAATTTTAATAAAATTGGTTTATCATTTTCCAAAACCTTCCGGTCACATCTTTGTGTACGAGTGCTTGTGTATTTCCATATAGATTTATGCAGTGTGTTTTTATTTTAAAAAAAAATGATAAGCGGTTTTATATAATCCATTGTTTTCTATTGTCCAAGAGAATAGAAGACTATCCCTTTTGCGTCTCAGTGGAAAAGGAAAAGAGAAAAATGAATAAATAAGTGGAAAACGAAATTCAAAAGATTAGAAATATCATTTTAATTAAATAAAACAAGAAACGGACGATATCGTTAATTCTATATTGCTCGTCTTTTTGCCAACTAGAACAATTACTCATATTAACTAGAATAATTAGTTTCAGAACTAGAACAATTACATATATTAAGTAGAACAATTAGTTTCAGAACTAGAATATTTAATATATTAACTAGAACAATTGCTTATATTAATTAGAACAATTACATAATTATCTAGAATAATTAGTATTGAGAACTAGAACAATCAGAGGGGAGGGTCTTTTTCCACCTGAAAAAAAAACATCTCTGAAAGGGAAGGAAAACACATGTAACAAAGGAATGAAAATGCAGGGAAGGAAGGAGGGGAGTACGCTGGATTAATTGCATTTCGAAAAAGGAAAGAGGAGATGAGGTTGATGGGGATGATTCTATCGTCCCCTGGACTTCCCTATTAATGAAGACACATTAGATAATTAATGAAGACCTGGAAATGATGGAAAACAATTCCGTTTTGCAATCGGTAACAGTCAACAACATTCCCTTTAGTTTGATCAATTTTAAATTTAAAATTAATATCAATATCCCAAGTTTTTTTATTCATATATAATTTAATTTTAAACGTTCAAAAAATCTACTGCTTGTCACTGGGAATGATTTGAGGATTTTGATCCTCTCATGCTAAAAATATTTATTGAATTATAATGTTATGAAATCGTCCACTATGTTTACTTAGGCTCTGATCGGAACGCTGAAAATAATCGTAAGATTTGGAAATGGAATTCGTGCGATTTGAAAAATGTGATCGGAAGAGAGGAGAACGGAGGAAAAGAAACGACTTCGTGCGATTTCACGAGCTCCAAATTCCGTATGGAACTCTTGCCAAAAACGTCGAAATTTGACAAGAATTCGTCGCTCATCGCTTCTCCTCCCTCTTTCTCTCTCCTCCGATTGGTGGCTGATCAAAATCACACAAAAATTCCAGCTTCTTTCGCCGATCAACGGAAATGATTTCGAGTGAAAAATCTTCTCTTTTCTTTTCCGTTGAAATGAAATCTTTTCTCGTTCTTCTCTCTTCCGATCAGAGTCTTAGATATTTCCTTTTCCAATAACTTCCTCGGAGAATGTCCAATTCTTTAGTTCTTATTCTTTGTTTTTTTTTTTTCCTTCGATGTAGTTCGAGCGGTTATTTTCAAACATTATGTTTATCTAATGTGCATTTTCAATTAATCACGTGCTATCGGATGCACTTTTAAATTACAAATCATCTGTATCGTATTAAATTAACATGGTATGTATTTAACAAGTTTCATGTTAAATGAAACTATGTAAAAGAAATTTTAGAATGTAACAAATTTACAAATTTCATTATTAAATTAAGCTTACAGAGTTATTATGCTAATTGTTTTTAAATGTGAAATCGGTAGTTGGTAGAAGAACTTGGGGGACGGAAACGGCAGAGAGAACTATTGCTAATTTGCCACATAGAATGCTTTTGTTGTTTTGTCCTTTTCTGACAACTTTTTTTTTGTTTTGTTTTTATTTTGACACCATACGAATAACGAAGCTCAATGTTTTGTATGAAAATTGAAAACAGGGGTATATTCAACTCTACTCTTTAGTTGGGTCCAAAGAAGAGAAACCTGAGCCCGGCTCTTCATAGCTTGAAATTTTATTTATTTTAAGGCAAAGAAACACAACAAATTTAAAAAATGGATAGTTTGAATCTATTTAACAATGGCTATTTGATTTTAAATAATTTTTCCACTAATTGATTTATCTAGTAAGAAAATCCAAATTATCCCGAGTATTCTTCGATTTAATTGATTGAAGAATTTCAAACCATCCGCTTGAAAATACAAGTAAATTTTTGAAGAGCATGGAACGTTGAAATTTCAATTTAATGATTTTAATGTTATATACTTCAGTAAAATACCTTCTCCATTTGTACAAATTTTATTAGAAAACTGTAGATAAAATTAAACTGTCTATTTAAAATTATATACTTAACATAAATTTTAACGTTTTACAAACAACTTATGTTAAGCAAGTATGTACTCAAAGTTAATTTAATTTTCTAATTAAATATAGACGACAATTGTAGAGGAGAAAGTTATATGAAAATTAATAGTCCCCTTATTTTTTTTTCTTTTTTGGTTAAATATATTAAAAATAGTCATACCAATCATTATTTAATTTAGAAATTAAATATATTTGGAAATCTAAGATAGTTCATACTGAATTATTGTCATCTAAAAAATATAGCGCAACGAAGCTGCGATTGTCATATCTAGTTACGATGTATATCAGTATATGGCGCCATCCGGTGTACCGTTCGCCGGTCGGCGTAATTACGGGTACCTTAATTTCACTGAAAAAAATGGCCCAACCGCAAATTAGAGTCCCAACGCCCAACTATGCGCCAACCCCATTCTATGATCACCGAAATCTCCGTAGAACTTTCCAAGCTCTCTTTGATGAGTTTTCATTGGTTGCCCCAATCTGGTCCAGAACCAGAAGCCTCCGTTCTTTTCCCTGTGAATGTAATAAATGAGTGGATATATTAATTAAGATTAATCCTCCATTTCATCTGCATTGTTATTTTACATCGATGTCGCCAATTTTTGTTGGACTGGGTATCTCCTGTTTCTGAAACTGGAGAGAATAAAGACCTTATCTTATTCTTCTGCAAAGGTCCCCACGGTTATTTCCCAATTTGATCTCTCTATAAAACCTCCTCTCCACACCTCAATTCAAAAATGGAGAAACGATAACAGTAAACAGAAAAATCCAAACTCAACGCGCCTTCTCAGTTCTCAAATCCCTCTCCTCTACCACTGCACCATCTCATAAACCCCGCCACACCTCGTCTCCTCGATTCTCGCAACTGCATTACAAGGGATTGATCAAATCACCGAGGCCGTCAGATATCGAGGCGTATCTATCAGACGGTGATGAGTAACAGAGAGAAGAAGGAAGAGGAGAGGAATGGCGATTCACCAGAGTATCTCGTTGAAGATTTGGATGAGAGAATCGAAGGATCGAGTGGAAGCCGGCTTCAATTGCTCAAATCACAACTCGGATTTGGTTTTTTCCGCCGACGATCAAGCTATGATCGCTTCCCACATGGTTCCGTGATTCTTCCTGATAACAGGTACGCATTCAATCTCTTCTCATAATCTCAGTTATTAGTTTGTCGTTTTGTTCCATTGGACTGGATTTCGCGTTGATCAATTTTCTTTTTTTCAGAAATTATTTATTTATTTATTTTTGTGTACTAACACTTGTGATCATTTTGTTCTCCATCGCAATGTTTAGTAACTAAACGAGCGGTATTACTTATCCAGAACATGGGAAACTTACACACGCTAAGTAGATTAAATAGTTTGACACTTTGAATTTTTAAATTTGATGAATTTGGGTGCAACACTGCAACTTGGAGTTGATTACATGTAAACTCATCTTTCTTCTCCACAGTGCGGTACGCAGTAGAAAAGCGTTGAGGTAATGGTGACACTTTTTTTTTTAATAGTAATTGTAACTTGAAAGTGGGAGATGGAGGGTTAGAGTAGACTGAGGTTAATATTTAATGAACTAAACATAGTTTGATACGCATCTGTGTATCTTAATTTGGAATACTGGAGGATGATTAGGCAAATAAAATAAATAAGAGTTGTAGAGGAGTCCTTAACAGAAAAAAGACAAAATAAGTTTTTTAGCGAGACAGCTATTTCTTCTTAATTTGCTCTGATTTGCACAAGACACTTGCTGTCAGGTGGGAGGAATAACAATGAAATCTCTTTGGACAAATAATAAAATATAGAAATAAAAAAAATGAAAACATGAATTTCTTCTGAGTCTTTTCTGTATAGCCAGCCTGGCTGATGAAGACGATCCCTGTCCTGATTCTCTGCGCCTTTGACCTGTGGAGTTTCTTTCGTGTGGTGTCACTTTATTATTATAATAATTTCGTGAAGTTAAATCTTCTTCAAAAGTTAAGCTGATGTGTTGAATGCGTGGAAAATTCTATGGATTACCAATATAATAATAGGTGATATTCTTTTTCTTATAATTTTTAAGAGGAGTTGATGAAGGCAAATTAAACGTACACAATTTTTCTCTAAAAAAAAATTGATGTGATTTATATTTTTACATGCGTGTGGTCCAAAATTATTTGTTGATAATTATACAAGTTAGTTTTATGTTGGAGTTCAATCCTCCTTAGAATAAGGCTTTTTTTGTCCTATTTTGTAACTAGTCTAATTTATAAAAGAAGCCAACCGTAAATTGGAAAATAACCGACAAATTTTATCTATATAGAAAAGAATGAAACGAGAAACGGTTGTATTATTTAAATACGTGGAGTAAAATCCGAAAATATGACATAGAAAAAATAGTGATATAGAAAAAAGATTTTATAATTAAGCTAAATTGATTTTAAAAATATGTCGGAGAACGTATCAAATTTTGTTTGTATTAATTTTTCCTTCTATGTGGCCTTTCAGTTTTCACTTTTCACTTGAAAAAAAGTTCAGAAACAAACAGCTAATTCTCCAGCGGATCAGCCCATACCTCTGTTCCAGCTATTACAGAGTCAATGATGTTCCTTAATTGTCCCTATTAAAACTTTTCAGAATCACTTGTGGATTCTCTTCTAGGAACTGTTGTTTTGTTTATCAGGAATAGTACGTTGGCAAACAACGACTACAGTATTATATTAATAAAACTAATGTAGTACAATATTACAACTGAAATTTATAGGAACTGCTTTGAATTGTCTAGTCATAATCCCCTCTTAATTTTATTCATACATATTGATTAGCAGATTATTTTTTTGTTTGCTCCTTGTGAGCTTGTCACTTAGAAATCGTCTGATTGATCAAAAAGTTTGCTTAAGTTTTTATAATTGTCCAACATAATAGCACTTTAATTAAACTGAGCTGGCTTATCAAATAAGGTAGATGGTCTGAATAGTTGGATCTGCTATTTAGGGATAATAGTTCTAGACGAGCCATTTGCATTACTTCAAATAATTACAATATTTTGCCACAGCTTTTATAAGTATTTAAATCAACTTTATTCCATTGGAGGTACTTAGGGGTCGTTTGGATGTGTTAGGAATAGCTAATTTCTAGGAAGGAATAAGGATTTTCGTTGGAAAGTGTGTAACTTTGTGAGAGAGATGAATTGTTTATATTAAAATTTATGCCCGGAATTGGAAAATCCCCAAATTCCGGACACATCCAAACGACCCCTTAGTAAGTTAGTATGTAAACATCGGATAAGTTGAAAACTTGAAATGAAGCCTTCGGCTCAGAGCCTTCTACCTGTCCCCATAACGTACGTGATTGTATCCGCTGGGACCTCACTTTGTTTCAGCCACGTGAACTGGTAATGTTTTAAAAACCTGGGACCCAGTTCCTTGGGAAAAGACATGTCGACCAATTGAAATCTAGGCCATGGGCCCATTATTACAGCAATTAATAGTGATGGAATGACAAGTAGGCCTGTTTGGGCCTGTTACGAGAATTCCTTTGCCACAAAGCGAACAATAAACATTTTGCCACCACTCGCCACAACTGGCATGTCTTAAATTTTTAGCACCTATGTATTTATTGCACCCACAAGTAGTCAAGTAGTCATTTGCATTGTCGATGTATTTCTTGAGAGCCAATAAAATGAATGCGGCATGTTTTTCATTCAAAAGAAAAATGTGGCATGCTTTCTTCCCATTTTGAATCTATATAACTGGTCAGATCAGATGGCAATTGTAGATAGCTCTGAATGCTTGTAAGCTTTTCTTTTTATTACAGTTGCTGCACAGTCTGGTCTCGTTGCATTAGGATATGATCTAAGAAAAACCACAGAGTTGAAACCAGTGTTTTCAATACCATACCGGCACCTCTACCAGCCCGGTGATCGAAATCCGGTATTTCCCAGTATTTTCCGGTATTTTCTCTCACAAAACCGGATACCTCCGCTCCGGACACTGTTCCGGTACCCGGTATTACTGGAATTTTCTGGTAACCGGTAGGATATTGGAAACACTGGTTGAAACATAAGGGAGATAGGTTGTAGCTAGACTACCATGTCTTAGCATGACTTGGAGAATTTATTGTTACAAAACGCTAAGAAAACTAGAAAAGTCCTAGCTTACAGCTAGTCTATTCTGCATATCTGTGTAATGTTTAATACAGTTCTATTTGTATAACTTAAGCAACAGTTCTATTTGTATAACTTTAGCAACAGTTGCTACTTTACTTCTATGAGTAATCTTCTATCACATGGGTTTGGGTACACATGTAGTCTTTTTTTAATTTCTTATTATTTTAGTTATGATTCCAATTATGAATGCAAACCGAAGGTGAAATGCATTTCATATTCAAGCATAACCAACTCTTCTCCACTCAACACAATGAACACATAATTAGCTTTCACAATTAATGCAGTGCAATCTTCCCTCTTATTAAGGACAAAAATCTTTCTGCCTATTGTACTTGCACTTAATGTTTGATTACATGGTGATGATGTAGATGGTACCAGCTGTGGACCAGGTTCATTCTGGTATGGGCTATGTACTCTTCCTTCTTCACACCGATGGAATTTGGGTTCTTCAGAGGACTGCCGCAAAAGCTATTCCTTCTCGACCTTGCTGGCCAGGCAGCCTTCATGGTAGACATTGTAGTGAATTTTTTTGTTGCGTATCGTGACTCTGATACATATCGCATGATTTACAATCGTAACTCCATTGCTCTTAGGTACTTGTTCTCCCCTTTCCTGCAAAATTTTGTTCTACCCAGACTAGCATTCTAGATTTGGGTTTCAAAGTTGTACTGATCACATTTGGTACTTCATTGAGCTAAATTGAACAGATGTTTATTTTTGTGACTAGTTCATGATTCATTTATTATATTTTCTTCACTTAAAATACCTCAAATTATGTATCAAATGCAGTAATGTAGGTACCATAACAAAAATAAGCTATTTTGTTGTCAGATTGCTTTTACTGCTTCATTTGGCTTTTATTACTGATTTCGTGAACTCTCTATTTCTATGTCTGCCTTTTATTGCTAATTTCATAATGCCATTTATCATAGGTACTTGAAGTCAACCTTTATCTTTGATTTCATGGCTTGCATGCCATGGGACATCATCTATAAGGTACTTATATTTAATTTTCACTATCTGAAGAGGTATGATATTTACATTTATCTTATTAGTGAGAATTATCACACATGCGTTCTGACTAGATGATGCAAAAAAACAGGCTTGTGGTAGAAAAGAGGAAGTGAGGTATCTCCTGTGGCTACGGCTGACACGGGTCTTAAAAGTCACAGAGTTCTTGAAGTCACTTGAGAAGGACATACGCATTAATTACCTCTTTACGAGAATAGTAAAACTCTTAGTTGTAGAGCTATACTGCACACACACAGCTGCTTGTATATTCTACTATTTGGCTACAACAGTCCCTGAATCGAGGGAAGGCTATACCTGGATTGGGAGTTTAAAACTAGGCGATTTTAGCTATTCAAATTTTAGAGAGATTGATCTTGCGAAGCGTTATTGGACTTCATTATATTTTGCTATTGTCACCATGGCTACAGTTGGTAAATTGAAATTTTCCCTCCTTCGATCTTGACAGCCACTGTCAAGCTTTCTAAAAAAGAAAATTTCCCTTATAAACATTGATTTCATTTATATTTGTCTAAAGTAATTTGTTTTGATCAAACAAGCAATATTTGTATGGTGTATACATTTAAGTACTAAGGCCCCAACTTAACTGGGTTAGAAGGATTAACTCTAGTGCTTATGCTGCCAATTTTTCTTGATAAGTTTATTTTTAATGGGTTTCCATTCATAATGTCACTCTTATTTCGATGGCTTTTTAAGGTTGATATTGTTGATTTTTGCGAGGTATTTTTTTTCTTATTGACAGGCTATGGAGATATACATGCAGTTAATATTAGGGAAATGATATTCATAATGATTTATGTATCATTCGACATGATTCTTAGTGCCTACCTCATCGGTAACATGACTGCACTGATTGTCAAAGGATCAAAGACTGAGAGATTTAGAGATAAAATGAAAGATGTGATAAAGTACATGAACAGAAATAAACTTGGCAGAGACATCAGAGACCAGATCAAAGGCCATCTTCGGCTGCAGCATGAAAGCAGTTACACAGAAGCCTCTGTTTTAGAAGATATCCCTGTTTCTATACGCTCCAAGGTCTCCACAAAATACTACATTGTTCTCAGTTTTTTTTTTTTTTTCTTTTATTCTTTAAAGGAGCCAAATGCATTTTTCATTTTGTGATTTGGTTTATGCAGATTTCACAAACCCTTTACAAACCTTATATAGAAAATGTGAATCTTTTTAAAGGATGTTCAGCTGAGTTCATTCAACAGATTGTAAGTTCACTTTGTTCATCCAATAAGTCCATTCTTATATTTAAAATCTATAACATTTTGAGAACTTTTTATGAAGGTTAATTAAACTTGGTGAATAGGTCATAAGGCTTAAAGAAGAATTTTTCCTCCCTGGAGAAGTGATCTTGGAACAGGGCACTGCAGTTGACCAGCTTTACTTTGTCTGCCATGGTTCGCTGGTAAGTTTGACTTTCTTATGTATTTGCTAGTTTTTTAATCTTCTTATTATTTTCTTACAATTTTGAAGAAAAAATTGAAATTTACAATTAGGAAAAAAAAATTTCTTTCATAGTCTATGAAAATTGATTATGAACTACTTGTGTTGATGATTCTTGCTCTCTTAATCTTTTAGGAAGCTATTGGCATTGGTGAAGATGGGACAGAGGAGACAATTTTTCAGTTTGAACCAAATAGCTCATTTGGAGAAATTTCACTTCTCTGCAATATTCCTCAGCCTTACACAGTTCAAGCGTGTGAGCTAAGTAAGCTCTTGCGGCTTCACAAACAATCTTTCACGAACATCTTAGAGATATATTTTGTTGACGGCAGAACTATCCTGACAAATCTTTCAGAGGCATGATTAATATTTTTAAAAGCAACCATCCGTTTTTAAGATAATTCAATTCTATGTTGCTGCAATCAGAACATATGCTGATACATATGTATTTATTCTATTGAAGGGAAGTGAAGCTGGTTCGAGAATAAAGCAACTGGAGTCAGACGTAACATTTCATATAGGGAAGCAAGAAGCTGAGCTCGCTTTGAGGGTCAATTCTGCAGCTTTCTATGGGGACCTGTATCAATTAAAGAGTTTGATTAGAGCAGGAGCAGACCCTAAGAAGACCGACTACGATGGCCGCTCTCCTCTGGTATTTGTCCTATCATTTACTATAAGTTTCTTTGCATTATACCGCTATCTATAAAAATCCAATGAGAGTGAACAAATATGTGCTGGAAAATGAATAATTGCTTGAACAAATGATGTCCTCATGTCCTAAGTTGTTGATTATATATTTATGAAATTAAGTTTAGTAAAAATTAACAATTTAAGAAAACACATATAAGCCATCATCGTTACTCTTGCAATTTATAACAAGATAATAACTCTAAGAATTTCTGTTAAAGCATCTTGCAGCGATGAAGGGAAATGAAGATATTGTCTCTTTCCTCATTAATGAAGGTGCAGACATGAATCTTACAGGTATTTTCATTTCACCAACAGCTTCCCTCTTTCTCCTTTTTTAACTCCAACTGCACGAGTATATATTGTATCAATAATCACTCAAAGTCTTGTTTCACAATCAAATTTCAGATAAATTTGGCAATACACCATTGATGGAGGCAGTCAAGCAATCCCATGACAGAGTCGCTTCTCTACTATATTCGAATGGTGCTATATTAAATCTCAAGGATGCTGGCAGCCATTTGTGTACAGCCGTAGCGCGAGGAGATTCAGATTTTGTTAGAAAGCTTATATCATATGGTGCAGATCCAAATTCGAAGGACTATGATCACCGGACCCCACTCCATATAGCTGCAGCAGAAGGGCTATATTTGATTGCTAAAATGCTTATAGATGCTGGTGCTAGTGTCTTTGCTACAGATAGGTACACTGTTTTCATAGAAGTGTGTTTCCTTTTATTTCTTTGTGTTATTTAACTGGTCTTCTTCGCATAAAGCTTTTGAGAAGCAACTGAGCTTTTAGTAAACTTAGTCATATTTGTACTGTGCACTTTTGAGCTTGTCAAGTCAAATCAGCTGACTCTTAATCCTTAGTTCCATTGTAATGAGCCTTAGGTTTGTTTGAAAATTTTACTAGCCTATGGTGCTGACAGCTGAAAGTTCAAGAAATTACTCAAAATTATGAGAATATCAAGATCAATAACTGAAAGTTCTGCAGATGGGGAACTACTCCTATAGACGAAAGCCGAAAATGTGGCAGCAAGTCTCTGATGTTATTATTGGAAAAAGCCAAAGCTGAAGAACTCTCTAAATTTCCATCCCGTGCTGAAGAAATTCACGGTAAATTAAATGGCATCCCTTTAAAGTATAAAATCACTAGGTTGTAGGATTGATACATTTTTATAATCTTCGAATGATCTTTTGGTCCAGATAAAATGCATCCAAGGCGTTGTTCAGTGTTTCCGTTCCATCCCTGGGACCCCAAAGATAAAAGAAAAGAAGGGGTCGTGCTATGGATTCCACACACAATAGAAGATCTGATTAAGTCAAGTGAGGAGCAGCTTAACTGCTCTGGTTCACGCTTGTTGTCAGAAGATGGTGCCCGTATTGTTGACATCGACATGATTTCTGATGGCCAGAAGCTTTACCTTGTTTCTTCCACAGAAATGCCAGATAAACTGGAAGAACCAAAATAATTATTTTTTAATCAGGAAGTATAAGAATTAGCATTCCATATTACTTGTAGATTCATGTGTTGCATGTGCTATTTTTTCTTTGCATGCATGCTGTAGATACACAGTAAAGCCACAAAGAATGGAATTTTATATTCATTCTTCTGATAGTAGGCTATGAGCTACTATCAACACATCAGAAAAGAAAAGTACCAACCGAAACCACATGACTGATATGAAACCTGTATCGATCTCTGAAATCTCTCACAAATCCAGGTACTTTCGCTTGTTTTCTATAGTTGGAGTCCATATGGAAGTTTGATAGCTAAAGGCATGAAATAAGTTGGTCTCTTTGAGCATATCCCTCAAGAAAAAGAAAATCTGATAGGAGCTATTGTTTCAATGAGGGGCTAGGAGAAACTGTCAATGTTCATGCTATGTTGCCTCTGCTTGTAGTGTTTAATTTAGGATGTGATGCTTTTTCTTGATATCGGTTGAAGTTGTAGTTAGGACAATTCATCCTATTTATTATGGCTCTTTGCCTGTGGGATTAGATCTATGGAAAAAAAAAGAAGGATAGAACGTATAAAATTGTAAACCCCAGCTGCTCAGGTCATCTCTGACGGCATGGATTGGTGCCCCTGTGTATTCTTATCTAATAAAATATGGATTGTCTTTGTTTTTTTTCATTAGAGAAGTGTATGTTCTTATTTTTCCTTTTTCTAAATCTATTAGATTATCTTCGCTAAAGAATATTTGCATGTTCGAGTTATCAAACTGTGTGAGATGTTATTATGTTTGCAATGAAGGTCAATATCAGGCATGGGCATATGAAGCTGCTGCTTATGAACAGCTCTGGTTTTACCTGAGCATCAACTAGTAATAGCATTTCTTTCTTTTTTTTTTCCCCCCCATGAATTCTTTCTAACAATCTCTTTATATTTAAGGGAGTATACTCCATTTTGCATACAGATTTGTTGTTCTTTACTGGGAAAGGAACACATTTCTAAATTTGATTTTGAGGATATGCCCTCAAATTACGAGAGCTTATGCTTTTAAACATGCTTTGTTCTTAAAGATTGCAAAAGGAAAAATTAAAATGGTAGAAGAAATAAAGATTGCAAAACATATAGTTCAGTAATTGGGCTGCATGGGCTGATTTTGGTCTATTGAAGCCGACTGCATGGGTTCAAATGTAGGCGATGTTCTATATAGGCAGCATAACCGCATAAGGAGCTCCGAAATATTCAATTTCATTTCAGTTAATATCTGCTTTCACTCCAATGGAATAATACCGATTATTACTTTAAAAAAATCATGATAGCATGAAGAAAAAATTAACTACATATGAAGGCTTGTATCGGCAAAAGGAGGGTACTTCTCTTATTTACTGCAGTGATTACGCTCAACCTCACATCTCTATATATACTACGGAGAGAGAGAGATGCTGATTTGGTTTCTGTAAGGCCCTGATCAAAATCCCATTTTTTAACGAGGGATTTCATTTCATTTCGTTGGAAAATTCTTGATCAAAATGAAGGGATTTGGTGTCATTTGGTTAGAATTTTCATATAATTAGATCCAATGAAATTCTATGAAATCAATTCAATTGAAATGAAATGAAATCCCACGTAAACTTCATTTTGATCAGGACGTTAATAGAAATGAATACCAGAATAATAGCGTCCTAAATATTATATTTTGAAAAGTGGTGCTCTCACATGGAGAATTAATTCCATTACTCTTACAATAGTCACCACATCCATTTTCATGAAACCATATACAGCTAATAAGTTCACGCAAAAACAAGGATCCGTCCCTAATACCAATCCAATCCCATTCCCCACATACTATTTATATTGTCAATACTACATAGCTTCCTCATTTATAGGGGGAAAAAAATCATAAAGCATATTTAAATTTGTTTTGAATTAGAAGTTCTCCATCTGGAGCCCAATAAAAAATATAAAAATAAAGTTACAAACTTAATTAAAAGTGGCGTTGATGCCCTCCCACACGTTTCTGAAAACGATTTTTCTTGTGTCCTCGTTGCCTCAATAGCAGGCAAATCGAACATATACTACATACTTATCTATTAAATTTCATACATCATACTATATATTAAAACTGCTTTTTATTATTATTATTATTATTATTTTTTGGACAAACTAGACAGTGACTATCTAAGTAGGCTTTTATTATTATTTTTGTGGGTGAGAATTCCTGTCAAGAACTTGGACTAAGTTAATTACCTAAGTGAGAGGGGAATAGGTCTCTATTTTCCTTTTTTTTTTTCAGGTTTAGGAAGCGCTAGGGTCCTCTACGTACATTAGAGGAATTCCAAAATAGTACTAGGCGAATCTACATCCTTTATTTTTATCCAGCAGTGCAGATCGCCACCACACAATATAGTTTTTTTTTTTTTGAGGGTCGTTCGGCAAGCCGTTGACAAATTTTTATTACACACAATATATATATTGAAATAAGACCATTTATTTATAGAGGCATAGCCCACTCTGTGAAATAGAGTTTATCCCTCTTCCGTGTCCAGCGGGAATCAGACCCGTTACCTCTAAAATAACGGCAGAGCCACTGACCATCTGTGCTGGACTCCTATGTTCTTATTACACACAATATAGTTATTCATTTTTAACTTTCCGTCCATTGAGAAATGGACGGTCTAGATATATATGCTAATTCTCGAATAAATTATGTAGAATGCAAATTAAAGAGCTGATCACAGGGTTTGTATTGTTTTTGTTAAATTCTCCGACTCATTTAAAGAAATAGAGAACCTGACTTTTCTTAGCCATAGCCCATAGTTTTGATCAAACAAGGCCTGACTCGAGCCTTAGGGTGTAATTTTCTGATATTTTCCTATTTTATAAAATAGTGTGATCGATGGGTAGGTAATGATCCTGAAATAGCTAGCACTTCATGCTATTTTTTTTTTTTTTTTTCGAAATTGAAGTTATTTTTAACTAAAAGCTATGAAAATGATTCGGTACGATCATCAGCGCGCATTAAAATACAAAAGTTACCTATCGTTTGACTTGTACAAAACATAACTTTGACCTAGCAATACCTAAAACGCATTCAAGCAAGTCAAAATCCAGCTGTCCATCAACGCTTGACCAAAAAAGAGAATCACAGGTTCGTTTATTCAAATTTTGAAGTCCAAACATTCCATGTGTTTTAAGTAACTTAAAGGTCCCTGTAATCACTTGAATTTCCTCGTAATGCAAAATGTGGAAGAGAAAATATACGGTAATTTAAAGGAGAGTTTCGGTCGCACTTCATTACATGCATACATCTAGTTTTTTTTTTTTTTTTTTTTTTTTTTTTGCACATCATGGACTTATTATTTGGTATTTTCACAAGTTGAAAAATCTGATTCAATTAATTAATTCAATCCATTTATGTTGAAATCACATAGAAAACCAAATTTAATATTTTAATTTTTTTCTTTTTTGGGATTTTTAAGACATCATTTTTTTATGCAAGTAATGCTAAGAAAATTTAAAAAATAGTAAGTTTAAAAAATCTGAAAAAATAGTAAAAAATATAAAATATAAATTTTGATTTGCTATGAGATTTCAATATATAAATTGAATTGTCTAAATTATTAGTTTTTATTTAGGTTACGTACATTTGACATGCCTATTTTTGTGGATACATCAAGACCTTAAATTTGGAGGTATAGCAAGTTTACTAAGGCAACATACATGTCATGTTCAACAAAGGAAACGAGAAAACCAATCCCAACTCGGAACCAGTCGAGATGCAAAAACCACTTATAACAACAAATAACACATATACGCATACCCAAATGATTGTAGCAGCGTATATAATTTAAATTACTCCAGAAAAATATAATGTACCAAAAGTTTTGTATTACAAAAGGAATATAGATCAAGAAAAAAAATATCATAAAAATAAATTAAGAGATGAGCTTGATGATACTGTATCTTAGGAGTCATGCATGCATATGCAACACAAAATCATCATGAATCATAATGCCGTGTAATAGGGATGGAAAGAAAACCATTACATTAGAGAGAACGCGCTTTGCACATGACTGAATGGTATAGTACCTCTTACAGGTCACGTTCATCCATTTACTAACTAATGTGATTAATATTGACAAATAAATTCAACAAGTATTTACGCTTCGACTTTGAATTCAATTCAAGATTTAAGCTTAGTTGCTCATTAATTAATTAGTCTATATATTACAGTGAGAGAAATCAATGTTATATCAAACGCAAGAAGAAACTCTTTAACACACAAAATGGAGTTGACTTGCGGAAATTTCCATGCAATAAAATTCAAGGGAACAGATTGGAACTTTCTCCAGGTTTCTCCTATAATATATAGACCTCCATGCTCCAGTGATTTAGCACAGAATTACAAAGTGCATTAATTATTTGTTGTGAAGAGATAAAAGGGAGCCAACTAAAAATTCATACTAGCTAGCTAGATCAAAATGGTGAAGAGAGTGATGCTAGTGCAAGTTGCTGTGCTAGTTCTGGTGATCTCATGCAGCTTGGTGATGTGCACGGCACGACCTCTAAACGAGAAGTGGGCTGAGGCACACAACCTCCTTCTGCAGGTCCT
The DNA here is from genome assembly GCA_027562975.1 of Rhynchospora breviuscula. NCBI lineage: Eukaryota > Viridiplantae > Streptophyta > Magnoliopsida > Poales > Cyperaceae > Rhynchospora > Rhynchospora breviuscula. The sequence goes on from CM050399.1 coordinate 47,535,201, forward strand.
CCCAAAAGGAAGCCCGTCATCTGGACACACTGATTGCAGTAGCAGTCGGCCTGGTGGGTTTTGCCCACCACACTGAAGATGATCAGCAGACGAATTGAAACCTAAATACAAAAATTTGTTGAACCCTAGTAAAATAATTGCATTAATTTGTTGAAGCCTAGCAAAATAAATTTGGTATATGATTTTCATTATACCAAACAGGTTATAGCTAGATGCATATTATTTAATTATGTCTTTTAAAAAAAAAACAAATTATGTCTTTTTATTTTATTTTATTTTTTTACTTCCATTCGTTGTAATTTCTATATATGTAATGTATAACAATGAAGCAATAATGTGTTGTTCTAGAGTTGACTGAGAGCGCAATGTGCTTAATTAATACTGATGAATAAATTAAGTTTTTCTTTTGATGAAATAAATTCAAAATGTACACGAGCATTTCCTAATGTTGATTCCTTGTTGCATATGACAGTTTGGCTATATGCACTCAAATTTATAAATACGTTATGATCTCATCTTTTTGGTGGAAGTACACCCTCCTAATTATAATAAATAGCTCATAAATAAACATAATTACTTCTTCAAAATCGCAAATGTCTTATTTTCATTTTAAGCGCTAAAACTGTAATATTTCCTTTATCAGTTTCTGTGGCGAAAACATTCTTTTTCATTGTTGAAACTTTTCTTCTTATTATTTGTTAGACATAGCCGTTATAGATATAGCTAGATTTCTAAGGGCATCAATGCATGCCCAATCTAAACTTCCATCTTTCGTTATTTTGGTTCTGCCCTTCTCTTTTCCTAGAGCATAGCAAGAAAATTTTTTATATGGGAGTCAATATCAGTCAAGTACTATATCAGATGTTGATACTAATATATATATCAAATAAAGCGTGAATTCCAACTACAGTTGAGAGCCATAAACCTCTCATTGATTCTAGCATCACTCATCAAACATATAGGACGTCAAACACGATCCAAACGTCGATCATTAAAATTTCAAATGGCCGATCCAAACTGCTCAATATGATCTCTATATTAAAATATCCATGAAAATCAAATTTTATATTTTTTCAAATTTTCTAACTATTTTTTAGAATTTTAAAAAATTGAAGGGTTTATAACTTTTTAGATTGAGCATATTAAAAAATTCCAAAAAATAGTAAAAAAATTTGAAAAAAAATATAAAATTTGGTCTCTATGGAGATTTTATAACATAGAACAATTTGAGCGGTTTGGATCAGTCATTCTAATCTTAAAAATTAAAATTTTACCATGTTGGACAAGTATATATATGTGTCATATATGTTTGACACTAGCCACTCCCATGTTTGATTCTAGCATTACTCTAATAGAAAACGATATGTACATGTTCAAAAAGGTGGATTTCTTTATTCAGAATTTCCTGTATCATATATAAGTTGTCATACTTTTTCTTTCGCATTAGTTTTGCAAGAATTCAAGGACAGAGATGTAAGTGCTACAACGATTCTAGAATGCGGAATTAACCAGGAATCGTAAAATACCTCGTGCCATTGCTAATTGAAATCGAGTGTTGAGTGGATGAAGTTGAAACTCGCTTGGCTAGCGCGTCTCCTTCTCTTCAGGCATATATGCTCTATGTCCTGCACTTTTCTCAATGAGAGAATCACTACAAGCTCGATGTAACAGCCCCAACTGATGGTGTTTAACAGGGGATGGTCGGCCTTGACTCGTTCCCTCCGTCTTTCCTTATATTTCTCTCTTATGCTCTCTAATGGATAGAGGAATTGAGAAATGACCATAAACTCACTGTTCTCCATCCAGCCCAGGAGTTTATAAGGGGTGCACATCACTCAGGAGGCGCCAAAAGTGAGTCAGAATGAAAGAGTGTCAGATCAGACCGTTCTGTCCAAATACACCTTATCAAATGGGGCGGACCGTTCCAATCCCAGAATGGTCTAGGGTGGACCGTTCCAAAAGTCTGGGGCGGACCGTTCCAATCCCAGAACGGTCCGTTCCATTTCCCAATTTGGACATAATACTACATTCTCCCACTTGAGCTTGCATCCTTTACATTTATTGCAATAATGCTTCCTGTTTTCCTTTATGTGAAATGAAAGAAACATAATACACGAACCATGGCAGTAAGTCATCTTATCGTTATTAGCGCTTAAAGCAACTAATAAATGCGAATATTACTTTCCATGATTACAATGCACTACGAAACTTTCAAATCATCCCTTTATGTGATTAGCATACAACTTTATAAATAAACCCGACGTTTATTCCAAGTCATTCTTTATGATGTAACTCTCAACCTTATGATCAAATATATATCCATATATGTGCGCACAATCAACACGAGAAAACATCTATACTTTCATGAAGAGTTTATACACAATCGTACGATTAATATTAACCATAGGATCAATTCCTATATATACCCGCTACATGATCTTTGAATTCCTTTAACTGTAGTATTTATTCAAAGAATCAATCAGCTTTCATTCTGTATGAATACACTTAATGACCACTCAATTCTTCTTTATGCGATCTTTCATAGTCAGATACTTAATGTCGATATATTTACCTCGACTTTTTCCTTTATTATTCTTGACTAGAAAGACTATGACAGAATTGTCATACATAATCCTTAATGACTTAGATATAGAATCCACAACTCTAAGTCTCACAATAAAACTCTTCAACCACCATCAAAGGTAATCTCAAAACACACAACAAACTAAACTTTATATTGAAGTAACAGACAATGTCAGTTAGACACTTCTTGATAACATAATTTCAACTGGCCAACATGTACCTGAATTCGATTTACTGAAATCGACACAACCAATTTATGTAACAAAATAACTTCAACTCATCAGTTTGTTGAGACTTAAGCACAATATCTTTAGTACCTTAAAGATATATCATTACTTTCTTAGCAATTTATCCGTGGTCTTTCCCCTAACTATTATGATATCAGTCCAAATATTTCAAATGGCAAAAGCTATGTCAGTTCTTGTGCACAACCTGACCATTCTTTATGCTTTTATACTGCCTAAATACATACGTATTTATTATTTGTACCCTTTTTCTGAGTTATACTGAGGATACCGATTCAAACTAAATCTATCACCTATCTTAATAGGTATTCGACTCGGTGAATACCTTTCTTTCCGAAATCCTTCTAATGCCTTATTGATATATGCTTATTGAGATAGATCAAGAATATCTTGATTCCTATCTACATGAGCCTTTATGCCTATTACAAACAAGACCACTCAAATCTTTCATATCAATAATTTTAGAAAGAAATTATTCACCTTATGGAACCATCTTTTATCATTAGTTTACAAATAGAACATTATCTATATATATAAAACAAGTAAACAAAAGAACTCCCACTAATCTCCTGGTATGTACACTAGTTCATCATATATTTCTTCAAAAACGTATGAAGAAATGGCCTTATGAAACTATTAATACCATTAGTGAAATACTTGTTTTGAATCTTATATAGAACATTTGAAGTTGCTAACTATATACTTATTACCTCTAAAGAAGAAATAATCTTCTCTTCTACATCACTATTAAGAATTGCAACCTTTATATCCATCTGAGGTAACTCGAAACCAGAATGAGTTACCAATGTCATAATCACATGAAGTGAATCTTTCTTTAATACATGAGAGAGAACTTTCATGTAATTCACTACTTCTCTTAGATAAATCATTTGATGACAAGTCTAATTTTGTTTCACTTTATGTTACTTATGAATCCCTTTTGGTTTTAAGAAATCCGTTACAACCAATAGGTTTAAACCATAAGTAACTCAACCAAAATTCCAGACTTCGTTACACAACATTGATTCAAACTGATTTTACATGGCATTATACCACAATATGGACTCACTGTAATTCATTATCTTGAAAATATAACAGGATTATGCTCAACACTTATAACTTTATAAGAATCTCGTAGCTAGGTAAACTACGTAACAATATTAAGAATAACCGACCTTATCCTTTATTAGATCACCTTAATGTTGAATTTAAATTTTCAACTTGATCTATTATTATACTATATGTCGGTTAATGAATGTCAATAATTGGATTATCAATATTCAATGATCCTTAATGAATATCATCCAATTATATATTAGAGGAAATTTTCCGTATGATATGAAATTGATCGCTCCCACTAATCTGAACATTCTCCAGAACTTAGTACTTCTAGATTCATATCCTAGTCATATTTCTAATTTCTCTACCTTTATCTGACCTCACAATTTTATTTGCTTACTGAATTATTTCTCTATTTCCACCGTGAAAACCTTAAAGGTATGTAGAGATACATATATTGTGAGCAATCATCCAGTTAAAGAGATGAATGGAATGCATGCTTTGTGCTTGATGCATTCTAGTCATTTTTCTTACTTGTTAGTCATATCTCAACCATATGAACACTCTCAACTTTGTCCATAATACGTCTTTGATCCTATTAAACACATATGATCAGAAATACCTGATTGACCATTTTATCCTTGCATGTGTTACATCCTTATAGGAAATTCTTAACAAGACCATATTAAACTGGACAAGTGTTCAGAATGAAATATACAAGTGATGACTCAGAAATATTGTACACTCTTTAGTTGAACAACTATATCCCTCATTTTCATCATGTGCTCTCGCACACCTACAACAGTAATAAGCTTAAAAGATAAACTTTATGATGAGTGTTATTACATTTGCCTTAACCTAGGAAGCAAATAACTCATCTAGTGTCTTATGTAAAAACTTTACATTGACATGTCCATCAACCGAATTACGAAACATTGAAAAAGCTTATTCTTTATAAACATGATACTTAAGCAGTTAAACTACTTCCACTATTCATAAGCTCAACCTCAAAAGTAGATTCTGATGGTTGATCTTTCCTGATGGCAATTTCAATATTCTTATAACTTTAACGAAGGAGAACCGTATCCTTCCAGACCTTATAACTATTATCCTCAACTCAGAAATACTTGTACTTATCATTTCTAAGGGGAATCTGCTATCCTTATGAAAGTAAAACCTATACGTGCTTATACTTTATATTGAGACTTAACTTTATACTTAATTTACCAATGCAAACTAAGTGATGCATCCTTATGAGTCAATTCCTGCATAATATTACCTGTGGGCTAAATATCATGCTATAACTCTTTATGTAATGAAATATTACAACTTTATGAATCAATTTCTTACACAGTATTACCTGTAGGCTAAATACTATGCTTTGATTCTCATACTTTCTGATATAACTAGTTAATTATACTCCTATGCTTAATCCCTGTGGGCAAATTAATTATTCATAATTAACTATCATATTCTAATATTTTAAGTTAACTAAATCAATAGTCCTGTGGGACGATATTAACTTCGTCAACTTAATATATCACAATCTTGTGTCTATTTAATCTAAATGTGATTATAACTTTATATGTCCTAACCTTAATACAACTAAGGATGCTGTGGCTACTCCTTAATCTATTAATATATATTCATCACTAGACACAAGTCATGTCCATTCTTCCTAATATGATTTATAAATACACTATATAATATATATACCTTAATGTAATTGAAGATGCTGTGGCTATTTTTCAATAAGTTATTATATATTAATCACAAGACAAAACTTTATTATCTGTCACCAGTTGTAGCGGTCCACTAAAATCACAAGTGGTCTGCTTGCTACTTCAGGCGGCCTGTTAGACCGTCAGCAGTCCGCCTAGACACATAACAATCCATTTTGAACACACTATGGAATTCAACAAATGAATTCATGTGTAACTATTCATTCCAATGGATAATGGTCTCTTTCCTTCACTGTTACTAACAGATAAGTTTAAACGCTTAACCAAATCGTCTAAACGAAACAAGTCTTAAAGCAAACATAATACCTAGCGGCCCGTTAAAGACTCAAGCGGTCCGTCTAAAATGTTTGCATCAAAAGACTTAACTAGAACATAGATTATCTAATTATAATTATCTATATCTGAATAATTACCATATGCACAATTACCGTCATGTCATTTATAAATACAATTTTTATAATACTACTATGCCACATGCATAGTTATTCAAGTTTGTTTAATCAATACAATGCTTGTAACATCAATACTAATAGAGTATCCGATAGTACGATGGTCTGTGGACTGCATCAAACTTTACTACTATAGTATATTCAAGCATATCACGATTGACTAATCAATATTCAACAAAGATGCCAACCATCTTTATACAAATTCATTATTTTGACAAATTGTGTCTATTCTATAAATTTTACATAATAATTAAGTAATCTACAAGCGTTAATCAACAAGAGAGAATCATAGTATGTCTGATTATAACTTAATTTTGTCCTAAAACTCATTTCTGGACCACACTCTATTGGAACGGGACTTTCCAGATCCAGGACGGGTCGTCCTACACGAAAAGGTGCGACCAGAATTTATCCAGAAACTTTCTGACAGCCTGAACACTCTCTAGTAATCTGACGATATCTTTCTCTATATTCATCCGTTTTCTATGTTCTTGATCATCCTGGAAACTAGATTCAAAGATTATTCCAGTGACTCAAGTTTCATCAAAAACAAGTTTATAGATCAAAAACTATAGCCCTCGAAAAATAGACTATCCCAGAAGAAACCCGACAAACTGTCAGACAGACTTATCTTGCAGACAGGATATCTCACTCATACTTTATCGGAATTTTAAAAATTTATACTATACGGAAAGATATATGAAATATATACATTCCAGTAAAATTTCATGCAAAACCGAATTACCATATGAGAGAAATCTGCCCCGCAATACTGAAAGGTCAGGAATTTCAGAACCCTAACTGTCTGACCTCTTCTGATTGCAACTTGATTATCTCCCTATATACACGCTTGATTTTCAAGATCTTAGTTTCTATGGAAAGTAGATCCAGAGACCTTTCCAATCACAAAAACCTCACTCAAATCGGATAAGCGGATCTTGAGATAATGTTCCACGAATTCAGACAATCAAGAAAATCAGACAAAAATTCAATCCACTCAACACTTACAACAGAATTTCTAATAAACCGTTACGAAATTCTATTTCAATAAAGGCAGTCCAGCGGTATAACCCGCTCTGATACCAACTGTAAGTGCTACAACGATTCTAGAATGCGGAATTAACCAGAAATCGTAAAATACCTCGTGCCATTGCTAATTGAAATCGAGTGTTGAGTGGATGAAGTTGAAACCCGCTTGGCTAGCGCGTCTCCTTCTCTTCAGGCATATATGCTCTATGTCCTGCACTTTTCTCAATGAGAAAATCACTACAAGTCCGATGTAACAGCCCCAACTGATGGTGTTTAACAGGGAATGGTCGGCCTTGACTCGTTCCCTCCGTCTTTCTTTATATTTCTCTCTTATGCTCTCTAATGGATAGAGGAACTGAGAAATGACCATAAACTCACTGTTTTCCATCCAGCTCAGGAGTTTATAAGGGGTGCACATCACTCAGGAGGCGCCAAAAGTGAGTCAGAATGAAAGGGTGCCAGATCAGACCGTTCTGTCCAAATACACCTTATCAAATGGGGCGGACCGATCCAATCCCAGAATGGTCTGGGGCGGACCGTTCCAAAAGTCTGGGGCGGACAGTTCCAATCCCAGAACGGTCCGTTCCATTTCCCAATTTGGACATAATACTACAAGAGACTCATTGCAGTTTTAAATTATTAATCTTGTTCTTTTATCATCTGTTGACTGTTCTTTTTCTGAAAATGAGTTTGTGGTTTTCTGTATTTTTTTTTTCTCTATTGAAAAATTGCTGTCTTTATATAAGCAGGATCACAAGCCTTTTATGTCGCTAGCTAGCTAGGTGTACTTAAGTACCAAATAGCAACTTACCTAATAAAATAGTATAAGTATTATTTATATTTTATTCTATTCACTATTTTCATTTTTTAACATGACGCAACTCAATTATAAATTTATAATCCATAAAAATACTTAGATCGCAATGTAGATGGAAAGAAAACCTATTTTATCATAAAAACACGCCTTTGCATCAAGTAGGATCTCTTGCATGAGATGCACGACCATTAATTGTAGGTACCAAGGCAAATAAGTTCAACGGATATATATGTATGCTGCGACTTTGAATTTCTTTCAATTCAATTCTAGAACTGACTTGCTTGCGTATTAGTTAGTTTCTTACCGTACAGAAAATTTTGAAGGTACTTTTTACATGTGTTGACTCTTGGAAATTTCCGTGCTAATAATTCAAGGTCACAATTTGACAATTTCTCCCAAGCTCTTCTATATATACACATCCATGCTCCAGAGCTTAGTGTATAATTACGACATACATTCTTTCTTGCCTGTACCAAATTAATCTTTAGAATATATAGACAAAAAAGGAGCAATTAAACCAAATTAAATAAGGTCCAGATCATAACTAGAAATGGGGAAGAGAGTGATTCTAGTGCAAGCTGCTCTGCTGGTTCTGGTGATTTCATGCAGCTTGGTGATGTGCACGGCGCGGCCTCTCAACGAGCAGAAGTGGGCCCAGGCACACAGCCTGCTTCTGGAGGTCCTCCCGAAAGGAAGCCCGTCGTCTGAACACAGTAATTGCAGTAGCAGCCAAACCGGCGGTTCTTGTCCACCACCCTGAAAATGATCAGAAGAGAATGAGTTTGATAGACATATCCAATCTACATTTAATTAGCCCAATTATATCTTTTTGAGCTTAATGTATAGGTTTACTCAAGATTAATTTTATTAAATTTGTTGAAGACTAGAAAAATAAATTTTGTATAGGACTTTTATTCATAGTTATGAAGTTGATGTAGGTCATAATATACGAAACCAATAAGAAAATTCCAGAATTTTCAAAAATTTACAAAAAATATTAGAGAACTAAAAAATTTTCAAAAAAAAATGTCTAAAATTTCATAAAAATCAAAAGAATTCATTTCACTGAACATTTATGTCAAAATGGTTTCTAAGACATGAACTCAAAGTCTCGGCCAAATTAAGTACCCCGAAAAAAAAATGTTGACCGATCAATCTGAACAACTAAAATATCACAAGTATTTCTCCTTTCGGCATATTTGTAAAAAAATGATAAAATATATAGATTGTCTAACTATAAAATATCATAAAGAATTGAATTTTCTCTTAGTATCCAGCATTAACTTTTCCTTTCGGCATATTTGAAATTTCTGTACCTTTAAAGGACCAGTTTGTAATTTTTCTTTTCAGTTTCAAAATTTCAGTTGATTCCTTTTGCATACTGATTGCTTTGGTTTGATGGAATACTATTTAAATGAAACATGGATACAATGGAAAAAAAATCGAGGACTGAACTGAAATTCCTTCCCATTCACCTTGTGAGAAACATGAAAATTTATTCGAAATATTCGGGCCTGTTCCTATGATTTGGTTGTTGGTAAATGGACATATGAACGAGTAGAATTAGACTTCTAGGACTAAGTTGCAATAACCTGTAAACCACGGAAGAAAAGAGGGAGATTTCGGCAAATTAAACCTTGTTAGAAAATAGAAATAATTGCCCAAACTTAAATAAATGTATGCACGCCGTGCCCTTTAATATATATCCAGCGGTCTGGATTGCCAGTCTTTAACTTTCTTATCCAAAATCACCCTGAAATATTTTCTATCCTTACCTGACTTTGGTTGGAGTAGGGTTAGAAAGATGGTGGTGATCAGGGACCCGGCATCATACACAAACTATTAAGAGCTTTCCTTTGGATTTCATGGTGCCAGAGCAAGATAAATACTATGCCCAATGTTGAAATTGTAGTAATCGAGCTTCAAGAGGGACCTATTGAACTTTGATGCTTATCAGATTATGTAGTGATCGATTGAGCTTCAAGAGGAATCTAAGTTTTTCCCGTGTGTGGTATCAGATTAGTGTCATGGTGAGGAATCTAATAGTACGAGAGCTGTGGATATTGGAGTTGCATATGTGGCTGCTCAACTATAAATATACAAGATGGGTTATAAATTATAATTATAATTCAGTAACAACACGAGCGAGATCGTGAACGCAGACCGCTGGTAGTGTGAGGTTAGTGGTCGGAGACAGAGGTTGGTGGAGTGAGAAGAGAGATGGATGGAAGGGAGAAACCATTATTTTCGAAAGTAATCACGCAATAAAAATACTTAGACCGTAATGTAGAAACACGCTTTGTACCAAGTAGGATCTCTTGCATGAAATGCACGTTCATCCAATTAGTAACAATTGTAATTAGCTAATAAGTTCAACGGATATTTATGCTCCGACTTTGAATTCTTTTAATTCAATTCTAAAAGTGAGTTGCGGTACATAAAAGTTTGAAGGTACTTGGTTTTAAATGAATTGACTTGTGGAAATTTCCGTGCAAATAATTTCAAGAGAATAGATTGAAATTTTCTCCCGACCTCTCCATTATATACACATCCATGCTTCTATGTTTCGTTATAGAATTACAAAACACATTATTTATTTCTTGCTTGCACCAAATTAATCTTCAGAGAAGAGAGAAAAGGAGCGCGAATTGAAGTTGAATATTTATAATATTATTGAAATGGGGAAGAGAGTGATTCTAGTGCAAGTTGTTTTGCTAGTTCTGGTGATCTCTTGCAGCTTGGCAATGTGCACGGCACGGCCTCTGAATGAGCAGAAGTGGGCCCTCGCGCGGAGCCTGCTGCTAGAGGTCCTCCAAAAAGGAAGCCCACCGCTTGAACACACTAACTGCAGTAGTAGCCAAAACGGTGGGGTTTGCCCGCCACCCGGAAGGTGATCAGGAAATTATAAGGAAACCTCAATCTGCAATGTAGGTCATAGTCTAATAGATATATTGTATATTCGAGTTTAATTGGAATAATTAGTTGAAGACTAGTAGATTGAGCAAAGATAAATTGGGATTTTATTATATCATACGTATATATACAGGTTATATAGAAGCATAGTCTCTTATGTTTTATTTCTTCATGCGTTGTAACGTTTTTCTAAAATAATGAAAATAAAGCAATATTTTTTTTGATAAAGTAAAGCAACAATAATATGTTTTATGGACTTCTATAAGCTGATATATGATCAATGTCTGGTCTAGTTCCTTGCAAGAGCTTTATGGCCCACAATACATCAATGCATTAATTACTCTTAAACCATCCACTCTCCTATAGCTTGCGATTCTCTCTCTCTCTATCATCGCTTACAGCAATTTTGGTCTTAACAACCGATAGAGGATCGATCACTTAATATGGAGATGGACATGACATGGACATTCTTCTCCACTAGTGCATATACAGACAATACTTAATTCTTGCACTGTGATATTGCAAGTGCAGCTGGATGGCATTGTCTCTGCACTTCAACTTGAAGTCTTGAACTTCCGTTTTCAATTGGGATTCCCTACTTCAATTCTGGTAACCAGTAGACTGCAATTGAATCAGATAGAAGCCTCTGGGCTATCATCTAATCTGTTTTGTAGTATTATAGGAGCTGTACGTAGAAGATGAGAAATAGAAATTAAATATTCTCTGATAAGTCACCAGATCTACATGAAACAATCACTCAGTTAGATATCCGAAGATGTATTTCTGTTTTTAAGAAAATTTCACTGTTAATTTTGTTTTTCCATGTAAGTTTTGTTCTTTCAAAACTCACAATTTTATTCATGTAATATTTTCTTGTAATATTTATCTTTAATTAATAAATTTTGCTTGTTTGGCTTTTTCCCAAATAGCCTTTAAAAAAACAAATTAAAATAGTGACAGTCTTTTTATTGATATTTCGATTTTTAAAAATACAAATAACAAAGGTTAGATGCCAAAATTTTCAAATAAAAAAAAAAAAAAACCACGGCCGTTTTATTCTTCTTCATAAGCAATGTACCCAGAATAAAACTTTATACTTCAGTCTATGAAAATTGATACTTTTCGTGTGTATTACAGAAGATCAGAGTTACACTAAAATATTATAAAATGTCACGTGGGTATTGTTTAGTTTTTCAATTTTAAATATTAGTAAAGATAGTGACAAGGGACTTTTTTCTTAGATTATTTTCTTATTCAACAGCGAAGACTTTGCAACGACACCAAATGATAAAAAGTAGTTAGCTGAATATATAACTAAATAGAATTAATTTCATAACTTTTTTGTATTGATGGAATAATCAAATCAAACTATTATTGTTTATGTGCGAAACACATAGTACTCTCCTCTGAATTCTGATAGTACTCGATCTGTGAAACCGGGGACTTTGACCTAGCTATACCTGTTGATTTAGTCAGACAATATAAAGGGACAACATAATCAAAGTAAGTACCTTTGAGAACCAGCTCTTGGTCTAGTGGCAAAGAGCAATGCACCTTAAGTGCAAGGTCGCAGGTTCGAAACCCGGCTGGAGGGTCTTTCATAGACATTTAATTTAAAAATAAGTTGGGTGGCTTAGACCCCCAATTTATCTTCAAAAAAAAAAAGTAAGTACCTTTGCCTTGTTAAGGAAACAATATAAAATAAAATTAGGAAAAAAACTACAACTCACAAAATTGTAAAGTTATGATTTCAGCCAGAAGCGTATAATTAACCAAATTTCAATACTGCAACAGGTAGTACTTTGTTATAATTAATAGTACATGCAATGCGCAAAGAATTGCCGTACATAAGTTGTATAATTATATAAATAAAAAATAAACAATTAGATCAATAATTAATGTAAAATTACAAAATGAAGATATGAATGTGTATGTGACCTTCTAATGAGTTGACGATTATTCCACAAGTAGAGAAAACCCAAATCTGTACGGATTGACTTGAGACATAGTACAGACTTTGTCATGCGACTCACGCAACACAAATTCAATAAACCTTAAGACCCGTAACATATATAGTCAAGTGGAGAGACCAATTCATTACACATTACATACCATACGCTCTTTTTCTGGTTCCTAAATCCTAACTTGTGTTGCAACCTCTTACGGGTAAAACACGTGTTAAATCAATTCCTAATGACAAAGTTAAATGAGCAAGAAGTCAGTAAATTTACACAATGGAACTTTGAATTCAATTCAAGTTGTGAGTTCGTTGCACTTGCCCGTTAAACTTTCTCAAGAGTGACCAGAGCAAGTTCTGTTGCACAGATAAAATATGATATTCTTAAGATAACTGAAAAGCTGACATGCACAAGTTAGTTTCCATCGATATTTCACGAATCAGATTTGAACTGCACAAGTATTGAATTTTCTCTTAGTATCCAGCATTAACTTTTCCTTTCGGCACATTTGAAATTTCTGTAGCTTTCAAGGACCTGTTTGTAATTTTTCTTTTCAATTTCAAAATTTTCAGTTGATTCCTTTTGTATACTGATTGCTTTGGTTTGATGGAACACTATTTAAATGAAACATGGATACAATGGAAAAAAAAATCGAGGACTGAACGGAAATTCCTTCCCATACACCTTGTGAGAAACATGAAATTTTATTCGAAATACTCGGGCCTGTTCCTATAATCATATGATTTGGTTGTTGTTAAAATGGCATATGAACGAGTAGAATTAGACTTCTAGGATTAAGTTGCAATAACCTGTAAACCGCGGAAGAAAAGAGGGAGATTTTCTAAATTTCAAATTAAATTAGAATTAAAAAAAAGGGTTATTTCCTAGATTAAGAAGATTAGAAGGGGTTATTTCTAGTTTTAGAGATTTAGGGTAATATCCAATTGGAAAAGATTGTGGGGGTTATATCCAATTTTGCCTTTTATTTCTATAATTCTATTCCCGTGATCCCGTCGTTCCTTTTCCCTCACTCATGGACTCGCCGTGCGTCTCTCTTCCGACACCTTCTTCCCGGGGAATTGCTCAGGGCACTCCCAATTACTCATCCACTCCCAATTTTTTTTTAAAATGACCAAAATATCCTCCTCCAGCACTAAAGTCTGAGAAAAACAAGATTAAAATAGAAGGGTATTTTGGTCATTTTAAAGAAAACGGGAGAGTGAATGAGCAACTGAGACGTGACCTGAGCAATTCCCCACCTTCCCTACTTCCCTCTCTCGCTTCTCCTCTTCGGAGTTCGGAGCTCCGACGCCTGACCTCTCCGACTTCACTTCTCATCCCATCTGGTATGTGCTCTTACTCCCCTTTAACTAAATTCGTTTCCCCTTTTGTATACGCCACCCGTTTCGGAATAGTAACTAGTAACTAGTAATTAAGGCTATCCAGCTCAATGTACTATGATATTTTTAGGAATAAAATAAGTTTGGTCCTTCAACTTTCCTAAAAAACCAATTTGGTTTTTGAACTGTCACTTGTATCAAATTGGTCTCTGACCTTTTGAAAACAAAACCTAGTTAGCCTTTGAAGTTTGAAGTTTCAAAGGAGGACAAAGTTGGACCACAACATGCGCCAGGTTTGTTCTTGAAAGTTAAGGAAAAAATGGTGTGTAATTCCATTCGGCAACGACCCATTGAATGATTAAGTGAGTTATCTCTAGTAGGGTAGAAATTACAGCAATTACACTTTCTATTACATGTAAAAGGTGTCTTAATTTCTTTTAGGAGCAAAATTCTTCTTGTGCACAAACAAATGGACAAAGTTTCATTTACAGTTAAAAATATTATCTTTTACAGAACTATCAAAAGAAACAGTACAAACCATGAGACTCATAAACAAATTAAAATTATTAAAGTAATCCACATGATTGTGCTGCCATTGTTTGCAACTCAAATGATAAACACAACTCAGTTTACATGTGATTGCATTAAGTGAGCTCTCCATTTCTGAAGGTGGAGGCTTATTGCATGGATGCCAACGGAGCAATTAATAATGCAACAAGTGAGAGGAGCAGAATTACATATGTGGAACATATCATTGAACGAATAGAATCACACCCAAGTTTGATTCCCATGCTTGATCAAGAGAAATTTTACCAGGATGCACTCCTACAGTTGGCTGGTGCTCTTTCGTCCAATGCAGGTATGCATTTTGCTTTCAAAAGAAAACAACAACAAAGCATTTAGTCCCAAAGAAGTTGGGGTAGTCTCTAGAAATGAAGCACTACCCGACCAGAGTCACCAAACAAAAGTAGATAGTAATTATAACAGCAATAGTAATAGTACTAAAAGCAATAGTTATATCATATATGCATTTTGCGTTCAATGTTGAAAATGTTTCCTTAGGGTCAGTTATTCCCAAAAATGTGACTTCTGGATCAGCTGTTTTTTGGGCCATTAGCCTGGACTGCATTTGTGGCAATATAGAACTTCATTTGAGTCTTTAATATTTTGTCCACACAGTAATGCGTGTAATATCACCAGATGTGAATTGTGTTGCTTTCTGGTGATGCTGATATTTGCTGGCTTTGTTTCACTCCTTGTCCGTAACAAAGTTTACAAAATCTATTGTAATCAAATTGAAACTCTTATTCTGTTGGTTATATAATAAGTTTTTTCTTCATTATAGCTTTATTGGTTGGTGCACATAAGCACATATATTTTTTTTAGATAATTGCAACAATAATGACTCAATATACTTGAGAAGGCCATAAGAAGCATATTTAGTAGAACTGAAGTTCATGGTGTATTGTTTAAAATTTACAAACTGGGAATCGTTGTTTTTAGTGTTTCTAAAGGGTTTTTTGGGTAGAGAATCATATGGTGGATTGGAGGAAGTGCCTTTCCAGCTTTCATCTTAGAACTTGATTGTTTTTCAAGTGTAGTCAATAAGACGGTGGGGAAAGAACTCCCAATTTTTGGGGTTGGCATCCAACTCTCACCTTCCCATTCCTGCGTCCCCATTTTCACTTATGCAAAGCAGACACTAAACTGCCTATACTGCTAAATATGTACAAGTTTAAGCCCTAACAAACACAAACGTCAAATCAAGATATACCTCCTACCATGTGAATACTTTGTTTCAGTTTATCTTTTATAAATTTTTGACTGACAGAAGAGATCGACGGAAGGATCTCCTTATGTGATATTTCACAGAAAACTAGGAAGGAGAGCCTAAAGGAAATACTAAGCCAATTGCGTGAAATGGAGAGGATCCGCTTATATGACCCACCTGCAGAAAATGAAGTCGGCCTTTATCAGAATATCTGGTCAATTATTGCTTTTGGTAGAGCCAATCATGCAATATATAGTATGGGTCATCTTCATGCTCTTCATTGTTGTTTTCTTATATGGTTTATTTTATGTGATGTCCATGCTGCAATATGAAGCAAGAGAATGCTTAATACATTTGCCGGCTTAATTTTTTGTATGCCCTCCAACTCTTACCTAATTGTTTATTTCTCCTTGTACTGTTATGTATTTTTTATTTGTCACTAAACTCTTCTAAATGCTTTCTTATTTGCTCTTCAAGTTAATCACATCCTTTTTTCTGTACTTAAGGTGCAGAGCTGAACCAAAAATTCTCTTTCTTCATCATCAACCCAATCGTTGTTCATACAATATTAACTATGGTAATGTTGTAAGAAAATAAAAAATTAAGAAGAAATAAATTAGAAGGATAGAAATACCCCTGACCATTTTTATTTTCTCTTGTTTGTCCCTTGCTCAAGAAAATTTGCCGTTAAGCCATTTCTCATTACAGGGAAAATGATTAAAAAGCTCTAAACTAGCAACACGTTTGTACAAATTCAGAGAAGGGAGAGAGGTTGAAGAAGACAAGAAATTGTATTTTGTAATATTTATTAATTTACTTTTGTATCTTGCAAATGTCCACTTTTAATACAAAAATGATGGCCTGTGCGCAATTTTGAAATTTGTGCCATGAAGATTGTAGCAAAGTTTATATTTTCAATTTCCATACGGCTTTAATTTATCATTACATGCCCTTTTAATTCTGTAATCACAGTTATGAGTGTGAGACAAAAAGCAAAGTGGAGCAAGGAGGGAGCATAAGGGTCATGTATTAGCGAGAAACTTTCTGGAGCAAGGAAAGAAAAAATGAGGGAAAATAAAAAAATATTTTAGGGGTATTTCTGTCTTTCTAGATTAATTCAGAATTAACATTCAGTTTTTTATAAGATAACCATAGTTAATTCTGTATAGTTAAGTTGAAGGGCAAATAAGAAATCAGTTAGAAGAGTCTATTGACAAATAAGAAATACAAAAGAGTACACGGAGAAATAAAAAATTAGGAAAGAGTTGGAGGGCATACAAAAAATTATGCCTACATTTGCCACTCATATCGAGAATACTTCAATTAGCTGGCTGTTTCCTTTATATGCATATTCAGTTGTTTTCTTTATTGATATAATCAAATCTCCTTCATGAAGGATTTTGTTTGAGTTTTGGTTGTTTCTTAGATTTTTTTTTTAAGAGTTTATGTTTCTGAATTCTTTTCAGGTACAAGAGAATATGATTAATTAGATTTATGCCACTGTAAAAAATAGTTAATTAGCAATATGCCATTGTTAGATTGATAATTAGATTTATGCCATTATCAAATAATTTAAATTAGATATGTGCCATTATCATATTCCTAAAAAGATTAAATTCTAAAATTGTCATCTTGAAATCTCTCATTTTTTAAAAAAATTTCCAAGTTGCCCTTGTTAATAAATGCTAAAAAGAACATTGAAAAAAAAATGCTAAATTGATAGATTTTTCAGCGTGCCTTACTATCTCCAACCTTGATATGTATTTTGTATATCAGCTAAAAATGTTTGGAGATTTGCACACTAAAATACGCTAAAATATTCCGTGCAAATCTCCAAACTTTTTTTCTTATTTTTTTTATTTTGAAACCGTTCTTAGTATGTATTTTAGAAAATTTAGATTAATTAACCCATGATTAAGTAACCATGGTGTTGTTACTCACTTGTTGACCGTTAATTATCTTATGTATTTTGATTTTTACAAGTTTATTGCAACATCTAAGCTATTTGCCTAATATCTTATTTCTCATTAATGATTAATGATACAAGTTAATGATATAAGTTAAGATGGATAAAATTTTATTTCACCGCATTTTTGTTCTTAATAATATAAAGTTTTGTTTTATGCCATTATTTTAATGCACTAGTGGCATAAAGCTAAGTTTTATATTTTTACAATGGCACATAACTCATTTTAATTAATTTATAGTGGCATAAAACTAATTTGTTATATAGTGATGGCATTTGTCTAATTTCAAATTTTTATAGTGGCATATTTCAAACGGTAAAATTGGTAAATCAATTTGTCGGTGGCATAAAACTAATTTGCTCTATTTCATAATGGCATAAAACTAATTTGTCATTTAGTGATGGTATTTTACTAATTTTAAATTTTGACAGTGGCATAAATCTAATTAACCCAAGAGAATATTGGAACGACAAATATAGCTATTATTCGTCCTTCGTGATTGTGCCCTATTTGGAGAATTTTGCTGAGCTCAATAAACGTTTGCAGGACATCTCCTCATCAGTCACTGGTTTGGATATTACAAATGGCAAGTGAATATCTATATATCTCCAACTTTTTTGTCTATTTATACTAACTAGTCTGGTTGGGAAAGTACGCTGATGAATAGTATACCCTGGTGAATATACATTCTTACTGTAATAGATTTGCATGTAGCGGTTATAAAAAACATACATATTGAGAGTGGATTCAATCAAATTGATTGACCGGACTCTGGGTTAAATCTTGTCAAATCTCATTTTTAAAAGTACAAAATGATCGATCCAAATCATTCATGATCTTCATATTAAAATCATCGTGCATACTAAAATTTTTATATATATTTTTAATTTCTAAGTATTTTTTTAAAAAAAACTTTAGTTTTTGAAATATTCAGAACAAATTAGATTAATAATTTTCTAAAATTCTAAAATAATAGCAAAAAAAAATTAGAAAAATATAAAATTTTATATGCAAAGAGATTTCAATATGGAGATCATATTGAATGGTTTGGATCTGTCATTTGAACATTTGAAATTGAGATTTGACAGGAAGAGTGGATTCAATCAAATCGATTTGACTGGACTCCCGATTAACCTCGTCAAATCTCATTTTTGGAAGTCCAAATGACAGATCCAAATCATTCAATATAATCTCCATATTGAAATCTCCTTGCATACAAAATTTTACATTTTTTTTTGAAATTCCTAAATATTTTTTTTATAATTTTTAAAAAATTGCAGTTTTTGAAGCATTCACAAATTAGATTAATGATTTTCTAAAATTCTAATATAATAGCAAAAAAATTTAGAAAAAATATAAAATTTTGTATGAAAATAGATTTTAATATGGAGAACATATTGTACGATTTGGATTGTCATTTGAAATTAAAAACTGACCAGGTATAATTAGGAGTTTGGTCAAATCGATTTGATTGAAGTCTTTCTCATATTAAGAGTGGATTCAATCAAATCGATTTGATCGAACTTCTGGTTAAATTATGTCAAATCTCACTTTTGAAAGTTGAAATGACTAATCAAAATCGTTTAATATGATATCTATATTGAAATCTCATTGCATACTAAATCTTACATTTTTTTTTTGAAATTTCTGGATGAGTGAATAAGAAATATGAAATTTAAGGTTATTCATATTCTATGTTTTTGTTAGAATATGAATAAGTACCCGGATAAGCCCAAATTCATTATTCATGTGTTGTTTGGTTTCACAAGAATAAAGCTTATTCGCGAATAGGTGTATTCAAATACAAACCAAACACATCGTATTTTTAAAAATTTTAAAACAACAGTTTTTGAAGTGTTCAGAACAAATGAGATTAATATTTTTTTAAATTGTAAAATAATAGCAAAAAAAATTGAAAAATATAAAATTTTGTACGCAAGTAAATTTCAATATGGAGATCATACTGAACAATTCGGATCTGTCATTTTGAACTTTTGAAATTGTGAACCAATGGAGTTTAAGCAGGAGTTCGATCAAATCGATTTGATTGAAGCATTTCTCTCTCTATATATATATTGGTACGTTCTTAAATTCGAGGTAGTAATACTTTTTTGCACTAGAGAGTTCTATTTACCATCTTAATAAAAGTTAAGGGCTTATCAGTACTTTAACCATTAACTGAAAGAAATATTTTTTTAAGATAAATTGGGGTCAATCCTCCTATCTTATTTTTTTTTTTGAGGGTAGGGTGGTAAAGGCCACGCCTACAAATTTTCATTAAATTAAAAAGTTAAAAGTATGTACAGTAAAAAAGGAAAATTACAAATTTACACATATGCAAAAACTAATGAAAAAGCACCGTATCTATCCTAGCCTTTTCATTATCCTTACAGACGAGACCAAGGGTTTCAGTAACTTCCATCGCAGGTTCAAAACGACTATAGAGTCTTTCATAGACATTTAATGTAAAAAGAAACCATTAAAAGAAAAAGTTGGAGACGTGATGTAATATAAGAAGATTAAAAGTATTCTACTTGGTATAAGGTTAGTAATTGATACAATATCTCTCATGTGATGTGTATGAATTGTGAAGGTGAATTGAAGTAAAATGTCTACTTGGCTTTGGTGCACGGGGAGTGCCAAGATGGCACGGACCGGGCAAGATAGGTATGAAAGGCGCTTAGGTCTAGCACAAGATGTTTGACTTGTGCCAGGTGAAATTTTTTGATCCATGTGTGGCAGTGTTTATCGTCGTCGTGTATGTGACTCATGGAAGGTTTGAACGAAGAACTTGTTAGCATGTGTGTGCCAACTAAGAGAAAAGGTGTGTGCCTTAGAAGACGGCGTGTACTGGTGTGTAGCACTCCACGCAAGTGAGACATGACAAGACGGTACATGTCCAATTGAGGGGGACTATGAGAAAATGCTACATAAGATCATGTTCTGGATAGAATACGTAGGGCTGTACAATGGACGGGTTTGTAATTTTTTATTAATATTTCAACCCAACCCAATTATACCAGGTTAAAAAAATTCTTTAATTGACTCATCCGTAACCCAATCCAACCCATATAAATTTTTATCTACTGATTTTTTAGGGTTTTTGAGTTAAACGGGTTATAATTTATATGGTTCATAAATAAATTGATAATATTAATTAAATAAAATAACTTAAATAGATAATAATGATTTATACGGTAAAAATAATCTCTTGGAGCTGCGAATCTGCAGGGAGTTCAACTTTGTATGTACATGTTGAGTGAGCTAAAGGTAATATTAAGGTCACATTCATTAAAAGTTCCAATGTTTAAATAACTGCTTGGTATTTTTCGTTGACGTGCATTATTGAAGGTTCATTACACTTCTTACGTTTAAGAAAAAAATATAAAGTAGAAAATTCATTATTGTCATTCGAAAAATATTCAGATTGTGCAGTGACATAACAAATTTACTGTTTATGGCACGAGTAATAATTTCTAATAAAAAACTTGTAATTTTCCTTAAACAAAAATGGAACAGAATGGCTAAAATATCGTTGTTTTGCATGACAAGTTACCATCAGATTTAGTAGTGATATATTATGTAGTATTTATCAAATTAGACCCACATTTTTTTACATATAAGTGTTGGAGTTATGTCCTAGAAGTCAATGATTTAATGACTTAAATATTAGTTTATGTTATGGATGATATTTTATCATCTGTTCCTAGGTTTATTATTGACAGATCATTCAGGTTGAGGATCTGAATTGTGGATCTCTGTGGATCATTCTTTAGAATGACAATAATAAATCTAAATGGTCCATAATCTTGATAATTAACAAGGAACATTAATTATCTTATAAGATTAGTATGCAAGTTAAGTGATGATTAAGTTCTACAAATCATAGGTAAAGAGTTGCCAACTTAATTGCATATGTGTATGTTATGGAACATAGCACAGGACTTGACCCAACGAAATAAATGTATGGATTGTGTTATGTGTCATTATTTATTTCGTTATGATTTTGGTTCTAAGTTTGAGATGTTTATCTTTTCCACATGAGGATAGGTTCAATAAATATCGTCTACCGTTGATTCCTGATAAGGGCTGCTATACGGACTTTATTTATGTTCTCTTGAATTGTGCGGGGAAAAGCTAATCATCAAGAAAACCGTATGTCCCTCATTAATTCGCTTAGTGAGTGACGATATCTGTTTGGGCCCCTTGATGGAGATAGATTGTTTGCATGCAACTTTATACAATTATCTCTAGATCAAGAAACGTATAATCTGCAAGAATGACACGTTCCAATCTTGGATTATACGATGATATCGTGAGACATAAGAATCAAAATAGGGAAATACTTTTATTCTCTTATGCAGGATTTAAATACTGTAGCAGTACACTATTTATGCGAATTGGGAATCATAACGTGTTGCTAGATACCGCTTATGATTATTGGAATTAAATAACGATTTAATCCCATGTCCAACTTAGCATAAATCCTCAAAGGGTCACACAATATAGAGTTTTGACCAAGACAGTGCATTATTTATTTATTTATTCGCAACAGTGCGTATTGCGGAAATATGATAAGTTGATTGATTAATTATATACCGTTATAATTAATTAAGTCAAATGGATCATATGGAAATAAATTAATGCATTAGCTAATCCTAGAATAATTGTTAATTAGTTAATAATTAGTTTAGCTCAACACAATTTAATATAAATAGTTATATTAATTTATTGGGCCAATATGTATGTATTAAATATATAGCCCAATTGAAGAGCATTTGGAGTAGCATCTAATTATGTGAATTAGAGGCTTAATTAATAGAGTTGAGAGGCCCATTTGAGCCCATTAATGGCCAGCCACAAGAGGTAGGTGGGATGGCATTCTTGTAAATAGATGGTTGGTGGTAGGTAGGGATTGTGCACTATATATAGAGATGTATAGATACAAAATTGAGGCTTCTCTCTTCCCTAACCCTAGCCGCCACCCTTCCCTTCCCTCTTTGGCCGCCGGCCTCACCTCTCTCTCTCTCTCCATTTGCTCATGGGTTGAGCATATTCTCTCCACTTATTAAATAGTTAATTAAGGAAGAAGAGAGAATACCTTAGGATTAGCTTCGTTCTAATCGAATCGCTAGCACGAATCGATTTAGATATTGGTTAATCTCTAGGTGGACTCGAGGCGGCCGTCAACCATGGTGGAGGCGCAAGGAGAGCACTCCACCGACTCCTACGCCATTGGATCGAGCCCCGCGGATGCGATTTCGCGGGAGGTACAAATCCAAACCCTTTCTCTTGTGTTGATTGACTTTTGCACTAGATCCTCGCACTTGTTTGTGGTTAATTAAGTGTAATTAGCTTCAAAATTAAAATTTGTGCACTTTCTAACAGTGGTATCAGAGCACATGGTCGTGCTTAAGTTATTTTGACACTTAATTAAGAGAAATTGGTTAATTAATGGATTAGTAGAGTTGATGCTATTGCTTGCTGTCTGGAAACAGCAATTTCTGTGTTGTTTTGCGTTTTTCGCTATGAAATGTTTTCTGAAATTTTTTTTCTGTCAACTAGAAAGTTGTAGATCTGTGGATTGTGATTCTTTTGGAGTTGGATTCACATTTTTCTGAAATTGTATGAATTTACTGTGAATAAAATGGCAACGGTGCGCAGAACCAGTTTCTGCTTGCACCGTTCTGTTTGAATGGCTTAAAAGATTTATATTTTGAATATAAGTACCAGTGTTCTTTGGCTAGATTTAAAGAGGACTTGAAACTCTTTCTGGACATGTATAGAATGTTGCATGGTTCAGATTAATTCGTGGGTTTTCAAGTATGAAAATAAAGATCTCGTCAGATCTGGTTTATTGAACAAACTGATTGTTCTAATAAACTGTACCAACTGAGAACTCTTTCTGGAAAATTGTTTGAATAGAGTTGTTTTACTTTTAAGTTAGGATTCCAGGAAAATTAATTTCATAATTTTTCATGGAAGTTTGGTACCTCAACCAGGTCAAACCTTTTCGGTCGACAGTCTGTTCCAGTACAGGTCTAGTCGATTGTTAAGCTTGTAACTTGAATTTCTTAAACTGAACTTAGTGGTTTTCTTTTCATGAATAGTTAGCCAATAGATTAAACAAGTTTTTCTATGTATATTGTATATATAAAAACTGGATGGAAGGTGATCTTTCAGACCGGATGGTTGAGAAGAAAAACAGAATATCTCAAAACGGTGTTTTCGCGCACTTGTTTCAGATTTGTCTTTTTTGATTCTCTCAGATGGTTTATGATCTCTTCCTGAATTTTTGACTGGTAATTACAATCTAGACAAGGAGCTTATATAAATTATTTCATATTTTTTGGAGACCGAAAACTGTGGATTTTTGTCGTGTCCCATTAGATACTTTTTTTATCAAAGTATTATTTACTAATTATTCAAACTAGTTGAAAAAGTAATTAGGATACTCCTTGTGTGATCTCCTTTCAGTTTTTTTGATGATTGAAAAGTTTTCAAAAGAAATTTAAACAAGTTTGGTTGTTTGAAATTTGAGCATTTACACACGGAAATTGCGAATGGCAAATAATACGCAAAGACACTTGAAAGTCATTAATTATAAACAAATTACACTAGTGGATAGACTTGTGCTAACTTTGTTTTGTAGGAGGATGTGGGTTTAGTATGGCTCATGATTCAATGCCTTGTGGTTTGTAAATTGAATGCATGTGTGATTGCGTGTAATAAGGCCTTTGGTGCCATTAATTAATTTTGATTAATTTTTGTGTAACTTGTATGGCTTGCATGCCCCTAAGGTTAGGATGGAAATAGAAATTTACACATGTAATTTTGTTCCTTTATTTTATATAGGATTTAGATCCATATATAATTTAGTGGGAGGGACAAAGATTAGATTAGTTTTGCTACATGGAGATGCGGCGAAAACTAATGCAAGCGGGAGCCATACAAACCCACAACAATGCTTGAGATGCTTTATTATGTGAAAGTTTGTGGATGCTATGAATGTCATAGGATAGGTATGGGTGTATGTTTACACGACCACCAAACAAGAGTCACATAATTGTTTGTCCCATTAATTTGATTAAGTCAACCGCCCTCCTTCTCTCTATCCCCTTCACGTCGTTCGGTGCCAAATGACGTTTTCTCGCCGACGCGGGACGTCTTTTGGTTAACCCTCGAAGTCGGGGTGTAAATCGGATTTACTAGGAGCAAATAGAGAGAGGTTACTTATCGATGGACCCTAATCGGATTGGACATCGGGGCGAAGTTTGTGGATGTACATGAGACATTTCACAAACCAAGAGTCATATGGTTAATATGATTGGTTGGAGAACCTACCTTATCTAGTTGTTTTGGTGTTATGCCGACGCTGGCCCCATCTCAACGAAAATAGAGATCTTGGATAACCAACTACATTTGGGACATTAAATAAATGTAGTGGAAGTTTTATTTGTTATAAATAAAATATTTGCATAAACTAAATGACCTTAAATTGATTTTGTTATAGATGTTAAAATTGTTAATTTTGTTGCGATCAATCTTTGAAAAGAAACTTAAATATATCAATTCCCAAAACTTTACTCAAACTACCCGAACGTAGTATCGCGATGATTGATTGACTTTTGACGAAAAGTTATTCAATAAAGCGTATGACTAATATCCTCATTTGAAATTTCTAGACCTTTGAATTAACGAATTCATATGGACTAGAATTTAACTCCTACGCTCTTATCCACTTACTCAAGAAGGCGTTCTTGGAGAAAGTAGATATTGACTCCATCATTTACGATCGAGTGTGAAGGGCATGAGTTGACCAAGAGATTCTTCTATAAGAAGATATATGAATGTTTCGTTAGCTTACAAATCGAAAGATTTAAGTAGCTAATTGACAACTAGAGATATTACGATCTCCAATGTCAAGGATTGTTGATATTGTCATACGATCTCTTTGGAATTATAAAGGATATAATGTTACCTTTTTCACACTTGTTGATGCAAATAGGTAATTGGTTAAGTATTCAAGAAATACTTCACCAAGGTATGAGTTGACATTTCGAGACCCTCAATTGTGACTATGTGTCACATGAGTTGTTTCATTTACTGTTTATGGGAGGTATTTGAAAGGTTGTTCGAAATACCATGATTGTAATGTTCTAATCCTAAAAGTGTATTTGTCGTTCAAATTATCTCATTATCTCTAATTCACACTAGTAACTTGATACTAGTTCATATGCTCGCATTTAACGAAATGTGTTGGCAATGAAGAATAAGAGACACTTCGAGAGACGTAAAGCAAACTCCGTATAGGAAATGACTTGTTCGTCTAAGTCATTACCATTGGATACGTAGAGTTATCTTTATTAAGAGTTTGTTTAAGAATTGAAGGTTACATACCTTAATCCTAACCTCTCAAAATATTATCTCCATTTCATATTCGATGATGGACGATTATGTTATTTTATTATGGATATGTTTATATGATTTCATGCATCTTGATCGAATTTGCTTGAAATAGATAAACATGTTTTTGAATGACAAACAGGATGCGTAAGACTTGACTTAAAGTGTTTGACTTTTATGTGTAATAGCCGCTTAGTCATAAATAAACGAGAATCGCATTATGAGAGTCTACGTAACGTAGAGCTCGTAGTTCAATTCGATTTCTCATCAATTGTTATATGCGAATCATGTTTGTTAATTGACAAAAGCGCCTTTGACCTACAAAGGTTTAAGGACAAGTGACTTGATTAGGACTTATACATATCGATGTATATAGATCTATAAGTACTTGTGAAATAAAAGGTTGTTTATACTTTATTACTTGACCAACGATCATTGTAGATATTAACATATCTATTTGATAAGGTATAAGTATGAATCTTTTGATTAGTTCAAAGGAGTTCAAGAGTGAAGTTAAAAGACCGTTCAAGGAAAAGAAAAAGTCTTACAATTAATCATGGTAAATAGTTAAGTCGTATGATTTGAAATATTATCTAAAGAGTATGAAAGTAGTTTCACAACTCGCTCCATGAGGAATAATATGTCCAAGAATGGAGGTATCGAACAATATTTAGTATAGTTCGATCGGTAATAAATCAAATTGACTTATTCGACTCATATTAGGAAGTTATGTTTGAGGACAATATTGTTTACACTGAATAATGTTCCATCGAAGTCTATTGAGAAAGATATTTTACGAGATTTTGATCTCTAACTATATTGGTTCTCAAGATTTGGTGTTAAGAAGCTTATTTCAAGGTTTGTTGACTTATAAGCTTGAACCAAATAAGACACTCTATATTTTGTAGGATACCTTAAGTCGAAAAGACACTACTTCCACGAACATGATAAGAACAAAATAGTTGTTGCTAATCATAACGTGGTCTTAGAGAATAAAATTCTCAAGAAGAAGTAGTGGGAGTAAAGTGAGCATTAAAATAGTTTGTGCGTCACTACAAGAAGTATTCTTATAGAAAACTTGTTACTCTATGCATGGTGCTTAGTGGGAGTTGATCGGAACTTCAATCACAAGCCGTAGTGAAAGGAAGAAGTTTAATAGTACGCTCCTTCCAATAAGGACTCAACCATCTCACGAGTTGATGATGTTCGAGACACTCATGGAATGTAAGGAGTCAAGAATTTATTCTACAAATCGTTGTAGAAATAGTTCATGAACCTTAAGTACCGATCCTACAAAAGTCAACGCGAGTTGATTTCCTGAGCCGTTTGATGCATAGGCTTCACGACATTCTCGTACTTGTCATATGAGAATCCGTTGAGAAATAAGGAAATGATGGAAAGATATGATTCCACATGTATGGTTTAAATCCATACGGTCTTTAAATGCAATCCATGTATAACAACAAGGTATAGACCTTGGTTGATGTTCAAGAATGACCAATCCATCAAGAACGTTTAGATCTTTAATGGAAAGATTGACATGGACGGCAAGTTGACTAAGTACAAAGTACAGCTTCGCGCTTGTAGCTATGTCTAAGTCGATGACGAGTTGACTATATACTAAGCACGGCTTATTGCTTATAGCTATGTATAAGTCAATAAAGATCGTTCTAGCAACAGTTATATTTCGTATATATTGATATATGGAAAGGAACATCAAAACCGCCTTATTCGAATGAATGAAAGAAGATGTTATGTATATGATGCAAACCAAGGTTTTGTTTTTGTGCTAGAAATATATACACACTTCAAGTATCCATTAATGGATTAAAGTAAGTATTGTGAAAAATGGAATAAACATTTTGACAAGGAAGTCAAGGAGTTGAACTTCGTAAAAAGCGTCTTGTATAGACAAGATATTCAGTGGGAGCATGATTGTGTTACTTGTATTGTACAAGGTAATAAGATATTAATTGGGAATAACATTAAGAAAATGAATGTTGTCAAGATCTCATTGGAGAATGTTTTCTCAATAGAGAACTAGGGAGAAATCGCCTAAATCCAAGGAAACAAAATCTATGGTGATAGATTATGATGGATGTTAGGTTTGAGCTAATGTGCATATAACGACGAAGTGTTCGAGAAACACGAAAGTTACACTCCAAGATAGGATGTCTAACTACGTCACAAGGCATGACTTGAGTATTTAACTCGGTTTATTGTAACTCAATTCGAGAAAGTGCATGAAACAGTTCAAGCATTCTTTCGTTATGAGTTTCATTTTGTACGCCATATTTATGCATATGCCTCGATGTGTAGTATCCAAAGGATATGACAAACAGTTGTCAAATGGATACAAGAGAGACACATTTGGACAATAGTCAAGGATATCCTCGAGTACCTTATGAGAAAGAGTGATATAATGTTCCATCTCTTAAGATGAAAGATAGTTCGTGTAAATTGATTACATTGATACTAGTTTTTCAAAAGATTGATATAATCACAAGTGAGCTACATATTTAGCTCAAAGGTGGTGTTGTAAGTTTAGAAGGTGTTCTAAATGGAATATTACAACCGTTTCCGTCACCAAAGCAAAATTCATAGCAACTTGTGAAGCAATAAAAGAAGTTTATTTGAATCGAGTTCTTAGTCAAGCTAATATGATTCTATTGCATCTCGAACCGTAGCTTAATACTAAAGAACCCTTTGTTGGAGATTCAAGTATGATCTATAACGATATCACTTGATATCATATGATGATGATCAAGAATATATATATGAGTATACATATATAGGGTCAAACAAAAGTGGATAGGTTCGCGAACACAGCGAACACTCTAACATGACCTCTGCCTTAAGCGATATACGGGATGCAAAATGTGCATCCATACGTGGTGGACGTATGAGTAACTTGCTTTAAGTGTATTATTTCTTTTGAGGTCCAAGACAAGTATATATGCAGATATATAACATCGTTCTCAATTCTTCGTTGGCTAGAAGTCACTATTGATTGACTCTAGGCCAAGTGGGAGATTGTTGGAGTTATGTCCTAGAAGTCAATGATTTAATGACTTAAATATTAGTTTATGTTATGGATGATATTTTATCATCTGTTCCTAGGTTTATTATTGACAGATCATTCAGGTTGAGGATCTGAATTGTGGATCTCTGTGGATCATTCTTTAGAATGACAATAATAAATCTAAATGGTCCATAATCTTGATAATTAACAAGGAACATTAATTATCTTATAAGATTAGTATGCAAGTTAAGTGATGATTAAGTTCTACAAATCATAGGTAAAGAGTTGCCAACTTAATTGCATATGTGTATGTTATGGAACATAGCACAGGACTTGACCCAACGAAATAAATGTATGGATTGTGTTATGTGTCATTATTTATTTCGTTATGATTTTGGTTCTAAGTTTGAGATGTTTATCTTTTCCACATGAGGATAGGTTCAATAAATATCGTCTACCGTTGATTCCTGATAAGGGCTGCTATACGGACTTTATTTATGTTCTCTTGAATTGTGCGGGGAAAAGCTAATCATCAAGAAAACCGTATGTCCCTCATTAATTCGCTTAGTGAGTGACGATATCTGTTTGGGCCCCTTGATGGAGATAGATTGTTTGCATGCAACTTTATACAATTATCTCTAGATCAAGAAACGTATAATCTGCAAGAATGACACGTTCCAATCTTGGATTATACGATGATATCGTGAGACATAAGAATCAAAATAGGGAAATACTTTTATTCTCTTATGCAGGATTTAAATACTGTAGCAGTACACTATTTATGCGAATTGGGAATCATAACGTGTTGCTAGATACCGCTTATGATTATTGGAATTAAATAACGATTTAATCCCATGTCCAACTTAGCATAAATCCTCAAAGGGTCACACAATATAGAGTTTTGACCAAGACAGTGCATTATTTATTTATTTATTCGCAACAGTGCGTATTGCGGAAATATGATAAGTTGATTGATTAATTATATACCGTTATAATTAATTAAGTCAAATGGATCATATGGAAATAAATTAATGCATTAGCTAATCCTAGAATAATTGTTAATTAGTTAATAATTAGTTTAGCTCAACACAATTTAATATAAATAGTTATATTAATTTATTGGGCCAATATGTATGTATTAAATATATAGCCCAATTGAAGAGCATTTGGAGTAGCATCTAATTATGTGAATTAGAGGCTTAATTAATAGAGTTGAGAGGCCCATTTGAGCCCATTAATGGCCAGCCACAAGAGGTAGGTGGGATGGCATTCTTGTAAATAGATGGTTGGTGGTAGGTAGGGATTGTGCACTATATATAGAGATGTATAGATACAAAATTGAGGCTTCTCTCTTCCCTAACCCTAGCCGCCACCCTTCCCTTCCCTCTTTGGCCGCCGGCCTCACCTCTCTCTCTCTCTCCATTTGCTCATGGGTTGAGCATATTCTCTCCACTTATTAAATAGTTAATTAAGGAAGAAGAGAGAATACCTTAGGATTAGCTTCGTTCTAATCGAATCGCTAGCACGAATCGATTTAGATATTGGTTAATCTCTAGGTGGACTCGAGGCGGCCGTCAACCATGGTGGAGGCGCAAGGAGAGCACTCCACCGACTCCTACGCCATTGGATCGAGCCCCGCGGATGCGATTTCGCGGGAGGTACAAATCCAAACCCTTTCTCTTGTGTTGATTGACTTTTGCACTAGATCCTCACACTTGTTTGTGGTTAATTAAGTGTAATTAGCTTCAAAATTAAAATTTGTGCACTTTCTAACAATAAGAAGCTCTCCAGGGGCATACTAGTAAAGGAAGATTTAATTAAAGGTGTAGGGTAAGACGGGTCGGGTACAAACCGGATTATCAACTCTTGAATTACAACCCGACCCAGCACAACCGGGTTAGTAAAATTAAAACCCAATCCAACCCGAATAATGTTTGAACCCGTTAAAATGCGGGCCGGGTTGGATGGGTTAAACGAGTCAGGCGGGTTTTATTATTTCTTGTACAACCCTACGAATACATGGCACTAAATAATAAAGAGCAAAAGTTGATGAAAGTTGGAAACTAAGAAAAAGAACTGATCACGTATGGATACCAAGTACAATGAGTAACATCGCAAGTTTGGCATTTTCAAGTGTGTACATGCCAACTTGAGGGGGAATGGTGAAATAGATGAGATCTACATGTGTGTGTATAGACCGAATGGTATAGCATGAGGTTCATATGAATAATTCGGATCAACACAAGCATTGTTCGTACCGAACAAGGATGGATTTAGACCAACCAGTGAGCATGTGAGCCAAGACCAATAATTTTTTGGTACAATTCGGACCGAATTGTCTCAAATTTAGGCTGAATTGTCTGAAATTCGGACCAAATTGTAGACCGAATTGTGCACCGACCTAACATATTTGGCAATGTTAAAATAAGAATATGTCAAATTCTTCCAGATACAAAGTTTGTCTATTAAATTGATGACTTTTCATAATAAAGAGGATCTGATGTGTGTCAGAAGAGAAGGGAATTTGAAGAATAAAGACAAAAATATTTATAGTAATATTTAGTACCAAAATAGCTAGTTGCCTTATGTAATTTGTTGTCTATTTATCTTTTCCTTCTTCCTCAAATAATGTATTTCATAAAATTTCAGAAAATAAATAAAAAAGATGGTGCATATATGTGGAGGACGTATGCACTATGTTGGTGCTGAACCTTTTAAATTCTAGTGTTCTCTTTGTATCTAATTGTGTGATTATTTGTTGTTTTGATATCCTCGTGCTGACTAACTCTAAGGGAGACGGTTCTTATACAGTTGCAATTGGATCATGTCTTCTCGAATTTAAAATTTAACTTCCGCTATGTTAGACGCTTGAATTCTTAACGGGAAGAAACCATTATTTTCGAAAGTAATCACACAATAAAAATATTAAGACCGTCATACAGTACCATGGAAAGAAAACCTTTTTCTCATAAATAGAAAGACGCTTTGTATCTCTTGCATGAAATGCACGTTCATCCAATTAGTAACAATTGTAATTAGCAATGAGTTCAACGGATATTTATGCTCCGACTTTGAATTCTTTTAATTCAATTCTAAAAGTGAGTTGCGGTAGATAAAAGATTGAAGGTACTTGGTTTTAAATGAGTTGACTTGTGGAAATTTCCGTGCAATTAATTTCAAGAGAACAGATTGAAATTTTCTCCCGACCTTTCCTTTATATACACATCCATGCTTCTATGTTTCGTTATAGAATTACAAAATACATTATTTATTTTCTTGCTTGCACCAAATTAATCTTCAGAGAAGAGAGAAAAGAAGCGCGAATTGAAGTTGAATATTTATAATATTATTGAAATGGGGAAGAGAGTGATTCTAGTGCAAGTTGTTTTGCTAGTTCTGGTGATCTCTTGCAGCTTGGCAATGTGCACGGCACGGCCTCCGAATGAGCAGAAGTGGGCCCTCGCGCGGAGCCTGCTGCTAGAGGTCCTCCAAAAAGGAAGCCCACCGCTTGAACACACTAACTGCAGTAGTAGCCAAAACGGTGGGGTTTGCCCGCCACCCGGAAGGTGATCAGGAAATTATAAGGAAACCTCAATCTGCAATGTAGGTCATAGTCTAATAGATATATAGTATATTCGAGTTTAATTGGAATAATTAGTTGAAGACTAGTAGATTGAGCAAAGATAAATTGGGATTTTATTATATCATACGTATATATACAGGTTATATAGAAGCATAGTCTCTTATGTTTTATTTCTTCATGCGTTGTAACGTTTTTCTAAAATAATGAAAATAAAGCAATATTTTTTTTGATAAAGTAAAGCAACAATAATATGTTTTATGGACTTCTATAAGCTGATATATGATCAATGTCTGGTCTAGTTCCTTGCAAGAGCTTTATGGCCCACAATACATCAATGCATTAATTACTCTTAAACCATCCACTCTCCTATAGCTTGCGATTCTCTCTCTCTCTATCATCGCTTACAGCAATTTTGGTCTTAACAACCGATAGAGGATCGATCACTTAATATGGAGATGGACATAACATGGACATTCTTCTCCACTAGTGCATATACAGACAATACTTAATTCTTGCACTGTGATATTGCAAGTGCAGCTGGATGGCCTTATCTCTGCACTTCAACTTGAAGTCTTGAACTTCCGTTTTCAATTGGGATTCCCTACTTCAATTCTGGTAACCAGTAGACTGCAATTGAATCAGATAGAAGCCTCTGGGCTATCATCTAATCTGTTTTGTAGTATTATAGGAGCTGTACGTAGAAGATGAGAAATAGAAATTAAATATTCTCTGATAAGTCACCAGATCTACATGAAACAATCACTCAGTTAGATATCCGAAGATGGATTTCTGTTTTTAAGAAAATTTCACTGTTAATTTTGTTTTTCCATGTAAGTTTTGTTCTTTCAAAACTCACAATTTTATTCATGTAATATTTTCTTGTAATATTTATCTTTAATTAATAAATTTTGCTTGTTTGGCTTTTTCCCAAATAGCCTTTAAAAAAACAAATTAAAATAGTGACAGTCTTTTTATTGATATTTCGATTTTTAAAAATACAAATAACAAAGGTTAGATGCCAAAATTTTCAAATAAAAAAAAAAAAAAACCACGGCCGTTTTATTCTTCTTCATAAGCAATGTACCCAGAATAAAACTTTATACTTCAGTCTATGAAAATTGATACTTTTCGTGTGTATTACAGAAGATCAGAGTTACACTAAAATATTATAAAATGTCACGTGGGTATTGTTTAGTTTTTCAATTTTAAATATTAGTAAAGATAGTGACAAGGGACTTTTTTCTTAGATTATTTTCTTATTCAACAGCGAAGACTTTGCAACGACACCAAATGATAAAAAGTAGTTAGCTGAATATATAACTAAATAGAATTAATTTCATAACTTTTTTGTATTGATGGAATAATCAAATCAAACTATTATTGTTTATGTGCGAAACACATAGTACTCTCCTCTGAATTCTGATAGTACTCGATCTGTGAAACCGGGGACTTTGACCTAGCTATACCTGTTGATTTAGTCAGACAATATAAAGGGACAACATAATCAAAGTAAGTACCTTTGCCTTGTTAAGGAAACAATATAAAATAAAATTAGGAAAAAAACTACAACTCACAAAATTGTAAAGTTATGATTTCAGCCAGAAGCGTATAATTAACCAAATTTCAATACTGCAACAGGTAGTACTTTGTTATAATTAATAGTACATGCAATGCGCAAAGAATTGCCGTACATAAGTTGTATAATTATATAAATAAAAAATAAACAATTAGATCAATAATTAATGTAAAATTACAAAATGAAGATATGAATGTGTATGTGACCTTCTAATGAGTTGACGATTATTCCACAAGTAGAGAAAACCCAAATCTGTACGGATTGACTTGAGACATAGTACAGACTTGGTTATTTCTCTAGTATTGTGTCATGCGACTCACGCAACACAAATTCAATAAACCTTAAGACCCGTAACATATATAGTCAAGTGGAGAGACCAATTCATTACACATTACATACCATACGCTCTTTTTCTGGTTCCTAAATCCTAACTTGTGTTGCAACCTCTTACGGGTAAAACACGTGTTAAATCAATTCCTAATGACAAAGTTAAATGAGCAAGAAGTCAGTAAATTTACACAATGGAACTTTGAATTCAATTCAAGTTGTGAGTTCGTTGCACTTGCCCGTTAAACTTTCTCAGAGTGACCAGAGCAAGTTCTGTTGCACAAATAAAATATGATATTCTTAAGATAACTGAAAAGCTGACATGCACAAGTTAATTTCCATCGATATTTCACGAATCAGATTTGAACTGCACAAGTATTGAATTTTCTCTTAGTATCCAGCATTAACTTTTCCTTTCGGCGTATTTGAAATTTCTGTAGCTTTCAAGGACCTGTTTGTAATTTTTCTTTTCAATTTCAAAATTTTCAGTTGATTCCTTTTTTTTTTTTTTTGGAGAAAATAGGAGTCAAGTCCCTATCTTACAACAATAAAACAACAACTAAGCCTTTTGTCCCAAACAAGTTAGGGTAAACTTTTCATTTCCATAGAGATGACTAGATTTTTTACGTTGGCTCTCCTATCCTATCACAACCCTTCTCCTTTTACTCGGACTTGGAACCGAGCTATACTAAACAATGCAAGCAAAACTTAATATAGGCGGAGTTAAGCCCCTATCTTAATTTTATTAAAATAATAATAAAGAGGTACAAAATTAGCAAGATACTAATTACAAAGAAAAATAAAACCGCTAAAATTAAAAGCTAAAAGACCCTATAAAGAAAAGAAAAACTGGATAAGAAAGAAGACAAAAAAAGAGAAATAAACTAGAAAGAAAAGTCTATTTGTAGAAAAAATTCCATTCCAGTAGCACTTCTTGGAGCAGTTCAGAGGTATGCTTTACAGTATCCCTAAAAATTCTTGAACATCTTTCCCTCCAGATAACAAAGAAAGTGATTGTAAAGAGGTCCTTGATAGTGTCCAAAATGGCATTATTATGCAGAATGGCAGAGTGAGAAGTAGGAAGAACAAGAGGGGTACTAGTAGAGATTGAGAGTACATCCACTGAAGTGAACAACATATCTCTGAAATTTTTGAAGAATTGGCAGGAGTTGAAGAGATGAAAAACTGATTCACTTTTGTTGTTCTAAACAAATTAAACTCTAAGTTTGTCGATTTGCAAAACAATACTCTTTCTTCTAACATCTCAATTTCAAGTGTTCTCTTGGGCAAACTCTCAAGATTTACTAAGCACAAGAGCCAGACAAGTCATGAAGTCTTTCAAGGATTAGTTTAGTTTTTTTTTATGCTGTTTAAATAGTTTATTTTCATGTTAAACTCAATCCATTTGAGTTTGCTGGTAAAGTGCTCTTTCTCAGGACTAGTGCGTTGTATAACGCAATTCCAAGTCATACAACGCACCAGTACTGTGTTGATTTTTTCAGTCCATTGTGTGACAAAAACAGTGCGTTACACAACGCCTTTTCCTGTTGTGTAACGTACTGTAAAGCATCATGTAACGCTATAGTCCCGTTGTGCAACACAAGTTTTTAAGCCTTTGCCAGAATGTTGTATAACGCAAGAAGCGTTGTACAACCTTCATTTGTATTTTCTCTGGAATTTTTCGCTCGTTTTTTACGCAAAATTCTGATCATTTAATGCCATTTAATGCGCGTTGCACAACTGATCAATAGCATTGCATAACGCGTCTGACAAGTCTTGATCGTTTGACTTGAAACTCGACACGTTGTACAACGGATCCTTTGGTTTGTACAACGCGTCTGACTCCTTCATAGCCGTTGAGTTGTCAGTGCTTAGCGTTACACAACGGGTCCTTTGCGTTGTGTAACGCACTGACAATTCAATCGTATATCTTATCCGTTTTGTTTTATTATAACGGTTATTCTGTGCGTTGTACAACGGTATCTTGCGTTGTGTAACGCACTGTTAACGGATAGTTCAGTTTTTGGCCTCTTTATAACGGCTAGCTGTGCGTTACACAACGCATTATTGGGTCGTGTAACGCACGACCGAAACTGTATTGATTTGAAGCTCTTGACGCCCTATATAAATACAGTCCATTTTGGGACTGTTTAGAGCTGTTGTTTACCTTACTATACTGCTGTCTTTGAGCTTCAAACACATAGACCTGATCCTTGAGCATTTTAAGAGCAAAACCAATAGGATTAGAATGCCACAAATTAAACCCTAGTGCATTTAGCCATATTCTTAGAGGGTGTGTTTGGATGGAGGCCGAATAAGAATAAGAATAAGGAATTTTTAGAATCTCGTGCCAATCCTTATTCTTATCCAAATTCTATGGTTTTGTTAGTATAAGAATAAGGGCCCAAATTCCTTATTCTTGTGTTGTTTGGGTTGCACAAGAATAAGAAATTTGGTGCTTATTCTTATTCAAGCTTTATTCTACTCCATCCAAACACACCCAGAGTGTTTTGATTGTGAGCATCATTCCTTGAGTGTTGTTTGATTAGGTTAGTGGTTAGGCCAATCCACCTTGAGTGTTTTGTGACAAGGTGATTTGGTTCGAACTTGTAGATCCGTTCCTTGTGGAATAGAACGGAGCGCACCCGATTTGGTAGTTGCGAAACTCCCGGAGACGTACGACTAAGGCTAGCCCTTTTCTAGCGGGTTGGAACTCCGTAATCACATCGCGTGTCATTTCTCTTTCTCTCTCTCATTTATCTATTTACATTATTTGTGTTTGTTTATTTGTGCATTGGGTGAACAAATCGTTGAATTGAACCAAGAATTGACCAAACCGGTTTAGGATTTGGAAATTGTGCCTATTCATCCCCCTCTAGGCCTATTATTAGGGACAATAAAGTGGTATCAGAGCAGTGGTTATCTTTTTGATCTATTTATGTGTTAGATAACCTCGATTCATGGCCTCTAGGGTGATAGAAAAACCAGATAAGTTTGGTTTCATTTGCAAGAACTTCCGTTATTTGAAGAGGTGTATGGTTGTGTACCTTAACTTGATTGACCTTTGGGATGTAGTGGATAAGCCATATGCACCAAACCTAGATAGTGAAGGTAGGGAGATTCATGCCTCCAAATTTCTTAGGGCTAAAAATGACAATGCCGTAAATGTCTTTCTTAACTCCGTCCATGAGTCCATAGCGGCCATTTTCGGTAGTTCTACCAATGCACATGAAATGTGGGTTTCTCTCTTGAACCGTTATGAGGGAAATTCTCTAATCAAAAGCTCCCGTCAATTTGAGTTGGAGTCAAGATTAGACAATTTTCGCATAATGGATGGTGAATGCATCGAGGAAATGTATACCCGGTTTATACAATTGCTCGATGAATTCAACAACATTGGAGAAACCCTATCTAATAGCCGTGTGATAGGAAGATTGCTTAGGACTTTGGTGGGAAGACCTCAATTCGACAATCTTATCTCGACTCTTGAGACACAACAAAGGTCCCACAACAACCTCACACCGGAGATCATCTATACTCACTATAGGTGTGTGGAAGAGAAGCTCAAGCAACTTGGGGAGTTGAGATATGAGCCCAAGTCCATTGTCTTGTCGGCTAGTGAAAACAAGACATCTCCCTCTAAGAACCGCCAAAATAACAACCATCAAGTGAGACACCGTCACTCGAGTGACAAGGCTAAGGGTATATTCGACCTTGATAAGGATAAGTAAGGAGCCGTGCTCTAAAAAATGTTTTGGGCCATCATGATCTTTGAAGGAAAATTCAACAAGGAACGGCTTGACAATGATGAGAGGACTCTTTGCTTTGTTTATCAAAAGGAGAGCCATACCATATATACTTGGTTCAAACTCTTCCCACATTTGAAAAAGGATAAGGAAGAAGGTGGCAAGAAAAGAGGTGATGGCCGGTACAAGTCCAAAAAGGGACACTACAAGGGCAAGAAGAAGGGTGAGAGGGCTATGCAAGCCACATGGGACAATGATTCCGACTCGAGCTCATCCTCCTTATTCGATTCGGAGTCCGAATGCGACTTTGACAACCTTGCTTTAGTAGCCCAAGTTAATGATGTGAAGATACCCATGGATGATAATCTTAATGATTTGGTGAAGGAGGTCTTCAACGAGTATAACCGAGACAACATTTATGTGCATCCATTGAGCAAGGCAAGTATTGGAGAAGCCTCAACCTCCTTAACAATCACAACTCCAATCTCCACTCCAATTCAAGAAGAGGTACCTAAGGTAGCTATAGAAGCGCCTAAGGTTACAAATGAGATACAACTAAACTCATCTCTATGTAGTGATAGTGATAGTGATAGTGAAAATGACTTGTGCTTGAATGATGATACCAACTCTCAAATTGATAGGTTGAATGATTATCTTGATGAGTCCCTTAAGACTATTGCTAGTCAAAAAGGGAAAATTAGCCTTTTGACGGCTAATGTGCATGATCTTGAAGCTTTAGTAAGTAAGTATAAGGGTATGGTTGAGAGTTTTGAAAAATCAAAAGATTGTGAAAAATGTCAAGCTCTTTTGAATAAGACAAATGTTTTGAAAAATAATAAAAGGGCATCAAGTTCATCTAGTGCTTCTTGTAGTACCAAAATGGATCTTGACAAAATGTATGTGGGCCAAAAACCCAATTACAAATTGTTTGACCCTAAATTTTCGCGATTGGAGACCTAGACCGATTTATAAGGAATTTGGCAAATTCATGGAAAATACCAAATGGACCCAAAAAATCATGAAAAAATACCTAAAAATCCAGGAGATGATGAAGAAAATTATGGTACCCTTACATTGGCCAGAAGCCCTACAAAAGTTCTATTTTATGCAAAGAAACCCTTATATTTGGAGAAATTAAATAAAATAGATGGAGGGGTCTTTTCAAAAAATTCTTGGTACCACTGGATACTAAATATTTTTGTGAGCCTACACCTAAAATTTCATGCGGAAATTCAAATGGAAAGTGCCCCAAACAATTTATCTCATTTCAGCAGTCCAAAAGAAATTTAATAAATCAGAAAATGGAGCTATCCATTGCGAAGGAAGCAGAGAGGGTATGGAGCAAGAAGTTGAACTCCTCCCTCCGTACACCCAAGACCCCTTCGTATGAAAGAAATGGATGCGCGTGGAGTAGGTGAAACGGAAGAGACAGAGATCAACAGGGTCCCACAATTAATGAAACGGCGCACCATGAACCAAGCTCAGCAAAAAAAAGGAGAAAGAAGAGGAGCGGAACAGAAATTGGTTGGAGACGAGTTGTTGCTAACCGCCGGGCGCCAGGCTGGTTTGACCAAGGGGAAAAGGAAAGGAGCATCGCCTATATAAGGAGGATGGAAGAAGAGAAATAAAAGGGGGCTCTCTCTCGCTGGGTAGTTTCAGATCTAGAACTCACCCACACACACACACACACATGCACGAATCCAGCTCAAAGTTTAGGTAGAGTAGTTTGTTAGGCGAAGCATTTCAACAAACAGTTGAAGTGCAAGCATAGATTAGAGAAACTAGACGGATTCAAAGCTCAATCGCTTCTTGTAATCGAAAAGAAAGCTAGGAAGAAAGGTAAGAAGTGTATTTGTAAGTCGGATTTGATAGTGAAATTGCAAAGTTTCGATCTTGATTTGAAGAAATTTGATTGTGTTCTTTTATGATGATACTTAACTGTAATTGATCTCTTCCTTGATCGTAATTCCCTTTCTTTCTCGTTTAGATGTTGAAATCTGAGAGTTTAAGCTATAG
Organism: Rhynchospora breviuscula; assembly: GCA_027562975.1. Classification (NCBI taxonomy): domain Eukaryota; kingdom Viridiplantae; phylum Streptophyta; class Magnoliopsida; order Poales; family Cyperaceae; genus Rhynchospora; species Rhynchospora breviuscula. Next base: position 47,575,750 of record CM050399.1, read on the forward strand.
TTTCTATAGCCTTAGACAATCAGTTATTAGGATTGATGAATTAACTAAATTTCATGTCAGTTTCGATTCTAATTCTTCTTTAAGTCACACACGAATGCTTATCTGATGATTCTTGAAGCTTAGGCCATGGTTTCCTTGGTTCTAGGCGATTAATTGAAGTGAATTTGACAAATGTGCAAAGATTAAAGACTGATCCCCAGATTGAGATTTGCTTCTTCTTTCTCCTCTCTTTATTTTCTGTTCTCTGGCTCTTTCTCACCTCTTCTCTCATGGTTTATACTGAGGTTTCCTCAGAGATAGACTGAGAAGAGGTGGCTTAACTTGAGGCTATGCTCATGTTAGGCAATTGACGGCTTAAGTTGAGGTTTCCTCATCTTTAGGCCCAGATTCTGCAATTTGAGTTATAAAAGGCTCAAATTGGGGAATCTATTGTATATTTGTAGATATCTTAATGTTATGCTGCCCAAATTTCATTAGATAATGCATAGGTTTAGGTTAGATTGTGAATACGAGATTAAGTACAAATTCTGGTGCCATTTGTCAAGAACTGAAATTAGGGGGGTTCAAGTGCCTAATTCTATCTTTAAGAAATGTTCTTGTTGCCTCTGACCTGATCTGAAACTTTACCATTTCTTTTCTGGTAATCTATTTCATATTACATGTAATTATAGGACTTTTGTTTAAGTAAAAAGTATAGAGTTTGTTTGTATTTCTCATAAATGTAGTCAACAGGTGATGTAAGAATACAGAACGAGTATAGAAGCATTCTCTGAATGTCATTGCATTCATGGAGACCAATTGCTAAAGCCCATTATTGTTCTAGTTGTAATTGCAGATTGAACCATGGACCAATTGGTAAATGCGAGCATGGGCATTGATATGTACAGATATGATAATTGCTATTTTATCACCTGCTGCCATCATTTTGTACCTATCACTACGTCATCCAGTCAAACTAAAACCAAACCTCACCAATATTAGATTGCATAGATAGTAGTAGATTATTACTGATTTGTTGGTCAAACAGGTAAAGAATATGGTATATAATGGAAAGTCAATTTGAATTGCTAAGTCAAAATGTCTAAAGTGAATTGCAGCCCATTAAGTTCACCTCGTTGAAATTGATTCCTGTGTCTCCCTTTCCAAACAGAATTTGTTTAAGGCCTTATGCGGTTTACTGTATGAGGTAGAAGTGTGATTTAGTTTGATATAACAAACCGAACTGAATATGGAAGTCTAACACCATGAGGACTAGCACGTGTAATTTAAGGTGTAAGCCCACCAATGAACATGAGAAATGTAGTAAACGTGATAAATTAAGATGTGTCGTGGTGGTAATTGCATATAAAAATCACTTTCAAGCCTTTTCGATACCACTCCTCAACCGTGCCAGTGCTTAGTGCTCTCGTTAAATTAAGGCAACGCAACGCTGATCGAATGTACCCTCTTGATCTCCTCTCTAACGTGATTCTAACGAGACCAGTCTCACTGATTTTGGTTGCGGCAATCACTGGAAAACGTGAAAACAAAAACTGCAAGGACTAAATCGAATAACTGCTTGTTGCTACCAAATGAAGGCAACGCGACAGAAACCAAGACAGCCATCGTCTCCTCTTTCCCTCACGATGTCGATGAACCCTTCCATGTGAGCTGCGATGGCCGGAGGGCTTAGCGGATCCAAACCCGCTACTTCACGAACCCAATAATGAAAGAATGAACTCCGTCTCCTTCAATTGAATTCCAGCGCGAGAGGCTCTTTGATCTTTTGTGGCTAAAGGATCATTTGACTTGTCAGTGATTCGCTACACAGAACCTGCGTCAAAGTAAAAAAGGAGGAGGGCCGACAGCCCAACAGACCTTCAAGGCCCAAAACAAATAACTGGCTTTTGCCACCTCATCAGGCCCAGTCAACGCAGGATCAACCCATTCGTTTACTTGGACCAATCAGAAGGCGCCACGTCAGCAAAAAATTAAAAAACTCACCAAAAATAGTAGAAAGCTCAGAAAAATATAAATAAAATACCAATAAAATTTTAAAAATCAAAATAAATCAAAGTCACTGATACTTCGATATGAAATTGTGTCAAAGTAGTGCCCTTTTGTATTTTTGAAGTATTTTCACTCTAAAAATGAATTTTAGAAATATAATAAAATCATCTAATAATTCTCTTTTAATAAAATTTCTAAAAATAAGTACTTTTAGGATATAAGAGATTTCAAAGATGATATTTTCAAAAGCTAAGTATTTTCAAATACAAATATTTTTATAATTACAAAAAGTCAAGATGATAAATTCACCAAATACCATTTTAATAAAATTTTCAAAATCAAAACCTAAGTATTTTCAAATAACAAATGATTCCAAAAGTAATACTTTCAAAAAGTCAACTATTTTCAAGAATAAGTATTTTCCAAAAGTACAAAAGGCCAAAGTGAATAAAAATCATGGAAAATCACCAATATCCTAAGTGAAACATCAGAAAAATTAAAAGCCGAAACACGAAATCCAAAGACAAAGCCGAAACCTCTTCGTTTGAGGAAAAGTCCCTCTCTAGGGTTGAGATCAACCTCAGATGACTTGAAATTGGGTTTTTTTATCAAATGACCCCCCTTGTCTGAAAAATTCAAGTTTTGTTCTCATAAGAAGCCGTTAACGGGCCCGAGAACCAACTCTTATTGGGAAGGTCGTCCAAGAGACCCCTAGGGTTGTAAAAGAACCAACTCTCCTGAAGAAGGTCACTGAAGGACCCCGAGGGTTGTAAAAGAACCAATTCTTGTTAAGAAGACCGCTGAAAGGTCCCTAGAATTGCATCCTTTTGTTCTCGCAAGAAGCCGCTAACGGGCCTAAGAACCAACTCTTATTAAGAAGGCCGCCTAAGAGGCCCCCTAGGGTTGTAAAAGAACCAACTTTCACAAGAAGGCCGCCTAAGAGGCCCCGAAGGTTGTAAAACTCCTCTCGTTCCTACCAGAAGGCCATCCGTTGCCCCAGGAACCCGCTCTCACAAGAAGGCCAGCCGTTGCCCCGAGAGCCGTTAAACAATTTCGATCGATTTTAAACAATCTAAAGTGACTTTAAAACAACTTTAAACAAATATAAAGAATTTTAAACAATTTTAATCAACTTCAGACAACCTTAAAATGACTTTGAACGACTCCAAGACGACTTCGTGTGAAGGAACACTTTTTCGAGCCAAAACCAAAACTAGATTCTTTAGAAGTGTAGAAGTTCCTTAATTGAGTCTCGTCAATTAGGTCTGGTACCATCAATTAAGTCACTTTAAGAAGCAATTCCTCCTAGCCCATTACGTATTTTCTTTAGACCCCTTAATCAGAGGTTCCCGTAGGCAACTACGGGGTAATTAACAATAGGGGCTTGCGCCTATTGGAAAGAAAGGACCTGCAAAATTAATAAACCCTCGTAAGAAACGACTCTTGCTCTGGTTCTCTTGTTGTCAAGAGATACTCGGCGCAGAGATCGAACCTTAAGGGGGGTGAATCTAAAGCTTATTCCAATTTCTCGAGGAAACCCTTTTATTCTTCGAGGGATGACGAAAAAATCCACACAGATTCTCTGGCACGCCCGGTGGGACATCTTTCTCCTCTCATCTTTGGGGTTAAACGTAAAGGCTAGAAAAATTGTTTCTTAAATTTAAATGAGCATCCCTAACGGTAACATTGAGGTTGTGTCACTGCAGGTTGAGATGGTGCCGACCACCATTGACATGAGCAAGCCAGAAGGGGTGATCAATATTGGAGGAGTGCCGATTTGCTATCAACATGACTTCATGATTGGTGCTATGCCATACGGGTTTTCCTACGTACCCATAGTCCAGGTCAAGGACGGGACCTACCAATTGGCCCGGGTTGTTGAAGAAGAGCCAGAACAGGAGCCAGCAGTGACCAAGGTCAAGGATGAGGAATGGACACTCATTCCTCAGAAGCGGGCTCTCTCAAGTCCAACTCCATCCCCTAAGACACGCTCATCTCACCGCTGTTCACCGCAGAAGAAGATGGCTGTAAGAAAGGTCTATGAACCAGTCTCCCAAGACGCCGGGACTTTCAAGAAAATGCAAATGGCTTATCAGAATGAGCTAGAAACCATGCCTAATCTTCCAGTCCGCAACCTATTTGCGCCGCTCCGATTGGTCAAGAAGAACTCTCCAAAGGCCGAATTGAAAACAATGGAAGAGTTTCCTCCTAGATATCAGGCTCAGTTCCGAGGCAAGAGTCCTCAAACTAGACGGTCTATAAAAGAAAGACTTGTTTTCCCTCGCACATCAGTCCATGAGAGGTTTGGGCGAAATGAGCCAAAAAGGGAATCAATTCCAGTGAAAAAGAGACTGGGGCAGCAAGGAGAAGTGAAGGTTAACAGTTCGGTTAAGGAGGGACCGGGACACAATAAAAAGGATAAAGCGCTCAAGAATATATGGGTGTATAAGAGAAAGACCCAATTGGTTACAAAAGCGAATGACCAAGTGTCATATGATAAGAGAGAGAGCATGACACGGTCTGAAGAAAAGTCCACTGTCTACGCACGGGTGAATATGGTAGAGGTGGATGAAGAAATGGAAATGCATGATTTCGTTCACACAGATGGCGAAACTCTTATGACGGACAGCAAGGGAATTGAGCCACAAGGAACAATGATGGAGCAAGATGGTGAAGGCTTCCATAATGATAAAAAGAAGTCATGTGTTGAGAAAAGTGATAAAGAAATAAGTGATGAAGAAAATGAACAAGCGAGTGTACTAGAAGATGAAGGGATGTTAAGATTAAAAAGGATAATAAAGAAACAGGTTGAGGACATGTTAAAAATGCAAAAAGAAAGGGAAGGAGAAACCTCACAATTTTCAAAGCTTGTTAAATTCGTACATAGAAAAGGGCTATTCAATGAATACCTTTATGAAGAAGATATGGGAGACTTACCAGAATTGAAGGAAGACAAGAACGAACAAAAAGTGATACCCGGTAGAGAGGGGACACCTGAAGATATGTCGGGTGTTGAATTTGAAGAAGAAGAAGAGACAAACCAACATATTAAAAATATGATTGGTCAGGAATTCCAAGCAGCAGGGCTGATGCCTTCAAGAGATATAAAGAAGAAAAGCGTAAATCCCTACCCAAAGGAGTATGATCGAGTGCGTTATCCCAAAGGATACCAAGTCCCTAAATTCATGAGGTTTGATGGGACAGGAAAGAAAGGGATCAATCCTGAGGAACATTTGGTCCATTTCAAGAATTCATGTAGGGAGACAGCCAACCAGGAAGCTCTACTACTAAGGCAATTCTCGTCAAGCTTAACTGGGGTAGCATTCGAGTGGTATAGATCTCTTGAGGAAGGCAGCATAAAATCATGGGAAGATATGGAAGAAACGTTCATAGCTAGGTTCGCGATGATGGCAAAAAAGGTGATGATGGCAGATTTGCTAGAGGAAAAACCCAGAAAAGGAGAAACTGCCTCTGAATACATTAATAGGTGGAGGTCAATGAGCATTAAGTGTGAGCACCAATTTCCAGAAGAAGAGGGAGTAGGAATTATGTTGCAAAAACTAGAAGGGTGGATGAAACGACTTCTCATCGTGGCTGACATTCATACATATGAGAGACTTGCCAAGAAAGTTCATGAATTAGAAAAAATAGGACTTCCACGAGAAGCTTATTTTTCAAGAAGCCAAAAGAAGAGGAATAAAGGTAGAAAGATGGCCTCGACGCAAATGGTTACAAACTCAAATGTGTTGAAAACCAAGGGTAGCCATAATACCAACCCAAAACCCCTCTTGTCATTAGCAAAATTGACCAGTAAGCCATACTCTTTCAAGAAAAAGATAGTTCCAAGAACATTTAGTAAAGTGATGGAGGGAAACTTGCTCGAATTGCCACCATGCAAGCGTACACAAGACATAGAGAAGTCAGATGATCCTAATTTCTGTCCCTATCATAGGATCTTAGGGCACAAAATCGAGGATTGTTGGGTGTTCAAAGACTGGCTTGAAAAAATGATTCAAGAAGGGAAAGTTGAAATGAGTGAAAAATACCGACAAGAGCCTGCTCCTCACGAGCCAGCTCCTCACAAGCCACCCAACACGGTGCACCACTCGGTATGTGTCGTCGAGGTGACCGAGGATATATTAGGAAAAGATGAGCAACATGAAGAGAATGGGGTTGGAGAGAGCTCGATCCCAATCGCTGGAGCAAGTCAAATAACACTTGAAAAGTTGGAAGAGTTATTAATGGAGCAAGGTAATGAGATTGCCTCTCTCAAAGAAGAGATCTATCATGAGACAGCTACAAGAGCAACAGGTTATAATGACTTGCGTAGTGAGTGGCATGACATACGTTACGAACTTTATATGCTAAGACAAGAAGATAAAGAGAATCGTCAGGAGATGGCAGCACTTTGGGAAGAAAACCAGAAGGTGAAAAAGCTCCTGAAGTCATTGCAAGAAGCGAGTGAGGGTCTCGTTAAATCTTCGAAGAAACAAGCTAGAAAACCCTACCCTATCGAGTATGAGATAATGCCATACCCCGAAAAGTATGTAATCCCAACTTTCAGGTTCTTTGCAGGGGATAACATTCAAAAAGGTGATGTTGATCGACATTTGGCAAACTTTCTCGTGACATGTGGTGAAATTGCCGGAAATGATGCTTTAATGTTAAGGCAATTCTCGTCGAGTCTTACAGGGCATGCGTTTGAGTGGTACATGTCCCTAGAAGATGATAGCATCAAAACATGGGATGACATGGTTAATGCATTTCGAGCTAAATTTGACAAGGTATCTGTCACTGAAATACTTGACCAAGAATTGCCAGCCGTGCAAAAATTCGAGATGGCAACTGCAACAATAGAAAGTTTGAGAAAGAAAACTCTAGTCAGGGGCAGTAATCACGAAACGTCACGACAATCTATTTCTCTAGCAGAAAGGAAGAGAAAACCATACTTTTTTCGAAAGGATAAGGTCATGGAGTTGTTCCCTTTAGCCATAATACGTGGGCTACAGCTACCAATAAGCAAGCGTCCAGGGGATGTAGACAAAATAGAAGGTTCTAAATTTTGTGCATACCATAGGGTGGTGGGACACAAGACTGAAGATTGCTGGGTATTCAAGGATTGGATTGAAGATCAATATCGAGCGGGCGTGCTACCTCTTCCCGAGCATGTCCTCCAAACACCTGCGCCGCATGTGTAAGAAGATATGAGATTTACCCAAGCATATAGTGGAACTAGTGCAAACCATTTTGGAATTCTCACATATTTTCCTTTGAATTCCTCATTTCCAATAAATCCAAAACCTCAATAAACCATAAACCAGCTAGAACCCTATAAAAGCCTAGATTTTCAATAAACCATGACAACAAAAACTTATCAAATCCAAAAACATGTAGATAGTCTAATAAAACTTTAGAATAAAGCCAATAAAATTGCCACATCAATACAAACAACCAAAATCCAAAATCCTATACTCATTCTTAACCCAAAATCCAAAACCTTAGCCAATAAAGGGGTAAGTTTTTGAAAAGAGACTTGCCCCGCCATGTGATAATTACCCCATGTCATAATCCGCGGTTAATGATGGGACTCCCGGGTCCCGGAGAACGCGAAGCCGTGTTAAGGAAAGCCTTTGTGGTTTTCTAAGACACCTATGCCTAATGAAGATTAAACCTTTGTGGCGTCTGAAGGCATTAAGGCACCGCCCTATGAAGGTATCTGAGGGCTCCAACCACCCACCTCCACCGAGTTCATGTCGGTCGTTTAGCAAGACAATCATATCGTACAAGAAATAACATGAAAACAAGCAAGCATAAAGGGGATAAAGTAAAGGTCGCATTCATTGATCATAAAAGGGATACAAGCATAAGCAACATTTAAGTAACAACAACAGGAGAAAAGTAAGTCCTAATACATGCTAGAAGGGATGCAAATAAAAGACTTAGAGGTGCCCTAAGGTAAGACAGGGGTAGAACAAGTCTAAACACTCGTTCATTCTGGGGCAGCCGCAGCCGCAGCTCGACCACCAACCATGTTATTCAGAGTCGCAGAGATAGCTTGAAGCATCCCTTCCAAAACCTCAAAGCGAGCATTCAACTCTCCAAAACGTTGATGAAGAAGAGCCCTAACCGAGACAGGGGCAGGAGCCCCAAGAGCTAGCGCAATAGAATCATCATCCGGTGGAAGATCTACCCCTAGAGGACCATACTGATTGGGAGCAGCATTGGGGAGCAAGATATAGTCAGTCACGGGTTGATTGGGATCAGGCACCAACATATCCATTGAAGACTCAACCCACCCAATAAGTGGCAAGGAGAATAGAAGGTTGAATGGATGCGCCACGTCAGCATCAGAAACACGGTTGCCCCACTACATTTCAGGCACTCGAATCCGGGCCCTAAGCATTAGAGCCTCAACGAGATGGCCATAAGGAAGCGGTTCTCGATCAGATATGGCCACTTGATGCATATGGAAGAGAATCATGTGGGCCAAATTAATTGGCCACTGCTTTTGAATGAGATTGCGAAGGTAGAACAAAGTGCCAGGACTTGCAAGATGAGTCATGGCCCCTTGAGGAAAGATGATATCGTTGATCACCAAGAAGAGAAACCTGAAAATCATGGCAAAAGGCTGTAAGAAAGCAAGAAAGAAGAGAAAATGGTGTTGAAACTACGAAGAGAACAGATAAAGAAAAAAATAAAGGAAGATGGAAACCTATGAAGAGCGGGCAAATGTTCAGTAGACACCAATTCAACATCAGGCGCTGTAACCCTAAACCACTGATGACACTCTTGATAACTGCCAAAACCTTGAGGCCAGCGATGATAAGCATAAACAGTGGAACCATTCAGAGTACCAGCAGCTTGTAAGAAATTTGCCAGGTCTCCGGTGGTAATGAATAGGTGGCGACCAAATAAATAAGAAGTGGCGGAAGGAGTCCCGAAGTGATTAAAAGAAAGCCTGAGGTTGGCATAAAAAAGGCGAGTGATTCTGGGATGATAAGGCTGGTCGCAGTCTGCCAAGCTGCCCAAGCTCCATGCATCAAACCAACCTCTGATGAGATTTACCTGCTCTGTTGGAATTTGCCTCATGGGTCGAAAATAGTAACAATCAGCCACAGGACGCTCATTGTTACCCATGTCATTGTAATAAGAAAGAAAGGCGGTCTCATCTCGGAAGAGATAGCGATTGTCAGGGCTGAAAGTCCAGTCTGGAACGGTGGGATCCAGACGTACAATAGAAGGGTCAGCGGTTCCTCTAGGGCGTTTAGAGGAAGAAAGAGAAGACATGGTTAAGGATGAAAGCAAAGACAAGGAAGGATTACTGTGAAATAGATGAAGAAATGAGATAACAAGCCGTGTTTATATAGGTGATGGAATAAGAAGAAACGTGGCTGGAAGTTAAGAGCATGCGTGTGAACGTGTGAGAAAATGATGGCCGAAGTGGCAAGAAGTGGAAAATAAAACTGTTCGTATTAACGTACAATGGGAGATGATACGATTTTAAGAAGGCGTAGGAAAACTGAAGCATGCAAGGATGATTTTGGAATGAAAGAATCAAGACCGGGTCAAGGCCCATGAAGGTCTACACCTCAAGAAAATACAGGTGTTAGCCAATACATTAGGCCTAAATTGGGAAATAGACCTATATGCATTTGAGAGCCCTTCATTAGGAAAAAAGAAGAATGGAATGAAGTTCCGAAATCGAAATTGGAAAATCAAGTCAGAAATTAAAGAAAATAGAAAAAGGAAAGGACAAGAAAAATGAAGAATGGAATGAAGTTCCGAAATCGAAATTGGAAAATCAAGTCAGAAATTAAAGAAAATAGAAAAAGGAAAGGACAAGAAAAATGAAAAATGGAATGAAGTTCCGAAACCAAAATCGGAAAATCAAGTCAGAAATTAAAGAAAATGGAAAAAGAAAAGACAAAGGAAATGAAGAAGGGAATGAAGTACCGAAATCGAAATCGGAAAACCAAGATAGAATTTAAAGAAAATGGAAAAAGAAAAGACAAAGGAAATGAAGAAGGGAATGAAGTACCGAAATCGAAATCGGAAAACCAAGATAGAATTTAAAGAAAATGGAAAAAGAAAAAGACAAGGAAAATGAAGAATGGAATGAAGTTCCGAAACCGAAATCGGAAAACCAAGTCAAAAACAAAAATGAGAAAATAAGAAAGGGAAAATAAAGAAAGGAATAAAGTCTCAAAACCGAAATTGGAAATTCAAGTTAAAAAAAAAAAAAAAAAAAAAATTATCGAAATCGGAGAACCAAGTTCGAAATTCAAAAGATGAGAAGAAAACATGAAATTACTGGAAAAACATATTTTGGGAAAATATACATTTTGATCCCTCTCGAGCTGGCTAAAGTGCGTCACGCTCTGAGATTGAAGAAGTTAAGACTCACAAGAATCCCACATGGTGTCGTGTCGGGTACCTAAGAGAAGAAGAAAGTGGAAAGAAGAAGAAAGAAGAAAGAAGATGAAATAAAGATGAAAGTAAAGAAAAGAAGAAGAAGAAATGAGAAAGAAAATGAAATAAGGATGAAAGTGAAGCAAAGAAGAAATGAAATAAAAGAAGAAAGAAGAAAGAATAAAGAAAATAAAATAAAGAAGAAAGTGAAAAGAAGAAGAAAGAAGAAAGAGGATGAAATAAAGATGAAAGAAGCAAGAAGAAAGAAGAAAAAAGAAAGAAGTTAAAGAGAAGGCTCAAATATCGACCTTAACTGTCAAATCCTAAATATCAAACGAGCGTAGGGCTTGTGTTTGGTATTTGGAAGTATAGTAGGCAATAAAGAACGTCAATGTTCATGTCTTCTATATCGACCTCAATGTCAAAAGGACACATGAGAACCTTCAATGTTTTAGTCCTTAAATACCAACCTCAAATGTTGGAGCCTAAATATCAAACAAGCATAGAGCTCGTGTTTGGTGTTTGGAAGTATAGTAGGCAATAAAGAACCTTCAATGTTCATGCCTTCTATATCGACCTCAATGTCGAAAAGATACAAGAGAACCCTCAATGTTCTAAGATTTCAAATATTCTAAGTTTTCAAAATGCTCAAAGTTTTCAAATATTGACCCCAATGTCAAAAAAGTGCAAGAGAACCTTCAATGCTCTAGTCCTTAAATATCGACCTCAATTGTCGGAAAGACACAAGAGAACCCTTAATGTTCTAGTCTTTTAATATTGACCTAAAATGTCAATTCCTAGGTATCAAACACGCATAAACCTTTGTGTTTGGTATTTAGAAGTATAGTAGGCAATAAAAAACGTCAATGTTCATGTCCACTATATCGACCAAAATGTCGAAATCCTAAAAATCAAGCCAGCGGTATGCTTTGTGCTTGATAACTAGAAGATAGAAGGTAAAAAGAAAAAAAAAAAAAAAAAAAAGAGAGAACCTCAAATGTCCGACCTTCTATCCACATAATCTCACTTTTGAGATTAACATAGTATGCTTTGTCTCGAGACCTGTACGCGAAATTTCTCCAAAATTAGGATATGAACACAAGAGCCCAAACCCATAGAAACTCCACAATTGAAATTGAAATTGAAGAATAATGGCACCGCGAAGACCCTGATCTAACAAAAAAAAAACCATTTCCAAAAAGCCAAAATACCTTAAACTTAACAAAGACCGAAATCAGCTTTTCAGCGAAGACCTCAACCAAGGCTGACCCAATGAAGTCTTTTAAGGGTGGGAACTTTCCACATTCACCATGTTAAGGCCATCAAAGAGGTCAATACTACTAATGCTCATCGAAGAAGAAAGGATTGAATTCAACCACACTGGAGCAGACGAGTCAGTAATTGGAGCAACCTGACAATTAGAGCCGTAAGCCAGCACCGGGGTAAGCATGCATCAAAACTAAGACCTACACTGAAATAATAAGTCAAAACCGGGGGCAGTAAATCAAACCATGAAACAACCACAATCTACTTAAGGAGATGGGCACATAAAAATGGAGAAGGCATGCCCAAAATGAAGACAAGAGAAGCTCAACCCAATGAAATCCAAGTTCAAGCGAAAACTCGACAAAATCATCATCCAACCAATTTGACTACATGTAAGGGGTCAAGAAGGGGCCACCAGAGTACGCTGTTCTACCCAAGATCCTCACAACCTACTCTGGTGGGGGGCATTTGTTTGACCCTAAATTTTCGCGATTGGAGACCTAGACCGATTTATAAGGAATTTGGCAAATTCATGGAAAATACCAAATGGACCCAAAAAATCATGAAAAAATACCTAAAAATCCAGGAGATGATGAAGAAAATTATGGTACCCTTACATTGGCCAGAAGCCCTACAAAAGTTCTATTTTATGCAAAGAAACCCTTATATTTGGAGAAATTAAATAAAATAGATGGAGGGGTCTTTTCAAAAAATTCTTGGTACCACTGGATACTAAATATTTTTGTGAGCCTACACCTAAAATTTCATGCGGAAATTCAAATGGAAAGTGCCCCAAACAATTTATCTCATTTCAGCAGTCCAAAAGAAATTTAATAAATCAGAAAATGGAGCTATCCATTGCGAAGGAAGCAGAGAGGGTATGGAGCAAGAAGTTGAACTCCTCCCTCCGTACACCCAAGACCCCTTCGTATGAAAGAAATGGATGCGCGTGGAGTAGGTGAAACGGAAGAGACAGAGATCAACAGGGTCCCACAATTAATGAAACGGCGCACCATGAACCAAGCTCAGCAAAAAAAAGGAGAAAGAAGAGGAGCGGAACAGAAATTGGTTGGAGACGAGTTGTTGCTAACCGCCGGGCGCCAGGCTGGTTTGACCAAGGGGAAAAGGAAAGGAGCATCGCCTATATAAGGAGGATGGAAGAAGAGAAATAAAAGGGGGCTCTCTCTCGCTGGGTAGTTTCAGATCTAGAACTCACCCACACACACACACACACATGCACGAATCCAGCTCAAAGTTTAGGTAGAGTAGTTTGTTAGGCGAAGCATTTCAACAAACAGTTGAAGTGCAAGCATAGATTAGAGAAACTAGACGGATTCAAAGCTCAATCGCTTCTTGTAATCGAAAAGAAAGCTAGGAAGAAAGGTAAGAAGTGTATTTGTAAGTCGGATTTGATAGTGAAATTGCAAAGTTTCGATCTTGATTTGAAGAAATTTGATTGTGTTCTTTTATGATGATACTTAACTGTAATTGATCTCTTCCTTGATCGTAATTCCCTTTCTTTCTCGTTTAGATGTTGAAATCTGAGAGTTTAAGCTATAGTTTCTATAGCCTTAGACAATCAGTTATTAGGATTGATGAATTAACTAAATTTCATGTCAGTTTCGATTCTAATTCTTCTTTAAGTCACACACGAATGCTTATCTGATGATTCTTGAAGCTTAGGCCATGGTTTCCTTGGTTCTAGGCGATTAATTGAAGTGAATTTGACAAATGTGCAAAGATTAAAGACTGATCCCCAGATTGAGATTTGCTTCTTCTTTCTCCTCTCTTTATTTTCTGTTCTCTGGCTCTTTCTCACCTCTTCTCTCATGGTTTATACTGAGGTTTCCTCAGAGATAGACTGAGAAGAGGTGGCTTAACTTGAGGCTATGCTCATGTTAGGCAATTGACGGCTTAAGTTGAGGTTTCCTCATCTTTAGGCCCAGATTCTGCAATTTGAGTTATAAAAGGCTCAAATTGGGGAATCTATTGTATATTTGTAGATATCTTAATGTTATGCTGCCCAAATTTCATTAGATAATGCATAGGTTTAGGTTAGATTGTGAATACGAGATTAAGTACAAATTCTGGTGCCATTTGTCAAGAACTGAAATTAGGGGGGTTCAAGTGCCTAATTCTATCTTTAAGAAATGTTCTTGTTGCCTCTGACCTGATCTGAAACTTTACCATTTCTTTTCTGGTAATCTATTTCATATTACATGTAATTATAGGACTTTTGTTTAAGTAAAAAGTATAGAGTTTGTTTGTATTTCTCATAAATGTAGTCAACAGGTGATGTAAGAATACAGAACGAGTATAGAAGCATTCTCTGAATGTCATTGCATTCATGGAGACCAATTGCTAAAGCCCATTATTGTTCTAGTTGTAATTGCAGATTGAACCATGGACCAATTGGTAAATGCGAGCATGGGCATTGATATGTACAGATATGATAATTGCTATTTTATCACCTGCTGCCATCATTTTGTACCTATCACTACGTCATCCAGTCAAACTAAAACCAAACCTCACCAATATTAGATTGCATAGATAGTAGTAGATTATTACTGATTTGTTGGTCAAACAGGTAAAGAATATGGTATATAATGGAAAGTCAATTTGAATTGCTAAGTCAAAATGTCTAAAGTGAATTGCAGCCCATTAAGTTCACCTCGTTGAAATTGATTCCTGTGTCTCCCTTTCCAAACAGAATTTGTTTAAGGCCTTATGCGGTTTACTGTATGAGGTAGAAGTGTGATTTAGTTTGATATAACAAACCGAACTGAATATGGAAGTCTAACACCATGAGGACTAGCACGTGTAATTTAAGGTGTAAGCCCACCAATGAACATGAGAAATGTAGTAAACGTGATAAATTAAGATGTGTCGTGGTGGTAATTGCATATAAAAATCACTTTCAAGCCTTTTCGATACCACTCCTCAACCGTGCCAGTGCTTAGTGCTCTCGTTAAATTAAGGCAACGCAACGCTGATCGAATGTACCCTCTTGATCTCCTCTCTAACGTGATTCTAACGAGACCAGTCTCACTGATTTTGGTTGCGGCAATCACTGGAAAACGTGAAAACAAAAACTGCAAGGACTAAATCGAATAACTGCTTGTTGCTACCAAATGAAGGCAACGCGACAGAAACCAAGACAGCCATCGTCTCCTCTTTCCCTCACGATGTCGATGAACCCTTCCATGTGAGCTGCGATGGCCGGAGGGCTTAGCGGATCCAAACCCGCTACTTCACGAACCCAATAATGAAAGAATGAACTCCGTCTCCTTCAATTGAATTCCAGCGCGAGAGGCTCTTTGATCTTTTGTGGCTAAAGGATCATTTGACTTGTCAGTGATTCGCTACACAGAACCTGCGTCAAAGTAAAAAAGGAGGAGGGCCGACAGCCCAACAGACCTTCAAGGCCCAAAACAAATAACTGGCTTTTGCCACCTCATCAGGCCCAGTCAACGCAGGATCAACCCATTCGTTTACTTGGACCAATCAGAAGGCGCCACGTCAGCAAAAAATTAAAAAACTCACCAAAAATAGTAGAAAGCTCAGAAAAATATAAATAAAATACCAATAAAATTTTAAAAATCAAAATAAATCAAAGTCACTGATACTTCGATATGAAATTGTGTCAAAGTAGTGCCCTTTTGTATTTTTGAAGTATTTCCACTCTAAAAATGAATTTTAGAAATATAATAAAATCATCTAATAATTCTCTTTTAATAAAATTTCTAAAAATAAGTACTTTTAGGATATAAGAGATTTCAAAGATGATATTTTCAAAAGCTAAGTATTTTCAAATACAAATATTTTTATAATTACAAAAAGTCAAGATGATAAATTCACCAAATACCATTTTAATAAAATTTTCAAAATCAAAACCTAAGTATTTTCAAATAACAAATGATTCCAAAAGTAATACTTTCAAAAAGTCAACTATTTTCAAGAATAAGTATTTTCCAAAAGTACAAAAGGCCAAAGTGAATAAAAATCATGGAAAATCACCAATATCCTAAGTGAAACATCAGAAAAATTAAAAGCCGAAACACGAAATCCAAAGACAAAGCCGAAACCTCTTCGTTTGAGGAAAAGTCCCTCTCTAGGGTTGAGATCAACCTCAGATGACTTGAAATTGGGTTTTTTTATCAAATGACCCCCCTTGTCTGAAAAATTCAAGTTTTGTTCTCATAAGAAGCCGTTAACGGGCCCGAGAACCAACTCTTATTGGGAAGGTCGTCCAAGAGACCCCTAGGGTTGTAAAAGAACCAACTCTCCTGAAGAAGGTCACTGAAGGACCCCGAGGGTTGTAAAAGAACCAATTCTTGTTAAGAAGACCGCTGAAAGGTCCCTAGAATTGCATCCTTTTGTTCTCGCAAGAAGCCGCTAACGGGCCTAAGAACCAACTCTTATTAAGAAGGCCGCTTAAGAGGCCCCCTAGGGTTGTAAAAGAACCAACTTTCACAAGAAGGCCGCCTAAGAGGCCCCGAAGGTTGTAAAACTCCTCTCGTTCCTACCAGAAGGCCATCCGTTGCCCCAGGAACCCGCTCTCACAAGAAGGCCAGCCGTTGCCCCGAGAGCCGTTAAACAATTTCGATCGATTTTAAACAATCTAAAGTGACTTTAAAACAACTTTAAACAAATATAAAGAATTTTAAACAATTTTAATCAACTTCAGACAACCTTAAAATGACTTTGAACGACTCCAAGACGACTTCGTGTGAAGGAACACTTTTTCGAGCCAAAACCAAAACTAGATTCTTTAGAAGTGTAGAAGTTCCTTAATTGAGTCTCGTCAATTAGGTCTGGTACCATCAATTAAGTCACTTTAAGAAGCAATTCCTCCTAGCCCATTACGTATTTTCTTTAGACCCCTTAATCAGAGGTTCCCGTAGGCAACTACGGGGTAATTAACAATAGGGGCTTGCGCCTATTGGAAAGAAAGGACCTGCAAAATTAATAAACCCTCGTAAGAAACGACTCTTGCTCTGGTTCTCTTGTTGTCAAGAGATACTCGGCGCAGAGATCGAACCTTAAGGGGGGTGAATCTAAAGCTTATTCCAATTTCTCGAGGAAACCCTTTTATTCTTCGAGGGATGACGAAAAAATCCACACACAAATCAAGTCTTGGATTCAAAAAGGAGAATCAATCCACTTCTAGACCAAAAAACTCGATTAGTCCAACACAAAATGAGAGGTATTATAACAATGACACCAATGGTAGGAACACCCACGGGAAATGGCAAAAGAATTTCTTTGGTTCGCAAAATGGTGCTTAAAAGAATTTTAATAGGAATAGAAATGGTTTCAAAGGTACTCAAAGGAATTTGCAAAAAAATCGGGGCCCGAACAATTTGTATTTCAAGAGTCCCGATGGGTGTTTTCATCTTTTTCAAAAAAAATAGGAGAAATAGGAATAACACACACATTAGACCTCAAAACAATAGAGAAAACAAAAATGCCTTTCAACAAAACAAAATGAATTTCCAAAAACCAAATTTCAAAGACTCTCAATCATACACCTTCTCTAAGGATCCAAAGATCAAGGCCATGGAGCTTAGGCGTCATTATGAGATCCATTTTGTTAGAGAAAGTTCACAAATGAACAAACCCACTAGTGCATGTTGCAACTATTGTGGTAAAAATGACCATCTCACATTAGAATGCAAGTTTAGGAAAACAAACCATACATCCGGTTCAAAGAATATGGTTTGAGTTCCTAAAGTCGCTTCCACTTCCATCTCATCTAGTGGAAGCGGTTCTAATGTGGCTTGAAAAATCATTCTATCTTTCCGGGCCTTATAGTCAAATTTTAAGGGGGAGAAAATACAAGAATTATGTTAGTTGTTTGTTTCTAACTAATATACATTTTTGTAGGTTTGTTTGTTATCATCATTCAAGAGAAGTGCTTGGATCATAAATAGTGGATGTTCACATCACATGACCGGTGATGAATCTTGTTTCAAGGCACTTGAACCATTTGATGGTGGTGATGTTACTTTTGAAAATAATCTTAGAAAGAGCACTATTATTGGTATAGGCTCGGTTGGTAACTAAAACCTTACGGTATCCAATATTTATCTTGTTGATGGTCTTAACTACAATCTTTTAAGTGTGAGCAAATTGTGTGATGCCAGATATTATTTAAAATTTGATCACTCTTCTTGTTATGTGCATCAAATTTCGGATAATTCTCTTGTGTATACCGACAAAGGAAAAATGATGTCTATTACTTGAATTTTAACCATTTTACCACCGGTGAAAAATGTTTTAGTGCCATAGCTTTCGGTTCATGGCTATGGCATAGAAGATTTGGCCACGTTTTAATAGATTCCTTAAAGAAACTTATCAAATTAAACCTTGTCCGTGGCCTTCTATTACACAAACTTGACTTAAATAGATTGTGCGAAGCTTGCATGAAAGGGAAGCAAACCAAGTCTAATTTTAAGACCAAAGAAGTTATCTCTACCTCTCAACCCTTGCAACTACTCCATATGGACTTGTTTGGACCAATAAATGTTATGAGTTTGAGCAAAAAGAGGTATGTGTTTGTGGTAGTTGATGACTATAGTCGCTTTATTTGGATTTTCTTTCTTTCTCATAATGAAGATGCATTTGACTATTTTGTCAAATTTAACAACTAGATTGAAAATGAAAAATGGTTAAAAATCTCTAGAATTCGTAGTGACCATGGAAGGGAATTTGAAAATGCTAAATTTGATGAATTATGCATAGAAAAAGAATATAAACAAGAGTTTTCCGCTCCACGCACTCTCCAACAAAATGGTGTAGTGGAGAGGAAGAACCGAACTATACAAGAGCTAGCACGCACAATGCTACATGAATTTGCCGTACCCAAGTTTATTTGGGCCGAAGCGGTAAATACGGCATGTCATGTAGTAAACCGTACATGTATTTGTTCCAAACTCAAGAAACTCAATTTGAATTGTGGGTTGGTCGAACTCCTAATATATCATATTTCTGTGTATTTGGGTCCAAGTGTTTTATCCTTGATGAGTCTCCTAAAATAACCAAATTTGATACTAAATCTTTGACCGGCATATTTGTTGGTAACTCAAACACAAGTAAAACATATAGAGTCTATTTGCCTAACTCAAGGGTTGTAATTGAGTCCATAAATGTTAAATTTGATGAAAGTGCTAATGAGAAAACCGAGAAAGGTAACTCTATTGTAGGTATCCAAGATGGAGCAACAACTCAAGAAATTGAGTTTCAATCGAAAGATGAGTTTCCACCGGTGATAATAGAGGAGTCTTTGAACCGGGTCGATGGTAATTTGATAGGGGGAGAGAATCATGAGGAAAACACAATTGACACAACTCAAGATTAAACACCTCATGATGAACTTCAACCCATGCCTCAACCGGTTCATGAGCCTCCCGAAGTGCTTAGAGAAGTATTTTCTCATCCTCTTTCTAATGTTATATGTGATCCTAGGGAAAGTGTTAGGACTAGGTCGGGTTTAAACCAAATAATTGGTTATTGTGCTTTTGTGTCTCAACTTGAACCAAAGTCCTTCAAAGAGGCCAATGTTGACCCAAATTGGATTGTTGCCATGCAAGAAGAGTTGAACCAATTTGAAAGAAACCAAGTTTGGAAACTTGTCCCCTTACCAAGTGGTAAGCAAGTTATTGGTACCAAATGGGTTTATAGGAACAAACTAGATGAACTTGGTAACGTGGTTAGAAACAAAATCCGTTTGGTTGCACAAGGTTTCAAGCAACAAGAAGGTATAGACTTTGAGGAAACTTTTGCACCGGTTGCTCGTCTCGAATCCATTAGAATGCTCTTGGCATATGCCGCTAACAAAGGCTTTATCCTATTCCAAATGGATGTTAAGAGTGCTTTTCTAAATGGATGGATAGACGAGGAAGTGTATGTCCAACAACCTTCTGATTTTGTTGATCATTTTAACCCCGACCATGTGTTTAGACTTCACAAAGCTTTGTATGGTTTGAAACAAGCACCTAGAGCTTGGTATGGTAGACTTTATTCATTCCTACTTGATAATAGTTTTAGTAGGGATAAAATGGATACAATTCTTTTCACCAAGAAAAGGGATGACCATTTGTTACTTGTGCAAATTTATGTGGATGATATTATCTTTGGCTCTACTAATGCAACTCTTGCACAAGAATTTTCCTCTTTGATGAGTAGTGAATTTGAGATGAGCATGATGAGAGAACTAAATTTCTTTTTGGAACTACAAATCAAGCAACTCCAAGATGGCATCTTCATTAGCCAAACAAAATATGCCAAGGAGTTGATCAAGAAATTTGATGTTGAAGATAGCAAGAGCTTGGACACCAATGGGCAAGAGTGCAAATATTGATACGGATGAGAAGGGCAAGCCTATGGACATTACTCTCTATCGAGGCATCATTAGAAGCTTGCTCTATCTAACGGCGAGTAGGCCGGATATTATATATGCCGTATGTCTATTTGCTAGGTACCAAGCCAATCCTAAGGAATCTCATTCCAAAGCGATAAAAAAGATTTTGAGATATGTTAAGGGGACTCAAAATCTAGGTCTTTGGTATGGTAAACAAGCCGAACTTGACTTGGTAGGGTATACCGATGCCGACTTTGCCGGTGACCGTATGGACCGAAAGAGTACTAGTGGAGCTTGTCAATTTCTTGGTGGTTCACTAGTTTCTTGGTCAAGCCGCAAACAAACCTCGGTTGCTCTTTCAACCGCGGAAGCCAAGTATGTAGCGGCTGATAGTTGTTGCACACAATTACTTTAGATGATGCAAACCCTTAGGGATTATGAGTTAGAGTTCCAAAAGGTACCAATCTTGTGTGACAATACAAGTGCCATTCTTATTTCCAAAAATACGGTATTGCACTCTAGAACCAAGCACATAGAGATACGACATCATTTTATCCGAGATCATGTTGAGAAAGGTGATGTGGAATTGGTGCATGTTGACACGAAGGAGCAAATTGTCGATATCTTCACCAAGCCATTACCTACGCAACAACATCTTGAACTTAGGTTCAAACTCGGTATACTTGAACTCAAAGATTAAATTCTCTGCATATCATGTTGCTGTTTGCTTGGTTGTCACTGTTTGATCTATTTTGGTTTGAATTTCAGTCAAAATTTATTCTTTCTTGAATTCAATTCAGTTTTCTGGTTTGAAAAACTGTTTTTTGGGCAGTGCGTTATATAACGCACCAGAGGTGTTGTGTAACGCATAGGCTCACAAAGTGAATTTAATTTCGATCTTTCTGTTGTCTGGTCAGTGCGTTATATGATGCACCAGAGACGTTATATAACACAATGGCCCTCAAAACGAATTTAATTCGCTTTAGTTCTGTTTTTTTTGCTCGCGTTATACAACGTTATAAAGCGTTATGTAATGTTCTTTACATGTTGTATAATGGGTTAGAGCGTTGTATAACGCATATCTTTTTGCGTGTTCTATAAAAATTCATTTTCTCCGCCTTTTCTTGCGTTGTACAACACTCTTTTGCGTTACTTGTCTCAACTTTTTGCGTTGTACAGTGCATCTTTTACGTCACTTAACGGAATTTTGAAAAATCAGTTTTGTTTTCGTTTGACAGTGCGTTGTGTAACGCACCTGTTACGTCACTTAACGCACTGTCGCAGGGACTTATTATTTGAGTCGTTTCCTCTTCTCTCTTTCTTTCTTTCTTCTCAAACCGACAGCCCCTTTCTCCTTCTCTCCTTCTTTCCTACTTACACCCTCTCACTCACCTCCTCTCTCTACTGCCTCTACATTTACTACTACTCTCAACCAAGCTCACTTTTCAACTCTCCTCACTCTTCCCTTCAACCTCCTACCCTTCAATCCCTCTCTTCTTTGCTTTCTCTCTCTCTTGCTGAAACCCTAGATATCGACTTCAATCCGATTCAGGCAATACCGACGGTTCTCCACTCCCTCGGCTTCAACCTCTACTCTTCAAAGGCTCCATCTTCTCTTTTTCTTCTTCAATTACAAGGTTACTCTTTCTCTTCTCCTCTCTCAATGGCATCACCAAAACAATACAACAAAAGACATAAAGGTACCAGAGAGGCCTCGTCTTCCGCTCAATCGGAACCAAGTGAACCTATATCTATGGATATTATCCTTTCTCAAATGAATGTCAATTGGGCCATTCAAAGTGATAACCAATACCTCTTCTCTACCGAGCGTATCTTTCGATATTTCAATGGTAGTATTTTGGGCAATAATAGAGGGTTGACGGATTGTTTCTATTTCAAACAACACCCAGATGAAGAAACCATGAGTATAGCCTCTTATGAATGGGATTGTCTCAAACCATACTTTGAGTATTGGAGTATCTCCGGGCTACTCAATTGTACACAAGCTTACCGTCCCGACCTTATTAAATTGTTCTATGCCAATCTCTCGGTGACCTATGTGAATGATAACCCGGTGGTCCGGTCCTATGTGTGTGGGCATGCCATAATGATAACAATGGATCGGCTATGTATGGAGTTTGGTTTGAAAAATGAAGGGAAGTATATTTATGTGCATCAAGATTGGCCCTCCTCCTATGATGGTGACATAGAACCCTTCCAAAAATATCATGAGTGGTTCTATTATTGGCAAGCTTATGATCTCGGCCAATTCTCGGCCACCGACCTCCCGACATATCACCGTTTTCTCTTTCTTATCATCAACAACATCCTAGCTCCTAAAAAGACCATTAAAACAAATGTTGAAAAGAGAGAGGTTTTCTTGTTGAGGTCGGTGCTTGAAGGAAGGCCCAAGGTGAATATTCCGTACCTCATCCTTAGCCACATGAACAAAATCCGACAATCCACCTCAATGTTCTTCCCATATGGCCATCTTATCTCGCACTTGCTTTACAAGGATGGAGTCGACCCAAACCTACACATGTGGGGCCAACCTCCAACCACAAATGACTTTGTAAGACCTAAAAATCTCATCAATGTTCTTAAGTCTACGGGTTGGAATCTCACCGCCGATAATCACCTCATCACTTCTCTACATGACAAGAAAAATGCTTGGCTTTGTGCACCCGGAGCAAAGCCCAATCAATATGGTCCCGTTGGTCAAGAACCAACTTTCACTCAACCTCTCGGTGCACAAGGTCAATCTTCTTCGGGTTTGAGTCCCGAACTCAAGGAATACCTCGATGCTCAATTTGATGCTTTCAACACAAATGTAAATGAGAAGTTTGGGGTCGTCAACAAGACCTTGGACGATTATGGCACTCGCATTGGCAAAGTTGAACAAGGATTTGAAGACTGGAAGAAAGAAGAAGTGGCACACCGCCAACACACCAATGCTTTAATTACAAAAGTGAATAATGACTTCCAAAAGTTTTGGGGTGATTCGGAGAGAGACTTCAAGAAAATATTGAAATGGAGTAAGAAAGCGGCCTCTTCAAGTGGAGCCGGGGATGAAGATTCGGAGGAAGAAGATTGAGTCACTCAAGCCAAGAACTTTGTCATGCCGTAACCCTAGCCATTCTTCTTATCCTTCTTTGCTTATTTTTTTTGTTTTGTTTTAGCTCTTTGTGGGATGATGTTATCTTGTGAACTAAATGGTTTAGTTGTTTGATGTTTGATGGATTTGATGTGTTGGGCGAAGTTATTTAACTATTATGTGTGTATGACTTTTATATATATGCTTGGTTATATCTTCTTCGTTTTTGGTTCTTCATGTCTTCTTATTATTTTTGTTAGTATACTTACATTGTGGCCCTACACTCCCTTTTTACCATGATAATTGAATTGCCATTATTTTTTTTGTAAGTGGGAGGTCCTACTTAAATTGTCATAACCTAGTGGTTTAGGATTCACCGTGATAATTGCTTTGCCCCTTTTCTCTCTTTGCAAAAAGGGGGAGAAAATAATTGTAAACGAGTAAAGCTTCTAGTGCTTTAACTTTCTTCGCTCGCTTTACATATGTGTTGTTTTGCAAATCAACAAAAGGGAGAGATTGTTGTTCTAAACAAATTAAACTCTAAGTTTGTCGATTTGCATAACAATACTCTTTCTTCTAACATCTCAATTTCAAGTGTTCTCTTAGGCAAACTCTCAATATTTACTAAGCATAAGAGCCAGACAAGTCATGAAGTTTTTCAAGAATTAGTTTAGTTTTTTTATGCTGTTTAAATAGTTTATTTTCATGTTAAACTCAATCCATTTGAGTTTGCTGGTAAAGTGCTCTTTCTCAAGACCAATGCGTTGTATAACGCAATTCCAAGTCATACAACGCATCAGTACTGTGTTGATTTTTTCAGTCCTTTGTGTGACAAAAACAGTGCGTTACACAACGCCTTTTCCCGTTGTATAACGTACTGTAAAGCGTCATGTAACGCTATAGTCTCGTTG
The DNA here is from genome assembly GCA_027562975.1 of Rhynchospora breviuscula. NCBI lineage: Eukaryota > Viridiplantae > Streptophyta > Magnoliopsida > Poales > Cyperaceae > Rhynchospora > Rhynchospora breviuscula. The sequence goes on from CM050399.1 coordinate 47,599,781, forward strand.
TGCAACGCAAGTTTTTAAGCCTTTGCCAGAACGTTGTATAACGCAAGAAGCGTTGTACAACCTTCCTTTGTATTTTCTCTGGAATTTTTCGCTCGTTTTTTATGCAAAATTCTGATCATTTAATGTCATTTAATGCGCGTTGCACAACTGATCAATAGCGTTACATAACGCGTCTGACAAGCCTTGATCGTTTGACTTGAAACTCGACACGTTGTACAACGGATCCTTTGCGTTGTACAACGCGTCTGACTCCTTCATAGCCGTTGAGTTGTCAGTGCTTAGCGTTACACAACGGGTCCTTTGCATTGTGTAACGCACTGACAATTCAAACGGATATCTTATCCGTTTTGTTTTATTATAACGGTTATTCTGTGCGTTGTACAACGGTATCTTGCATTGTGTAACGCACTGTTAACGGATAGTTCAGTTTTTGGCCTCTTTATAACGGCTAGCCGTGCGTTACACAACGCATTATTGGGTCGTGTAACGCACGACAGAAAACTGTGTTGATTTGAAGCTCTTGACGCTCTCTATAAATATAGGCCCTTTTGGGACTGTTTAGAGCTATTGTTTACCTTGCTATACTGCTGTCTTTGAGCTTCAAACACATAGACCTGATCCTTGAGCATTTTAAGAGCAAAACCAATAGGATTAGATTGCCATAAATCAAACCCTAGTGCATTTAGCCATATTCTTAGAGTGTTTCGATTGTGAGCATCATTCCTTGAGTGTTGTTTGATTAGGTTAGTGGTTAGGCCAATCCACCTTGAGTGTTTTGTGACAAGGTGATTTGGTTCGAACTTGTAGACCCGTTCCTTGTGGAATAGAACGGAGCACACCCGATTTGGTGATTGCGAAACTCCCGGAGACGTACGACTAAGGCTAGCCCTTTCCTAGCGGGTCGGAACTCCGTGATCACATCGTGTGTCATTTCTCTCTCTCTCGTTTATCTATTTACAATATTTGTGTTTGTTTATTTGTGCATTGGGTGAACAAATTGTTGAATTGAACCAAAAATTGACCAAACCGGTTTAGGATTTGGAAATTGTGCCTATGCACCCCCTTCTAGGCTTATTATTAGGGACAATAACTTTCAATACCACAGAGAGTGCATCTATTTGGTAAACACCATCCTCTTTTTTGCTGATTGTCCAAAGTGGCAATTTTATTTTGGAACATCATCCAGAGAAAAATCTTAAATCTTGGTGGGATCCTCAATTTCCAAATCCTAGGTAGTGGAGAGGTATAATAAGGATGGCAAGTGGCAAGGCTATAAACTGAACTGGTGGAAAAGACACCTGATCTATCTAGCTTCCAGAGAGCTTCATCTGAACTATTCATTGACAAATTAGATAGAGCAGGTGTTACTGTGTGCAAGAGTAAGTTCAATTGGTGTACAGCAATTAGAGAAGTGGGGAGTAGAGATGAGAAGAAATAGTGAACATTATGGAGATTAGAGTAAAAATGATGTAGAGAGATGAACTTGTCCATGGCAAAGGAGTATAAGTCAAGAAAACCGAACTGTAGAATCTGAGAGGCCCAGTTGTGATGCCAGAACAATATTTTTTTCCATCAGAAGGTAGAAAAGTTAAACCCACTTGGAAAAAGGTGAGTGAGATGCTTGAGATTGTTGGTTAACTTACTATGCAGGGGGTAAGAAGAGAGAGGTGTAACCTGCAGAGTAAGAGCCAGTGGCTTCCAAAGAGAGTAAGTAGTAGAAGACCATTTCCATAACCATTTGGCCAGTAGAGCATCATTAAAAGCTGAAAGATTCACAACTCCAAGACCCCCAACCTTCTTTAGTTTTATCACACAACTCCAGGAGATCAAAACTAACTTTCTTCTGTCAGTATGGGCCCCATGCCAAAGGAAACTCCTTCTCACAGAATCTATCATTTTGATTACCCAGGAAGGCCGTTTGAAGACAGACATGAAGTAGGTGGGTAAAGATGATAGGCATGAGTTAATGAGTACCACCCTACCAGTAATAGACAGAAGAGAGGCAGACCAACCTTGAAGCTTAGTAGTGAACTTGTTTAACAAAGCATGGAAATCAGCTCCAACTAAGGGTTTGTCTGATATAGGCAGTCCCAAGTAAATCAAAGAAAAGGAGGAGATTCTGCAACTTAAGACAGTAGCCAAAGAATGAGAAATTGAGCCAGTACAGTTTAAAGTTAACAGATCTGATTTACCAGAGTTGATGGTTAACCCAGAAACACTAGCAAAAACATTGAACACAATCTTCAAGAAAGTAGCTTGTTGCAAGGTAGGCTTGAAGAAGAACAAAACATCAACAGCATAAAAAATTGAGGAGAACATGTTCAATAATGGTATTGGAATTGCTCCCAGTCTGTTCAATTTAGTCACCCTTCTAGAGAGAAAGTCAAAAGCAAGGATAAATAAATGAGGAGAAAGGAAATCTCCTTGTCTCACACCTCTTCTAAGTAAAATTTTCTTACCAGCAACACCATTTAGAACCACTCTAGATGCTCCCCGAAGTACACATCCAAGAACAGTAGAAATGAATTTTTGTGTGAAACCCAAAGCAACCAATATTTTTGAAAGGAAGCTCCAGCTGATATTATCAAAAGCTTTGTGAATATCAGCTTTGAAGATAGCCAAGGGAGTTTTAGACTTGGAGCAGAGATGAATGATCTCTTGAGCATAAGTGAAATTCTCAGTGATTGCTCAGTTTATTTATTATGGTTCATAATTTAGATGTTCAATTATGCTTTAATTGCTAATTTGGTAAATTTTATTAGTTAAAATACTAATTATGTTATGAATATTATTTACACTTCGAGGAGCTTAACAAATATTTTTGTTTTTATTCTTATCTTATGTTTAAATGACGTTTTGTAAGATTTGACATGTTGAAAGACAATAATAGAAGTCGAATTCATATTTCAGGTTTATATAGAGCATGTCTTCCTACTGATCGAAATAATCTGATAGCATATGATATTATTATTATGGTTTTTAATTGAAGTTTATTTTCTAAATTGGATATAATTGTTTTAGATTTTTTTGGGATGAGACAAATTCGCGTATCTTCACGAGTTGGTTTGATACAGGTTAAGATACAAAATAAAAGAATTCTCAATAAAAAATACAAATTTGAATTTAGTTGGTTGCAGGTTGGACCTTTTTTATCTGAACTTGACTCTATTATATTTTTATGGACTTTTTGACATTTTTTTCCTACCTTACAGGTGAAGTGAGTGAACAGAAGGACACGGATTTAGATCCTACAATAAAGTTGCTCCTAGAACAAGTGTCAAAAATAATGGATGAACTTGTTAGGCATGTTAGAAATATTATCAATACAATTTTCATCAAGTTATCTATCAAGGAGTCTTTCGACAACTCGCGCCTTCATTCCCTCAGTGACTTTGAATGCACGGTGCAAGAATTTGTGAGAAATTGTGAAGTCCCAAAAATGCACTTGAAGGGATATTTAGATGCTTTGAATGAAGCTTTGGTTATTGCAAAATATATTAAATCGATTATAGAAGGTATTGTATCTGGAGTGAGAAAATTGAATGGAACGGTACGAATTTGCCAGGAGCCTCTGCATGCACTGACTATGCCCAGTTGTTGTAGGATTTTTTCTTAAGACTTTAATTTTTTTTTTATATTTTTCTTGTTTTTGAGAAAAAAATAACTTACTCTTTTCCTTTGCTTTTTTTGATATAAATTAACATGAGTTCTTGCTGAATATTTGTAGGTTGTATAATGTCTGGGGATATTAGCAAATTGCTTCATCAATCAAAAAAAGGTACTAGTTTGTTTGCCTTTCGTGGTGCGCCAGCTTTGGATTTTTATTGCTTGTATGGAAGCTTGAAACATAGCCTATCCTTCCTTTCAGGGGAAAAAATAAAATAAAATACACTGAAACTCTGTAAGCACCTTTAGCTTCCATATGTTAGTTTATGTTGTTGGTTCAGATTTTGTCCATGATCTGTTATACAGCAAAAGGCATTTTGAGTCTACCATTCTTGGTGCAAGATACCATGCAATAAAATTTTCAGATACAATTTATAATACTCCCATACTTGAAGTGGCTATTTTGCTCATAATAAGCTTAATAAAATTTAGGAAATAATAAAGCTGCAGGCCTGCATTTAGTCACACTGTCATACCAAAAGTCTGCGACTGTCCCTCACCAACTCTAAAAGGGCATTCAATATTCTGGCTCAAAAGCAAAACAATTTTTTTGTTTTAAAAATGATTAGGCGCACGTGCCTCTTTTGAGATTTATTATTATTGGTCATTTTCTGTTTATCGGTCGCTAAACCCTGTTATTGAATGGCTACTGTTCATTTTCAAATTTTTCTACTTTGTGTGTGCCAGCAGTGTTCTTTTTTCATTATATGCACTTTTACATAGTTGTGGAGATTAATATATTGTGCGTCTTATCTTATGCTATGCTTACTAGGTATCTTGTGTTAAATACAAAATTAATCGCAAGATGGTAAGCTTAAGTTGTTTTAGGCATGCAAGTAATTCCAAAGATAGCTTAAATTTTGAGTACTTCAGTAGAGTTCATTTTGCATGTTTAATTGTTCAACAATAAGAAAGTTGAATTTTCCTTTGACATTTTTTGTGCCATTTGCCCTAGATGTATTAGTCGAATCGATTGTCATTTGATTTCAAAGAATTACCCAGAGACATCATATTGTTTATGTTGCGGAAATTAAATTAATATTTGTAAATTATCAGGTACAGATGCAAAGCCCAACTGTTTATGTAAGAGAGAAGGAAAAATGACGGCTCACAATGCAGAAGGTAGTGGTAATGCAAAAACTTTGTTGGACATATATTGATAAAACTCAGGGATATTGGATATTCCAATTTAAATAGCAAATTGGACAAGGAAGAGATCCAATTACTTGAGATATATATTGAAAAATGCTGCATCATCAGTGGACTTTTTTCTTTTCTGCCATCACATATGTGCGACAATCAGAGTCGCAGTATGTGAAATCCCCAGGTTTGTGTTTCGTTATATTTGGCACTGGCTAGGCGTCTTTAATAATTCTGGTCATATTTTGATATTTGATCTTCAGTTTTATGGCTGCCATGCATTTCTACCTGTACCAGACCTAAGTTGCCCATAATACGTAGAAGTTGAACAAATGACATTCTGGTGTTTCAAATTTTCAATATCTACTAATACCATAGAGCTAACAGAAATGGAAATGTAATCTGTTTTTGTCATCATTTGCTATTTTGACCAGTTCTGGTCCTGTGCTTACTTATGTGCAGGTCTTTCTTTATTAGAATGTGTCAAATAATACATTTTTTTAAAGATAAATCGGGGTCAAGCCTCCCAATTTATTTTTAAATTAAATGTCTATAAAAGACCCTCCCACTCAAGTTTCGAACCTGCGACTTTTTACTTAAGATACATTGCTCTTTGCCACTGACCAAGAGCTGGTTCTCAATGTCAAATAATACATTTGTTTGTATAATTTTAATTAATCTTAGTCTCTGTTTCAGATGAAGTTCAAAGAAAATCCGAAGAGATTAGGAAGATGTCTGACTTTCATATGTAGAATAAAACAAAGAAATACCGTGCAATCTGGTTTGATTTGTTTTGTTGCATTAGTCTTGTGAGTTCCTGCAAACTTGGTCTGCTGAACCACGCTGACGCAGAGCTGGACGTACCATGTCAAGCCATCAAATCTGATTCTGTTTTAGGGCCATCTAAACCGGGAGGTGCTCTAGGCAACCAAATTTTCACTTGGAGCAACAGTTAAAGAAAATATTGTGGACAAATATGCCCTCAATGTCAATGAACTTCTCAACTAAAATTTCTGATATACATACAAACCCTAGCGGCTAAAACCAATGGATTTGAGATTGATCCGGTCTCCTACATGCTAAAACATAATTACTCTTAAATTTAATTTATTCGTGCGCTATTAATGGAAAAGGTATTTCACTTGACCTACATTTTTTATCAAAAATATACATATTGAGAGTGGATTCCATCAAATTGATTTGACTAGACTCTGGGTTCAATCTTGTCAAATCTCATTTTTGAAAGATCAAATGATCGATCCAAACCATTCAATATGATCTTTATATTGAAATCTTCGTGCATACTAAATTTTTTATATATGTTTTTAATTTCTAAGTGTTTTTTTTACTTTTAAAACTTTAGTTTTTGAAATATTTAGAACAAATTAGATTAAGGATTTTCTAAAATTCTAAAATAATAGCAAAAAAAATTAGAAAAATGTAAAATTTTGTCTGCAAAGAAATTTCAATATGGAGATAATATTGAATGGTTTGGATATGTCATTTGAACTTTTGAAATTGAAATTTGACGGGGAGAGCGGATTCAAAAAATTCGGTTTGACCGGACTCCCGGTTAACCCTGTCACATTTCAACTTTGAAAGTTCAAATAACAGATCCAAACTATTTAATATGATCTCCACGCAATAAATAAAAATACTTAGACCGTAATGTAGTACAATGCATGGAAAGAAAATCATTTTCTCATAAATAGAAACACGCTTTGTACCAAGTAGGATCTCTTGCATGAAATGCACGTTCATCCAATTAGTAACAATTGTAATTAGAAAATAAGTTCAACGGATATTTATGCTCCGACTTTGAATTCTTTTAATTCAATTCTAAGAGTGAGTTGCGGTTAGGCCAGTCAATTGTACCGCTAGTCACGTGCTGCCGTTTCGTATAACCAAAACGGAACGAATAATGACACCAGTTTTTATTTCGTTTCGATAACGGAACGGCAAACAAAATGGATAGTGGAATGAAATAGCACATACCCTTCACTGAAATTGTATATTTTGTACATGCCGTTTAATGAAACGGTTAACGGAATACCGAAATTGTGCCCTTTCGTTAGGGGCACGGTAAACGGAACACCCTGTTCCGTTGCCACTTACTACGTTTGACAGCCCTAGTTGCGGTACATAAAAGTTTGAAGGTACTTGGTTTTAAATGAGTGACTTGTGGAAATTTCCGTGCAAAATAATTTCAAGAGAACAGATTGAAATTTTCTCCCGAACTCTCCTTTATATACACATCCATGCTTCTAGGTTTCGTTGTAGAATTACAAAATACATTATTTCTTGCTTGCACCAAATTAATCTTCAGAGCAGAGGGAAAAGGAGCGAACTGAATTGAAATTGAATATTTATAAGATTATTGAAATGGGGAAGAGAGTGATTCTAGTGCAAGTTGTTTCGCTAGTTCTGGTGATCTCATGCAGTTTGGCAATGTGCACGGCACGGCCTCCGAATGAGCAGAAGTGGGCCCAGGTGCCGAGCCTGCTTCTGGAGGTCCTCCCAAAAGGAAGCCCACCGTCTGAACCCACTAACTGCAGTAGTAGCCAAACCGGCGGGGTCTGCCCGCCACCCGGAAGGTGATCAGGAAATTATAAGGAAACCTCAATCTGATGAAACGTAGGTCATAGATATATAGTATATTCGAGTTTAATTGGAATAATTAGTTGAAGGCTAGTAGATTGAGCAAAGATAAATAGGGATGATTTATTATGTCATACGTATACAGGTTATATAGAAGCATAGTCTCTTATGTTTTATTTCTTCATGCGTTGTAATATTTTTCTAAAATAATGAAAATTAATAAAGAAATATTTTTCTTGACAAAGTGAAGCAACAATAATATGTTTTATGGACTTCTATAAGCTGATATATGATCAATGTCTGGTCTAGTTCCTTGCAAGAGCTTTATGGCCCACAATACATTAATTACTCTTAAACCATCATCTCCTATAGCTTGCGATTCTCTCTCTCTGTCATCGCTTACAGCAATTTTGTCCTTAACAACCGATAGAGGATCGATCACTTAATATGGAGATCCACTAGTGCATATACAGACATTACTTAATTCTTGCACTCTGATGTTGCAAGTGCAGTCTGGATGGCCTTATCTCTGCACTTCAACTTGAACTAACGTTTTCAACTGGGATTCCCTACTTCAATTCTGGTTACCAGTAGACTTCCTGCAATTGAATCAGATAGAAGCCTCTAGGCTATCATCTGTTTTGTAGTATTATAGGAGCTGTGGAAGATGAGAAATAGAAATTAAATATTCTCTGATAAGTCACCAGATCTAAATGAAACAGTCACTCAGTTAGATATCCGAAGATGGATTTCAACTCTACTGAAAGAAAATGTCACTGTTAATTCTGTTTTTCCATGTAAGTATTGTTCTTTAAAAACTCACAATTTTATTCATGTAATATTTTCTTGTAATATTTATCTTTAATTAATAAATTCTGCTTGTTTGGCTTTTTCCCAAATAGCCTTAAAAAAACACAAATTAAAATAGTGGCAGTCTTTTTCTTGATATTTCGATTTTTAAAAATACAAAAAACAAAGGTTAGATGCAAAAATTTTCAAAAAAAATAAAAATAAAAAACCAAGGCCGTTTTATTCTTCTTCATAAGAAATGTACCCAAAAAAAAAACTTTATACTTCTGTCTATGAAAATTGATACTTTTCGTGTGCATTACAGAAGATCAGAGTTACACTAAAATATTATAAAATGTCACGTGGGTATTGTTTAGTTTTTCAATTTTAAATATTAGTAAAGATAGTGAAAATAGGCATGTAAATATTGACACGTTTTAACGTTTCACCTAGCCCAGTGAAACATTAAACGGAGCCCAAAATTCTTATGTTTGGACCGGTGAAACTTAAGTGAAAATGGGCCTGAATTTTCGTTTAAACGTTTGAATGTTTTCTTAATGAATTTTGTGTTGTTTAAACAGGTGAAACATTAAACGGAAGCAAAAAATACTTACGTTTACTAAGGTGAAACGTAAACGTTACAAAAGAAAAATTATGTCTCTTAAACGAAACATTAAATGTAAGAGGCTATTTACGTTAACAACGTAAACGTTTGACAGGTCTAGTGACAAAGGACTTTTTTCTTAGAATATTTTCTTATTCAACAGCGAAGACTTTGCAACGTCACCAAATGGCAAAAGTTGTTTGCTGCATACATAACTAAATAGAATTAATTTCGTAATTTTTTGTATTGATGGAATAATCAAATCAAACTATTATTGTTGATGTGCGAAACACATAGTACTCTCCTCTGAATTCTGATACTCTGTGAAACAGGGGACTTTGACCTAGCTATACCTGTTGATTTAGTCAGACAATATAAAGGGACAACATAATCAAAGTAAGTACCTTTGCCTTGTTAAGGAAACAATAGAAAATAAAATTAGAAAAAAAAACTACAACTCACAAAATTGTAAAGTTATGATTTCAGCCAGAAGCGTATAATTAACCAAATTTCAATACTGCAACAGGTAGCTAGTACTTTTAATTAATAGTACATGCAATGCATAAAGAATTGCCGTACATTAAGTTGTATAATTATATAAATAAAAAATAAACAATTAGATCAATAATTAATGTAACAATTACAATATGAAGATATGAATGTGGCCTTCTAATGAATTGACGATTATTCCACAAGTAGAGAAAACACAAATCGGTACGGATTGACTTGAGACAGACTACAGACTTGGTTATTTCTCTAGTGTTGTGTCCTGCGACTCACGCAACACAAATTCAATAAACCTTAAGACCCGTAACATATATAGTCAAGTGGAGAGACCAATTCATTACACATTACATACCATACGCTCTTTTTCTGGTTCCTAAATCCTAACTTGTGTTGCAACCTCTTACGGGTAAAACTCGTGTTAAATCAATTCCTAATGACAAATTTAATTGAGCAAGAAATCAGTAAATTTACACAACGGAACTTTGAATTCAATTCAAGTTGTTAGTTCAGTTGTACTTGCCTGTAAATTACTTTCTCAGAGTGACCAGAGCAAGTTCTGTTGCACAGATAAAATATGATATTCGTAAGATAACTGAAAAGCTGACATGCACAAGTTAATTTCCATCGATATTTCACGAATCAGATTTGAACTGCAAGCTAATTTCCACCTATATTCGACCATAATAGATTTGAAACTGTCCAAATATTCATATATATGCACCTCCTATGATAACCAAATCTTCGCAGACTCATGTGCGTAGGGGTGCATAACGTCTAAAACGACCACGAAAATGGTCAGTTGCGTTAACGTTTCGTTTTGGACACGAAATTGACTACCATTTGCGTTAACCGTTTTAAGATGGACGAAACCGTTTCAAGCTTTCATTAACCGTTTTTTTTTTGAAATGCAACCAAAATCTTTAACCGTTTCGTTTCGTTTTGGATGAAACGAAACGAAAGAACAGTTAAAACGGTCACCGTTTTCACCCCGACATGTGCGCTGGTGAAAGAACTGATATGAACAGAAATGGAAAAGAAAGAGAGCAGAAGTGGGCCTTAGACCGTAAGCCTTTTCCTGGAGTTGCTGCCTCAGAACATCCCTTCATCAACGAGAAATGGATGAAGCAGCAACCAACCTGGCAACTTTTCTGCGCCGTCGCATTGATGATGTTGGAAGGATGCAATATACATATTTTATAATTATTATATACAACGATAGACATGAATCTTTGTAATTTTGTGTGTGTGTATAGTTCATAATTTAACGAAATTTCATTCAAAGAATTAATAGGACACATTACTTCAGTGTTCCTTTGTTGGTATACTATTCACTTCTCTTGAGAAAATTTATCTAACCATATAATGTTGCCTTAATGCAATAATACATTCCTAAACAAATACAGTGTATTAATTTGATCCGTACCTGTTGAATTCAATTCAATCTAAGTCTTCAGTAGAATTACCCATAAAGCTTCTTATAATGACAGCAAGACAATAAAAGCAATCTTACAGAAAATAGGAAAGTATTCTTTTGAGACTTTGACGCATGACATGTGGTATTTTGCATGTAAAATCTAGACCAGGTCCAATTACAAGTAATCGCAGTGGAATTTAATTTCCAAATTCTTTCCTTATACGCATGGTTCAAAAACTCGCCCGATTCCGATTCAACTCGGCCGAGTCGGATCGGGCTCGGCGGGAGACGATCCGATTTTGAGGGTTTTGGAACGGAATCGGTTGAGCTCCACCATTAATGGCGTTCGCCAAAGGAGAAAGGTGAAGGGGGTGTGGGGGTACCCGGATCCTCTGCAGCCTAAAAAAGGACTGCTCCAAGCAGTCCTTTCTCTTTTTTTTTAATATTTAAAAATTTAAAAATTTAAATGGAGAATTCAAACCGTTGATCTTGTTAAATTTTATCGGCGATGCGTTTTCATATAAGTTTTATAAAATTTGAGGTAGATTTGATACTTTATTAAGTGACCAAATTATGAACGTATTAGAATTAATCTAACCATATTCGTTTATTTTTTTACCACTTGATCTAGTATCAAATCAACTTCAAATTTTATAAAACTTATATGAAAACGCATCGCCGGTAAAATTTAACAAGATCAACGGTTTGGATTCTCCATTTAAATTTTAAAATTTTTAAATATTAAAAAAAAAAGAGAAAGGACTGCTCCAAGCAGTCCTTTTTTGGGCTGCTGAGGATCCGGGTGCGGATGTGGGGAATGTCTGTCTGAGGCGGCTAGGGGCGACGGAGGCACGTTGGAGGTCCGTGGGATGGGCAACGAGGCGGTTGCTGCTCTATTATTTCGTACTTCCGTCCCCTTTGCTTCAGCGCACGAGAAGAGGGGAAGTTGGTGGGATCAGGTAAGAGGGAGAGGAGGAGAAGTGTCGAACTGGACCTGTCTATTCCCTCTTTTATTAATTGATTAATGATCCAACGGTCCATATTTTTTAAAGATTAATTCTATTTGATAACAACATAAAGCTTGGTCTAAAATCTGGTCTCAGAATATTAAGAAAGAAACAAATTCTATACTTCACGATCTTATCTGATGAATTGAGATATTTTGAAAAATGTGTGTTAATTAAAATTTTATTTTAATACAAATAATATTTTATTAATCATGAAATTTCAATTTAATTGGTTTTCAAAATTATTTTTAGTAAAATTTTGAGAGGTCATGGCCAGTAAATAATCATATTTATTTTATATTTTAGTTTATATTATACTTTTAATGTTTTATTTATTAACTTATTTTTTTTAAAATTATTTCGTAACTTTTTTATTTTTCTTTTAATTCAAAACTAACGTGCACGTTATTTAAGAAGTGAAATATTTTATAAACTAAGTGATAATTGATTGAAAAATCGTTCCAAAAAACATAAAAATTGATAATTTAGTTCTCTATAATTTTAACTTATATATTATGGTGCTTAAACAAATGTATCTTCCTTCAAAAAATATTTTTTTATTTTTTCTGATTTTTAAGATATTAAAAATGATTATTTATGAAAATCCGAGTTTTCGATCCGACTCACCCGAGTTTTTCCGAGTCATCCGATTCGACTCCTTTGATAAACATTCCGAGTCCGAATCCGATTCCGATTCCAAGTTTTAGAACCATGCTTATACGTCCCCTGAATTTAGTACAAGCTGGCAAATCATCTCCTACCCAAAAAAAATCTTGCGGGAAGTTTAAAAAAATAAAAATAAAAAAAAACAGTGCCAGAGAGGAAAACAAGATGGTGACAAGAGCATCTGTATATCAAGTTACTCTAATTATTCTAGTAATCTCATGTTGCTGGGCTATGTGTGCATGGCTCGGCCTCTGAGTGAGCAGAAATGGACTGTCATGCGGGACTTACTTTTCAAAGTGCTGCCGAAAGGAGGCAACCCACCGTCGATACCAAACCAATGCATCCATTCCGTTCCTGGCAAACTATCCCCAGGGAATTGAAGAGGATGAATAAGTTGCGAATTCACGAATCAAAAGTATATAGTTCGAGAAATAGATAGCAGTATAAAATAGATACAAGTTATTATTTTTAGAATTGAATAAATTAAGCAGTTATGCAGCTTGCTGCTGGTATTGATTAATTATAAGAACCTTATAGACAGTTTAACACATTTGTTTGTTTATTCATATTCCGGTTTGTAATTGAACTGTTGTCATACATTTTGGTTTTCTTATGAGAAGATTTTGTGAATTGACGGTAACATTAGAAACTTCCGACCCATCCAACCCATCTTTTACAAGATTTTGATGTAGTTCGGTTATATATGAGCTTAGACTTTAGCAAACTGGTTACTTAGATTGGATTGTAAAATTTTCTCAAAAAATATGTACTTCGAATTATTCAAAGAATGTAACTCACAAAACGCAATCGTTAATGATACTAGTTGCTACATACAATTTAAAACCAGGTTAATAAGTGCAATCAAAATTTTCTACAATCAAGTAATTACTAGCAAAAAAATAAAATAAAATAGCAAAAAGCGCTTGCCCCTCTTTTTTTTTTTCCCCCACACGTCTCTCTCCCCTTCCCTCCCTAGCGCCCTTAATTATGAAAAAAAAAATAAAACGTATTTTAGTTCACTTTATTTTAGATTGGCAGTTCTCCATCAGAACCCCATTCAAATACTGTAAAAAAAAACGTTACAAACCTATAAAAAAAAAGTGGTGTTGATGCGTTTCCACGTGCCTGAAAACGATACTAGATCTATACGTCGAGCTTTCGCTCGACGATATTGGATGTTAATGTAAACAATATATGAAAAGTTGTGCCGTTAACTTTTTTAAGTCGATAACTGATTTTGAATAAATGGTTTAACGGAAAGTATCTTGTTTTTAAAGTATATTTTCTATATAAGATAACATAATCATGACAATAAAAAAGCAAAAACTGAAATAATAAAGTCTTTTCATATATGGTTTAGTTTTCAACATGATCGAATTAATTTCATGCCAATATATACCTTCATATTCTTTCAACATAATGGAGTTGCATGCTAAAATGATTGGTATTCCATTAATTAGAGTTTGTTTCAAGCTATTCAATGTTTTTACGGAATCAATAAAAGTCTTCCCACGAAACAAAATCAATTGTATAGCCTTTAGATAAAAGTAAATATAGAGTTCAAAATAATAAAGATATGTGTCTTAAAATAATAAATTAATTTTAAATATAAAATACATGGTATATGTTTAAATTTAAAGTGTGAAAATTATAAAATAAATTATACATATCTTAGAACTTAATGTTGATGAACTATAAAATAGTTTAAGTGATAGTTATGTTGACATTATTAAAGTAAAAGATATTTCATCAGTTAGATATACAATTTGGATTAGTTTAGGCTTCCCTTTTACCATTATGTTTTTTACAGAAGAAAACTCATAAATCCTTCCCATGGCATCTACATTAATTTGAAATGTGCAAATATTAAACTATACATAACTGACAATAATGATAATTGATATTGCTAAAAGATATTATAAAATATAAAAATTAGATTTAATTAAAATTTTTAAAAAAATATAAACATTACTTAATAAGTAAATTGTAATTAAGAAATATAATTTTAAATTTATATGATTGTACAAATTTAAACAAATTGGTGTACCTATAGGCCGCGTCAAATCAGTAATATTTGTTCCAATATTTTCAAAAAACTTGAAATCAAAGTAATACGTGGATATGACAAAGAGATTTGATGGCAAAAAAGTTACATAAATATTTTTAAAAAAAATCAATCGAAAACTTGCGGAGAACTATACGATAGCCTCCTCTAATATGTTCAACGCTGAATCGTGCAATCTCGCACATGGCACCTTCTGTAAGATCATTTTGAATCTGTTGATACTATCCAATATATATCAACAACACCTTGTATAACACCTCCCTGTATACCAAAATAAAAATCTTTCAGTAAAGAAACTGAATATTTTAACAAATATTATTGTTAAGTTCATTGATTTAAATATTTTCAAATTTATATATGTCATAAAGTTGTTGGTCCAAATGCATAAATATGAGAACTATGTTGGCAGCAAATTCTTGTCGCATATTTGAAATAGAAATGATGTAGAAATTTTAGTGTGGTGTCAAATTTAAAAACTTCTTTTAATGTAAGCATGAAATTTATAAAAAAAAATTACCTTACTATCTAGTAGAACGAAATTCATACCTCATGTATTTCCTATCTTCGAATTTGTTGTGGGCCAAATTTTCATGACCTGTGCACTTATGACGCCTAGATTTCTATTTGAGAGCGATGCGATATCTATTATGTTTGTCATTTTATAAATATGAAATGATTGATGAAAATTTGAAATAAGGAGCACTATTTATAGGTAAAATGTTGGCATCTTTTGGTGGAGGATGCATCCATTCGATTGCAACCTTTAGTGAGACATCCCTTAAATGACACATTTTGGTGTCTTTGTTAAGATATACACATTTTCATTTGCACCCTTTAAAGCATCCATTCGATTGCACCCTTTGTTAAGACATTTTTTAAATGACACCATATGGTCTATATGCCAAGATATGCACATTTTTTATCGCACCCTTTAAAGCAGCCGTTCGATTACACCTTTTGGCAAGACATCATTAAATGACACCGTATAGTCTCTATGTTAAAGTAGGCACATTTTCATTCGTATTTTTTGGGGTCATCCTGGATTGCACCCTTTAGTGAGACATCTCTTAAATGACACCCTTTGGTTTCTTTGTCAAGATATGCACATTTTCATTTGCATCCTTTAAAGCATCCATTCGATTGCACCCTTTATCAAGACATTTTTTAAATGACACCATATGGTCTATATGCTAAGATATGCACATTTTTTATCGTACCCTTTAGAACAACCGCTTAATTACATCTTTTAGCGAGACATAATTAAATGACACCATATGGCCTCTATGTTAAAATAGACACCTTTTCATTCGCATCTCTTGGGGCATCCACGCAAATTTATTATATGTAAGATTAATTGCATGTCCTTGTTGCCTCAATATATAGCTGGCAAATCAAACATGTACTTTTCTATTCTTAAATTTTAGTTCTTATATTTGTTTTCCATTTATACTAGTTCAGAACTGTTCTTATAATTATTTATGTGACTGAGCGTTAATTCATTTTAAAGGTTTGAAGTTAGAGATTATCTATTTATCTTAGGCTGACGGGAATAGGTCTCTATTTTACTGCCTCCCTCTTCATTTGTTCAGAAAGGTCTCTCTATTTGACTAGTTTTCAGCGGTAGGAAACCGTAGGATCCTCTACCTTGTGAGGAATTAATTCCTGATTAATGGAACCAGCGCGAATCTACATCATTTATTTTTTATCCAACAGGCAGATCGTTACCACACAATATAACTGGACAAATATCCCGTCCGATCGAATTTCGATGGTTAAAATTTACAGACCGCACGAATTCGATATTAATTACAGGACACCCATAATTAATCGGACGGTTCTGATGAACCACTGCAGTGCAGTAGTAAGGCTGCCAATGAAACCTGTTTACCCACTTATCCTACCCGTACCGTATTCAATAAGATGGGTATGAGTAAGATTTTATTTTCGTTAGACTAACAGGTATGGGTATATGGGTAATGAAAATTTTTCGTTAACTTAACGGGTACGGGTAATGGCTATTTCATACCCATTATCTAACGGATAAATTTTTACGAACATATATGTATATATAATCATGTAAATAGCATATTTCATAAGATCTGGTATTAGTTTTGATCTACATCGAAATTTATTTATGTTGATGAAAAAATTAATTTGCACTCTATTATATTATAATTTATAATTTGTTATATAGATTTATTGAATGTCAATTGACATGAGAATAAATGGGAGCGCATTCTCTGGATGGTTGTATTCAACCATCCAGTGGACGTCTTTCGATCCGAGCCGTCTGATTTAATCTCAACGGTTAGATTTTTTCGGGCATATCAATCCTGGTATCATGCACGGGGCATTCATGTCCATTGAGATTAAATCGGACGGCTGAGATCGAAACCATCCACTGGATGGCCATCCAGAGGATGTGATTCCGAGAATAAATTGCATGATTTTGTTATATGTAAAATATTATCTATATATTTATTTGATACAATTTATTTAGCAGCACTGCCGCAGATATAGTCCCAATATAACTTTCCGCCTTTCTGAGATCACTACGCCATTTTTTGTTATTAGTACCGGTTAAATATAGATTATTAGTACCAGTTGTCAAGCGGTACTAATAATAGGGGTGCTAAAGATAATTAAAAACCGGTACTAAAAAGTCGATGTTCAAAACGCACTGGAAATCGCGGCAAAAAAGGCGGAGACCTTTAGTACCGATTTTTAACTAAAAACCGGTACTAAAGATCTCCGCCTTTTTTTTTAATATTTACTATCTTTAGTATCGGTTTTTTGTTAAAAACCGGTACTAGAGATCATTATAAAAAAAAATTATTTCTGGGACTAGCGCCCTTTTTTGCTAGCCATCAATTAATACCGATATACCAGTCGGTATATATACGCATCACATACAATAATACATATCAAATTTAATCAACACAAATCAATAGAAATCCTAATTAAGGTTTAGGATTTATTTTGGTTTAATACAAATCCTAGACAATTAACACAAATTAATACAAATGAGAGGGAGATCGATGTGCCTTACATAAATGAGCAGTGATAGCAGTGAGAAGTAGAGGCGGCAGCGAGAGCAGATTGAGGTGAGAGGAGTAGAGGCAGCAATAGAGAGAGAGAAGTGAGAGGAGAGGTGGCGCAGTAGAAAGGGAGAGGCAATGGAGATGGAGAGGCAGTCGAGAGAAGAGGGAGAGGCGCGCGCAGTGTAGAGGGAGAGGCAATGGAGACGGTGAGGCAGTCAAGAGAAGAGGGAGAGACGCTTAGGTTTTGGAAGAGAAATGGGAGAGGCAGTGTAGAGGAGGAGTACTTAGAAAATTTCGTGCGAAGATATAAGCTGAGTCAAGGGTTTTGGCGGTAGAAACCAAAAAAAAAAAAATTTGAATTAATCTTTAGTACCGATTTTTCTAAAAAACCGGTACTAAAGATACTATTTTTAGTACCGGTTTTTAATAAAAAACCGGTGCTAAAGGGTATTAAAAAAAAATCAAAATTCTGTCTATTTTTAGTACCAGTTTTTTATTAAAAATCGATACTAAAAATAGTATCTTTAGTACCGGTTTTTCTACAATGAAGCTATTTCTTCCAAGCATGCGGCGGATTTGATTTCCGCCATGAAGGAAGTGCTTTGTTCATTGGAAAGAAATCACACTTGGACTCTTGTGAAGCCACCTAGTGGTAAGAAGATTGTGGATTGCAAGTGGGTTTTTAAGAAAAAGATGGATGGCTCAAGTTCGGAAAGTTTTCGGTATAAGACGAGACTTGTAGCTAAGGGTTATAGCTAAGTTCAAGGAGTGGACTTCAATGAGGTTTTCTCTCCCGTGGTGAAGCATACCTCAATTCGGATTTTGCTCTCTTTAGTGGCAATGAAGGATATGAAGTTGGAACAATTAGATGTGAAAACGGCCTTCTTGCATGGTGATTTGGAAGAGAAAATTTATATGAAGCAACCGGAGGGTTTTTAGGTTGCGGGAAAGGAAGACCATGTGTGTTTGTTGAAGAAGTCCTTTTATGACCTCAAGCAATCACCTCGGTAATGGTACAAGAAGTTTGACTCTTTCATGGTTAGTATAAATTTCTCCCGCTCTAATTATGATAGTGTTAGGAAGTCTTTTTTTTGAATTTTTATGCTAATTAACCAATTAATAAGCCAACCAAACGACTTAGACCACGAAGGATCTAGTCCAAGCATTCACACACAAAGAGATTGAGAATAGGAAGGTACCTCTCCTTGTATCGCAACAATGAGGCTCGAATCCGGCGATGTCGAGGTTGTGCGCACCACCACGCGTGTCTCGGCCTCAAGTCCACCAAGGTATTAACCAAAACCTCGATCTATGCTAGTAGATGAGAGGTTAAGCCTAATCCCTTCATTTCCTTTGCCTTAATTAACTATTTAATTGGATGGAGGCAAGAGGTGCTCAACACATGAGCTTCAGAGAGCAATGGTGGAGAGGAAAAATTCTGAAATTTTTTCTTTAATTTTCGTCCAAAATATTAGGGAGAGAGAAAAGGGCAAGGTGGCTAGAGTTTTGGCTCCCAAAGTGGTCCTTTTATAGACCAACCACTCTCCCAAATAGTTGTAACTAATTTACAACTATGTCATCACTAGGGCAGCCATAAAATGGGTCTAAATGGGTTTCATCAATTATTTAATTGGTCCTCTAATTCAATTAATTAGTGGCCCAATTAATTGCTCTCAAATTGGACATTTAATTTAGCATTTAAATATATGCCCGTTAGCTTAAATTAATTACTTTAATTAATTCATGTTGAACAAATTAATTATCAACACTTTGATAATTATTTAAGGATTAGAATATGCATTAATTTATTTCTATATAATCCGTTTGACTTAATTAATTAATTATGACGGTTCGCAACAGTACATAATTAATCAGTCAACATATCATATTGTTGCATTCCTTAATACAACCAAATAAATAATGCACGCATGGTCAAAACCTATTTGTGTGATCCTTTGAGGATTTATGCTCTGTTGGACATGGAAAATAAATCGCTATTTATTTCCAATAATCATAAGCGGTATCTAGCAACACGTTATGATTCCCAATTCGCATAAATAGTGTACTGCTACAATATTTTAATCCTGCATAAGAAATAATAGTATTTCCTTGTCTGATTCTTATGTCACATGATATCATCGTATAATCCAAGATAAGAATGTGTCATTCTTGCAGATTATACGTTTCTTGATCTAGAGATGACTGTATCAGTTGCTAGCAAACAATCCATCTCCATCAAGGGGCCCAAACAGATATCATCGCTCACTAAGTAAATTATTGAGGGAGATACGGTTTTCTTGATGAACAACTTTTCCCCGCACAATTCAAGAGAACATAAATAAAGTCCGTATAGCAGCCCTTATCAGGAATCAACGGTAGACGATATTTATTGAACCTATCCTCATGTGGAAAAGCTGAACCATCTCAAACTTAGAATCAAACTCAAATGAAATAAATAATGACACATAACACAATCCATATATTTATTTCATTGGGTCGTGTCCTGTACTATGTTTCATAACATACACATATGCAATTAAGTTGGCAACTCCTTACCTATGATTTGTAGAACTTAATCATCACTTAACTTGCATACTAATCTTATTCGATAATTAATATTCCTTGTTAATTATCAAGATTATGGACTTTTTAGATTTATTATTGTCATTTATTATAAATGAAACACAGAGATCCACGATTCAGATCCTCAACCTGAATGATCTGTCAATAAATAAATCAAGGAATAACTGATCAAATATAATCAATAACATAAACCATAGAAGTAGCCTTTTAACGATTGGCTTTTAGGACATATCTCTAACAGATAGTTGTGTTTATTTCAAGAAGTTGGGTAGTGGGAATTTTATATATTTGTTGCTCTATGTTGATTGCGGCCTCCAATATGGATGAAATTGTGAGGTTGAAAGAGCAACTTGGTTCGGCATTTGAGATGAAAGATTTAAGGACCGCCAAAAGGATCCCTGGAATGGAGATTACAAGAGATCGGTCCAATCGAAAACTCTTTCTCTCTCAAAAGGAATTTGCCGGAAATGTTATTCGCCGATTTGGCATGGAGAAAGCGAAGGTTGTTTCAACTCTTCTTGCGGCGCATTTCATGCTTTCGACCTCTTTGTGCCCAAAGTCCGATCATGAGAAGAGCTATATGGAAAAGGTTCCATATTCAAGTGCGGTTGGGAGTCTCATGTACTTGATGGTGTGTACTCGACCCGACATAGCTCAAACCGTTAGTGTAGTAAGTAGGTATCTCTCTTGTCCCGAAAAAGAGCATTGGGAAGCGGTGAAGTGGATCTTCCGCTATTTGAAAGGTACCATTAATTCTCACTTAGAATTTGGAAATGGAAATATGACACTAACGGGTTATGTAGATGCGAATTTTGCGGGTGATTTGGATAAGAGGAGGTCTTTGACGGGGTACACTTTTACCCTTGGTGGATGTGCAATTAGTTGGAAGTCTACACTTCAATCCACCATTGCACTCTCTAGCACCGAAGCCGAATACATGACAATTACGGAGGCTATCAAGGAGGCTCTTTGGCTCAAGGCGTTTGTTGGTGAGATTTCTTCTCTTGATGGTCCTATACCGGTATTTTGTGATAATCAAAGTGCCGTTCATTTGACAAAGGATCGTATGTTTCATGAGAGGACCAAGCATATTGATATCCGGTACCACTTTGTGCGAGATGTGGTTTCGAAAGGGAAGGTTGTTGTCAAGAAGATAGGTACCGAATCGAATCCGGCCGATATGCTCACTAAGGGTTTGTTTTTAGTTTATTTTTAGTATGACACTAGTTCATTACTAGTGTAGGTTAATTTGTATTTTGAGTTATGGTTAGTTTGTTTTTTATGCAATTTGGCTCAATGTGGAGATTGTTATAGTCGTGACCCAAATTGTTAGGTCCAATGGGCTCCGTGTATTTCTTTTGCTCTAATGTAATATAAAGAATATTGTTTGAATAGAATTTTCTAGACCTTTTACTGATCATCTCTCTCTGGTTGCTCTTTGACTCTCTCTACGTTTCCCTCTTGCTTCTCAAATTCCATCTCAAATTCAAGAAAAATCATAACATATATATTTCTGTTTTGTGTTACCACATATTTAGGCTGGATTGAACTTTTGGGTTTTACAAACCATTTTTTTGTACATTCAACATATTGTAGTTAGTTGACATTGTAAATTTTATTATCTAACAATACACAATTCATTTCTTACGATTCAAAAACTCAAAACATGTGAGTCGATACGATTTGAAAGACAAAAAGAGATCTTTTTGTCATATCGGTTGGTCATCAAGTCACTAGTATCTTACGATACACGATTTGTATCTTCTGAGTAAATATGATTTGGAAGACATAAACGGCGTATCTTGTTGTTGTGTTGGTAGATCATCAAATAACTCTCAGTTAACTATTAGTTTATTTATTATGGTTCATAATTTAGATGTTCAATTATGCTTTAATTGCTAATTTGGTAAATTTTATTAGTTAAAATACTAATTATGTTATGAATATTATTTACACTTCGAGGAGCTTAACAAATATTTTTGTTTTTATTCTTATCTTATGTTTAAATGACGTTTTGTAAGATTATTTGACATGTTGAAAGTCGACAATAATAGAAGTCGAATTCATATTTCAGGTTTATATAGAGCATGTCTTCCTACTGATCGAAATAATCTGATAGCATATGATATTATTATTATGGTTTTTAATTGAAGTTTATTTTCTAAATTGGATATAATTGTTTTAGATTTTTTTGGGATGAGACAAATTCGCGTATCTTCACGAGTTGGATTGATACAGGTTAAGATACAAAATAAAAGAATTCTCAATAAAAAATACAAATTTGAATTTAGTTGGTTGCAGGTTGGACCTTTTTTATCTGAACTTGACTCTATTATATTTTTATGGACTTTTTGACATTTTTTTCCTACCTTACAGGTGAAGTGGGTGAACAGAAGGACACGGATTTAGATCCTACAATAAAGTTGCTCCTAGAACAAGTGTCAAAAAAAATGGATGAACTTGTTAGGCATGTTAGAAATATTATCAATACAATTTTCATCAAGTTATCTATCAAGGAGTCTTTCGACAACTCGCGCCTTCATTCCCTCAGTGACTTTGAATGCACGGTGCAAGAATTTGTGAGAAATTGTGAAGTCCCAAAAATGCACTTGAAGGGATATTTAGATGCTTTGAATGAAGCTTTGGTTATTGCAAAATATATTAAATCGATTATAGAAGGTATTGTATCTGGAGTGAGAAAATTGAATGGAGCGGTACGAATTTGCCAGGAGCCTCTGCATGCACTGACTATGCCCAGTTGTTGTAGGATTTTTTCTTAAGACTTTAATTTTTTTTTTATATTTTTCTTGTTTTTGAGAAAAAAATAACTTACTCTTTTCCTTTGCTTTTTTTGATATAAATTAACATGAGTTCTTGCTGAATATTTGTAGGTTGTATAATGTCTGGGGATATTAGCAAATTGCTTCATCAATCAAAAAAAGGTACTAGTTTGTTTGCCTTTCGTGGTGCGCCAGCTTTGGATTTTTATTGCTTGTATGGAAGCTTGAAACATAGCCTATCCTTCCTTTCAGGGGAAAAAATAAAATAAAATACACTGAAACTCTGTAAGCACCTTTAGCTTCCATATGTTAG
Organism: Rhynchospora breviuscula; assembly: GCA_027562975.1. NCBI lineage: Eukaryota > Viridiplantae > Streptophyta > Magnoliopsida > Poales > Cyperaceae > Rhynchospora > Rhynchospora breviuscula. Next base: position 47,622,954 of record CM050399.1, read on the forward strand.
TTTATGTTGTTGGTTCAGATTTTGTCCATGATCTGTTATACAGCAAAAGGCATTTTGAGTCTACCATTCTTGGTGCAAGATACCATGCAATAAAATTTTCAGATACAATTTATAATACTCCCATACTTGAAGTGGCTATTTTGCTCATAATAAGCTTAATAAAATTTAGGAAATAATAAAGCTGCAGGCCTGCATTTAGTCACACTGTCATACCAAAAGTCTGCGACTGTCCCTCACCAACTCTAAAAGGGCATTCAATATTCTGGCTCAAAAGCAAAACAATTTTTTTATTTTAAAAATGATTAGGCGCACGTGCCTCTTTTGAGATTTATTATTATTGGTCATTTTCTGTTTATCGGTCGCTAAACCCTGTTATTGAATGGCTACTGTTCATTTTCAAATTTTTCTACTTTGTGTGTGCCAGCAGTGTTCTTTTTTCATTATATGCACTTTTACATAGTTGTGGAGATTAATATATTGTGCGTCTTATCTTATGCTATGCTTACTAGGTATCTTGTGTTAAATACAAAATTAATCGCAAGATGGTAAGCTTAAGTTTTTTTAGGCATGCAAGTAATTCCAAAGATAGCTTAAATTTTGAGTACTTCAGTAGAGTTCATTTTGCATGTTTAATTGTTCAACAATAAGAAAGTTGAATTTTCCTTTGACATTTTTTGTGCCATTTGCCCTAGATGTATTAGTCGAATCGATTGTCATTTGATTTCAAAGAATTACCCAGAGACATCATATTGTTTATGTTGCGGAAATTAAATTAATATTTGTAAATTATCAGGTACAGATGCAAAGCCCAACTGTTTATGTAAGAGAGAAGGAAAAATGACGGCTCACAATGCAGAAGGTAGTGGTAATGCAAAAACTTTGTTGGACATATATTGATAAAACTCAGGGATATTGGATATTCCAATTTAAATAGCAAATTGGACAAGGAAGAGATCCAATTACTTGAGATATATATTGAAAAATGCTGCATCATCAGTGGACTTTTTTCTTTTCTGCCATCACATATGTGCGACAATCAGAGTCGCAGTATGTGAAATCCCCAGGTTTGTGTTTCGTTATATTTGGCACTGGCTAGGCGTCTTTAATAATTCTGGTCATATTTTGATATTTGATCTTCAGTTTTATGGCTGCCATGCATTTCTACCTGTACCAGACCTAAGTTGCCCATAATACGTAGAAGTTGAACAAATGACATTCTGGTGTTTCAAATTTTCAATATCTACTAATACCATAGAGCTAACAGAAATGGAAATGTAATCTGTTTTTGTCATCATTTGCTATTTTGACCAGTTCTGGTCCTGTGCTTACTTATGTGCAGGTCTTTCTTTATTAGAATGTGTCAAATAATACATTTTTTTAAAGATAAATCGGGGTCAAGCCTCCCAATTTATTTTTAAATTAAATGTCTATAAAAGACCCTCCCACTCAAGTTTCGAACATGCGACTTTTTACTTAAGATACATTGCTCTTTGCCACTGACCAAGAGCTGGTTCTCAATGTCAAATAATACATTTGTTTGTATAATTTTAATTAATCTTAGTCTCTGTTTCAGATGAAGTTCAAAGAAAATCCGAAGAGATTAGGAAGATGTCTGACTTTCATATGTAGAATAAAACAAAGAAATACCGTGCAATCTGGTTTGATTTGTTTTGTTGCCACTACGTCAAAAATGATTTTTAAAACCGCCACTTCAACATCGGTTTTTTCAAAATCCGGTTTTAAAAACAACCAGTGATATTTTTTATATTGTCAGATATTTTTTTAGAACCAAAAACCGGTCTTAAAGAGTTGCCAAAAAAAATTTGAAAATTCAGTTTTTTTTTAGGACCGGTTTTTATAAAAAACCGGTCTTAAAAATGAAGGTATTAGAACCGGTTTTTTATAAAAAACCAATCCTAAAGAAAACTGAATTTTTGGTTTTTTCTGCAACTCTTTAGGACCGGTTTTTTTCTAAAAACCGGTCCTAATACTTCCATTTTTAAGACCGGTTTTTTATAAAAAATCGGTCCTAAAGAAAACTGGATTTTTGGTTTTTCTGTAACTCTTTAGGACCGGTTTTTTTTTAAAACCGGTCCTAATACTTCCATTTTTAAGACCGGTTTTTTATAAAAAACTGATCCTAAAGAAAAATGAATTTTTGGATTTTTCTGCAACTCTTTAGGACCGGTTTTTTCTAAAAACCGGTCCTAATACTTCCATTTTTAAGACCGGTTTTTTATAAAAAACCGGTCCTAAAGAAATCTGAATTTTCATTTAAAACTACTCTCATTTCTTATCTCTTCTCTAAAATTGTTAAGTCCGAAACCTCTCTTTAAACCCTTCTCTCTGCGCCTCTACTCTCCTCTGCGCCACTCCACTGCCTCATCTCTCCACCTCTACTCTCCTCTCTCATCTGCGCCACTCCACTGCCTCCGCTCTCCGCCTCTACTCTTCTCTGCGCCAACCTTCAAGTACTACCACCACTGTCCCTCTCTCTCTCACCTCTACTCTTCCCCTTCGAGCACCACTGCCTCTACTCACCTTCGAGCACTGCCTCATGTCCTTCGAGCACTGGCTCATCTCCTTCGAGCACTGCCACCACCGCCTCTCTCTCATCTCTAGTATGCCTCTTCGAGCACTACTGCCCCTCTCTCCAAGAGTCTCACCACTGCCTCACCACAGTCCCTCGACTGCACCTCCGACAGCTAGCACCTCTGAGGTAATTTCGAGTCCCTTTGAGTTGAATTGAGATGATTTTTGTTTTGATCTGAAAATTGATGTGAATTAGATCTGAAAATTGATGGTTATTGTTTCAAGTCCCTCTGACTCCCTCTGAATTAGAATTGATGCATCATACCTTATTAAGAATTTTGAGAATTACAATTTTTTATGAATTTTGAGATATTTAGAATTGTTATTTTTATTTTGATAATTAATTATGTGATATATGTACGATTGCTGTGTTGCAATATTGCATAAATATTATGGCTAGCAAAAATGGGGCTAGCCTAAAATAAAAAAAATATTTTTTTTTATTTAAAACTGATTTTTAAGACCGGTTTTTTAGCTTAAAAACCGGTTCTAAAGATGCGCTACTTTTTGAATTCAGATTATGATTGATTTTTAGCACCGCATTTTTAACACCGGTTTCTTATTTGTTTTTAACACCACATATTATTAGCACCATCCTCTAACCGGTTTTAAAGATTACTATTTAACCGGTTTTAAAGAGAAAATATGGCGTAGTGGTGCATTAGTCTTGTGAGTTCCTGCAAACTTGGTCTGCTGAACCACGCTGACGCAGAGCTGGACGTACCATGTCAAGCCATCAAATCTGATTCTGTTTTAGGGCCATCTAAACCAGGAGGTGCTCTAGGAACCAAATTTTCACTTGGAGCAACAGTTAAAGAAAACCAATGGATCTGAACTTCTCAACTAAATTTTCTGATATACATACAAACCCTAGCGGCTAAAACCAATGGATTTGAGATTGATCCGGTCTCCTACATGCTAAAACATAATTACTCTTAAATTTAATTTATTCGTGCGCTATTAATGGAAAAGGTATTTCACTTGACCTACATTTTTTATCAAAAATATACATATTGAGAGTGGATTCCATCAAATTGATTTGACTAGACTCTGGGTTCAATCTTGTCAAATCTCATTTTTGAAAGATCAAATGATCGATCCAAACCATTCAATATGATCTTTATATTGAAATCTTCGTGCATACTAAATTTTTTATATATTTTTTTAATTTCTAAGTGTTTTTTTTACTTTTAAAACTTTAGTTTTTGAAATATTTAGAACAAATTAGATTAAGGATTTTCTAAAATTCTAAAATAATAGCAAAAAAATTAGAAAAATGTAAAATTTTGTCTGCAAAGAAATTTCAATATGGAGATAATATTGAATGGTTTGGATATGTCATTTGAACTTTTGAAATTGAAATTTGACGGGGAGAGCGGATTCAAAAAATTCGGTTTGACCGGACTCCCGGTTAACCCTGTCACATTTCAACTTTGAAAGTTCAAATAACAGATCCAAACTATTTAATATGATCTCCACGCAATAAATAAAAATACTTAGACCGTAATGTAGTACAATGCATGGAAAGAAAATCATTTTCTCATAAATAGAAACACGCTTTGTACCAAGTAGGATCTCTTGCATGAAATGCACGTTCATCCAATTAGTAACAATTGTAATTAGAAAATAAGTTCAACGGATATTTATGCTCCGACTTTGAATTCTTTTAATTCAATTCTAAGAGTGAGTTGCGGTTAGGCCAGTCAATTGTACCGCTAGTCACGTGCTGCCGTTTCGTATAACCAAAACGGAACGAATAATGACACCAGTTTTTATTTCGTTTCGATAACGGAACGGCAAACAAAATGGATAGTGGAATGAAATAGCACATACCCTTCACTGAAATTGTATATTTTGTACATGCCGTTTAATGAAACGGTTAACGGAATACCGAAATTGTGCCCTTTCGTTAGGGGCACGGTAAACGGAACACCCTGTTCCGTTGCCACTTACTACGTTTGACAGCCCTAGTTGCGGTACATAAAAGTTTGAAGGTACTTGGTTTTAAATGAGTGACTTGTGGAAATTTCCGTGCAAAATAATTTCAAGAGAACAGATTGAAATTTTCTCCCGAACTCTCCTTTATATACACATCCATGCTTCTAGGTTTCGTTGTAGAATTACAAAATACATTATTTCTTGCTTGCACCAAATTAATCTTCAGAGCAGAGGGAAAAGGAGCGAACTGAATTGAAATTGAATATTTATAAGTTTATTGAAATGGGGAAGAGAGTGATTCTAGTGCAAGTTGTTTTGCTAGTTCTGGTGATCTCATGCAGTTTGGCAATGTGCACGGCACGGCCTCCGAATGAGCAGAAGTGGGCCCAGGTGCCGAGCCTGCTTCTGGAGGTCCTCCCAAAAGGAAGCCCACCGTCTGAACCCACTAACTGCAGTAGTAGCCAAACCGGCGGGGTCTGCCCGCCACCCGGAAGGTGATCAGGAAATTATAAGGAAACCTCAATCTGATGAAACGTAGGTCATAGATATATAGTATATTCGAGTTTAATTGGAATAATTAGTTGAAGGCTAGTAGATTGAGCAAAGATAAATAGGGATGATTTATTATGTCATACGTATACAGGTTATATAGAAGCATAGTCTCTTATGTTTTATTTCTTCATGCGTTGTAATATTTTTCTAAAATAATGAAAATTAATAAAGCAATATTTTTCTTGACAAAGTGAAGCAACAATAATATGTTTTATGGACTTCTATAAGCTGATATATGATCAATGTCTGGTCTAGTTCCTTGCAAGAGCTTTATGGCCCACAATACATTAATTACTCTTAAACCATCATCTCCTATAGCTTGCGATTCTCTCTCTCTGTCATCGCTTACAGCAATTTTGTCCTTAACAACCGATAGAGGATCGATCACTTAATATGGAGATCCACTAGTGCATATACAGACATTACTTAATTCTTGCACTCTGATGTTGCAAGTGCAGTCTGGATGGCCTTATCTCTGCACTTCAACTTGAACTTACGTTTTCAACTGGGATTCCCTACTTCAATTCTGGTTACCAGTAGACTTCCTGCAATTGAATCAGATAGAAGCCTCTAGGCTATCATCTGTTTTGTAGTATTATAGGAGCTGTGGAAGATGAGAAATAGAAATTAAATATTCTCTGATAAGTCACCAGATCTAAATGAAACAGTCACTCAGTTAGATATCCGAAGATGGATTTCAACTCTACTGAAAGAAAATGTCACTGTTAATTCTGTTTTTCCATGTAAGTATTGTTCTTTAAAAACTCACAATTTTATTCATGTAATATTTTCTTGTAATATTTATCTTTAATTAATAAATTCTGCTTGTTTGGCTTTTTCCCAAATAGCCTTAAAAAAACACAAATTAAAATAGTGGCAGTCTTTTTCTTGATATTTCGATTTTTAAAAATACAAAAAACAAAGGTTAGATGCAAAAATTTTCAAAAAAAATAAAAATAAAAAACCAAGGCCGTTTTATTCTTCTTCATAAGAAATGTACCCAAAAAAAAAACTTTATACTTCTGTCTATGAAAATTGATACTTTTCGTGTGCATTACAGAAGATCAGAGTTACACTAAAATATTATAAAATGTCACGTGGGTATTGTTTAGTTTTTCAATTTTAAATATTAGTAAAGATAGTGAAAATAGGCATGTAAATATTGACACGTTTTAACGTTTCACCTAGCCCAGTGAAACATTAAACGGAGCCCAAAATTCTTATGTTTGGACCGGTGAAACTTAAGTGAAAATGGGCCTGAATTTTCGTTTAAACGTTTGAATGTTTTCTTAATGAATTTTGTGTTGTTTAAACAGGTGAAACATTAAACGGAAGCAAAAAATACTTACGTTTACTAAGGTGAAACGTAAACGTTACAAAAAAAAAATTATGTCTCTTAAACGAAACATTAAATGTAAGAGGCTATTTACGTTAACAACGTAAACGTTTGACAGGTCTAGTGACAAAGGACTTTTTTCTTAGAATATTTTCTTATTCAACAGCGAAGACTTTGCAACGTCACCAAATGGCAAAAGTTGTTTGCTGCATATATAACTAAATAGAATTAATTTCGTAATTTTTTGTATTGATGGAATAATCAAATCAAACTATTATTGTTGATGTGCGAAACACATAGTACTCTCCTCTGAATTCTGATACTCTGTGAAACAGGGGACTTTGACCTAGCTATACCTGTTGATTTAGTCAGACAATATAAAGGGACAACATAATCAAAGTAAGTACCTTTGCCTTGTTAAGGAAACAATAGAAAATAAAATTAGAAAAAAAAACTACAACTCACAAAATTGTAAAGTTATGATTTCAGCCAGAAGCGTATAATTAACCAAATTTCAATACTGCAACAGGTAGCTAGTACTTTTAATTAATAGTACATGCAATGCATAAAGAATTGCCGTACATTAAGTTGTATAATTATATAAATAAAAAATAAACAATTAGATCAATAATTAATGTAACAATTACAATATGAAGATATGAATGTGGCCTTCTAATGAATTGACGATTATTCCACAAGTAGAGAAAACACAAATCGGTACGGATTGACTTGAGACAGACTACAGACTTGGTTATTTCTCTAGTGTTGTGTCCTGCGACTCACGCAACACAAATTCAATAAACCTTAAGACCCGTAACATATATAGTCAAGTGGAGAGACCAATTCATTACACATTACATACCATACGCTCTTTTTCTGGTTCCTAAATCCTAACTTGTGTTGCAACCTCTTACGGGTAAAACTCGTGTTAAATCAATTCCTAATGACAAATTTAATTGAGCAAGAAATCAGTAAATTTACACAACGGAACTTTGAATTCAATTCAAGTTGTTAGTTCAGTTGTACTTGCCTGTAAATTACTTTCTCAGAGTGACCAGAGCAAGTTCTGTTGCACAGATAAAATATGATATTCGTAAGATAACTGAAAAGCTGACATGCACAAGTTAATTTCCATCGATATTTCACGAATCAGATTTGAACTGCAAGCTAATTTCCACCTATATTCGACCATAATAGATTTGAAACTGTCCAAATATTCATATATATGCACCTCCTATGATAACCAAATCTTCGCAGACTCATGTGCGTAGGGGTGCATAACGTCTAAAACGACCACGAAAATGGTCAGTTGCGTTAACGTTTCGTTTTGGACACGAAATTGACTACCATTTGCGTTAACCGTTTTAAGATGGACGAAACCGTTTCAAGCTTTCATTAACCGTTTTTTTTTTTTAAATGCAACCAAAATCTTTAACCGTTTCGTTTCGTTTTGGATGAAACGAAACGAAAGAACAGTTAAAACAGTCACCGTTTTCACCCCTACATGTGCGCTGGTGAAAGAACTGATATGAACAGAAATGGAAAAGAAAGAGAGCAGAAGTGGGCCTTAGACCGTAAGCCTTTTCCTGGAGTTGCTGCCTCAGAACATCCCTTCATCAACGAGAAATGGATGAAGCAGCAACCAACCTGGCAACTTTTCTGCGCCGTCGCATTGATGATGTTGGAAGGATGCAATATACATATTTTATAATTATTATATACAACGATAGACATGAATCTTTGTAATTTTGTGTGTGTGTATAGTTCATAATTTAACGAAATTTCATTCAAAGAATTAATAGGACACATTACTTCAGTGTTCCTTTGTTGGTATACTATTCACTTCTCTTGAGAAAATTTATCTAACCATATAATGTTGCCTTAATGCAATAATACATTCCTAAACAAATACAGTGTATTAATTTGATCCGTACCTGTTGAATTCAATTCAATCTAAGTCTTCAGTAGAATTACCCATAAAGCTTCTTATAATGACAGCAAGACAATAAAAGCAATCTTACAGAAAATAGGAAAGTATTCTTTTGAGACTTTGACGCATGACATGTGGTATTTTGCATGTAAAATCTAGACCAGGTCCAATTACAAGTAAACGCAGTGGAATTTAATTTCCAAATTCTTTCCTTATACGCATGGTTCAAAAACTCGCCCGATTCCGATTCAACTCGGCCGAGTCGGATCGGGCTCGGCGGGAGACGATCCGATTTTGAGGGTTTTGGAACGGAATCGGTTGAGCTCCACCATTAATGGCGTTCGCCAAAGGAGAAAGGTGAAGGGGGTGTGGGGGTACCCGGATCCTCTGCAGCCTAAAAAAGGACTGCTCCAAGCAGTCCTTTCTCTTTTTTTTTAATATTTAAAAATTTAAAAATTTAAATGGAGAATTCAAACCGTTGATCTTGTTAAATTTTATCGGCGATGCGTTTTCATATAAGTTTTATAAAATTTGAGGTAGATTTGATACTTTATTAAGTGACCAAATTATGAACGTATTAGAATTAATCTAACCATATTCGTTTATTTTTTTACCACTTGATCTAGTATCAAATCAACTTCAAATTTTATAAAACTTATATGAAAACGCATCGCCGGTAAAATTTAACAAGATCAACGGTTTGGATTCTCCATTTAAATTTTAAAATTTTTAAATATTAAAAAAAAAAGAGAAAGGACTGCTCCAAGCAGTCCTTTTTTGGGCTGCTGAGGATCCGGGTGCGGATGTGGGGAATGTCTGTCTGAGGCGGCTAGGGGCGACGGAGGCACGTTGGAGGTCCGTGGGATGGGCAACGAGGCGGTTGCTGCTCTATTATTTCGTACTTCCGTCCCCTTTGCTTCAGCGCACGAGAAGAGGGGAAGTTGGTGGGATCAGGTAAGAGGGAGAGGAGGAGAAGTGTCGAACTGGACCTGTCTATTCCCTCTTTTATTAATTGATTAATGATCCAACGGTCCATATTTTTTAAAGATTAATTCTATTTGATAACAACATAAAGCTTGGTCTAAAATCTGGTCTCAGAATATTAAGAAAGAAACAAATTCTATACTTCACGATCTTATCTGATGAATTGAGATATTTTGAAAAATGTGTGTTAATTAAAATTTTATTTTAATACAAATAATATTTTATTAATCATGAAATTTCAATTTAATTGGTTTTCAAAATTATTTTTAGTAAAATTTTGAGAGGTCATGGCCAGTAAATAATCATATTTATTTTATATTTTAGTTTATATTATACTTTTAATGTTTTATTTATTAACTTATTTTTTTTAAAATTATTTCGTAACTTTTTTATTTTTCTTTTAATTCAAAACTAACGTGCACGTTATTTAAGAAGTGAAATATTTTATAAACTAAGTGATAATTGATTGAAAAATCGTTCCAAAAAACATAAAAATTGATAATTTAGTTCTCTATAATTTTAACTTATATATTATGGTGCTTAAACAAATGTATCTTCCTTCAAAAAATATTTTTTTATTTTTTCTGATTTTTAAGATATTAAAAATGATTATTTATGAAAATCCGAGTTTTCGATCCGACTCACCCGAGTTTTTCCGAGTCATCCGATTCGACTCCTTTGATAAACATTCCGAGTCCGAATCCGATTCCGATTCCAAGTTTTAGAACCATGCTTATACGTCCCCTGAATTTAGTACAAGCTGGCAAATCATCTCCTACCCAAAAAAAATCTTGCGGGAAGTTTAAAAAAATAAAAATAAAAAAAAACAGTGCCAGAGAGGAAAACAAGATGGTGACAAGAGCATCTGTATATCAAGTTACTCTAATTATTCTAGTAATCTCATGTTGCTGGGCTATGTGTGCATGGCTCGGCCTCTGAGTGAGCAGAAATGGACTGTCATGCGGGACTTACTTTTCAAAGTGCTGCCGAAAGGAGGCAACCCACCGTCGATACCAAACCAATGCATCCATTCCGTTCCTGGCAAACTATCCCCAGGGAATTGAAGAGGATGAATAAGTTGCGAATTCACGAATCAAAAGTATATAGTTCGAGAAATAGATAGCAGTATAAAATAGATACAAGTTATTATTTTTAGAATTGAATAAATTAAGCAGTTATGCAGCTTGCTGCTGGTACTGATTAATTATAAGAACCTTATAGACAGTTTAACACATTTGTTTGTTTATTCATATTCCGGTTTGTAATTGAACTGTTGTCATACATTTTGGTTTTCTTATGAGAAGATTTTGTGAATTGACGGTAACATTAGAAACTTCCGACCCATCCAACCCATCTTTTACAAGATTTTGATGTAGTTCGGTTATATATGAGCTTAGACTTTAGCAAACTGGTTACTTAGATTGGATTGTAAAATTTTCTCAAAAAATATGTACTTCGAATTATTCAAAGAATGTAACTCACAAAACGCAATCGTTAATGATACTAGTTGCTACATACTCTTTAAAACCAGGTTAATAAGTGCAATCAAAATTTTCTACAATCTCGTAATTACTAGCAAAAAAATAAAATAAAATAGCAAAAAGCGCTTGCCCCTCTTTTTTTTTTTCCCCACACGTCTCTCTCCCCTTCCCTCTCTAGCGCCCTTAATTATGAAAAAAAAAATAAAACGTATTTTAGTTCACTTTATTTTAGATTGGCAGTTCTCCATCAGAACCCCATTCAAATACTGTAAAAAAAAAACGTTACAAACCTATAAAAAAAAGGAAAAATTGGATATAACCCCCTCAAATCTTACTTATCCAAATATAACCCCCTACAATCTTCGAAATTGGAAATAACCCCCTATAATCATGTCACTCTTGGATATAAACCCTTTTCATTTATTTAAATAATATTTTAAATAAAAATGTTCATTTTTAAACGTGTATGACTAAATTACCCTTCATCCTTCCAGAGACCATGGTACCTCCCATCTACTCGTCTGTTATTATATCTGCATATATTATTATCACCATTTCATTCCATGTATAATCAACGAAGGGCTGAGATGCATCAGCAATTGTAACGAAAAGACTTTGGTGGTGAGATTTGGTGCGGCAGCTCCTTTTCTTTCGTTCCTTACATTTCATTTATTTTGATATTTGCAAATTTGAATGAGAAAGATGCATCATCAATGCCCAGTACAAAATTCCAAGTAAACTTTCTATAATTACGTTATCTTTGTAAATGCGAGCCTTTGTTTTTAGTTTAGAAATTAAGATGTTTATTACGCATTTGCGAAAGGTTTTTGGAGCAAAGAAACGAGGAAACAGAAGTCCTGAGGTGAGTCTCATAGAGGAGGAAGATGAAGGATATTTTGGTCATATATATTAAAAACTGACATTTTTTATTTATAATATTGTTTAAATAAATGAAAAGGGTTTATATCCAAGGGTGCACTGATTATGGGGAGTTATTTCCAATTTCAATGATTATAGGGGGTTATATCCGGATCAGCAAGATTCGAGGGGGTTATATCCAATTTTGCCTAAAAAAAAAAAGTGGTGTTGATGCGTTTCCACGTGCCTGAAAACGATACTAGATCTATACGTCGAGCTTTCGCTCGACGATATTGGATGTTAATGTAAACAATATATGAAAAGTTGTGCCGTTAATTTTTTTAAGTCGATAACTGATTTTGAATAAATGGTTTAACGGAAAGTATCTTGTTTTTAAAGTATATTTTCTATATAAGATAACATAATCATGACAATAAAAAAGCAAAAACTGAAATAATAAAGTCTTTTCATATATGGTTTAGTTTTCAACATGATCGAATTAATTTCATGCCAATATATACCTTCATATTCTTTCAACATAATAGAGTTGCATGCTAAAATGATTGGTATTCCATTAATTAGAGTTTGTTTCAAGCTATTCAATGTTTTTACGGAATCAATAAAAGTCTTCCCACGAAACAAAATCAATTGTATAGCCTTTAGATAAAAGTAAATATAGAGTTCAAAATAATAAAGATATGTGTCTTAAAATAATAAATTAATTTTAAATATAAAATACATGGTATATGTTTAAATTTAAAGTGTGAAAATTATAAAATAAATTATACATATCTTAGAACTTAATGTTGCTGAACTATAAAATAGTTTAAGTGATAGTTATGTTGACATTATTAAAGTAAAAGATATTTCATCAGTTAGATATACAGTTTGGATTAGTTTAGGCTTCCCTTGTACCATTATGTCTTTTACAGAAGAAAACTCATAAATCCTTCCCATGGTATCTACATTAATTTGAAATGTACAAATATTAAACTATACATAACTGACAATAATGATAATTGATATTGCTAAAAGATATTATAAAATATAAAAATTAGATTTAATTAAATTTTTTTTAAAAATATAAACATTTGTTAATAAGTAAATTGTAATTAAGAAATATAATTTTAAATTTATATGATTGTACAAATTTAAACAAATTGGTGTACCTATAGGCCGCGTCTAATCAGTAATATTTGTTCCAATATTTTCAAAAAACTTGAAATCAAAGTAATACACGGATATGACAAAGAGATTTGATGGCAAAAAAGTTACATAAATATTTTTTAAAAAAATCAATCGAAAACTTGCGGAGAACTATACGATAGCCTCCTCTAATATGTTCAACGTTGAATCGTGCAATCTCGCACATGGCACCTTCTGTAAGATCATTTTGAATATGTTGATACTATCCAATATATATCAACAACACCTTGTATAACACCTCCCTGTATACCAAAATAAAAATCTTTCAGTAAAGAAACTGAATATTTTAAGCAAATATTATTGTTAAGTTCATTGATTTAAATATTTTCAAATTTATATATGTCATAAAGTTGTTGGGCCAAATGCATAAATATGAGAACTATGTTGGCAGCAAATTCTTGTCGCATATTTGAAATAGAAATGATGTAGAAATTTTAGTGTGGTGTCAAATTTAAAAACTTCTTTTAATATAAACATGAAATTTATAAAAAAAAAATTACCTTACTATCTAGTAGAACGAAATTCATACCTCATGTATTTCCTATCTTCGAATTTGTTGTGGGCCAAATTTTCATGACCTGTGCACTTATGACGCCTAGATTTCTATTTGAGAGCGATGCGATATCTATTATGTTTGTCATTTTGTAAATATGAAATGATTGATGAAAATTTGAAATAAGGAGCACTATTTATAGGTAAAATGTTGGCATCTTTTGGTGGAGGATGCATCCATTCGATTGCAACCTTTAGTGAGACATTCCTTAAATGACACCTTTTGGTGTCTTTGTTAAGATATACACATTTTCATTTGCACCCTTTAAAGCATCCATTCGATTGCACCCTTTGTTAAGATATTTTTTAAATGACACCATATGATCTATATGCCAAGATATGCACATTTTTTATCGCACCCTTTAAAGCAGCCGTTCGATTACACCTTTTGGCAAGACATCATTAAATGACACCGTATAGTCTCTATGTTAAAATAGGCACATTTTCATTTGCATTTTTTTGGGTCATCTTGGATTGCACCCTTTAGTGAGACATCTCTTAAATGACACCTTTTGGTTTCCTTGTCAAGATATGCACATTTTCATTTGCATCCTTTAAAGCATCCATTCGATTGCATCCTTTATCAAGACATTTTTTAAATGACACCATATGGTCTATGTGCTAAGATATGTACATTTTTTATCGTACCCTTTAGAACAATCGCTTAATTACATCTTTTGGCGAGACATCCTTAAATGACACCGTATGGTCTCTATGTTAAAATAGACACCTTTTCATTCGCATCTCTTGGGGCATCCACGCAAATTTATTATATGTAAGATTAATTGCATGTCATCGTTGCCTCAATATATAGCTGGCAAATCAAACATTTACTTTTCTATTCTTAAATTTTAGTTCTTATATTTGTTTTCCATTTATACTAGTTCAGAACTGTTCTTATAATTATTTATGTGACTGAGCGTTAATTCATTTTAAAAGTTTGAAGTTAGAGATTATCTATTTATCTTAGGCTGACGGGAATAGGTCTCTATTTTACTGCCTCCCTCTTCATTTGTTCAGAAAGGTCTCTCTATTTGACTAGTTTTCAGCGGTAGGAAACCGTAGGATCCTCTACCTTGTGAGGAATTAATTCCTGATTAATGGACCCAGCGCGAATCTACATCATTTATTTTTTATCCAACAGGCAGATCGTTACCACACAATATAACTGGACAAATATCCCGTCCGATCGAATTTCGATGGTTAAAATTTACAGACAGTACGAATTCGATATTAATTACGGGACACCCATAATTGATCGGACGGTTCTGATGAACCACTGCAGTGCAGTAGTAAGGCTGCCAATGAAACCTGTTTACCCACTTATCCTACCCATACCGTATTCGATAAGATGGGTATGAGTAAGATTTTATTTTCGTTAGACTAACAGGTATGGGTATATGGGTAATGAAAAATTTTCGTTAACTTAACGGGTACAGGTAAGGGCTATTTCATACCCATTATCTAACGGATAAATTTTTACGAACATATATGTATATATAATCATGTAAATAGCATATTTCGTAAGATCTGGTATTAGTTTTGATCTACATCGAAATTTATTTATGTTGATGAAAAAATTAATTTGCACTCTATTATATTATAATTTATAATTAGTTATATAGATTTATTGAATGTCAATTGACATGAGAATAAATTGCATGATTTTGTTATATGTAAAATATTATCTATATATTTATTTGATGCAATTTATTTAGCAGCACTGCCGCAGATATAGTCCCAATATAACTTCCCACCTTTCTGAGATCACTACGCCATTTTTTGTTATTAGTACCGGTTAAATATAGATTATTAGTACCGGTTGTCAAGTGGTACTAATAATAGGGGTGCTAAAGATAATTAAAAACCGGTACTAAAAAGTCGATGTTAAAAACGCATTGGAAATCGCGGCAAAAAAGACGGAGACCTTTAGTACCGATTTTTAACTAAAAACCGGTACTAAAGATCTCCGTCTTTTTTTTTTAATATTTACTATCTTTAGTACCGGTTTTTTATTAAAAACCGGTACTAAAGATCATTATAAAAAAGAAATTTGTTTCTGGGACTAGCGCCCTTTTTTGCTAGCCATCAATTAATACCGATATACCAGTCGGTATATATACGCATCACATACAATAATACATATCAAATTTAATCAACACAAATCAATAGAAATCCTAATTAAGGTTTAGGATTTATTTCGGTTTAATACAAATCCTAGACAATTAACACAAATTAACACAAATGAGAGGGAGATCGATGTGCCTTACACAAATGAGTAGTGATAGCAGTGAGGAGTAGAGGCGGCAGCGAGAGCAGATTGAGGTGAGAGGAGTAGAGGCAGCAATAGAGAGAGAGAAGTGAGAGGAGAGGTGGCGCAGTAGAAAGGGAGAAGCAATGGAGATGGAGAGGCAGTCGAGAGAAGAGGGAGAGGCGCGCGCAGTGTAGAGGGAGAGGCAATGGAGACGGTGAGGCAGTCAAGAGAAGAGGGAGAGGCAGTGGAGAAGGAGAGACGCTTAGATTTTGGAAGAGAAATGGGAGATGCAGTGTAGAGGAGTACTTAGAAAATTTCGTGCGAAGATATAAGCTGAGTCAAGAATTTTGGCGGTAGAAACCAAAAAAAAATTTGAATTAATTTTAGTACCGGTTTTTCTAAAAAATCGGTACTAAAGATACTATTTTTAGTACCGGTTTTTAATAAAAAACCGATGCTAAAGGGTATTAAAAAAAATCAAAATTCTGTTTATCTTTAGTACCGGTTTTTTATTAAAAATCGGTACTAAAAATAGTATCTTTAGTACCAGTTTTTCTAAAAAACCGGTACTAAACAACACAAATCGTTTTTTTAGTGGATGGACGGTCCAGATATGCCGATTAATTATCAAAAGAATTATAAACGATCGCAAAAGAGCACGTCCCTGGGTTTGTTTGCTATTTATTCTTTTTATTTTTTTTTTTTTTTTTGACAAATCACCGAGTCATTAGTAAAGAAAGAAAAGCCATTTCTTTGCCAAATTTTCATCAATCAAGGGTGAGACAAGCTTCATTAAGGTGTGATTTTCCTTTTTAATTGCTAATTATTTTTTTTCTTTTTTTATTGAATGGTGTGGTCGATGATTATGCATTGATAATGAAATAGCTGTTTACGCTTCTATTTTTCCTTTCGAAATTGAAGTTTTCTTTAATTAAAAGCTATGAAAATGGTTTGGTACGTCTAAAAGAATGCACATTATAAAATACAAAAGTATCTATCATTTGACTTGTACAAAACATAACTTTGACCTAGCAATACCTAAAACGCATTCAAGCAAGTCAAAATCCAGCTGTCCAGCAACACTTGATCATTTCAGAGAATCACAAATTCGTTTATTCAAATTTTCCAAGTCCAAACATACCCACATCTAGAGCTGTCAAACATGGTAAGTACGGTACAAAATTTTATTTCGTTAATCATTATGTTCTCGAAACGGCACAGAATTCCATTCCGTTATTCGTTCCACTTAAGAAATTACACATAAAACGGTATAAAAAGAGACAAAACGATTCGAAACGGCACTATTCCTTGTTCCGTTTGTCGTTTCATTATTGAAACGAAATGAAAACTGATGTTATTATTCGTTCCGTTTCGATTATATGTGGAAAGACAGAACGTGATAAACGGTAGGATTGACAGCCCTACCCACATGTGGCTGTGCTTCAAGTAACTTCAAAGGTCCTTGTTAGTTGTTACCAGCTTGTAACCACTTCCTCGCATGGAAAATGTGTAAGACAAAGTACAGTACACGGTAATATAAAATGTGAGTTTCGGTCGTATGCACTTCATTACGTACATCTCGTAAATATTATTCTTTATTATTGAAGAAACTTTTATTTGCTAGATGTATTATATTATAAAACAAAAGATATATACATATAGTATACTTTAATTTGTTGATAGGTTGGTTAATTACTACAATAATATCGGTGGTAATACTAAAATTGCAAGTCGTGAGGCTAAAAACGAGCACATATGAATGGCAATAAAAGTTATATTTCTAATCCATAGAAGAGAGAGGTACAAGACCTGTGGCTGTACAGTTATTTTGTGTTGTATTTCTATTAATTTGGAGGTATATCAGGGAACAATTCTTACCTTTTATATCGAAAAGAAAACTCAAAATTAATACGTGTCATGTTTAACAAAGGAAGCGAGAAAACTAATCCCAAGTACAGAACGGCCAGTTGAGATGCAAAAGCCACTTGTAACAACAAAAAACATATATACGTACCCAAAATATTACTAGCATACAATGCAAATCGACATCAGCACAATATAATGTACCAAAAGTTTAGTATTACAAAAGGAATATGTATCTTAAGGGGAAAAAAATGTAAAAAACCAATGAGGGGTGAGTTTCATGATTATATGTGTCATAGGATAGGACTTAGGAGTCACGCAACACAAAAGTTATGAAAATCCTAAAGCTGTATATGATAGAAAACCTTGGAAAGAAAACCATTACATCAGAGAGAACGCGCTTTGCACTGAATAGTATAGTACAGGTAATGCACGTTCATTCATTTACTAACCAATATCGTGATCAAGATTAAAAAATAAATTCAACAAATATTTATGCTTGACTTTGAATTGAATTCAAAATTTTAAGCTCAGCTGCTCATTAATTAGTCTATTACTGTGAGAGAAATGTAATATCAAATACAAGGAACTCTTTAACACACAAAATGGAGTTGACTTGTGGAAATTTCCATGCAATTAAATTCAAGGGAACAGATTGGATCTTTCTCCAAATTTTTCCTATATATAGACCTCTCTATGCTCCGGTGATTTAGTACAGAATTACAAAGTACATTATTTGTTGTGAACAGATAGCTAGTATAGGGAGCCAAATAAAGATTCATATTAGATCATCAAAATGGTGAAAAGAGTGATGCTACTGCAAGTTGCTGTGCTAGTTCTCGTGATCTCATGCAGCTTGGTGATGTGCACGGAACGGCCTTTGAATGAGAAGTTAGCCCAGGCACAGAGCCTCCTTCTGCAGGTCCTCCAGAAAGGAAGCCCGTCATCTGGACCCTCTAATTGCAGTAGCACTCGGTCTGGAGGGGTTTGTCCGCCACACGGAAGATGATCAGCAGATGTACTAAAACCTAAATACAAAAATTTAGATCATACTATATTTAAGAATTATTGCATTAATTTGTTGAAGAGTAGTAACATAAATTTGGTATATGGCTTTCATTATATATACCATATAGGTTATAGATGCATATTATTTAATTCTCTTTTCTTAAACTAAATTTTGATTTTATTTTGATTTTTTTTAATTTCATGCGTTGTAATGTTTCTGTGTAATGTATAACAAAAAAGCAATAATATGTTGTTCTTGACTTTAGTGGAGCGCAATGTGCTTATTAATGATGAACAAAGTTTTTTTTCTTTTCATGAAATAAAGGATCTTTCCAAGGGATCTACAAAAAAGAAATAATGTGTTTTTTTTTTCTTATGCCTTATAATCAGTAATCCATCTACTTATAAGGGATCTACTTGGATGCCTCACCCGAATAAGAAATAAATTTTACTCGAACAAGTCTTTATTCGTCTCTTTGTTCTAATGGTGGAATAAGAATAAAGAATTGAATAAGCCCTTATTCGAATAAGCACTTATTCGTTGGTCGTTTGGCTCGCACGAATAAGCGCTTATTCAAATAAGTCCTTTATTCGAGCCAAACCAAACACCCCCAATTTTTTTTTTTTGGCAATATATGAAAATACCTACGGGTAATTTATCTAAATAGATAGTTTATTAAAAAAAAAAGAAATTAGTCAAATTACGTATCTTGTTCAACAATGAAGATGCGAACAACACTACGCGAAATTTTGGCTCCTGTAACGGTTAATAAAAGCCCTTAGTAACGGTTTACCTAACGTTACAGTAGCCCCCGTTACAGAAGGTCTAATAACCGTTACAGAAGGTTATCTTCTGTAACGGTTATTACATAATAACCGTTACAGATTGAATTTTAAAAAAAAATTAATTATTGTTCATCTATAACGGTTATTATATAATAACCGTTACAAATTTTCTTTGTTTTTTTTTTATTTGGCCTGTTTCATTGGCTAGCCCATTTTGCTAGCCGTTACCAATTGGTACCAACTGATACCAATCTCAAACAGATAACACACACATATACACATATATCAAACATATCAAAGTAATTAACACATATATATCAAACAAGTCATATATAGCAAAATTAACAAGTAATTATATATAATTAATACATAGAGTTAACAAATGATTACATGAAGTTATTCTAAAATAATACCCTATGCATGAAATCCATAACCTCCGAGACGACTGCGTCAATGTCTTCTTTTGCATATGGTAGTCCAACCGGCTCAATTATCTGCATTTAATCATAAACAAAGTTAAATAATTTTATTAGTTAATAACCTATAAATTAATCCTAAATAGTTGGTATCCTAAACCTTAAACCCTATAATTGAAATAAAAAATCACCTGTGGTATTTCTCCGAGCATTCTCCAAGTATTTATAAAGACCCTCATGTTGAGCATTGTGAAATATCCATATTCTTTGCCGCCCTTTTGTATTGGTCCCTAATTAAGATATTCCAACAAAACAAATAGTTAAAATTGTTGCTAATTTCACCAACCCTAATAATCTTTTAGACCTATATTCGTAAGTTCCGTACCTTAATTCGGTACCAGTCAAATTCTGTTTTTATCTTTGGACTATATTTTCCGATTTCCATTAGGTATTGCTTATATATCCTGCATGCAATACCATTAAATCAGCATAGATAATCTAATTTATAACTTCTCATCATGATTTTTGTTAATTTAGAAGCAGAAACTTACGAAGATATGAATGGCTTAATATATAACTTTGGATTCCTGCGCTCCAAAGAATCAACAAAGTGAATGGTGCGCTTCTCGATATTAACAACAATGAGCACCCAATGACGACTGCAATAGAGATTATTGATTATAAATGAAATTAAAGGAAACTAAAAACTTCTTTTATTAGTATTTTATTGATTATAATAGTTCTTACTCCTGATTATACGGCAAAACAAGATATGAGGATGGATATTGTAAGCATGCCCTCATGAGGTAATCCACCGTAGCAGGTTCTTCGTGTTTGAATTTTCCCTCAGCCAACATCTCTGGATCTAGTACGGTGATGGTATTGGAAGGCAGTTCACCTGTTGAAAGTTCTTCCATCCAATACCTATATTCATTCATAGATATCATACTTCAATATTTTCAGATTGAAATGAATATAGAAAAAAGAAACATTTAAGTTAGAAAATTTATACCAGGAGTAAAACTTGAGGATCGTATAGTTAAGCTCCTCTCTTTTAAAACATTCAACTATATCATCGACATTAACGTTGAACTTAACCTCACCATCGTACGTACCCCAAGGATTGCAATCATGCATCTCGAAATTTTTCTCATCTTCCGGTTGGAGCATCAACAGTTTATATACTGTGAGTTCGGATGGGGTAAGTCCGTCAATAATGTCCTTTTCGAGGAGTGCATCGCGAGTAATACGCGACATTGCACTTGGGACCTTTGGACTCTCCGCCATCTTCTTTGCCATCTGTTTCTTCGCACGTGGCTTTTTTTTTGCTCGTAATCTGCATTCAAGGTCATCATATAGTTAATTAGTCAAGATAAGAGATGTGTGAAATAGATTGTCATAAATTAAATAAAATGATACCTTGTGACATACCTCCACCAGAAATGACGGCCACGCAAATCGCCCTTCAATATTATCGCCTAATTGCTCTTCTGTCCAACCAGGGACTTGCCAGTGGCGAAAATCGTCGCCTACTTTGAGAAGTTGGATATAAACATGTTGATCAGATAAGGGCACACCGTGTACAATCTGACCAACAGTACTCGGAATAATAATTCCCTCGGCCGTCTTAATCCTCTGACTTTGGTTATCAAGGAGGTAGAGATCGCACGGCGTTTCCTTCTGAAATTCGCAAATAAATTCAGATAATCATTGTAGTTACAAATGTAATAAAATTCATTACTTGATAGAAATGACATAATAATATGAACCTGAACACCGCCACTCGGATCTGGAGGCATATAGCTTGAGACGACCGTTCGAAATAACTCTTCGTTTGGCATTCCTGAGTCCACCTCGGCTTCAACGAATTGCTGGGGCGTGAAGAATTGAGGCGGTGTTTGAACCTGCACTCCACTCATGGCCAACCATTCTTTGACCTCCTTAAAAGTTTCTTGTCTCGCTGCATTCCTTATCTCCGCAGAGTTAATTAAATCCAATTTAGCTTTTTTGGTGGCCTGGTTCACCAAATCTAAAATCTGGGCGGGTGTCATGCATCCTTCATGCACATTCTTTCTAACCTTTCTATCATACAAATCTTTCTTCTTGGTCCATGAAGAGGATCCTCTCATTCTACCTGAATGTTCTGGCCTGTCAACTGCCCGACTTAAGACTTCTTGTGGCTGGATTGACCCGGAACTGATTTCGTCAGACAAAGCATGTAATCGACTGAATGCCTCAATAGTCGCCGAATCCGAACTGTGAAATGTGTAACTACCTAGTTAGCAACAAAGAATAATTATTAGTGGTTATAAGAGAGAATTTGTGTTAGCATAAAATATAATCTATGTATGTATTTGTACCTTCTGTCTTCGTTTGACAGGTCGTTCTCATAAAATACCTCTGACTCCTCGGTTCCAATTCTCCGATTGTAATGCTTGTGGAACCGACACCCTCGAAATCACCAGGTATGACAATTTTGTCTGTAGGTTTCCACGAACTCTTTTTTCCTCTATAGCCAGAGGAACACATTCTATGAGGCTCCTTCAATTGCTTTCTCAACTCCTTCGCTTTATTACTTTTTTTCACAAATTCTGCACTTGTCCTCTTATTGTAAAATTCGTCCCATTCTTTTTGTGAGATTGGATGTTTATCGCACGGATTTTTGGGATTGTTTGGATCGGCATTTGTGATGTACTCGTCAGCAATCCTACTCCTATAAGCCCTATGACTGATGCCCATGGCTGTGAGAGTGCTCTTCTTGGTTGTGGCATCTTCCTTGATGTTGAACGTTTTCTGAAAGATAGCCAAACATCAGTTAAGGTTTATACCTAGGCAGTTTAATTAGATGATTGAATTAAATTAAAACTTTATTTATGTACCTTGATGTCCTCCCATAACTCATTCTTCAATTCCTTTGCAACATCGTGGTGCCAGTTATCAATTGTGATTGGTACTCTTGCCCTAGCGAGATACCCGTAATATGATGCGAATTTGGCCACCGACTCTTTATCACCAGTCGGCACTCCTTCATTGTCAAACTTAATCTGAAACTTGTGTCCGGCCGCTTTTAGTTTCCTGAACTCCTCCATTGTCGTCCTACTTTTTTTCTTCGATCCATCAATATCTTGAGTGATCTCTTCATCGCCGGATTCTTCCAAATCCTGTCCAGCTTGTAGGTCTCTATCTTCTCCAGACATATCTATTAACAAATAATTAACAATAACATAGCAGTTGACAATTAAACAAACAAATTCAAACACATTCAATTTCAAATAACATAGCAATTTAATCTCAAATTACATAACAATTGACAATCAAATAAACAAGTTCAATCTCAAATAACATAAAATCTGAAAAACAAACAAGCCAAACATAAAATCGTTCAAACCCCAAACCAAACTCTAAGCCAAACCCTAACACAACAATTACAATTAACAATTAACTATTGCTTGGTTGGCACGAACATTACGCCGGACATAAACTCATTCGATCGGCTTTTTCCCTTTTTGGTTGCTTCCTTCACCTTTCTCCATTACTACCTAATTAAAACATCATAATTAGTATATTTAATTAACCCTAACCATATTATATAATACACAAATTCATACGCAATAATTTAGATAATAATTAATATATTTAAACATAGAGAGATAATCAATTCATAAAAAAGTTCATACACAATAATTCATACAAAGGTTCATACAAAATAACATAGATATAAATAAAACTTCAAATAAACCCAAATCCTAGCCACAACTTAACCCTAATTTAAACCTAATTCTTCTCCTCATTGTTCTCATCTTCCTTATTCTTCTCCTCCTTGTTCTGACTAGATCCCTCAGGGGTCCTTCCACATCCTGGAGGGAAACGACGTACAGCAGAGACGGTCCTTCTCTTGGGAGGCCCGTAAAAAAATGTTTTCACAACCTTGGGCGTTTCGTCGTCCACCTTATCCTTCTCCACCTCCACCACTTTCTGATCCTTCTCCATCTAATTTCAATAGCAATTTTAATTCTTTAACCCATTATCCATAATCAATTCCAATCCATATATATATAATAATTAATTCAATTGCTTGGCAATCCATCTAAACCCCTTCAATTAATTTCATGACAATTCAATAGCAATTCAATAATTAATCAATTCTAATCAATTTCATGATCGACAATTCAATAGCAATTCTATACACACAAATGCATGGCAATTCCAATTAAACTAATCCATCCCAATCAATTTCATGACAATAATTAATCAATTCTAATCAATTTCATGATCGACAATTCAATACCAATTCTAAACACACAAATGCATGGCAATTCCAATTAAACTAATCCATCCCAATCAATTTCATGATCGACAATTCAATAGCAATTCTAAATACACAAATGCATGGCAATTCCAATCAATTTCATGACAATTCAATAATTAATCAATTCTAATCAATTAAACTAATCTAGCATTAATTCAAATTGAGAGAGAGAGTGTGTGTGTGCAAGGTTACCGGCTGTCGGCTGTCGAGTGGAAGGTGCTGTCAAGAGAGGGGAAGTTGCCGTCGATCGACTTTGAGAGACTTGTCGCCGGATCTGTCGACAGTGAGAGAGTGAGCGAGAGTGAGAGAAGAGGGAGAAAATGTGAGAGAGTGAGAGGAGAGGGAGAGAATGAGAGAGAGTGAGAGGACAGGGAGTTACCTGAGAGGAGCTGCCGGAGAGGGAGAGGGAGAGGGGCTGTCGACTTTGAGAGACTTGTCGTCGGATCTGTCGACAGTGAGAGAGTGAGCGAGAGTGAGAGGAGAGGGAGAGAATGTGAGAGAGTGAGAGGAGAGGGAGTTACCTGAGAGGAGCTGCCGGAGAGGGGCTGTCGATCTGTCGGGAGGAGAGAGGCGCGTCGTCTAGGGTTTATCGAGAGAGAGAGAAGAGGGGGGCTGCCGTCGAGGCCTTTAATTCAAATTATAAAGTTAGGTTTAAAAAAAATTTATCAAAAAGCTTCTGTAACGGTTAATATCTAATAACCGTTACAGAAGGTCTAATCTGTAACGGTTATTACATATTAACCGTTACAGAAGGTCTATGTTAATTTTTAACTATTTTTCAGTTTTTCGTTTTTAAATAAATAAAATTCCATAAAATACAAATAAAAATAAACTGAAATGTCCTATTTTGTTGTTTTTCGTTTTTGTAATTTTTTCTGCTATTAAGAAAATGATAAAATTACAATTAAATTAAATAAACTGAAATTTAACAAAATAAAATTACAATTTAAAAAAAATTTAAGAAAATGATAAAACCAACAACCTGCAAAATTAAAAAATTAAAAATATTAATATTAGAAATGAACACATTTTGAATATATGTTAAAATTAACTTAGAATTTTAATGCACATGTGATTATGTAGCTGCTTTCTTTTTTATTACTCGCGTATCGACCCACACGCCTTCGGTGTTATCTGTACGCCGATAACTGATCGATACTGGCTGTGATGTATCGTCGATACCAGTGAAAAATGGAGGTATTTCCTCAAAGTGGTCGTATGCTTCTTCGTCCACGATATTTCCAACACCGACAATACGTCTATTTCCTTAAAGTTAACATTTGTACTTAATAATGTGAACATTTGTACTTAATTAAGTGAACATTTGTACTTAATTAAGTGAACATTTATACTTAATAATGTGAACATTTATATGTAATGAAATGAACATTTATTATGTTTTAAGTGAACATTTACCTGGAAGTACGACATGCCTTATCTTATCCGCCGGATCATGAATGTAGAAAACTTGCATTGCTTGCTTATTTGCAAGTATAAAAGGGTCATCTCGATAAACCCTTTTATTGAAGTCAACAGTTATGAACCCTATTTTGTCTTTTTTGACTCCACCGTGACCGTTGTCGATCCATGCACACTTAAATAAGGGTATCTTGAATTTAAGGTAATGTAGTTCCCAAATCTCATCGATCCACCCGTAATAAGTAGCTGACCTTCCATTATCACTAGATAAAGCTACAACTGTGACTCCACTATTTTGCACAGCACTCTTACCATCTTGTTTCTTTGTGTACCAGGTAAATCCATTCAAGTCATACCCTTGGTACGTCTCGACCACCGCATCAGGACGTCTTGATAACCATTTCACGGTTTCATCGACCTCTATCCCTTCTTTCAACTGTGAGTCTATTTTTTCTTGAAACAATTGGACAAATTTTATTTCATGCTCTATGGTAATCAAGTTTTCAGTGTAAGAAGGGTATTGTTCATGTAACTCGGCCAGATGTTCGTTGATGTAAGGCGCCACAACAGCAAGGTGTTGGAGAACTTTCATATGTGCTTTTGTTCTCGTTTCAAGATCCGGTACATAAGTACTAGCTCCAATTATACATTTTCCTTCAAGTCTACCCTCATGCCGAGACTTTGGAATACCGATTGGTTTTACATCTTCCAAATAATCGGTGTAGTACTCAATAACCTCCTCGGCAACATATCCTTCCACTATGCTTCCTTCGGACTTAGAACGGCTACGAACGAGCCCCTTCAATTGACCTATTGCTCTTTTAAAAAGATACATGTACCGTAGAAATACAGGACCACACATTTTTATCTCCCTAACCAAATGAATGATCAAATGCACCATTGAGTCAAAAAACGACGGCGGAAAATACATCTCGAGCTCACAAAGGGTCAGTACAACACCTTCCTGTAACTTGTCCAAACTATTCGGATCAATCACCTTACAACAAATGGAATTAAAGAAAAAACACAACTTAGTGATGGTTTTCCTCACTTCTTCCTTGAAAATTCCTCGAATTGTGACCGGAAGTAACTGGGTCAGCAAGACGTGATAATCATGTGACTTCATACCAAGTAATTTGTTATCCTTAACACAAACCTTTCTTGATATATTCGAGGAATAACCGGAAGGAACCTTAATAGACTTCAGGCATCCCAACAAGCTTTTTTTCTCTTCCTTTGATAAATTGAATTGTGCTGCAGGTAGCCAAGCTCGGTTTTTACCCTTTTCTTATGCCGCTAGATCTTTCCGGATCCCCATTTGAACCATGTCCTTCCTCGCATTCAGACCATCTTTAGTTTTTCCAACATGCAACCAATCAAAGCTTCACATATGTTCTTGATTATGTGCATCGCATCTAAGCAATGTCTAATCTCCAAACTCTATCAATATTCAAGATCCCAAAATATAGACTTCTTCTTCTACATTTCCTTCGGAATCTCATTTGCAAATTTCTTACCAAATTTTAAATTTATGTCCTTAACCTGCCGATACACTCCTAAACCGGATAACGATATTGAGGCCTTGCCTTTTTCCACATTACCATCAAACATTTCCTTGTCTCGCCGGTAAGGGTGATTGCGGTTCTTAAGAAACCTCTGGTGTCCCAAGTAAACATTTTTCCTACAATTTTTCAGGTAAACAGAATGGGTGTATTCCATGCAAATAGAACAAGCTTTCGCTCCTTTATTCATATACCCCGAAAGATTACCATATGCAGGAAAATCATTGATTGTGCAAAATATCATGTCACAGAGGTTGAACTCAGTTCTAGAGTGTGCATCAAATATTGTCACTCCTTTACGCCACAATTCACCAAGGTCATCTATTAATGGAGCCAAATACACATCAATGTCATTACCTGGTTGTTTAAGACCTGAAATCAATAAGGGCATCATCATGTATCTCATTTTCATGCATAACCATGGAGGAAGATTGTAAATACACAATAAGACCGGCCACGTAGTCTGACGGCTACTCATGTTGCCGTAAGGATTCATTCTGTCCATGCATAAACCCAATCTCAAATTTCTAGGTTCACTGCCGAAATCTTCAAATTTCATGTCTATATTCATCCAATCCGGAGAGTCTGCTGGATGCCTGAGCATGCCATCGTCTTTTTTCCTACAATCTGCGTGCCATCTTAACAATTTGGCATCTTTTGCATTAGAAAAAAGTCGCTGAAATCTTGGTATTATTGGGAGATAAAACAACACCTTCGCAGCTGGTCCCTTACTATCTTCATTAATCTGATCGTCTCTCGGTTTATACCGTGACGCATTACACTTTGGACATTTATGCAAATCTCCGTACTCATTCCGGAACAATATACAGTCATTTGGACATGCATGAATTCTCTCAACTCTAATTTTCAAAGGACACAACATCTTTTTAGCCTTATAAATTGAATCCGGCAACTGTTTATCTTTTGGAAGAAAATTTGTACACAAAAGTTTGAGCAAATATGTGAAACTGGTATCACTCCATCTATTTTTGGCTTTAAGATTGAACAGTTTGAAAACAGCATTAAGTTTTGACAGTTCACAACCAGGATATAAAGCTATTTTATCTTCTTCACGTAATATACCAAAAATTTGAACATTGTCAACAAAATTTTCATCCACATTGTTTACAATTTCATCTAAATCAGCATTCAATTCTGAATTATCTACATTTTTATCATCATCTACATTTTCATCAGCAAATAAATTCACATCATCAATTTCATCATCCAATAATACAATTTCTTCCTCATATTGTGAATCAAATACATTTTCATTAGTACTAGTTCTACAAGATTCTCCCACGGTCTCTCCATGGAGTGTCCACCGAGTATATTCCGGTTGAAATCCATCTATAATCAAATGAGCTTTCACTTCTTCGAAATTAGACCATTTCAATAAATTCTGACAAATACGACAAGGACAATACATTTTATCATCTTCTTTCTTTTTTAAATTCTCCTTAGCACAAACCATAAATTCTTCAAGCCCTCTAAAAAATGTAGACGACAATCGATTACTTGAGTACATCCACGTCCGATCCATCTGAACAATAAAATGTATGCAAAATGTTAGGGTTCCGGGTTATGCATGGGTCAATTTGTCACATTAGGTTTTCGGGCCGGTCACCATCCTAGCCCATTCTTTGGATACTCTGTCTCATTAGCGAGCGTACATTAGATGCAATGTGTTGTCTGAGAAAAATTCGACAGTATTTTTCCTTATGTTCCATGAATACGCCAACACACGATTGCTCGTACGTACGTATCCGTGGGAACATAAGGGAAAATACCGTCGAATTTTTCTCAGACAACACATTGCATCTAACGTACAACTCGCTGTCCTAAATGAGACAGATCGTATCCAAAGAGCAGTACTCCCGACCGGGAGTACTATCCGAAATTAATCCCTAATGGATTAATCTCGGACGGACAACGACCTAAATTCGTTTGTGTTCCGGTATTTTGGTCCTATATGACAATACGATTAACTAATTAAATGCATATGTAAATTATTAATGCATGCATAATTTCGTAATAGATAGAAAAGTTTATCAAAATATACCTTTAATCGTGTGACTTCAACCCGTTACACTTGTGTGACTTCAACCCGGCCGATGTAATTCTTCTACTATCCAATAAAATCTGAAATTATATAAAAAAAAACATAAATTAACCATAAATTAAAAAAACCGAAATAAATAAGAAAAAAATAATAAAATATGAAATACTGATCAAATTTAATTTTTTTTTTACCTTGAATATGCTCTCCTTCTATTTCTCTTTCTAATTCATATTTTTTCAGAATTTTTAGAAATTTTTTGCTATTTTTTTGGAGTGAGATTGGATATGAAATTTTTTGCTATTAAGGAAGAGAGAAAGGTGCGGCGGCTAGCTCGATTTTATTGATGAGCAATAATGGAAGAGAGAAGGAGAGATCGAGGGAGAAGTAATAATCAGAAGCCTTCTGTAACGGTTTTTACATAAAAATCGTTACAAACTCTTTAGTTTCTGTAACGATTTTTATGTTAAAACCGTTACAGAAGATAAACAGTTTTTTTTTAAAATTTTTAACTCTTCTGTAACGGTTCTTATATAAAAACTGTTCAGATTTTTTATTACCTTCTGTAACGGTTTTTATATAAAAATCGTTACAGAAGATCAACGGTTTTTTTTTAAATTTTTAACTCCTCTTTATATAAAAACCGTTCAGATTTTTTATTACCTTCTATAACGGTTTTTATATAAAAACCGTTACAGAAGATCAACAGTTTTTTTTTTTATTTTTAACTTTTCTGTAACGGTTCTTATATAAAAATCGTTCAGATTTTTTATTACCTTCTGTAATGGTTTTTATATAAAAACCTATTACGCTTTTTTTACCAAACAATGACAGAAAAACCTATTACGCTTTTTTTAGAAAAACCGTTACTGATGACTGGCGCCAGTTTTCCCATCCTATTTCCTACTATACAGTAACGGTTATTTGAAAAACCGTTACAGATGACCCGTTACAGAAAGTCTTTTTTCGCGTAGTGCAATAACCAGATGTCAGATGTCAGAACTAATTAGTCTACATGCAAACCCAAATGCCTCACACGCAGACACAAATACGCAAAAGTTTTACATCACATATATAACTGCGTTTAAAATTATCATCAAAATATAATAAAAAAATTGTACTTGAAAAAGAATATAATAGAAAACGATATGTATAATCAAAGAGGTGGATTTCTTTATTCTGAATTTCCTGTATCATGAATAATTCAGTTATCTTTTTTAGTTTCGCAAGAATTCAAGGACAGAGACTCGTTGCAGTTTTAATCTTGTTCTCGTATTTTCTATTCATCAGTTGTTTTCGAAAATGAGTTTGTGGTTTTCTGTATTTTTTCTCTATTGAAAAATTGGGATGATTTTTAAATAGAACAAAATTAACATTAGCAATTTTAAATAGAACAAAGAGCATTATCTTTTTTTAATAAGAGCACAATTATAGCGGCACTGTAAATGCCACTATAGTTGAGTCCTACAGCGGCAGTCTCATTGCGGCTATAGAGCCTATAAAGGCAATCACAATGCCGCTATGCCGCTATGCCGCTCTACCGCTACAGGGTTTTTTTTTTTTCTCGGTGAATCTTTAGGATAGTCAAACATATAATAGGAGTTTCGCCGTATAGCCCAGCTTGTACTAGCTTGTTGACTTGTTGTTATGTAGAGAGGGGTGGGGCCTACACGTGCAGATAATTGATACGTGACAAACTGACAATACTCCACCTACTACACAACAGCACAAACAGCGAGCAGCGAGGCTTTATAATGAAAGGCAAAAAGTTATTAAAATTTAAACGGATGAAAATTCCGAGGTATTGCTTCGATTCAAATCATTGTTGGGGATGCTTATAATAATATAATGTGACTGGAAAAGAGCATAATATATAATAATAATTTATTTTGACCTGAATAATATATAACTGTTTTCAAAACATATTCAAATGTACAAAATATAAAGTTGCAATAGTTGTAATAGTTTATAGCATGATATATTCATATAAACTATTCGGAGCCATTTAATAATTATTTTCGAATTGAAAGCATATTCAATTTTACATTTGGATGGCATATTATATTTTGTACAGAAAAAAATGGATAGCCAATATGAATCTGGGGTTTCTGAAACCCCATCGGAATTGTATTTTATATTTATGTACTGGAAATTAGTGCATAATATATAATAATTATTTTGCCCTGAATAATATATAACTATTTTCGAAACATATTCAAATGTACAAAATATAAAGTTTCAATAGTTTATAGCATAATATATTCATATAAATTATTTGGAGCCATATAATACTAATTTTCAAATTGAAAACATAATCAATTTTACATTTATTTGGCATATTATATTTTGTACTTGAAACTACATAGCATGATTTCAGATATTTAATTAAACAACTTTACAAATAGTTACTCCACTTTCCTGTAATTAAAATTAAAAAAATTATTTCTTATAGGAAGGACAGCGCTCCCCATGTGGTCCACCTTTTGATCTTATGGGTGGTATTGTATCTTCTGCAACTATTATCTAAGAACTTTTGTGTAGTGGTTGATAAATTAACTATGGGTGTGTTTGTTTGTAACGGAATAAGGCTTATTCTGAATAAGGCCTACTCCGAATGAAACCAAACACAATTTGAATAAGGCTTATTCTGAATAAGAGCTTGTTTAAGCCCTTATTCTTATACCATGGGGATGTTGGAATAAGAATGGAATTAGAGGAGAGAGGAGAGAGAAAGAGCTCTTTTGTCTTATTCCCATCCCTTATTCGGGAGCTTCCAAACACGCCCTATATGTTGGACCTCTATACTCAAGTTATGATTCAAAATACGCAGAAAGTCTGATAAGAATGGGCACCCACCACCTGATCGGCAAGATTATCATTCTTTTCATTTGTTGTGCCCTTGTTTGTGTTGCATGATAGAATAGCTTTTATATAACTGGACCTCACACTTGGCTACAACCACACAAAAAATAAACCAAATTGAAGTGGGAATGAAAGGATCATATTCAATCTATCACGTGAAGAGAAACCATACAGCGGCACACACAAAAAATCCTATAGCGGCATTGTGATTGCCTTTATAGGCTCTATAGCGGCAATGAGGTTGCCGTTATAGGGCTGGACTATAGCGGCATTCACAGTGCCGCTATAGTTGTGTTCTTATTAAAAAAAAATAATGTTCTTTGTTCTATTTAAAATTGTTAAGGTTAATTTTGTTCTATTTAAAAATTTTCCGAAAAATTGCTGTCTTTATAAAGCAGGTTTACAAATTTACAAGCCTTTTATGTCGCTAGCTAGCTAGGTGTACTGTTGGTACACAACGGTAAGTACCAAACAGCAACTACCTAATAAAATATATAGTATAAGTGGGATTTATATTAGAAAATAATTTTTTTTTTTTAGGGTCGGGTGGCAAAGCACCACACCGGCAATATTTTATTAAAAAATAAATAAATATTTACAGAGGAAAAAGAAAAAGAAAAAGAAAAAGAAAACAACACCTACAGACTATACAGAATATAAAAAAGAGAAATCAAAATAAAAACTAAGAATGTTTCATCCAAGAGTCAACACATGAGTAAATCTCCTTAACCACGAACTCAGGAGGTGTAGAACAGTCCGAGAAAATACGTCTGTTGCGTGCCTTCCAGATATTCCAAGTTACCGAAGCCCAGATGGTGTCCCAAAGCTTGAAATCAGATTTTCTTTGTGAGAGCCAGAAATCATTATTTCCAAGTGTGAAGTTGAGTAGAGGCAACCCGAATCGAAGTTGTATCAAGGACCAGACTGAGGATGCAAAATGACAGTGTAGAAAGAGGTGATCAGTTGTTTCTACTGATGAAGCTGAGCATGAGGGGCACAGAGTGGAAGAAGGCCAACCTCTTATCATAAGATTCTGCTGTGTTGGAGTCGATCTTGAAGCAGTAACCAAAGGAAAATTCGTACTTTCGGGGGACATTTCAGTTTCCACAAATACAAGTGGTATTTTGAAAGGATGCCAGTATTGGAAAGTAGACTGTAAGCACTGGCAGAAATGAAGAGTCCAGTGGACGTCTATTTCCAAGTGGGGAGGGAGTTTCTATGTGGGAAAATGTTAGGAAGTCTAAGTTTTCAAATTTTTGTGCTAATTAACCATTTAATTAGCAATCCAAACGACTTAGACCTCGAAGTATCTAGTCCAAGCATTCACACACAAGAGAGAGAGGTTAGGAAGGCTACCTCTCCTTGTATCGCAATAAGGAGGCTCGAATCCGGCGATGTCGAGGTTGTGCGCACCACCACGCATGTCTCGGCCTCAAGTCCACCAAGGTATTAACCAAAATCTCGATCTATGCTAGTAGATGAGAGGTTAAGCCTAATCCCTTCATTCCCTTTGCCTTAATTAACTATTTAATTAGATGGAGGCAAGAGGTGCTCAACACATGAGCTTAAGAGAGCAATGGTGGAGAGAAAAATTCTGAAATTTTTCCTTTAATTTTCGTCCAAAATATTAGGGAGAGAGAAAAGGGCAAGGTGGCTAGGGTTTTGGCTCCCAAAGTGGTCTTTTTATAGACCAACCACTCTCCCAAAAAGTTGTAACTAATTTACAACTATGCCATCACTAGGGCAGCCATAAAATGGGCCTAAATGGGCTCCATCAATTATTTAATTGGTCCTTTAATTCAATTAATTAGTGACCCAATTAATTGCTCTCAAATTGGACCTTTAATTTACCATTTAAATATAGGCCCGTTAGCTCAAATTAATTACTTTAATTAATTCATGTTGAACAAATTAATTATCAACACTTTGATAATTATTTAAGGATTAGAATATGCATTAATTTATTTCTATATAATCCGTTTGACTTAATTAATTAATTATGACGGTTCGCAACAGTACATAATTAATCAGTCAACATATCATATTGTTGCATTTCTTAATACAACCAAATAAATAATGCACGCATGGTCAAAACCTATTTGTATGATCCTTTGAGGATTTATGCTCTGTTGGACATGGAAAATAAATCGCTATTTATTTCCAATAATCATTAACGGTATCTAGCAACATGTTATGATTCCCAATTCGCATAAATAGTGTACTGCTACAATATTTTAATCCTGCATAAGAAATAATAGTATTTCCTTGTCTGATTCTTATGTCACATGATATCATCGTATAATCCAAGATAGGAATGTGTCATTCTTGCAGATTATATGTTTCTTGATCTAGAGATGACTGTATCAGTTGCTAGCAAACAATCCATCTTCATCAAGGGGCCCAAACAGATATCATCGCTCATTAAATAAATTAATGAGGGACATACGGTTTTCTTGATGAACAACCTTTCCCCGCACAATTCAAGAGAACATAAATAAAGTCCGTATAGCAGTCCTTATCAGGAATCAACGGTAGACGATATTTATTGAACCTATCCTCATGTGGAAAAGCTGAACCATCTCAAACTTAGAATCAAACTCAAATGAAATAAATAATAACACATAACACATAACACAATCCATATATTTATTTCATTGGGTCGTGTCATGTACTATGTTCCATAACATACACATATGCAATTAAGTTGGCAACTCCTTACCTATGATTTGTAGAACTTAATCATCACTTAACTTGCATACTAATCTTATCCGATAATTAATATTCCTTGTTAATTATCAAGATTATGGATTTTTTAGATTTATTATTGTCATTTATTATAAATGAAACACAGAGATCCACAATTCAGATCCTCAACCTGAATGATCTGTCAATAAATAAATCAAGGAATAACTGATCAAATATCATCAATAACATAAACCATAGAAGTAGCCATATAATGATTGGCTTCTAGGACATAACTCTAACAATCTCCCACTTGGCCTAGAGTCAATCAACAGTGACTTCTAGCCAGTGCATAGTACTCAATGTGATATCCAAAATATACATGTCTCATACTAAAGCCTCAAAAGATAAAAGATACAACTCAAAGCCACTCAGGCATATGCCTAATCCCCATGGATACAACATGCAACTCATGCGCGGCTCGAGATAGAGGCTTTGTCAGAGGGTCCGCTGTGTTCGCGGCACCGTCCACCTTCTTGACCTTGATCCATCCGTCATTCACAAACTGACGGATAAGATGGAATCGTCGTAGAATGTGCTTGGTCTTCTGGTGAGACCTAGGCTCCTTGGACTGAGCTATGGCTCCCATGTTGTCGCAGTAGAGATCCACTGGACCAGAGATGCTTGGAACCACCTTCAGCTCGGTCAAGAATTTCATGATCCAAACTCCTTCTTTCGCCGCTTCACCAGCCACTAAGTATTCTGCTTCGGTGACGGAATCGGCCGTGGTATCATGTTTGGAACTCTTCCAACTCACGGCTCCACCATTGAGCAGATATACAAAGCCGGACTGTGACTTCGCATTACCTCGATCGGTTTGGAAACTAGCATCGGTGTAACCAATTACAACGAGCTCTTGGTCTCCACCGTATACGAGAATGCTATCCTTTGTTCTCTTGAGATACTTGAGGATATTCTTGACTGCGGTCCAATGTGCCATACCAGGGTTAGCTTGGTATCGACTAGTCACACTAATCGGATGTGCAACATCGGGGCGAGTGCATAGCATAGCATACATGATCGAACCGACTACAGATGGATACTTGAACCGCTTCATGAAATCCATATCTGTATCAGTCGTCGGACATTGAGACTTGCTCAAAAATATGCCATGTGACATAGGCAAGTAACCCTTCTTGGAACTAGCCATTTTGTGTTTTTCCAACACTTTGTCAATATATGCATCTTGGCTTAAGCCTAACAACTTTCTTGATCTATCTCGATAGATCTTGATTCCTAGGATGTAGGCGGCTTCGTCCAAGTCTTTCATTGAGAACACTTTCTTCAATGAATCCTTTACTGCATTCAATTCGGGTATATCATTCCCGATCAAGAGTATATCATCAACATATAGAACGAGAAACACAACCACGCTCCCACTAATCCTCTTGTAAACACAAGGTTCCTTCTCGCTTTGAATGAAGTTCAACTTCTTGACCTCTTTATCAAAACGCTTGTTCCAACTCCTCGATGCTTGCTTCAATCCATAAATGGCTACAACCTCATTTGGCACCACATTGGTAATCGCTAGATTGCCTACTTGAGGCACATCTTGCGGTGGTTCATGAATTTCTTTAATGACCACGTTACTCCCACTACTTCTTCTTGAGATAAACTCCTTTTCCAAGAACACACCATAACGAGCAACAACTATCTTGTTCTCGTTGCGGTTGTAGAAGTAACAACCCTTAGTTTCCTTTGGGTATCCTACGAAATGACACTTGTCCGATTTGGGTCCAAACTTATCGCTCATTAGCCTTTTCACATAAGCTTCACAACCCCAAATCTTGATAAACGACATGTTTGGCTTCCTACCAAACCAAAGCTCATAAGGCGTCTTCTCAACGGACTTTGATAGAACACGATTTAGTGTAAAAGATGCGGTTTCTAATGCAAAACCCCAAAACGATTTAGGCAAGTTGGCTTGGCTCATCATCGATCGAACCATGTCTAGCAAAGTTCGATTCCTCCTTTCGGATACACCATTCCACTGTGGTGTTCCCGGTGGAGTGAGTTGTGGAACATTTCACACTCTTTTAGATAATCATCAAATTCATGGCTCAAGTACTCTCCACCTCGATCGGAATGCAAGACTTTGATGTTTCGATTGAGTTGGTTCTCAACTTCATTCTTGAACTCCTTGAACTTTTCGAAGGATTCGGACTTGTGCCGCATCAAGTAAATATATCCGTATCTACTATGATCATCGGTGAAAGTGAGGAAGTATGAATAACCTCCTCGTGCGCAAATGCTCATAGGTCCACATACATCGGTATGCACGAGGTCTAATAAGCCACTTGCCCTTGTACCTTTGTTGGTAAAATGCGCTCTGGTCATCTTTCCCATCAAACATGATTCGCATGTGTCAATTGGCTCGAAAGCGAATTGATCCAAGAGACCAACTGTTTGTAATCTCTTGATGCGTTTCTCGTTGATATAACCTAAGCGGCAATGCCACATTAGAGTCGTAATTTCATGTGAAATCTTACGTTTTCTACTGTCATGTTCAACACTCAAAACATGTTCGTTAGAATCAAGCACATAAAGACCATTCAATAAATGCGCAACACAATAACAAACATCATCACGCAACAAAGTACAACTTTTGTTATTTATTACAACACCAAATCCATCCAAGTCTAAACACGAAATAGAAATGATGTTCCGAGTGATACAAGGAACTACATAAACATCTTTTAGTTCCAAAACTAAACCTAAGCTCTACGTTTCCAACGGCCATAGCGGAGACGCACGTGCCGTTACCGACGCGGAGTTGAAATTCGCCTTTCTCGAGCCGCCTCCTACTCTTTAGTGCCTGCACATTTCGACAAATGTGAGCACATGAACCAGTATCAAATATCCAGTCTGTGTTAGAGGTAGCGAGAAGGGTTTCAATGACAAATATACCTGAGGTAGAAGGCCGGACAGTTCCCGCCTTCTTGTCAACGAGGTACTTGGGGTAATTTCTCTTCCAATGGCCCTTGTTGCTACAGTAGTAGCACACGGTCTCGGAAGTGGCCGGGTTCTTCTTTCTCTTGGAACCCTCGGAAGCTCCCTTGACCGAACCTTGGGGCGTCACCGTGCCTTTGCCCTTTCTAATTCTGCGGGTCTTTTTTTTCTTGCTATTCTTGCTTTTGTCGCTCATTGCAAGAACATCTTTGGGCCCTTTCTCCTTTTTGAGACTCTCATCCGTCTCGACAAGCATGTTTTGGAGATCATTCATGCTCTTGTTCATGCCATTCATCCGGTAGTTCACAACAAAACCGGTGAAGCTATGAGGGAGAGAGTTGAGAATGAAGTCTTGAATCGCCCCTGACGGGAAGGGCGTATCAAGCCTTTCGAGCTGCCGAAACAATCCCGCCATCTTCATGACGTGTGGCCCAACTTCATGACTTTCCGCCAATCGAGTATTGACGACGGCCTTAATGAGACGGGCCCTTTCGGTGCGGGCCTTGGTTTGGAACATATTCGAGAGACGAGAGACAATTTCAAACACACCATAATCACTATCCATGAACTCCTTTTGGAGTTCCGCCTCCATGACAGCGACAATCAGGACGGACATCTCCATGTCGTCCATGACGTGCTTGTCATGGGTATCCTTATCCGCTTGAGGGGCATCCGACTTGGGAGCCGCGGGAATGGGAGTGGTTAGGAGGTATTCCTTCTTTTCAAACCTAAGGACAAGCCTAAGGTTCCGGTGCCAATCTAGAAAGTTGGCACCGTTGAAGGCGAGCTTTTCTTTCTCTAAAAGAGAGCGAAGCGAAAAGGATGAGGAAGACATCTACAACAATTAATTCAAATTAATGCCAATTAGTTTATGTTTTTATTTTATTTTCAATAAAGTAAAACTTTCACTACTTTAATATAAGTCCCTTAAAAGTAATGAATTTCCAAGACCCTTATTTTCGTCAAGTTGGACCTGCTATGGCACGTCACCCAAAATGACTAGATAAGGTAGGTTCTCTTTAACCAATCATACAACTTTATGATTCTTGGTTCGCGTCGCGAACTTCGCCCCGATGTCCAAACTCTAGTTGGATCCATCGATAAGTAACATCTCTCTATTTGCTCCTTACAAATCCTTTTATTTGTACCCCGTCTATCAAATTGACAACCATGACGTCCGCTTGGGCGGACCGCGCCATGAGAGGGCAATTGACGTGGAGGGGATAGAGAGAAGGAGGGCGGTCGACTTAATCAAATTAATTTGGGACAAACAATTATGTGACTCTTGTTTGGTGGTCGTGTAATCATACACCCATACATATCCTATGACATTCATAGCATCCACAAACATTCACATAATAATAAGCATCTCAAGCATTGTTGTGGGTTTGTATGGCTCCCGCTTGCATTAGTTCCGCCGCATCTCTATGTAGCAAAACTAATCTAATTGTCACTCCCACTAATCATATGGATCCTATCCTATATAATTAAAAAGACAAAATACATGTGAAAATATCCATAATTCCCTCCTAGCCTTAGGGGCATGCAAGGCTCACAAGTTACATTAAGAAATTAATCATTATTAATTAATTAACCATGGCACCAAATGCCTTACATACAATCAATCACATGCATTCACAAATTACAACACACAAGGCATTGGTTTCTTGAGCCATACTAAATCCACGATCTTTCCTATAAAATAAAGTTAGCACATGTCCCTTTGTTTCTTAATTAACAACAATGAATTAGAGTCTTTGCACATCGCTTGTAGTTCGGGTCTTTCCGCATAAAAGTTTAACTTTTAAACAACTAATTTGCTTAAACCATTTGAAAAGCCAATTCAACAATTGCAAACAGAAAGGAGGAATATCATGGAGTATTCTAATTAATTTATTCAACCAATTTGAATAATTAGAAAATACTTTAACTATTTAAAATATTAAATGGGACCCGATAAAATTCGAAATTTTTCGGTCTCCAAAATTTATGAAATAAATCATGCATACTCCCTATTATGAGTGAAGCTATCTGTCAAATTTTCAGGGAGAGATCACTTACCATCAGAGAGAAACAAAATTAACAAATCGTCAAACTGTGCGCGAAACACCGTTATCCGATTTACTGTTTTTGTCTAACTCTTTTGGTCTATAGGATCGTCTTCCAAAACGATTTCATGAAAATACTTTACATAACATTTATACTTTATGTTATTGGCTACCAATCCATCAAAAGAAATCCAACTAGTCTTATTTAAAATCATCAAGATAAATAGCAAACAAACCACTTGCCCTGTTCTGAAACAGACTGACGACTAAAAACTTTTGACTCAGTTGAGGTGACAAACCTTAATGAAATTCTTTGAAACTAAATTTCACAGAATACTAACTTCAAATAGAAATTTTTTATTCAAATACTTTTTCAAAAAAGTTTGTCAATTAGTACAGTTTATCCAAACAATCAATTTGTTAGAAAACCAGATCTGACAACCAATTCAAATCTCTTGACTTGAATGCTCACATAAAATCCGAAGCATGCATCAAAATATATATGTCCAGAAAGAGAATCAAGTCTACAAGATTCTTAGCCAAGAAAAACAGATAGTTATTTTCGAAAAATAAATCCTTCATGCCTAAAACACAGAACTGTGCAGCAGAGTACCAGATCTGCGCACTGTTACCGTTTAATTCACCATAAATTCATAACAACTTAGAAAAAGGTTAAACTAGTGGCTAAAGAACCACATCTCACAGATCTACAACCTCCAATAAAATTTAGAATTTTTCTGAAAGCTTTTCTCAGCGAAAAAACCAAAACAATGTAGAAAACAGAACAGAAATCCAGACAGCAAGAAAGTGCATCACTAATTCATATGTTAATTAATCATTTCTCAACTAATTATGTGTTAAAATATTTTAGAACGACCTAAAGCTCTGATACCATTGTTAGGAAGTCTAAGTTTTTAAATTTTTGTGCTAATTAACCATTTAATTAGCAATCCAAACGACTTAGACCTCGAAGTATCTAGTCCAAGCATTCACACACAAGAGAGAGAAGTTAGGAAGGCTACCTCTCCTTGTATCGCAACAAGGAGGCTCGAATCCGGCGATGTCGAGGTTGTGCGCACCACCACGCGTGTCTCGGCCTCAAATCCACCAAGGTATTAACCAAAACCTCGATCTATGCTAGTAGATGAGAGGTTAAGCCTAATCCCTTCCTTCCCTTTGCCTTAATTAACTATTTAATTGGATGGAGGCAAGAGGTGCTCAACACATGAGCTTAAGAGAGCAATGGTGGAGAGAAAAATTCTGAAATTTTTCCTTTAATTTTCGTCCAAAATATTAGGGAGAGAGAAAAGGGCAAGGTGGCTAGGGTTTTGACTCCCAAAGTGGTCCTTTTATAGACCAACCACTCTCCCAAAAAGTTGTAATTAATTTACAACTATGCCATCACTAGGGCAGCCATAAAATAGGCCTAAATGGGCTCCATCAATTATTTAATTGGTCCTCTAATTCAATTAATTAGTGGCCTAATTAATTGCTCTCAAATTGGACCTTTAATTTATCATTTAAATATAGGCCCGTTAGCTCAAATTAATTACTTTAATTAATTCATGTTGAACAAATTAATTATCAACACTTTGATAATTATTTAAGGATTAGAATATGCATTAATTTATTTCTATATAATCCGTTTAACTTAATTAATTAATTATGACGGTTCGCAACAGTACATAATTAATCAGTCAACATATCATATTGTTGCATTCCTTAATACAACCAAATAAATAATGCACGCATGGTCAAAATCTATTTGTGTGACCCTTTGAGGATTTATGCTCTGTGGGACATGGAAAATAAATCGCTATTTATTTTCAATAATCATAAGCGGTATCTAGCAACACGTTATGATTCCCAATTCGCATAAATAGTGTACTGCTACAATATTTTAATCCTGCATATGAAATAATAGTATTTCCTTGTCTGATTCTTATGTCACATGATATTATCGTATAATCCAAGATAGGAATGTGTCATTCTTGCAGATTATATGTTTCTTGATCTAGAGATGACTGTATCAGTTGCTAGCAAACAATCCATCTCCATCAAGGGGCCCAAACAGATATCATCGCTCATTAAATAAATTAATGAGGGACATACGGTTTTCTTGATGAACAACCTTTTCCCGCACAATTCAAGAGAACATAAATAAAGTTCGTATAGCAGTCCTTATCAGGAATCAACGGTAGACGATATTTATTGAACCTATCCTCATGTGAAAAAGCTGAACCATCTCAAACTTAGAATCAAACTCAAATGAAATAAATAATGACACATAACACAATCCATATATTTATTTCATTGGATCGTGTCATGTACTATGTTTCATAACATACACATATGCAATTAAGTTGGCAACTCCTTACCTATGATTTGTAGAACTTAATCATCACTTAACTTGCATACTAATCTTATCCGATAATTAATATTCCTTGTTAATTATCAAGTTTATGGACTTTTTAGATTTATTATTGTCATTTATTATAAATGAAACACAGAGATCCACAATTCAGATCCTCAACCTGAATGATCTGTCAATAAATAAATCAAGGAATAAATAATCAAATATCATCAATAACATAAACCATAGAAGTAGCCATATAATGATTGGCTTCTAGGACATAACTCTAACAGAAAATGCAAGAAAAGTTGAAGAAGGGCCCATGTTGAAGAATATCAGCTAGACCATATGAGACCCTACATGAGATGAGGTCGTTCACTTCCAAAGTACCATAAAGGAGCTGAACTGTGGAAGACCAATTTGAATTTGGCTCATGCTTGAGTTTCCAAAGCCACTTCAGCAATAAGGATTGATTTTGTCGATGAAGGTCAAGGATTCCCAAGCCACCATTGGATTTAGGCAGACAACATTTATTCCAATTTACGAGACAGTGCCCTCCGAGGCATTTATCCTTTCCTTTCCAGAAGAATCTTCTTCTGATTCCTTCTAAGTGCTTTATTAGCCATGGAGGCAACTTCAACACTTGCATGAAGTGTAGAGGCAGAGCAGTCAATACCGATTTGACCAGAGTGAGGCGTCCTCCTTAGAAAATAATTATATATATATTTATTTTATTCACTATTTTCGTTATTTTTTTAAGTTCATCTGACGCAACTCAATTATAATCCAAAAAATACTTAGAACGTGATGTAGATGGAAAGAAAACCCATTTTATCATAGAAACGCGCGCTTTGTACCAAGTAGAATGTCTTGCATGAAATGCACGACAATTAATTGTACGTAGCTATAGCAAATAAGTTCAAGTTCAACGGATTTATGTGCTCCGACTTTGAATTCTTTCAATTCAATTCTTGAACTGACTTGCTGGCGTATTAAAAAGTTTATTACCGTACGGAAAATTGTGAAGGTACTTTTTATAAGAGTTGACTTTTGGAAATTTCAGAGCAAATAAATTCGAGGTCACAAGTTGATAGTTTCTCCCAAGCTCTTCTACATATATACACACATCCATGCTCCAGAGCTTAGTCTATAATTACAACATACATTCTTTCTTGCTTGCACCAAATTAACCTTCAGAATATATAGACAAAAAGGAGCAATTAAACCAAATTAATTACGGTTCAGATCATAGAAATGGTGAAGAGAGAGATTCTAGTGCAAGTTGCTCTGCTGGTTTTGGTGATCTCATGCAGCCTGGTGATGTGCACGGCACGGCCTCTCAACGAGCAGAAGTGGGCCCAGGCACGCAGCCTGCTTCTGGAGGTCCTCCCGAAAGGAAGCCCGTCGACGTCTCAACACAGTAATTGCAGTAGCAGCCAATCCGGCGGATCTTGCCCACCCCCCTGAATGAAGATGTAATGGAAAGATAGATCTAGAATGAGTTATTTTAAGTGATCCAGTCTTCATTTAATGTATGTAGGTCGTAGTATATTCAAATAATTGTATTAATTTGTTGAACACTAGTAAAATAAAGTTGGTATATGACATTATACCATACTGATTATAGCTACAAATAATTTATTATGTTTCTCTATTTATTTATTTTACTTCCAAGTGTATGTATATGTTGTTGTATAATGAATAACAATTAATGAAGCAATGATATATCTTGTCCGTGGAGTAAACGGGGAGCACCGAGCGCAGCATACCTTATTTAATGAAAATCGAAATTCCAAGAAGCCCGTTCATGACTTTTGCGTAATATTGATCCTCCTGGCATCATAATATCAAAAAAAATAAAAAACCTCCTAAAAGCTTGAAAATTTATAATTACTCCCTCAAAATTGCAATGTCATTTATATCGTCTTAAAGGATAAACTGTAATTTTTTTTTTTTTATCCTGGTGATGCAAGATAATTCTACAGACAACATTGTTTTTCCACCGATGAACCAATTATCAGTAATTATGAACGTAGGAGGTCAATACGGATTGATCAGTGATTCTGTCATTTTTCTATAGAGAGCGGATTTTAATTCCAATATGAGCAAAAAAATATTTATTTCATAAGGTGAACTGTGCCTTTCTATATAAATGATGATGTTTAAAAAAATTATCTGTAATCATA
Organism: Rhynchospora breviuscula; assembly: GCA_027562975.1. NCBI lineage: Eukaryota > Viridiplantae > Streptophyta > Magnoliopsida > Poales > Cyperaceae > Rhynchospora > Rhynchospora breviuscula. The sequence continues at coordinate 47,667,199 of CM050399.1, forward strand.
TAACGATCAAATTTAAAAAATACAAACATAAATTTAAAAGATGCAGCTAGCTTTGGATCTAAAAGGACACAACCTAAACAGGTTGGGTTTTTTAAGAATGGAATCTGAACCGCTAAATGCATATTGTAGAACATAAATTAAGTATAATGAAAATATGTATAATTAAAGAGGTGAGTTTTGCCGATTTTAAAATTCATGTATTATATACAAGTTATCATAATTTTTTGCTCTAATTTTTGTAAGAATTTAAGGGCCAGATCATTGCAATTAATTTCCATCTTTTTTTTTTCAGAACCATAAACCATTGTAATTTCCGTCTTGTATCATCCGACTCGTGCAACACAATTCCGTACAATACCAAGACCGTAATGGAGACATGGAGTACCGTGGAAAGAAAACCATTTTATCATAGAAACACGCTTTTCTCTATGTAGATCTCTTGCATGAAACGAATGTTCATTCATTTACTAATAATTGTAAGAAGTAGCAATTACGTTCAACGGATATATATGTTCCGACTTTGAATTCTTTCAATCCAAATCTTGAGTTGATTTTCTTTGTTCTTTGACAGCTGTTCTCGAAAAAAAAAATCTTGAGTTGATTTGCTTATTATAGTCAGTCGGTCCTGTTACCGTACAGAAAATTAAGATTGGAACTCTTTTAACACACAAAACGGGTTGACTTGTAAAAATTGCCGTCCAAATAAATTCAAAGGAACAGATCGAAAATTTCCACCCAGCTCTCCTATATATACACATCCATGCTCCAGAACTTCAGTATAGAATTACAAAATTATTAGTTTCTTGCTTGCCCCAAATTAATCTTCAGGGATTAGAACAAAGGGAACAACCTAAATCAAAGTTCAATAGGTTTATAGAAATGATGAAGAGAGTGATGCTAGTGCAAGTTGCCGTGCTAGTTCTGGTTATCTCATGCAGCTTGGTGATGTGCACTGCACGGCCTCTGAACGAGCAGAAGTGGGCCCAGGAGCGCAGCCTGCTTCTGGAGATCCTCCAGAAAGGAAGCCCACAGCTTGGACCCAGTACCTGCAGTAGTACCCAGCCCGGCAAGCCTAATTGCCCGCCGCCACACTGAACGTGATCAGGAGATATACAGAAACCTAAATCTGTAATGTAGGTCACATATATATAGTATACTCGAGTTTAATTTGAATAATAAATTTGTTGAAGACTAGTAGATTGAGAAAAAATAATTTGGGATGATTTATTATATCATACATATACTGGTTATTTAGAAGCATAGTCCTTGTGTTTTATTTCTTCATGCGTTGTAACGTTTTTTTGTAAAATATTGACAATAAAGCAATAAAATATGTTTTATGGACTTCTATAAGCTGATGTATGACAGTATGATTAATGTCAGGCCTAGTAGATTGAGAAAAGATAATTTGGGATGATTTATTATATCATACATATACTGGTTATATAGAAGCATAGTCCTTGTGTTTTATTTCTTCATGCGTTGTAACGTTTTTTGTAAAATATTGACAATAAAGCAATAAAATATGTTTTATGGACTTCTATAAGCTGATGTATGACAGTATGATTAATGTCAGGCCTAGTTCCTTGCAAGAGCTCTATGGCCCACAATACATCAATTAGTCAAACCATCCAATCTCCTATAGCTTGAAGGAGATCCTCTCTCTCTCTCTCTCTCTCTCATTGCTTACAGCAATTTTGATCGTAACAACCAACAGAGGACATGACATGGAACATTCTTCTCCACTAGTGCCCACAGACTTATTCTTGCACTTTGAATTTGCAAGTGCAGTCTTGATGGCCTTATCTCCGCACTTATACTCGAACTTATGTTTCAATTGGAATTTCCTACTTCAATTCTGGTAACTAATTAATAGACTTCCTGCAACGGAAAAAAGATAGGACCCTCTATGATACATCTGTTTTGTGAGATTATAGGAGCTGTGGAAGATAAGAAATAGAAAAATGTTCTCTGATAAGGCACCAAATCTAGCTAGTTGAGACTCGCACAGATAAGATGGAAAAAATGTCTTAACAAGGCACTGTTTCATTTTTTACCATGTAATTTTTGTTCTTTGAAACCTCAAATTTTTATTTCTATAATATTTACTTGTAATATTTAACTTTAAATTCTGCTTGTTGGAGTTGTCATCAAATAGCTTTGTCAGAGCCTTTTATTCCAAACAAGTTGAGTAGGCTAGAAATGACATCCCGACCCTGATCATTTCTTCTTGTATATATGGCTGAGTTTTTTATGTTGGCTCGTCAAGCCTATCGCAAGCATGCGGGCTTAAACCTTGGACCTCTTAGAAGAGAGCTAAGTATTCTTACCACCTGAGCTACTAGAGTTGTCATCAAATAGCCTAAAATAAAATTTAAATAGCAACACCCTTTAATTTATTGATATTTTGATTTTAAAAAAATACAAATAACTAATGTTAGATGCCAAATTTTAAAAAAAAAAAACGACAGCCTTTTTATTCTTCTCCATAAGCAATGTACCCACATCAATGTCAAAAAAACAAATTCATATATTTCGTGTGTGTTGCAGAAGATCGGTACTGTTGCACTAAGGTAATTAATTGCAGTTAAGTAAATGTATTATAAATTGTTAAACTTTCATGTGGTAATATTGTTAAGAAGATGGATTCATTTGAATTTATTGTTTGATTTTGAATTTAAAATATTAGTAAAGATAGTGACAAAGGACTTTATGTCTTTTTCTGAGATTAGTTTTTTAAGTGTTCAACGGCGGAGACTTTATGTCTTTTTCAATAAAATAAAAAAAACCGAAGGGACAAAAGTTGTTAGATGAATAATCAACTTTAAGAACTTTTTGCATTGATAGAAGTAGAGGTGTCAAACGTGCTGAAACGGAACGGAACACACCAGTTCCGTTTCTGTTCCGTTTCTGGTAACGTAACTCATATCAGTTTCGTTTCCGTTCCGTTTCGTAAAACGGAACAGTTTTCCGTTCTGTTAGCTGTTTCGTTCTTCATTTTCCACTGATTTCAGTCATTTTCCATTGATTTCAGCCTAATTTTTGATAAACGGAACACTAACGTGTACCGGTACCAGTTCCGTTTCCGTTCCGTTTTCAGAAACGAAACAAAAAAATCCTTCCGTTAGCTGTTCCGTTCGGACGGAACGGAACGGAAACGTGCGAAACGGCACACTTTTGACACCTCTAGATAGAAGATCAAAACTAACTATTATTTAATTTGATTTCCTGTTGATGTGAGAACTACAGAGTAGTCCCCTCAGTTACGCTGTGAAACAGGGGACTTTGACCTAGCTTACTAGCTATACCTGTTGATTTAGTCAAAAAAACCAAAAAGGGACAAATTAGTCAAAGAACGTAACGTTTGCCTCGTTTGGAAAAAGAATATAAAAAGAAATTATTACATCTCACAACCTAGCAAAGTTATAATTTCAACCAGAAAGCATAATTATTAACCAATAGTTCAATAATACAAGTAAAGTTAGAAGTACTTTATTACAATTTATGGTACTTGTCATGCACAAAGCATTGTCGTACATTAAGTTGTACAATCAGATAAATTAAAGAAGTGAACAATTAGATCAATAATTATTTCAATAATTACAAAATGAAGAAACGATCTGGCTTTGTGATGAATTGATGATTATTTGACAAGGTTAGAACCCAATTTTGTACGGATTGACTTGAGAACAGAGTACAGACTTGGTTATTAATTTCTGTGTCCTGTCATTAGGCCTGTCAATATTCCATAGTTTTAACGTTTCCGTTTCTGTTCCGTCGAAACGGAACGTTAAACAAAAGAGGAAATGGGTTCCATTTTCAGAAACGGAACGGAAACGGAACTATGTTTTGGAGATGAAACTTTAAATGGAACACGGAAATGCAAAATTATAATGGAAAATTAAGAACAGAACGTTAAATAGAATGAAAATCTATTTCGTTTACCGAAACATAATGGAAACAGAAGAGTAATTTCGTTCTATTACTGAAACGAAACGTTAAACAGAACAGTCTTTTTCCGTTCCGTTTGGAACGTTTGACAGGTCTACCTGTCATGCAACACAAATTCAATAAAAACCGTAAGACCCGTAACATAGTCTAGCGGAGAGACCAATTCATTACACATATACAATACGCTCTGTTTCTGATTCCTAACTTATGGTTCAACCTCTTATTAAGGGTAAACATCAAATAATTTAATCAATTCCTAATTTCCTAGTGACAACTCCAAATGGGCAAATGAGTTCAGTAAATTTATACGATGGGACTTTGAATTCAATTGATTAAGTCATGAGTTCAGTTGTCCATTAAACTTTCTCAAAGGGATCAGAGCAAGTTCTCTTGCCTAGATAACATATGATATTCCTTAGAAAAAGAAAAAACTGATTTACACAAGTTAATCTCCATCTATATTCCACGAAACAGATTTGAAACTGCAAGCTAATTTCCATCTATATTCCACGAAACAGATTTGAAACTTTCCAAAATATTCATATATATGCACCTCCTTACAACAACAAAATCTTCGCAAACTCAAGGTGCGCTAGTGAGAGATCAAATAAAATTAGAAAAATGGCAAAGAAAGAGATTTTACTGCAGGTTGCTATATTAGCTCTGTTGATGTCAACTTGTAGCTCAGTTATATGCATGGCACGGCATCTAAGCGAGCAGAAGTGGGCCTTGTACCGTAGCCTTTTTCTAGATGCTCTGCCTCGTGGCACTCCTCCATCAACGAGAAATGGATGTAGCAACAGCCAACGAGGCAACTTTTGTGCTCCGCCCCATTGATGTCAGTGGATATATGGATGCAATGTACAGTTTGATGATTACTATATACGATGATAACCATGAATCTAATTGTATATATATAGTTCATTTAGGAAAATTTTCATTCAAGGAATTATTGGACGTATGATCTACTTCAATGTTCCTAACTTCCTATCATCCTATGTCGGAATACTATTCATTTATCTTGAATAATTTATTTAACTACATCAGGTTGGTTTAATGGAATACAGTCCTAATTATTTGATCCGTGTTAAATTCAGTTCTATCTAATTGAGTCTTCAGTAGAATTACCCATAAAGCTTCTTACAATGACAGCAACACAATGAAAGCAACCTTATTTAAAATAGGAAAAATACTTGAACGCATGACCTGTGTGGGAATTTTCTTCTAAAACTAAGACTTGGTCCAATTAAAAGTAAACGGAGTGGAATTTTCCAAATTCCTCCCATGTACATGTCCACCATAATTAGTACAAGGTGGCAAATCATCTCCTATATATATATCCACAAAAAAGTTGAGAGAAGTGAAACAGAGAGCAGTGCCAGAGAGGAAAACAAGATGGTGAAGAGAGCATCTCTATATCAAGTTACTCTAATTGTTCTAGTAATCTCATGTTGCTGGGCTATGTGCACGGCTCGGCCTCTGAGCAAGCAGAAATGGGCCGTCGTGCGGGACCTACTTCTCGAAGTTCTGCCGAAAGGAGGCAACCCACCGTCGATGCCAAACCAATGCAGCCATTCTGTGCCTGGCAAACTATGCGCAGGGAACGGAAGAGGATGAATAATTTACCCAAGTATTTGGGAGGTCGAGATGATATGTATATAGTTGGATAATTATACAGTTATTCTTTTAGGAAAACTTTACCATTTGATCTCGTGAAACTAAAGTATTTCACTGTAAAAACTTACCGATCAAATTAGATTTTTCATCCATTTCTTACTCTCAATTATGTTTCTGTTGATTTATTTAAATTTACCTATTTGTTAGTTGAAACATTCTAAATGCATAAGCTGGATCGTTTGGTCCAGTGATTTGACTCTATTTCGTTAACTAAGTGGTTCGAATCACGGAGAGTGTTTATTTTCAAATTTTTTATACAACAAAATTGTTAGTTTCAAACCAACATTCAAAAAAAAACATTTTAAATGAATCAAATAAAAAACTAAAATAAAAAAGTCTATATTAGAAAGCTAATAAAAAATCTAAATTCGTTTAACTCTTACATCCGCATAATCCATGTATAAATATTAGACAACCCAAGTGAATTTACAGGTGGATCGCCCAAAAAATATATTCAATCCAATAGTACAATTAGATCTGATTAAAATTTTAAACAAAATTCGTCAACCCTTCTTTCACAGGCCCATCACAGAGGCACTCCGTTCAACATACAGTTGGGGCTGATGGGCCTCTGCTCAATTCACTGAAAATAGGGAAGGCCCGTTGTGATTTGCCATATTACTACCTGGCCATCCTACAAACACCGTCACACCGGAAAGAGGTTTTGTGGGGTGCTTTTTCTCAACGGGACTGTGAACGGTTGTTGCACATTTGCAACACCTATGGACCGTTTGATGTTTAAAGGAGGTTTCTGATGAAATTTGACTTAAATCTTATAAATTATTCAGGTTGAATTTGAAGCGGAGTCTGCATTGTTTTGTTTTCCCTATACTTATATTGTTCTTGCGTTATTTAATCAATGCAACTACTTTGAGATTCAAATCATGCGGTTAATTATAATTAAAAGCAATAATAAGGACAGATTAAGAAATACCATAATATGAGAAAACAAATTTACAATAGATGAAAATTCATTTATTTTTAATCAAAAATAAACTTTTTCATTTTTCAAGAAAAAAGGTACAAAACTATATACTTTTTTTTAAGAAGAAAAAGTGACCCATAAGAAAAAATACTATTTATAATTTTTTTTAAGAAGTTTCTTTACTGTGACAATTCGGTTAGCCTTGAATAATAAACGGCATTTTTAGAACTTATGACCGTTCACTAAACTTTAATTGCTAAAACATTTTTCTCAAATAAAATCTTTTGGGCCCTGATTAGTCTTGGTTGTATTTCTATATACCCAACAAGTAGAAAATTACAAATACGCCAAAATTCTGTCACCGTAAAACATAGATCCGAGCTTGGTTATGTGGTTGTGAAATGTGATCTGGGAGTGACTTGACGCCGTCACACACCTCTAGTCCATCGAAATCGTATGACCTTAAAAAAATAAAAATAATAAAAAATTGTATGACCTATTCAAAAGTATGTTTTTGTCTTTACAAGAAAGAGGTCCTGTCAAGAACTATTGCATTCTAAAGCTTATGGCCAGAAATCCAAGTTATTCTTACATATATTTTATTATTCCATTATATTAGATAATGCATTTTCTTGAAAAAATATAAAATAATGCATTAATATTAGAAAACATAAAGATCATTCGAATAAATTCACCCATTAAATTCGCCTAAATCTTTTGCATTTATGTTTTAATTTATGAGTAAGTTGGCAATATATTCAAGTGGCCAACGAAAACCAATAATACCATGAGAGCAAAATTGTCCGAAAATATTGATTAAAAAAATCCTATTACTTTCAATTAATTTACTGACTCGTGGAACATTCAATTTCGTGTTAATCGATGCGGACTATTTACAGAGTAAACGTACGACTTGGAACTTTCTAAGTCTTCACCTATGTATCTTCTTGCCTGGATCTACTTCGAGTAAAAAAAACGAACACACCCACTTTCTAGCTAGGAACCAAATCGGCAAATCCTGACAGTTATACATGAATCGCAGAGTTATCTATGATCTTCACATGCATCTAAACTGTTTCTTGTTTACAGTACATAGTACGTAGATCTTGTTTCTGAATTTCGCCAAAAGAATAGCTATTTATTTTTTGAAAAATATCAAATTTTAAATCATTTATGTAAAAATGTCTTAAATTAAGCCAATTTTGAATAAAAATAAATAATATTTTATGTAATGAAAATTCATAATTAACATGACCAGTCACACGAAAAATGCGTGTAGTTTCAAACTAGGCACATCAAACACATGATCTCAGAAGTATTATCAAACACATGATCTCAGAAGTATGAAAAAAACATGAGCCGTCAAATTAGAAGAACAAGGTGAGGATGATAATAATAATAATAATAGATATGTATAATATAAAAGTTTAAAACTCAAGCCCATATATATTTATAATTTTAAAATCAGGACTGAATAGGGGCAGACCTTTATATATATGTCAAGATGGGATAGGCATCCAGACTTTAATTCTAAAATAACTACACAAAGTTGTAAATTATATATATATAGAGTTTTGCTATGGTGAGTTGCAACTCACCAAAGTCTCCGTGAGTTGCGATCAAAACTCATAAATCTAATTCAAAATGACCGATCCAAACCGTCTAATATGATCTCCCTATTGAAATCTCCATGCAAACCAAATTTTAAATTTTTTCGAAATTTTTAAGTATTTTTTTGAAATTTTAGAAAATCATTAATCTAATTAGTTCTGAACCGTTCAAAAACAGTAGTTTTTAAAAATCCGAAAAAAAACTTAAAATTTCAAAAAAAATAAAAAATTTGGTTTGCATGATAATTTTAATAGAGAGATCACATTGGATGGTTTGGACCGGTCATTTTGAAGTACATATATGAGTTTTGATCGCAACTCACGGAGGCTTTGGTGAGTTACAACTCACCATAGCAAAACTCTATATATATATAGAGAGAGAGTTTTGCTATGGTGAGTTGCAACTCACCAAAGGGTCGGTGAGTCGCGCTCAAAACTCATAAATCTAGTTCGAAATGACCGATCCAAATCGTCCAATACGATCTCCCTATTGAAATCTCCATGCAGACTAAATTTTACATTTTTTTGAAATTTTAGAAAATTGTTAATCTAATTAGTTCTGAACCGTTCAAAAACAGTAGTTTTTAAAAAATCCGAAAAAAATACTTAAACATTTCAAAAAAAATATAAAATTTGGTTTGCATGGAGATTTTAATAGAGAGATCATATTGGACGGTTTGGATCGGTCATTTCGAACTAGATTTAGGAGCTTTGAGCGCGACTCACCGACCCTTTGGTGAGTTGCAACTCACCAAAGGGTCCGTGAGTTGTGATCAAAATTGCTATATCTAGTTCAAAATGACCGATCCAAACTGTCTAATATGATCTCCCTATTGAAATCTCCATGCAAACCAAATTTTACATTTTTTTCGAAATTTGTAAGTATTTTTTTCGGATTTTTAAAAACTGCTGTTTTTGAATGGTTCAGAACTAATTAGATTAACGATTTTCTAAAATTTCAAAAAAATACTTAAAAATTTTGAAAAAATATAAAATTTGGCCTGCATAGAGATTTCAATAGGGGGATCATATTGGACGGTTTGGATCGGTCATTTTGAATTATATTTAGGAGTTTTGATCGCAACTCACCAACGATTTGGTGAGTTGCAACTCACCATAGCAAAACTCTATATATATATATATATATATTCTCTGAACATTCAGGTGCCTAATCGTAATGAACGACAACGAAGGAAGACACAAATTTCCCTTATCACTTTAATACAATCGGCCTTGTATATATCCATGCTTATATTATTTTCTAGATCCGTCATTGCAAATGTAAATAGATTCACACCAAGTACAATAATTTAGTACTCTAACAGATGTCCTCCATAAACAAGTGAATGTAAATAAATTTACACTTTGATACAGAGCGTTTTGTCCAACTGTATAATACAATATTGACCAAGTCCAAGATTCTTTGAAAATTAAAATTAATAAAATAATAATATATCTCTCTGGAAAAAATAAGAAAAAGGATAGCAGGCAGGCCCAACCAAATGTTACATAACTAGATCTGTACGACGAAAAAAGTATATATAATTGGTCGAAAACCACTGTATTATTTTTAACATAAATTGGACAAAATAGCTAGCTATATTATAGCAAATTTCCTAGAAGAGAAAATTTTATTTAGGCGATATGATACCTAATGTAGATTTGATCATTTTAAAAAAAAAAAAACTTTTATATATAATGAGCATTTTACATACGCACTCCACGCATTTTTATTTGGGATGGATATTTATTTTAAATAGATTGGATCTAGTACATTCTCGAATATAGATGGATCTAACTCAAAAGGTTGAAACTAACGGTACATTTTGCGGAGCCAGTGAAGCTATCAGGTACTTTTCTGTGAATATTTTTCGTAGTCAATCGTGTAATGCTATGTTGCATGGGTACGGGTATGAGTACCGTATCCGGTACGATTCGGGTACGGGCGTACGGTGGTACGAAAATTTTCAAAAATCTCCGGTACGAGTACGGCGATATATATATATTATTTGAATACTTTATTGATCTATAGTTATATTATATTATAAAATATACTGTGTATAACCTAATTTTGTTTAGCTAAAGCTTGGAGTTTACACAAATAAATGACATAAACACTAATATCAACATGTAGACCATTGACTGTTGACCATACCGGTACGTACCGAGTGGGTACCCGTACCCGGTTCATACCCGGTACGGGTATGGCTGATGTATGGACGTACCGGGGTAGCTTAGGCGTTGATCGAGGTATAAACCAAGGTCAAACAAATAAACATTTTACTCGACTAGTCGTTTATAGCAAAGTAAAGGTGTCGATCCCACAGAGATGGGTATGATTACTATTTTTATTGGTTCGCTAAATCTAGACAATAAAATTTTTGGAAAAGTTCTCGAATCAAATAAATAGAGGTGAAATAAAGAATGCAAGTGCTAAAGTAGAAAGTAATGCAAAACAATTCAAATAAATATTTTCGGGGGTTTTTAACAGTTTAATATATGATGAGAAACGTGCCTTAGGGTTCGATTTCACTTAGGATTGGTCACAGGGTCGCGAAACATACCGCTGTCGCGGTTCTGTCCCACCAATTCGGTCCGAATTGTGGCCAATTCGGTCCGAATTCCACTGTGTAAATGCTGGAATTTACTCGATTGTTGATCTGTTCAAGCCAAAGGTCCATCTAGCCATACCTAAACTCCCTAACCCTCTGCTTTCGCCTATTGGGTACGGTATTTGGTACGGGAACTAGTGTTAACCTTCATCGAATGCATTGCACCTCAACTTTCGTTTGTTGGTGGACTTATTCGAGTTTACTAGTTGGTTTTCTACGAGATATCTAATTCAAACCGTCGTTCAAATAGAAGTGTTCACTTTTGGTTAATAACTGGTCGACTCTCGTCTCTTGACCTATCTCAAATACTCGTGTTGGCTTTAAATATTAAATTGGGTTGAAGTCCTAACTTATGCGGCCGTACATACGCCAAGCAACACAAATAACAATCAAGTCAAACACAAGCGATTTCATGATAAATTCCAACTAATAAATGGTTTCATCCATCAACAAAACGAGTAAAACAAGCAATCCAAATCCTAAGTTACATCTACCCTAAAGCACTAAAAGTTTAGCCTAGCATACTACTACGAATCGTGCAAATAATAGTAGAAAATTCAAAGCAAGACATAGTTTCAGAATTCAAAGGAAAAAGCATAAGAGTTACAACAAATATCCAAAGTGTAAAGTTGTAAACCGCTGCCATCGTGCTAGAGAACACCTTAAAACCTTAGGAACTCGTCGTAGCAGTTAAGGAATGGCTCCAATTCGTGCTTCCCTCTGCCCTAGTCGCCCAAGAAGAGAGAAAAACCAGATCTGGATCTGCTGGAGAGAGAAAGATGAATGTGGAATGAAAGATGGCCCCTCCCAAGATGGAAGGTGCCTAATAAACTCTCCTCTGGCCCCTAGACAGCTGGTGCACGCTCTCCCTCCATCTAGGCCGAAATTGAGGCCTTTCCATAAGAGAAAACGCCTCAGAATTCAACCAGAAAAACTTCCCTGTTAAGCAATTCGGACCGAATTGACTGCAATTCGGACCGAATTGATGCTGCTGGAATTTCTGCGCATGTGAATTCGGTCCGAATTGAGAGGAATTCGGTCCGAATTGATGGAGCTGACTTGGCTGGGTTGTAATTCGCGTGGCGTTGTGTCTGGGCAATGCACCGGGTCGAGTCGGGATTTGATCTTTGGCTAGGAATGAGTCGTCTAGCCGTCTATTCTGCTGTTTCCTTGCTATTTCTTTCGAGTTCCTGCAAATATAAAACAAAAGCGCAACGGCAGTACCAAATCTGGCGAACAAAGATAAAAACAAGGAAAAATAGCAGTTTTAGTCCAAATTTCGATGTAAAGTCTAGTCAAAATATCGATATAAATATGAGATATCAGGCGTAGTGAGTGACATTTGTATAGTAATTTGACCAAAATGACCCGACACACGTCTACTCATAATAGTACGGATCTAAGAGGGGTTACACGTTAAATCTTGTGTGTAAACACTTGTTTATAGTGTTCGATCGATTTGATCTATGGTTGGATATCCTAGACAAAATAATAATATATTTTGGTGTTCCGTCTAATAAGAAAACAAATTGAGCAACATATGTTTTTATTGTCTAATATTATTTTATTTTTTTATTTGTCCACATATGAGGGCATCTTTTGCTAGTTAATTTAGTTTTTAATATATATGTATGATGTGTGATTAGTCTTATTTTTCTCAAATTTTATTACCTTTTTAATTAATTTGCAAAATATTATAAAAAACTTCAGAGCCTTTTAATTTGCAAAATATATCATTGAAAATATATATCTATATATCGAGTCTGTGTCCGTAGACCAGAGACCAGAGCTTGGCCGTGCCTTTGATCAAGTCCATGAAAACCATAAGACCCGTAATACGATATGCCGACATCACTAGAGAAAAACACATTTTTACGCTAGATAACAACGCTTTGCTTGTGACCAGTAATGCAATCTGTAACTGGTAAAGCACCTTTATTCATTACTGACAGGTACAGTAAAGCCTAAAATTCTTTTACTAGTCTAGTAATTACTGATAAATCACCCTTACTTCTGACTTCGTCAATCAACTTCTTTATGAGTTGCCCACAAAATTTCTTACAATGACAGAAATGTTGTATACAAATAAGAACATATCTCCAAATATATACATGTCACACCAACTGACTTGTGGACAATTCCGTGTGAAACCAGTGTTAACACAGTCCACTGAGTAAACCCATTGGAATTGTCCCAAATTCTCTTGTATAAATATGTTCCCCAGATTTAGTACATGATCAAGTGCATTAAATATACTTGTCCAAAATCCTCAAAGAGACAAAGATAACAAATAATGGTGAAGAAAGAGAGTTTAGTACAAGTCGCACTGATAGCTCTGATGCTCATCTCCTGCTGCTTGACGATGTGTGTGGCCCGGCCATTGAGCGAGCAGAAGTGGGCCCCAACATGGGGCACCCTTCTTGGTGCCCTGCCGAAGAATAGCAGTCCGACAAAACCACAACCAAACCAATGCAGCAATTATGTACCTGGCCCAAGCTGCAAACATGGAGGATGAAGCTGCAAGGGATCAATGTATGGATCATACTTTGAGACTCCAAAAGTGGCTATAGGTTTAGTATGACTAATATTTTGTTAATGGAATATGTCGGTATTTTTGTTTTTAATTCCCCTATTAACTGGTGATTGTAAACTTTAGATATATTATTCCTTCTTTATGTATTCATATATTATGCGTGCATATAAAACAATATTGTTACTGGTTGTTCTGGTTGTGCGCGCTAGTGGTGTCATTTTATGTTGCACAACTATTCATAGGCTTATTAATGTTGGTAGGGTTGTCAATGAGTAGGGTACGATACGATAGAGACATTTTTCATATCCGTATCCATTACAATTTTCTTTACCCATACCTTACCCTTACCCGTTAAAAATTGACTTTACCCGTACCCTACCCATATCCGTTTAGAATTAACGATAAGGGTAGGGTAACGGTAGAAAATTGATAATAATGTTAATGACTAAAAAAAAATGTACAATAGAGATAAATAAATAATATATCATATAAATATATTAATAAAGTGCAATCTTGAATAATACTTTAAATATAATAAAAGCATACAATATCTTCTCATGTCAATTGTCACAAAAAAAATTACATAACTATTAACTAATTATACAATATTCCTCAAACAACAACAGAGAAGAATAGATCTTCTGAAAAAATTTAGTGTTTTTTTTAATGTATATCCCATGAATAAACAATGCAGCGCGTGAATGAAAATCGAAAAAAATAATTAACATATCAATTGAATCTTACCATTATATCTTTTCAATTTAATGTAGTATAATCTCAATCAAATTTTACTATTTAATTGTCTAGTTTAATTATTAACGTATCAATTGAATCTTACAAGCATATATTTTTTATTTAGTTTATTATTAACGTATTAATTGGATCTTACAATTATATATTTTTTATTATGATAAAGATTATAAACTATATATATATATATAACGGTACGGGTAATTAACGAATACGAAATAGTCTTACCCATATCCTTACCAAATAAATTAACGAAATTTTTTTTTATCCATACCCATACCCGATAACTTAACAAAAATAAAACCTTACCCATACCCGTCTTGTCGAATACGATACGGGTAGGGTAAACGGCTAAAAGGGTAACATTGACAGCCCTAAATGTTGGTAACTTTTCAATTATTATCAACACAACCAGACGAATTCCTAATCGTTGTGGTTAAAGATAACGACGAACAGGGAAAACACTAGAAATAAATTAAGATCATGTCCTACTTGAATTCTTTGGTCTTTATTATTTGCATAATCCGTTTCAAAGACGGAAACATTTAACGCCGTTATGATTGTTTTGTCTTTTACCTCTGACGTCATTTGTTCTCTTTTTACATAACTCGTGTGGACTAGAAGGGTAGTCAACCTTTCTTGCCAAACGGCCAAATCGGATAAATGCCCGGTCCCAACATTTTCTAAATTCTAAAATAATTTGATGTTCGTTGGCCTAATTTGTATGTTGAAGAAGGCAGGAAATATTTTATTTCAATTTTTATTTTTCAAATCTTTTTTTTCATATATATTTGACTAAGCGCTTTTTCGTTAGCCTTGGCTCGATCAAGTAAGTGGATTTGAGAATAAATTTATTCCGAAAATAGTACAATGTTGTTAATCAAAGGAAAAGGTTGAAAGATTGACGACTGGTTATTAAATTAACCAAAAACTTATGGAATTTGTGCCGAATCATTTTCTGGTGCCATCTGCCTCACATTAAGTTGTTTAGTTAATTTGCACGATCCTATGGAAATTATACTAGTAAAAGAAATGCTAGATTTAGATATAAATTTTCCTATTTAATTAATTTCATAATATGGAGCATTTTCAAATTAAAAATCGACGTATCGGTCAACGCTCGAATCTTTGACAATTTCATTGTAGGCTGGAAAATATTTTCAATACCCTACCGGTACTCATACCGGCCAGATGGCCGAAATCTAATATTTTCTGGTATTTTCTGAAATTTTCTTGTATTTTGTCTCACAATACCGGATACCATCATTTCAGTCACTGTTCCAGTATCCGATATTACCGAAATTTCCGGTATTGAAAACCGAGGCTGGAACTGATTTGCGCAGTATTTAAACATGCAAACCGTACATCTCTTAATATGTCTACATGAAAATTAGCAACAAGAATTAGCCCGATCAAAAAAAAAAAAAAATTTTCCGACGACGTCGATTATATATAATAATAATAATAATAATTTAATCGGTACTACTGCTACTAACATCTTATTGTTATTATTTTATTTGTTTTTAATTTTTATATCGTCGCCGCTATTATATCGAGCTGATAACCATCATCCCTAAGCAGTTAGGAACGCATCGTCTTTTTTTGTCTCTTATCTCATCATCCCTGGTAGTTAAACACGCGTTTTTTTTTTAAAAAATGTGATTAATTAATCCAGCGCTCATCCAGGAGATGAGAAATCATCCTCATCCCCTCTTTCATTTTCCGGTCCTTCCCTTGTTCCATCATGCGTTGACCTCACCCTCATTCCCTTCTCTAGATCGCTGATGTCTATCAAATATATGCATATTTTGACCATACTTAGCACCAAAATGACACTCAAACCAACATAATTGCTCATGATTAACTGTGTTTTTCAGGATTTTGGTACTACCGCCGCCTCTATCTTTGTTTTGTAGAATTCTCGTGGAAATCGAAGACTAAACGCGCCGAATAAGAAGAATAGAGTCCAATTCTCGGCCGGACGACTCATTCCCGGCCCAAACAGACGTGCCTAGGACCGGAGAAGACTCTCATGGGCCAAGACAGATCAGATGTCACGCGAAAACCTTGGTTCCAGCCCAATTCATCTCGCCAGAGCCTGATTTCGGTCCGAAATGGCTCCATTTCGGTCCGAAATCCATACATGGAAAGAAGATTTTGGAAAGTTTCGGGAATGGAAAGAGCACCTCTTGCCCTAGCCGCCTCCTGACCTTCCTGGGGCGGTATTTAGGCACTGATTTTCGTGCAGAAGGGGTTTCCACTTTATTCCCACTTTGAGATACCATATTTGGCATTATTTCGGCGTGTTTTTGGCTCTTTCGACGGATTTCTTCAAGAGGCAGCAGCGTTTGCGTGCGACGGCAGCGACTTTGACTCTCCACCTTGACTCCTCGGCCCTAGAACAGCGAGTATTAGCATAAGGATTTCTTGGTTTCATCTTTTATGCTTTTATTTCATTGTTTTATGGCTTGTATCTCTATTTTTCGCATGATACTTGTTATTTTCTGTTTGAACATATTAGGCTAGATTTTATGATGTCTTAGGACCAGTTAGTAGTTTGATTTAGTACTTGGATTGACTTGATGGATTTATATTATGCTATGTGATTTGCTTAGTTGAGAAATTATTATTTCGCTTAGTCAAATTGATTGCTTGCTTGATTGTTTACCTATTAATGAACTGCAGCATTTATAGGGCATTAGACTAGAACAATTAATTAATTAGCTAAGTATTTGAGGTAAGCCAAACGCTCGAAAGAGGAGGCTAGTTCACAACCGAAAGGTGTAACTTTTATTGAACCGACAGGACTTTAAACACCTCTAGAAATCCCTCTAAACAATCTTAAATAACTAAAGTCCGACACGAAAGTTTAGGTTTAGTTATTTACGTGGTGAAAACCGAGTTCCTTACCAAATCCAACCCAAAATCGCGACAGCTGAGGCTAGGGTTTAGGTCTGGTCGTCCAGTACCCTTCACATAGTGTTGTGTAAATTTTTCAAGTCGAAACAAGGAGTTTAAAGTATATTTCGGCACGACTTGTATAGATTTCGGTCCGAAATCTATACATTTCGGTCCGAAATTGCTCTCTGTCTTGGTGAAAATCAAGATAGAAGCACTTTAAGGCTAAATCAAATGAACACAAAGTCCTGAGACATTTTATTGCATCTGTTAGAGTCTCGAAAAAAAAAATATAAAAACCAAACCAAAAATATTTTACTATTTATTTCTTTTAATTGCCTTAAATTCTTATTCAAAACCCCACAAATACTTCTTTTCTGTCTAGCTTTTAAGAAAGACTAAGTCCAGTACTCATTTTTACCGTCCCTTGGGTTCGACCCTAAGCTTAACTTGAACGACTAGTGAGGTTAGGTCTAGGTACAAATTTATTTGATCCTAGGGTTTAATTCCTTCATCAATCGCTGACCTCATGCTGACCCCCTCCCCAACTAGAACAATTAGTTTACCAACTAGAACAATTAGTTTGTCAACTAGAACATTTACTCATATTAAATAGAACAATTGGTTTCAGAACTATAACAATTATTTATATTAACTAGAACAATTAGTTTACCAACTAGAATAATTGCTCATATTAACTAGAACAATTACATATATTAAGTAGAACAATTAGTTTCAGAACTAGAACATTTAATATATTAACTAGAACAATTACTTATATTAATTAGAACAATTAGTGTTGCGAACTAGAACAATTAGGGAGAGGGTCACTAATTTGCTAATTGTTCTAGTTGGTAAACTAACTGTTTTAGTTGGTAATCTAATTGTTCTTGTTAGATGCTGGAAAATTTTTCCACCTGAAAAAAAAAACATCTCTGAAAAATAAGGAAGGAAAACGCAGGTAATAAAGGAATGAAAATGCAGGGAATGATGGAGGGGAGTACGCTGGATTAATTGTATTCCAAAAAGGAAAGAGGGGATGAGGATGGGAATGATTCTATCATTCCCTGAACTTCACTATTAATGAAGACACGTCAGATAATTATAATGAAGACCTGGGGAGGATGGGATGATTGAAAGCAATTCCGCTATTATATTAATTTATCTCTTTCTAAAAATGAATTAATTAAATTATATATACTTTATGCTGGTATTCTTTAGTCTTATTTGACATTTCCTACTGTATATCTTTCCATCTAAAAAAAATCAGAGTTATGATGTATATTTTGGCATATTCTCTTCAGCCCACAACTTTTCTGATTCACTTTTATCTAACCAGATGGAGGCACGGAGATCTGTTTGGCCACTTACCATCTCTTTTCTTTTCTGACTTGGAAAACAAAATTATAAACCTTCCTCCACGTGCCACAAAATGCACATTTCTCTGCTCCTTTTCTCAAACCGAAAAAGGAACAAGAATTTGGTTGAAATTTATTTGTATAAATTGACCAAAGTTTTTCATGCGCGTTGACTTGGCCAGTAGTGGGTCATTTGTGCGAGATGGAGATATTCAGTACTTGTCTAACTGGAGAGGATTTCATCTTTGTAGTCTTTGCATGCGACCAAGTCCAAGGTCGTCCCTGCCTGACTGGAGACCTGTCTTTGTTCATATTTATTACTTAATCTAGTTTTTGAACGTACCAAAGAAAATAAATCAAAGTTACATATATACTTTTACGCTGACCTGATCTTGAGACCTATATATCAGTACTATTCAGTTCTTCTCCTCTGAAAAAAGAAAAAAGAATAAAGACCTGGTATTCTAATGCTAGTCTCTATTCCAAGTCGTATTAGCCGAGTAAAAGAGAGCCAGACTGTGCAGCGGGTCAATAAATATTTAATTAATGAATAACTTCCTAGGTGTTTCAAAAAAAAAAAAAAAATCGTACGTAGGAGCTAGTCGTGACAATATATGGTTCGAGTTTTTAAATTGTATACTTGTTAGCAATTTCCATATTCCAAATATTATATATTTGTGTGTCATCCTCCAATGAATTTGGATTCTCTGACAAATCGTTTCTTTGAATAATATGAATACTCAAGCACCATAGAGTAATGGAAAATCTACCATAAAAACACAAGAAAAAGGTCTTACCGCTTACTAATTCAACATAGGAAATTTGAAGTCTCAATTTCACAAAGATAAAGATGTCATTGTGTCATCCATATATGCACGTAGAATTATTTCGTAAGTTGGAAGTATCTAGATCTAGATCTCAATGAAAATTTGGAGCAATAATGACGGCATAGTACTAATCTACAATAGAATTTTCAGTGAACATTTTTTCTAGGCTTCTTAATTAAAATAAATATATTCAAGGTCTTCAATTTTAATATCCATTCAAACTAATCTAACCAGCCTTAGAGATACACAGTTGAAAGCAGTGACGGAACAAAAAAGTTTCTAAATAGATGTCAACATCAATGAAATAATCAAATATCGATATCGGTATAATAACATTAAAATCATAAAATTGTAATTATGGGGCCATTAATGAGAATATTTTATATATTTTTTCATATTTTAAGTGAAGAACAATACATAGAAGACACTAAAAGTGATGAATAAACATGCATGACTAAAAAAAAATGGAAGACTACATTGACTCTCGTATATTGTTACTGAACCTGCCTATGTTTCAAAAAAAAAAAAAAAAAAAGACACACACACACAATATCTTTTACCAAGTTGGGGTTCCATATTTTCCACAAACTTTTTTCTCCTTAATTACATAATAAAGCAAAAATATATATATTCAAGTGATGATAACAAACAAAAATATCAATATTTTCTTGTACAATATATTTACAAAGATCCTGTATACCTATAGAGTTAAAATAGTTGAGGTTCTCTGTATTTACATGAACAACTTAATTTTGTGCTAATTCCTATATTAATAGATTGCATTGGAAGTATTTAACTATACATATCATTATTGTTTTTTGGGCAATTACATAATTCTACAATCAGGAGATAACCGCTTGAACGAATCGTATTAATTACAAACATCATTGTTCTTTTGGCAATTACGTATATATAGGTATACGCAGGCCGCGCACTGTTCTAGCTAGAAACATCTAAGATTTATAAACTTTTCATGGATGTGACCACGCTCTAATCAAGGAAACAAAAATATTTGGATAAGTAATGAAAAATGAAAAAAAAAAAAAAAAGAACAATTATCTGATGGCTTTATTTTCAAAAAAAAAAAAAAAAAAAGAGGTATACAAATATGTACCTACTTGATTTGTACAAATTTAGGTCAATAATCGAACAAAATTTAAAGGAAAAAAAGTTTCTAAAATTTTCTGCATATTTCTAATTAAGCTAATCAAAAGACCTCTTCAACCCCTTAAAATCTACTGTTTCAATGCACTCAACGCTTCCTCTAGACCCATTTAAAATTTTGAGCAGCTCGCTCGCTCTCTCCTTTGTTACTCCATTGCAACCGACTTGCAACAAAAGCAAGAGTTTCTGAAATGCACCTACTTGAACTGCCTCAACGATGCAATTCTTCTTGCATCCCTTGCAAATCCTCCAAAGAGCTGAGACTGAGAATTCGGTCGCCATGTCAGATACTCTCAGCATCTTTTTCACAAGCACAGGCACCGTGAGAGCATGTTCGCATCCCCTTTCTCTTCCTTTCTCGCATTGGAATAACCCCTCTAGCACCGCTAATGCCTTCTCACACATGCTTTTGTCGCAATCTACTAAGGTGTCAAGTAGCAACGAAACTAGACCCAAATTGACGAATCGTGATGCAGCCCGCTCATTTGTAGAGATCAGGTAAAAGATAGTGACAAGTGAAGTTTTTGTTGCTAGAGGCGAGATTGGCTTCTCTACAAGTAATGTTAAAGCCTCAGCTAACCCGTTTGTTTTCGAGACTGATTCTAAGCTTGCATTATCCAAAGTAGATACAACTTCTCTCAGCACTAGAAGTGTGCTAAGCCTCCCGGATAAATCGCCATATTTCAATATCAACACCATCGATTTTAAGGAGCCAGGAGATATTATCCACCTTTTCGCTTCAATGTCTAAAGGGAAGAAAAAAACCAGTGCAGATAAAATCTTCTCCAAATCTCCCAATGCCTTTGAGTTCTCAGATGATTCACCGGCTAATTGGCTAAATGCTGCTGAGAGTACACGTGCTGCACCTGCAGCCACAATACACCTCCTGTCCCGTTCACTCTCTTTTCCAATTTCCTTCAGCTTCATCGCCAAATTGCCACATTTGTACTTGTCGCCTCTTCGGCTAGCCAAAGAAACTTGAGACAAGATCTCTGAGGCTTCCAATGGGGAAATCGGGATACGAGGAGTCGGGATTCTCTCTACTCCTAGAGCGCGGTTTTGAACGCACCATTCTTGGATCAGCTTTCTTGTCGAGTGGTTTGGTATGAGTTCATGGATGTCAATCGGCTTGCCAGTTACAGGACAATTGAGATTCCCTCGCTCAAGCCATGACTCAATGCTCTGTCTATCATAGGTGATACCCGTCGAGGCTGTCACCGGGTCTCTCATTAAATCAAGCGAAATTGGGCATCGAAAATGATCCGGCACTGGCGTATCTAAACTGGGGTCTTCAAGTTGGATCCTCTTCATTGCGGGAATTGGACCAGGTCTCTTCGATCTAGATAAAGATGCCATCTTAGAAGCGTTCTTCCACTATATGTGTTCCTTGCTGTGCTTCTTGTTATATGACTCAGAATTTTAAATGGATCGTAAGGAGTGTTCTTCTTGTTGTATGAGTGCTAGAATTAGAGCTTTGGGAGGAGATGTGAATGAGAGATTGAGTTATATAGATTATGGTGTTTTTGGAGAGAGAGAGAGGGAAGATTGGGGTGGGGAAGGGAAAGAGGTTGGGAGTACAGAGTTTGTAGGCGTGGGAGGAGAGTGGTTCAGATGGAAGACTTGAAGAGATTTGAATGTTGACCGTTGAAAGTTTGAATATTAGCCGCGGAAATGAACCGGTATTAGTTCCTTTGAGGTATTTAATCTTGACTTGACAACTTTTGGCGTTTTGATCCTCTAGTATCTTGTATTTTTATGTTTTGTCTCTATGACATAGTACTTGTTAATATAAGACAAGATTGAAATACGGCCCGTGGCTCAATAAATTAGCGGCACTATTAATTGTGATGTTAATTATAAATTAACTTCCTCATTATCGTTATAGAAAAAATTAGACTCGTTTATTTCAATTTTCTTTAATATTGGGATTTAGGGCATGAGGAATTAAGCATTAAAATAAAAATTTTATGTTAATGCCTACATATATTAATATTTGACCTAATGTTTCAGTTTAGATTTTGGTACAATTTTATTGAATCTCACTAATTCCTTCATAAGTATCAGCGAATAGAGTCAAACAAAACTTATGAACTTGACTAACAAGAACAGTAATCAGCTTCGAGGGTTATTATGTTAAATTAAAAGTTGTTGGACTTATTCGAAAAAGTGTTATAATTTTGTAAATAAAGGACCGGCAGTAAAGGATCCAAGGACCAAGCTGGCCATGCTGACGACTTTTTAGTTTCTAACGCGTCGGTGGCCTTTTGATCTTCGATTCTTCGTTCAATCATCTCCAGTTTTTAAAAAACTGCTAATCTCCAGTTCGTCAAAAGTATCGGTTTGTCCGTCGAGATGGAAGCGTTATTATTACGGCGAACATGTGTGTAGTTTTCTAAACAATGGAGATAACGAGTCGGCAGTAGATTTTCACAATAAAAAAATTTCAGGTAGGTCCTTCCGTTCTCACGGTATATTCCCAACGTCTACGACATGGTAGTTCCATTCCATGTTTCAACAAAAATACAAAAAATATATATAAAAGAAAGGAAGTGAATAGGACCAAGTATGCCTCAATTTTGAGCGAATAACAGGAACATTGCTAAAATTTATATCAGTCCAAGAAAGTAACGTTGCTCTTAAAGTAGCATCACCTTATTCTTTAATTTATACTTGCAAGTTTTCCCTTTTTTTTCTTTTTCTTTTTTTTTTAAAAAAAATAGTGACGCACCAATTTGCTTACAGCATCCACCTTGTTTAAATACTAACCTCAAAATAAACAATCTACACACCAATCTGTCAGTTATTACTTACTAAAGTTTTTATTGATTTCAATTAGAACATATCGTCATCTTTCTAAATTCTATTCAAATCTAAGTATGAACATCACCGCCCACGTTTGTCAATTGTTCCTAATCACTGATCTATGAACATTTTTCTTGACATAAATAAAAATGATTCATGTCAATCGTCAGTATGAACTAGTTTAAAATGTAAAGATCTGGTGAGTTTACGAGGACAAATTAAAATTTATTAATCATTAATTTTTCAAACCTGCGAGAAAATAAATGCACGTGTTAAATGATGTACTTAATGGGGCTTAAATGGGAGGTTTTAGGGAAACTCTACTAAAGTATGGAGTTGATAGAAAAAGTATTGATCTATTATTTGCTATGTTGGTGTAGTTTATGTCATGTTGGGGGAAAAGAAGCCTAACTGCGTGTCTCAGCATCTCAATACCGAGTTGGACCCAGCTGACATCATCACATATAAAAGGTGTAGTAGTCATTGGCAATACTTTTTAAAATTAAATTTTTAAATATAATTAGTTCTATTCAAATTTTAGGTAATTTAAATGTCATTTGAGATTCTGTAAGAAATCATTAAATCTTAATCATTATAAAACTTAAGTTTGATAAATTATAAAACTTGAATAATGTTCCATCTCTTTTTTAAAATGATAGAGTATACATGTTTGAATTGTTGGATTTAAAAATTTAAAAAGAATAATTTAAAATTTTTAATTATCACGGAGATTGTTAATTTAATAATCAAGAAGTTCATCTTATATTAATACTTTCTATTCACTATTCACTAGGGTGCGTTTGGATCATCTAAGAATAAAAATAGGATTAGTTATTCGGAGTAAAAAATATTATTCCTAAACTTGGATCTAGAGTGTTATTTTTAAGTGGTCCAACATCTAGATTAAATTTTTATTCTTAGGTTGTTTGGATCATCTTCTTAATGTAGATTAAGAAGTAGTTGGAACCACTTTTTAATCCGGATTAAAAAGATGATCCAAACACTCTAGGAATAAAAATTTAATCTAGATGTTGAATCACTTAAAAATAACACTCTAGATCTCAAAAAGATTATTCTTGACAGTTTAGAAATAATATTTTTTTCTCCGAATAACTAATCTTAATTTTATTCTTAGATGATCCAAACACCTTTCTAAAGAACCTCGTCTGCTTCTCTAAATTGATGGCTTGGTCTGAGACTATTAGATAGGAGGGTCTATTGAGTTCTTTTTTTTTCAATCCGAAATTAAAATCATGTACTGTACACACCGCAATACATTAGTGATGTTCACAATTATAAATCCCTATGCAAAATCCATTGGATTTCCTAGAGCCCTCGAACTTAATGATTGACGTGATTTTTCCTTAAAACAAATATAGTACGACTTGTGGTGAGTACAGATTCCATTTTCATTAATTACCCATCGGGCTAAGACCATGATCAAAATGGTGTAGACATGGGATTTCATTTTATTGAATTAGAATTGATTGGAGATGATTTTCAATTGAAATCTCATGATCAAAACAAATATAGGAAGAATTGAATTGAATTCTAAAAAAGAACTATATTGCTCTCATCTATTTGAAGGGAAGGAGGGGTATTAAGTTCTTTTCTATTTTCTCTCGTGAAATTCCACGAAATTTTGATCAAATTTCTAGGATTTCAATGGGGTCAAATTTTCCCACAAAATCCTATCAAATGAAATGAAATCCGTCATTTTATTAGATTCTGATCGAAATTTCAATATCATGGAAATTTCAAATCCAATTCCTACCTAAAAAGTTGATTTTGATCGGGCCTAATTGTGTGCGTATTTACTCCCTATTAAATTTACAAGCACACTAGACTGAGAGCCATTGCAACTTTGCATGGTGATCGTTATGAAATATTAGTAGGTAATGTCAATGATAAAGCTCTCTTGTGAAGTCAGAATATTGGTACAACCGAATCAAAGCTGCTTGTAAATAGCTGGCAGTATAACTATGAAGTCAGACTACACAACCAAAGCTCATTTGGAAATAGCTGGCAATTTAAGAATCTAGTATTTTAATACAAGAGTAATGCTTGAATATAATGTACCTAATGTAAATATATTTTATTCAACATCTCACAGGACGGACCCGAGTGAGGTGAAGGAAAGACACTCGTCATCTTTAATCTAAAAAAATAATTCAAAAGTATGCTTATATTTATTATTATTTTTTTTTAAGATAAATTGGAAGTCAAGCCTCCTAACTTTTTTTTTAATTAAATATCTATAAAAACCCTCCAGCCGGGTTTCAAACCTGCGACCTCTCACTTGAAATGCATTGCTCTTTGCCACTAGACCAAGAGCTGAGTCTCATTTATTATCTTTTTTTTAATTCTAAACATTAGTTTATGACTCGAAGAATTATAAAATTATTATGTTCCACTTTGAATTTTTGTTCTATACCCTATATTATTTTATGGTTCTTGCCCATAACAGAAGAAGTTTGAATCTACGACTACAAGTTTACGACCCCGGCACTAGAAAACGATCTCAGTTCAATAATATCGTTGCACAACAAACTCATCGGCTGTGTCAGACTGTCAGTAAAAAGATAAACAAGTAACTGAACAAAACTGAAAATACGACAGGGTTTCTGTATAGCACAAAATCACACGCACAAATAAAGCTCATACACAACTAGTTAAAGGAATTGCCACAGAGAATCAGACCATGTTTCCCAACAGGTGACCTGTATCACACTAGAAGTACAACAGCCCAAAACTTATTGGTGTAAATTATGATCAAGGCCCAAAAAACCTGATTAACGGCACCAAATTATCACCCATGTTCTCAGTTTTGCAGATTATTGACGCAGAGCTGAACCTAAATGATTTTGAATCGAGTTCAGATGCACCTAAAAATGATCTAGGGAATGTTGTGCCACAACAACCCACAAAACCACCTGTGACAAAGTACTACACAAGGAGCCAGAGTCACAAATGATCCATACTTTCATATATGGAAAGAAAAGAATTATTATTTAGAAGTGTTTATTGCCTTATTTTGCATCAGTATGAAAAATTAGAAAGTATTATTTCTCTAATTCAGCAAATTGTATTAGGAAAGTTCTTATCTTATTTTTAGAAAAATGTATTAGGAAAGAATGAGAGGTCTCTCTATATCTAGGGTGCTTAACACCAAAGAGGGGCATTGAATTCTGAAAAAAAAAACGTTTTCTGTTATTGTTTAACAAAAATTATCTTTTATCTCAAAATTGTTTCTAACCTTACCTAACAACCTTGGAGTAAGATTAGAAAGGCGTTTGGTGACTAGAGATCCTACGTCAAATTGGTATCAGAGCAAGGCAACAACATGAGCAATTCGAATCAACCAACAGAACCGACTCTGGCTGCTGTTTTGGAGGCGATTCAGCAATCTAACCAGCTTTTACAACACAACCAGGACCAGATGCTGAAGACTCTTACAACTATGATGGAACAGCTTGTGAATCGACCGGTAGCACAACCTCTCGTGAGGAATCAAGAGGACAGACCTCGTGATGGTGCGAATAATCGATGGGATGGTGGTTTTCGTGTGGAGATCCCTGAATTCACAGGTGGATTAAGTCCTGATGAGTTCCTTGATTGGGTTACAAACGTTGATGAGATTTTGTCCCTCAAAGAAGTGCCACCTGACAAACAGGTATCTTTAATAGCCATTCGTTTCAGGGACAGGGCAGCAGCTTGGTGGCAGTCTTTTCGCTATAGACGGTACCTTGATGGGCTACCATTGTTGGGAGATTGGGCTGAGCTCAAGAGGGAGATGACCAGAGAGTTTTTGCCACTAAATTTTCGGCAAATTCTGTACCAACAGCTGCAGAGTTTGATACAAGGGTCCAAAAGTGTGGATGATTATACCTTGGAATTTTATCGACTGGTCGCTCGCAATCAATTGCGAGAAACAGAAGATCAACTGGTGGCTCGCTACTTGCATGGCCTTCGACCATCAATTCAGGATGCACTCCAAGTCCATACCATTAACAATGTTACAGAGGCCCAATCTAAAGCTCGGGCCCTTGAAAAGAGTCTCAACCGTAACCGTACTTATGCAACTACTCGGAAAAATCCTAATCCAGTGACCAGTCCAAACCCCTCTGCTACAAAACCTTCTTCTAGCACGAATACCTCCAACAAAACCTTTCCCCAACACTCTGGTACAACGGCAGCAAATTCTGGACAGAAAACAATGAATCGACGACCTAATGTGCGCTGCCATCGTTGCCAAGAGATTGGACATTATGCCAATGAATGCCCTAAGTTGCGCTCTCAACTGTACATCAATGAAGGAGAAGAGGATTTTGACCCTCTTGCAGAATCTTTGGAAGACCAGAACTTTGAAGAGGATATTCATTATGTAGCACCAGAAGAAATTCAAGGAGAAAGCTTAGTTAGTAGGAGGCTATGCTTAGCTCCTAAAACTAATGAGGATTGGAAGAGGCGTGACATTTTCACCACGAATTGTACCATAGGCAGCAAACGGTGCAAGGTGATTATTGACACCGGAAGCTGGGAGAACATGATTTCGGAGGAAGCAGTGCAGAAATTGGCTCTAGCAACAGACCAGCATCCTCACCCTTATCGCTTGGGCTGGGTGAAACAAGGTACTGATATTCGAGTGGATAAGAGGTGTTGTGTGAATTTGGCTTTTGGACCTCATTATAAGACCCAAATACAAGCTGATGTGGTGCCGATGGATGCAGCCCACCTCATATTGGGTCGACCATGGCAGTATGACAACCATGCCATATACGATGGAAGAGCTCACACATACACCATACAAATGGGTAGTAAAAAGGTCGTTGTGCAGCCACTGAAGAGAGAGGAAGGTGGAAAGAGAACAATAATTTGCCTTCCAAAAGAAGCTTTTGAGGCAGAAGTTGCAGCT
Source organism: Rhynchospora breviuscula (assembly GCA_027562975.1). Taxonomy (NCBI): domain Eukaryota; kingdom Viridiplantae; phylum Streptophyta; class Magnoliopsida; order Poales; family Cyperaceae; genus Rhynchospora; species Rhynchospora breviuscula. Next base: position 47,695,221 of record CM050399.1, read on the forward strand.
GCTGATTTCTGTTTTGCTATTGTTTCGCACACTTTTACAGCCCTAGAAGTTGTAGAAGGTGTCCCTAATGAGATTCAAGAGTTGTTAGCTGAATTCAAGGATGTGCTTGCTGATTTGCCCGATATCTTACCACCCCTTCGCGATATCCAGCATCAAATTGATCTAGTTCCTGGTGCATCTCTGCCCAACCGAGCACATTATCGAATGACACCACAACAACATGAGGAGCTGAAAAGACAGGTACAAGAATTATTAGACAAAGGTTTTGTGCGTGAAAGTATCAGTCCTTGTGCTGTACCGGCGTTGTTAGTGCCAAAAAAAGATGGGAGTTGGCGCATGTGTGTGGACAGCCGGGCTATTAATAGGATCACTGTTAAGTACCGATTTCCAATACCTCGTTTGGATGACATGCTTGACCAGCTAAGTGGTGCTAGGATTTTTTCTAAAATTGATCTCAAAAGTGGATATCACCAGGTGAGAATCAAACCAGGAGATGAATGGAAAACTGCTTTTAAAACAAAAGAAGGCCTATTTGAATGGCTGGTCATGCCTTTTGGTTTATCAAACGCACCCAGCACTTTTATGCGAATGATGAACCAAGTCTTGCGGCATTTCCTAAACGATTTTGTGGTGGTGTACTTTGATGATATTCTGATTTACAGCAAGACTAAAGAAGAGCACAAACAGCACCTAAGGCAGGTCTTGACAACATTAAGGGATCAACAACTATTTGCTAATCCAAAGAAATGTGTGTGGCAAGTGGAAGAGTTATTGTTTCTGGGGTATGTGGTCACTGCGGGTGGTATAATGCCCGATCAAAACAAGATCCAGGCAATTGTAGACTGGCCAAACCCTAGTACCATTACTGAGGTGCGATCCTTCCTCGGGTTGGCTGGGTTTTATCGCAGATTTATTCAGCACTACAGCCGAATAGCAGCCCCTATTACTGACCTACTAAAGAGGCCACAATTTGAGTGGAATAGTGATGCACAACAAGCATTTGAAGAGCTAAAGAGTAAGTTAATTTCTGCACCTGTGCTAACACTTCCAGATTTTGATAAATTGTTTGAAGTAGATTGTGATGCATCCAAAGTGGGAGTGGGAGCTGTGCTCAGCCAAGAAGGCAAACCTGTGGCCTATTACAGCGAGAAATTAAGCGGTGCAAAGCTTAATTACTCGGTGTATGACCTGGAATTGTATGCAATTGTCAAAGCATTACAACATTGGCGACACTACCTCCTCCACCGAGAGTTTGTTTTGTTTTCAGATCATCAAGCTTTGGCATACTTGCAAGGGCAGCACAAACTAAGCTCGAGGCATGCCAAGTGGGTTGCATCATTACAAGAATTCTCATTCTCCATCAAACACAAGTCAGGAGAGGTGAACAAAGTGGCTGATGCTTTGAGTAGACGCCATGCTTTGGTGGCTGCCATGAGTGTACACACACTAGGATTTGAAAATATTCAACAAACTATTCGTGAGGATGAAGATTTTAAGCTGATCATTGAGGCTGTGGAGAATAGAATGCGAAACGATTACTCACTACATAATGGGTACTTGTTTCGAGGCTCTTGCTTATGCATACCAAACTCATCATTGAGAATTCTCATTATTCAGGAACTGCATCAGCAAGGGCATTTTGGTCAAGATAAGACAACCTGGTTAGTAAAAGAAAAGTTCTATTGGCCAGGAATAGATAAAGATGTGAAGTTGTTTGTGAAAAGATGTCAGTTATGCCAACAAGCAAAGGGGACTGACAGCAACAAAGGTTTGTATACTCCTCTACCGATTCCAACAGCACCTTGGAGTGACGTATCAATGGATTTTGTTGTGGGGCTGCCTCGCACCAAGAAGGGTCAAGACAGCATTATGGTGGTTGTTGATCGGTTCAGCAAAATGGCTATTTTCATTGCTTGCAAGACAACTATGGATGCTTCAAAGGTGGCAGATCTCTATTTTGGTAGTGTTGTGAGACATTATGGTTTACCTATGACGATTGTATCAGATCGCGACACTAAATTCATGAGCCATTTCTGGAAGGAATTGTGGAAGAAGTTGGGAACTGATCTAAAATTTTGTAGTCCATATCACCCACAAACTGATGGGCAGACAGAGGTAGTGAATAGGAGCTTGGGAAACATGTTGCGTGCTCAAGTAAAGACTTTGTGCAGCTGGGATAGTGTTTTACCAAAGATTGAGTTTGAATTTAATAGCTCAGTTAATCGATCCACAGGTTATTCACCTTTTCAGGTGTTGTATGGATTCAATCCTAGAGGACCTCTTGACCTACTGCCTATTAAGGGACCAAATACTGGTACAAAAAAGGTGGATCAAATATTGGAGGAATTGCATAACATACATGCTCATGTGCACAAGAACTTGGAAGAAAGCTATGCTAAGTACAAGCAGCAAGCGGATGCTTCTCGTGTAGAAGTACACTTTGAAGTGGGTGATCTAGTGTGGGTTTATTTGTCCCGTGATCGATATCCATTGGGAGCATACAACAAGCTAAAGCCACGAAAGTTTGGACCATGTCAGATTTTAGAGAAGATGGGAAATAATGCATACCGGATACAATTGCCTGATGATATGAACATCACTAATGTCTTTAATGTAAGGCATTTGTATCCTTTCCATGGTGATAATCCAAGCTTGAGGGCAAGCTTCCAAGAGGAGGAGGAGCATGACGCAGAGCTGAACCTAAATGATTTTGAATCGAGTTCAGATGCACCTAAAAATGATCTAGGGAATGTTGTGCCACAACAACCCACAAAACCACCTGTGACAAAGTACTACACAAGGAGCCAGAGTCACAAATGATCCATACTTTCATATATGGAAAGAAAAGAATTATTATTTAGAAGTGTTTATTGCCTTATTTTGCATCAGTATGAAAAATTAGAAAGTATTATTTCTCTAATTCAGCAAATTGTATTAGGAAAGTTCTTATCTTATTTTTAGAAAAATGTATTAGGAAAGAATGAGAGGTCTCTCTATATCTAGGGTGCTTAACACCAAAGAGGGGCATTGAATTCTGAAAAAAAAAACGTTTTCTGTTATTGTTTAACAAAAATTATCTTTTATCTCAAAATTGTTTCTAACCTTACCTAACAACCTTGGAGTAAGATTAGAAAGGCGTTTGGTGACTAGAGATCCTACGTCAATTATCAACAGAAACAGATTTTCCTCAATCTCATGTGGCAAATTTGGAAGGCTAGATGTGATCAAATCTTCCAAGGCATACCCTTCAACCCAAGCCATGTGATAAATAAAGCTGCAGCAACAAATTACTCCATAACTACCACACCTTACAAGAAACCGCCAAAGAAACAGTTTATTACTAAGTATATTTTACCTCCCCAAGCTGTTTTGGTTTTGATAGATGGCTCATGGGATGTAAGGGGTAATGTTGGTACAGCATCTATTTTCTTTAAACCACAGGGACTTTTTTATAAAAAGACTATGGATGCGAATGCTGCACCAGATGCTTTCACAGCTGAGGCAATGGCGCTCCATCATGCTCTGACATATGCTCAAACTATCCTTCCTTCTTTTGAAGAAATCCACTTTTTCACTGATTCTAGAATCTTAGTTAAAATTGTAAATAGTTTCAATTTGCAGGATTCCCCTTCATGGCATGCAAATTCAATTATAAAAGACTGCTTCGTTTTACTGTCAAATGTGCAGGGTTTCAAGGTTAGATATGCATGCAGGGAACATCTTTCTCATGCTCATGTCATGACGAATAAAGCAAGGAAGGGTGAAAGATATCCAACCTCAGATGATGAGCAACATTTCTCTGTGCCGCAAGCTTTTCAATGGAGTGCCTGATTATGTCTTTATTATCATTCCCAATTTTTGTTTTAATGTATATTGGGAAATAGTACTTAGTGCTTAACAGATTTGAGTATACTCCCTACTCAACCTTTCTTTATGTAATCTTTTCTTTAGAGTTGTGATGTACTAAACTTATGTGAGACTCTATTATCAAGTAAATGCAAGCCTACGGGTTTATTTTCAAAAAAAAAAAAGAGCTTTCTTCTAACGGCAGGGACCGAATATGACCAAAACATAAAACAGTGACAATAAGAAATGTAAACAGAATATCAAGCATGGATCCTGGGCTATATGACCGTTCTTTAGTTGCATATTTATAATGCAACTAGTGAAAACTTGATTACATCGAAGCATTTTGATATATATAGTTGCTAGGAAGCAAGTATAATGCTGACTATAAATATGGATAGGTTGGTGAATTGCAAATTTTTGAGTCAGGCTCACTCCTATAAGCCTAAAATGGCTCCAACGTCAATTAATCTCGTAAGATATATTTCATGGTTGATCAGTAGGCACAGAACAAAAACAATGAATAGTTCAAAGGAAAAACATATTTCAAAATGTAACTAGCACTGAAAACTTGATTACATAGAAGCATTTTGATAGCTACAATTGCTCAGGTACAAGTATAATGCTGACTATAAATATGGATCAGTTTGTTAGTTGAAAATTTTTGAGTCAGGTTCACTCCTAAGCCCGAAATGGCTCCAATGCAAATCAATTTCGTAAGATGGATTTAGTGGGTGATCAGTAGGCACAGAACAAAAATAATGAATATTTCAACTATTCATACAATTTTTTAAAATTTTAAGACAGTTTTAACAGGGCATGAACCACTTATTCATTTTTTTTTTGTCTCAGTAAACAAACATAACCTAGATAACTATTGTTTACACTAGAGACATGCTGTTTTTTCCTACTCCTAATCCTTAGCCCCCAGCCAAACTCTTAATTCTCATTTTCTGGAGGCTTCAACTGGAGCTCTTTAACGAAATTCATGAAGTTGGCAATGATTTTCTTTCCTTCGGTGCTGATTATACTCTCAGGGTGAAACTGTACTCCCTGAAACCAATTGAATTTAACAATGGTACTATTAAGTTTTAAACAATAATACCAAGCACCTGAAATTTTCTTGCAAAATAAATGATAAGTTGTATATGCATACCTGGACATGCTTATACTTTCTATGTCTGGCAGCCATCACTAACCCATCTTCATTCCATGCAGTTATCTCCAGAGCATCTCTAGGAAAACTTTCGTTTTCTATCACTAGGCTATGGTATCTCCCAGCCTTGAAAGGACTACACAAAAGCAAACCATATATCAATTTTAAGTGCAGTTGCTTAAGAAGTATTACATGAGGATCTCCATACCAGTTTGATCTGGTCTGCTATTGAATTAATAATGATCCACAATTTATACAGGATTTTTAGTGTTAGGCTAGGGATTATCATAGGTGCAGGTGAATACTAAAACTCACCAGGACATCATTACCATTTATGCAAGACCTAAAATGACCATAATTGATCCAGATATATAAATAATCCTCTATTTTCTTCCTAATTGAACAATCTGGAACAAATGCCTAAATTGATGCCTTTTTTCAGATCTATTGCTGCTGTTTTCCTTCTCATATGTGGATTTCTTACTGACTTTCTGTTGTACACAACAATATTAAGACCTTTTTCCTTTTGGAAATTACAACAAACAAGAAAGGTGTTAAATTGAATAAGCAACTGCAGTTAACCAGAGAAATTGCAAAGTAAATTATTAACAAATTGAGTGGTTGAACCTTAGTAATTACTTCATTCAAACATGCAAGGTACTGTGTTAGTGTACTCTGAGTGGCAGTTTAGGACAGTCATCATGGTCAAAGAATTCAATTTTGTAAATAGCTAAAACAAGTGCAGCAGTACAAAATACCCTAGATCGGTGAAACAAATTGAGCAAAAAGAAAAAATTAAAATAGAGGAGGATGAATGAACCAGCTCTATTTGTTAACCATCAATGTTAACAAGTAGAGAAGTATTATTGAAGCAACTCTAGACTCTACCTGTAGCAGTAGAAAAAAAAACAGTAGATCGGAGGGGGGCAAAAATAGATTGCAAAAGGACTTGCCTATTGCTCCAATGTGTGGTGGTCCCAAGCAGAGATGAGCTAAGAGCAAAAGAGAGAATAAGACTTGCTTAAAGTCTTGAGTCAAGCTGCTGAGCAGCAGAAGTGAGAGAGTAAACAAGTGAGAATGGGCACGACAAAGAGAGAAGGAGACAGTCAAGTTTCTGCGTTTCTGAGAAATGTGGCGAACAGAGAGAGACTTAGGTATCCTTGGGGTTTGGTACTAGGGTTTGTATATATTTATAGATGATCCGGTAGGCAGTTGGGCTTAGAAAAATATCAAGAATTCAGACGGATCAGAATTTAATTGAGCCTAATATATAACAGTAAACACCGAGCTGGTCCAGTTCACAAGTTTGTTTCAAACAAGCTCCAATCGATCTCAAATTGAATTCATGAACAATGCAAGTTCTCTAGTTCAACTCCAGCAACTCGAAATTGATTTGAATGAGCTAAATACAAGCAATTAGCAAATTAAACTCAAACAGAGTCGTGAGCTTTTTTGCCAGCCTATTAAAGACTGAGGGTTGCCGTTGCACTATAGTGCTTAGAAACAATAAATCCGTATGGACACTTCATTTCCTTTCCTTAGCAGTTAGCACATCACCATCCAACAGTTCAACTGTTCAATGCTCAAGGTCTTTTCAGAGGATAACTAAAAATCTAAATTTTTTTTTTTGAATCTCTTATGAGTTATGATTTTGATGTTTCCTTCTTTACAGTTTTATAATTGTAACAATAAAATATTGTTAACAGAATTTAGTAAGTTTTGACATTTATAATTGAAATTTTTCATTAATCCTTTACATCATCCGTAACTACTGAGGGCATATTGGTCATTTACACATTTTAATTTTTAAGCTCATTCCTCTTATGATCTGCCCAAAAAAAGACTAATCACAAGAGAATTTGAACAATTGTATTGTCCTTAGGGCTTTAAAAATCTTATGTTCTTTTTTCAGTTTTAGGGTCAGTGTGCGGTTTATCTATTCCACCCATTATGATAGTCAACTCACTTTTTTCATGGTAACTTTCAACAAATATAATTCTTATTACTTCTAGTTCTTTCTATAAAGAACTAGATATTGATGCGAGATTGAAACAATGCTTAAGCAAACAACAGTTACAGTCAGCGTACCAATTGAGTATATGTGTATATGTTTTTTTCCAAAAATCCTAATGGATTTTATTTTTATATAATTTTTCTGCTACTTATTACAGTACCTATACCATACTAACTTTTTTGTCTACTATAAGCAATCTGCCATTTCAAATTAAATGTTGTTTCAAATAATAAATAGATACCAAATTTGAATGACTTTTCTTCTTAATTTGTCAATTTATTGAGAGAATAGTAAGAATTTATATAGGCTCATTTCATACTATTTTCTCTTTTTGGATTTTGATCATGATTAATGGTGTTGAAGATTTTATGTCTCATAGGTAGTTCCTTGATGCTATTGGTGGCACCACGCAACGAAATATTCTGGTTTGATGGTTTATCTTGATGATGCTTTCATCTACAAAACATTCATCAAGTTTGATGAAAGCATTGGGATGTTACTGCGAGATATAGCGCAGATGGATTCTGCGAGATTTATAGCATTAATATCCTTACCACATACGAAAATTTCGATGCCTGTTGGCTACTCTACAAATTTTGGAATACTAAACATTTATGGAAATCTAACACAGATCATCAAAGTAATATCAGAAAGCTGTGAACTCACTTAGATAAGCCCAGAAACAACGTAGGCTCCAGCTTCTCATCATAGTAAACAAGGGAGCCTTTGCCATGCACAACACCAGTTGGGGCACGCACAATTTTTCCTGTAAATCACACAGAATGTGTTGCCAGGTAACATGATAAAAACTTATTTTCTTAAGGAAAGCAGAATTCAACAGAGCTTGTGCTATAGTACTTTCTAATAAGGACAAATTGTTTACCTCCATATGCTTCTCCGATGCATTGTAAACCCATACAAACACCAAATATGGGTATCGTGGGCCCGAGTTCTAGTACCGTCTGGAGGGAAATGCCTGAATCTCTAGGGGCACCTGAATATAAAATACGACTAACAACTATTAAACTACTATATTTCATCAAATTCAATGATCATAATAGCTGGGAAGAACACTTACCAGGCCCAGGTGAGATCAATATCCCCAATGGATTCATTCTAAAATAGTCAAACAAAAGAGTCAATGTTAAATTTTGCATACAACAAATCTACTTTTGGGGGAAAATTTAGGAGTGACAATATTGTCATATAATTGTGTAATAATTATACCTTCTTATATCTTCCACGGTCAACTCATCATTTCGATAAACTTCAAAATTTGCTCCTAGCTCTCCCATGTACTTCAGACATAAAAAAGAAATAATAAAAATAATAGGCAAAATGAACTATTTGATCTAGGGTTCTAAAGTACAATTTAACACAACTCAAATACAGTTGATGCTGACAGAATTCTCAGTACATGATACTTGGTTAGGTATTGAAAAATAATATGTGGACAGAAATCTCAATTACTAGCGCCTGGTATGTCTCTGCCTAATTATTGTATGATCGACTTTCTTGCAATTAAAGATGCCCTGAAATTACTCAGTTACTAATTCTGAAATTAAACTAAAAGCAGTCGCTAATTCTGAGCCCTCATACATAAAAAAAAAATAAAAAAATAGACGAATCACTGAAACATATAACCTACCACAATAAAATGAACTATACTCCAATGAGGTAGAAAAATTGGATCATTGGTCCTCTAATTGAGCACTTACAACGGCTCAATTTTTAGCATTTGAACTGTATAAACCAAAAATCAGAGGTTCAAAATTAGACCTAAACTATTAAAATGTACCTGGCACAGATTATAAGTGAAGCTATCGTAGTTGTCGATGACAACAATTGGTTTGTCTTCTCTCTTAACCTGAGCGATCATGCTCCCGTTTGGAGCAGTGCTTGACAAAGAAGCCGTCACTGCTCGGCTTCGCCTGATAGCTACAATCCCTATCAACAAAATGAAGAAAAAAATACGAAAAAGAACGACAAACCGCGAAACGCAAGAATCTTACTCGAATTGGGAAGAGGTAAGGTGATGAGAGAGGGAGAGGGAGAGCGAGCGTGGATTGTCAGCTTGGAAGGAGCAGAGGAGAGATGAGAGGCCGCCATTTCCGAGCTTGAAGGAGGTTAGTTCGTCGGAGTCGAGTGTCGAGTGGCACTGTGAAATTGGGAATTTTCCTTGAATTACGGCAAGGGGTTTGTTTGCCTTTGCGTTTGTGTCGCGTAGTGGTTTTCCTATGGAAAGATCCAGTATTTATCCAAAATCATGAGGCGGGCTCCACCGCGTGATATGGACAGGATTCACGCTAAAATTTTGTAAATGACAAAAATATCCCTACATACTACATAGAACCTCCGTCTCCGGTTCCGGTATAATCCGAGGAGGAAAGTTTCGGTGTCTGCTTAAATGTCCCAAAACACGCTTTTAAAATACTTTTACAAAATATAAAATTTAAATTTTGAATTCAAACCGTTGATCTTATTCGATATAACTAGCGATGCATTTTCATATAAATTTTTAAGTTTATTTGATACTTGATCAAGAGATTGAATATTAAACAAATCTAATTAAATATGATAGATTAATTCTAATCTGTTCATATTTTAACCTCTTGATAAAATATCAAATATCAAATAAACTTCAAAATTTATAAAACTTATATGAAAATGCATCACTCGTTATATCAAATAAGATCAATATTTTGGATTAGAAGTTTAAATTTTATATTTTGAAAAAAATAACTAAAAAGTGAGTTTTTGGACATTTGGTGACATTCAAATTATGGGCACTAGAACCCTCCTTATCCAAGAATTCTCTGGTTTTGCATGTGGCCTAGTGGTTAAGTGGTAAGAGGAGTGCTCTAGACTGACCTCTAAGAAGTCAAGGGTTCAAGCGAAAGTAATAATTTCTTCTTCTTTTTGGTGAATTCAAAGACAAATTCTCGGCCAGAAGCGAAGAGGAATAGCGAATGGTTTTTATTTCTGTTATTTTATTTTAGATTTTGAGAGGAATAATGAATGGCTCTTTATTTTTCTCCCGGCTTGGAGCAGAAAGTAATTCGTTCCAAGTAATTTGCAATAAAAAAAAAGAGGGATAAAAAATTTTATTTGCTTCCCTTATATACCATTCTTATTAATTCTGTTTTTAGTTTTTACTCATCTCTATATATGCCAGTGTCATCAAGCGCCCTGTAAATATAAAACAAAACTATTTTGTGACCTGTAGATATATTTCTTCTCAATTTAAGAAATGAGTTTAGAATTATAGGGATTATTTTGATTTCAGTGCTAAGAGGAAAATGGAAAATTAATCTTCCCATGAGGTTGCCGCGCTATCGTCGTGTGCAAGAAAAGCTCGTAGCTCATACCTGGCTCGTGTTCCACTCAACAAAGGCTTGTATTAGCTCGTCTCGTTACAGCTCAAGTTATTAACAAGCTAGCTCGTCTCATCTCGTTAAGGCTCGATAAGATAGCGAGACGAGTTCGATATATAATTTTATTACATCATTTATTATTTTTAACTCAATTTGATAGAAAATATACTAAGAAATTTTAATGTTCAATGAAACTTGTGAAATAATATATATAATTATAATAATTGAGCTCGTTTATGTCTCGATAGTGACTCGTGTTCGATAAGGCTTGGTTCGACTAGCTCGAGTTTGATAAAGTCAAACTAGAGCTAGAGTCAGCTAAGTCGAGTTCGTCTCGTTTGCAGCCCTGCCGCTAAGGGCATTTTTGTCTAGATATATATATTTTGCGTGAATTACTAATCATAGTTTTACCCCTCTAAAAGTCAAAATTATCGAATTTACACAGTTTTGCCCTTATATTTATAGGAGACATTTGGCAACGCCATAAGTTAGTGAGGTTAGGATTATAGTATTTTTAGGATTAGTGTTTGATATGAAGGTAGTAAATATTAGTTTTAACATGAGTACTAACTATGTTGACCTCAAAGTCGTTTGACAATTGTAGGTTAACAAGTTAGGTTAATGACCTAAAAGTTACGCTAATTTCATGTATACCAAATGTCCCCATATTTTATTAGGACTGAGATCCTCTGGACTGCTTTTGATACGGGCCGTCTGATTTAATCTCAACGGTTAAAATTTTTTAGGCTTACAATCTTATTATAATCACGGCATCTATTCGGACGGACGAGATCAAAGCACTCGGATTTCGTTCGTATTTTATTAGGCTGTTAGTGTTAGTCGGCGTGGCAAAAGGAACAACATGATTGTGAGAAGCAACTGAAAACCAGAGCTACAGCTGGCGAGAAGCAAGACAAACGTGTTTTTTTTTTTTCTTAATGACAGACAAATGTGTCATGATCGCACAAAAAGAGAAATTAAGAACTTACAATGCCTAATTGACTTTATAGGTTTATTATTTAGGTTGATATTTTATGGAGGAGGTTCCAATACTAATATTTTAAATGTCCTAAAATATCAATATTTTACTATTTAATTATTTTTTCAACATTTAATATTCAAACGTCAAATCCAAACTGTTGATCTTATTTATTTAATGAGCGATTTGTTTTCATATAAATTTAGTAAATTTTAGAATTCGCAAAAATATTGACATTTTATGTTCCTTGTATCTTTTATTTTTGTTAGATTAATATTTTCCTAGATTAATTGGCAGTAGAAAGGCAATTATAAAATGGTTGTAAGGAAATTATCGAGAATTATCAATCAAATTGGCAAATTGCTCAGGTAAAGTATAATGCTGACAATGAATATGGATTAGTTAGTGAGTTGCAAACTTTTTAGTCATGTTCACTGCTAAGCCCCAAATGGCTCCAATGTCAATCAATCTCGTAAGATGGATTTAGTGGTTGATCAGCAGGCACAAAACAAAAAATAATGAACAGTTCAAAGGAAAAACAGAGACAAAAAAAAATGATTTAGCTCATACAATTTCTTTAAACTCAAGTCAGTTTTAACAAGGAATGAACTATTTATTCTTTCCTTTTTTTTCTCTCTTTCCTTAACAAACAAGCATAACCTAGGTAACTTCTGTTTACACCAGAGAATGCTGTTTTTCCTACTAGTCGTCCCCCCCCCCAAGAGCCGAACTCTTAATTCTCATTTTCTGGAGGCCTCAACTGGAGCTCTTTAACGAACTTCATGAAGTTAGCAATGATCTGCTTTCCTTCAGTGCTGATTATACTCTCAGGGTGAAACTGGACACCCTGAAACCAATTGAATTTAACAGTGATACTATTAGGTTTCAAACATTACCAAGTACCTGAAATGTTCTTGTGGAATAAATGAAAAGTTCTATATACATACCTGGACATGATTATATTTTTTATGTCTGGCAGCCATCACAAGCCCATCTTCACTCCATGCTGTTATCTCCAGAGCATCTCTAGGAAAACTTTCGTTTTCTATCACAAGACTATGGTATCTTCCAGCCTTGAAAGGACTACACAAAACCAAACCATATATCAATTTAAGTGCAGTTGCTTAAGAAGTATTACATGAGGATCTCCATACCAGTTTGATCTGGTCTAATATTATATTAATAACGATCCACAATGTATACACGATTTTCATTGTTAGGCTTGGGATCATCATAGATGCTAGTGAATAGTAAAACTCGTCAGGACTTCATTACCATTTATTCAAGGCCTCAAATGATCATAATTGGTCCAGATATATAACATAAACCTTTATTTTCTTCCTAATTGAACAATCTGGAACAAATGCCTAAATTGATGCCTTTTTTTCAGATCTATTGCTGCTGTTTTCCTTCTCATATGTGGATTTCTTACTGACTTCTGTCGTACACAACAATATTAAGACGTTTTTCCTTTTGGAAATTACAACAAAACAAGAAAGGTGTTAAATTGAATAAGCAATTGCAGTTAATCAGAGTAATTGCAAAGTAAATTATTAACAAATTGAGTGGTTGAACTTTAGTAATTACTTCATTCAAACATGCAAGCTACTGTGTTGGTGTACTCTGAGGCTGTGCTCCAGGATAGCAAATCGGAAGGAGAGGAGAGGAGAGTAACGAAACTATCGGAAGAGTTTACTCTGCCCGACTGTTTACTCGCTCCACGCAGAAGAGAAGACGATGGAAGGGAAGAGAAGGAGATGGAAGCGACACACTGAAAATTTCGGAAGTTTAGAGTAAACTTCTCCACTCTGATTTGGAGGGTAACAAATTTCCGGTCAATCCTTACTCTCCTCTCCGTTCCTCTCCTTTAATCGAGCTGTTCTGGAGCACAGCCTGAGTGGCAGTTTAAGACAGTCATCATGGTCAAAAAATTCAATTTTGTAAATAGCTAAAACAAGTGCAGCAGTACAAAATACCCTAGAGGTGCAACAAATTGAGCAAAAAAATATATATTAAAATAGAGGAGGATGAATGAACCAACTCTATTTGCTAACCATCAACATTAACAAATAGAGAAGTATTATTGAAGCAACTCTAGACTCTACCTGTAGCAGTACAAAAAAAAACCTGTAGATCGGAGGGGGGTGGGAAAAAAAAAAAAAAACTAGATTGCAAAAGGACTTGCCTGTCGCTCCAATGTGTGGTGGTCCCAAGCAGAGATGAGCTAAGAGCAAAAGAGATAATAAGACTTGCCTAAAGTCTTGAGTCAAGCGGAAGTGAGAGGGTAAACAGGTGATAATGGGCACGACAAAGCGAGAAGGAGACAGTCAAGTTTCTGCCTCTCTGAGAAATGCGGCGAAGAAAAAGAGAGTTTGGAATCCTTGGGGTTTGGAATTAGGGTTTGGATATATTTATAGATGAGCCGGTAAGCAGTTGGGCTTGGAAAAATATCCAGAATTCAGAGGGATCAGAATTTAATTGGGCCTAATATATAACAGTAAACACCGAGCTGGTCCAGTTCACAAGTTGGTTTCAAACAAGCTCCAATCGAGCTCAAATTGAATTCATGAACAATGCAAGTTCTCTAGTTCAACTCCAGCAACTCAAAATTGATTTGAATGAGCTAAATACAAGCAATTAGCAAATTAAACTCAAACAGAGTCGTGAGCTTTTTTGCCAGCCTATTAAAGACTGAGGGTTGCTGTTGCACTATAGTGCTTAGAAACATTAAATCCGTATGGACACTTCATTTCCTTTCCTTAGCAGTTAGCACATCACCATCCAACAGTTCAACTGTTCAATGCTCAAGGTCTTTTCAGAGGATAACTAAAAAACTAAATTTTTTTTTTGAATCTCTTATGATTTATGATTTTGATGTTTCCTTCTTTATAGTTTTATAATTGCAACAATAAAATATTGTTAACAGAATTTAGTAAGTTTTGACATTTATAATTGCAAATTTTCATTATTCCTTTACATCATCCATAACTACTGAGGGCATATTGGTCATTTACAAATTTTAATTCTTAAGCTCATCCCTCTTATGATCTGCCCAAAAAAAACATTAATTACAAGAGAATTTGAACATTTGTATTGTCCTTGGGGCTTTAAAAATCTTATGTTTTTTTTTTTCAGTCTTAGGGTTAGTGTGCGGTTTATCTGTTCCATCCATTATGCTACTCACTCACTTTTTCTATGGTAAACTTCGACAAATATTATTCTTATTACTTCTAGTTCTTTCTATAAAGAACTAGATATTGATGCGAGATTGAAACAACGCTTAAGCAAACAACAGTTACAGTCAGCGTACCAATTGAGTATTTGTGTATATGCGTTTTTCCAAAAATCCTAATGGATTTTATTTTTATCTAATTTTTCTGCTACTTACACTATGTTTGGACATCAAGTGGGGAATGGGAAGGGAGGAGAAATATAGGAGGGAAATGAATGGAATGGAATGGGAAGGAAAATGATTTAACATTCATATGTTTGGATGACTAATGAAGGGAAAGAAAATATTTTTCTTCCCTTCTTTTTTTTCTATGTGGATGATGTAATTGAACGAAGGTAAAATTGTATGAATTAATCAAAACTGACTATTATATGTACCCTTTACTATTGAGCCTATTTCTCTTAAAATCAAATGTGGCTTGATGCAGCACTAGTCATGTCCATCATCAGATTACGGGTCTGTCCTTACCAGTATTTTGTGCATAACCTGGTCCCTCATACATAGTGCTTAGAAAGTGATTGAAGTGAATAGAATTCAAGCATATATAAACAGATATAATCTGTATAAACCCTAAATATTCCATCCAAAATGTAGAAGTGAGATCAGTTTTGCACTGAAGTTAAACTTGATTTCCCACCAATCATATCAGCTAAATAAGTGCATCAAAATAATTTGCTGGATTACAGCATAAACATTGAATAGACCCGTCAACTATATACTTTTCTGACATAAGCACACAAATAGCATGTCAGTTTATTATGAACTTCACTTGATATACTTTTTGTTGTTACTAGACTGGTACTTCGTCTTAATACAGTAATTTTAAATAACTTAAGTGTTGCCGAGGGAAATTATGAAGCTAAACTTTTATCCAATTGGAAGCTGATCAAACGAAATTCAAATCCTTTTAAGCTTATAGTTCTGACAAATCACCAACTTAGGTTAAAAAAATTAACAGAGAAGAAGAGGACTTTAAACAGGAATCAAGCAGATTCACAAAATTGTAATTTCATTGGTGTTATTAGCTTTGAGAAAAAATATGATGCACTATCATGCGATGGTAGTTGTGGGGATTGGGGCCACGGTGCTATTGATGGATGGTGGCCTGGGCTTTATCGTTAGATAAGCAGAAAGGTAGCGAGTGACAATGGGAGGAGGTACGCACGAGATCAAACAGCCATGGCGGCCCTCGAAGAAGAAGTCACGATTGGGAAGATTTCAATCGGAGATAATTCGATCAAGATTACCTTGGAGGACAGAGAAGACAGGGTACAAGGGCATCGCTGTTTTTTGGCTGACATATTGCGCCACCAATTTTCCTTTCTGCTGCCAATTTTTCTTTCCCTCCTATACACTCCATATAAGAGAAGAAAATTTCTCTACAGGAAGGAATCATCAGAGGGAAACCGTTCCCCTCATAATAAAATTTCCGTCTGACTTTTTTGCCATCCAAACACGATAAAAAACTAAATTTCCGTCCCTTCCTGTTCACTTCCATCCATTCCCTCCCATCCAAACAGACTGTTACAGAACCTATACCATACTAACGCTTTTGTCTACTATACATTTCAAATTAAATGTTGTTTCAAACAATGAATAGATACCAAATTTGAATGACTTTTCTTCTTAATTTGTCAATTTATTGAGAGAATAATAACAATTCATATAGGCTCATCTCATACTATTTTCTCTTTTTGGATTTTGATCATGATTAAAAAAGTTGAAGATATTATGTCTCATAAGTAGTTCCTTGATGCTATTGGTGGCATCACGCAACGAAATATTCTGGTTTGATAGTTTATCTTGATGATGCTTTCACCTACAAAACATTCATTAAGTTTGATGAAAGCATTGGGATGTTACTGCGAGATATAGCGCAAATGGATTCTGCGAGATTTATGGCATAAATATCATTACCACTTACGAAAATTTAGATGCCTGTGGGCTACTCTTCAAATTTTGGAATACTAAACATTTATGGAAATCTAACAGAGATCAAAGTAATATCAGAAAGCTGTGAACTCACTTAGATAAGCCCAGAAACAAGCTAGGCTCCAGCTTCTCATCATAGTAAACAAGGGAACCTTTGCCATGCACAACACCAGTTGGGGCACGCACAATTTTTCCTGTAAATAACACAGAATGTGTTGCCATGTAACATATTAAAAACTTATTTTCTTAAGGAGAACAGAATTCAACAGAGCTTGTGCTATAGTACTTTCTATTAAGGACAAATTGTTTACCTCCATATGCTTCTCCGATGCATTGTAAACCCATACAAACACCAAATATGGGTATCGTGGGCCCGAGTTCTACTACCGTCTGAAGGGAAATGCCTGAATCTCTAGGGGCACCTAAATATAAAATACGACTAACAACTATTAAACTACCGTATTTCATCAAATTAAATGATCATAATAGCTGGGAAGAACACTTACCAGGCCCAGGTGAGATCAATATCCCCAATGGATTCATTCTAAAATAGTCAAACAAAAGAGTCAATGTTAAATTTTGCATACAACAAATCTACTTTTGGGGGAAAATTTAGGAGTGACAATATTGTCATATAATTGTGTAATAATTATACCTTCTTATTTCTTCCACGGTCAACTCATCATTTCGATAAACTTCAAAATTTGCTCCTAGCTCTCCCATGTACTTCAGACATAAAAAAGAAATAATGAAAATAATAGGCAAAATGAACTATTTGATCTAGGGTTCTAAAGTACAATTTAACACAACTCAAATACAGTTGATGCTGACAGAATTCTCAGTACATGATACTTGGTTAGGTACTGAAAAATAATATGTGGACAGAAATCTCAATTACTAGCGCCTGGTATGTCTCTGCCTAATTATTGTATGATCGACTTTCTTGCAATTAAAGATGCCCTGAAATTACTCAGTGACTAATTCTGAAATTAAACTAAAAGCAGTCGCTAATTCTGAGCCATCATACATAAAAAAAAAATAGACAAATCACTGAAACATATAACTTACCACAAGAAAATGAACTATACTCCAATGAGGTAGAAAAATTGGATCATTGATCCTCTAATTGAGCACTAACAAGGGCTCAATTTTTAGCATTTGAACTGTATAAACCAAAAATCAGAGGTTCAAAATTAGACCTAAACTATTAAAATGTACCTGGCACAGATTATAAGTGAAGCTATCGTAGTTGTCGATGACAACAATTGGTTTGTCTTCTCTCTTAACCTGAGCGATCATGCTCCCGTTTGGAGCAGTGCTTGACAAAGAAGCCGTCACCGCTCGGCTTCGTCTGAAAGCTACAATCCCTTTCTTCAACGCTCCTTAAACCACGCAACAAAAACTCAAAATAAATCAACAAATTAAGGGGGGGAATACAGAAAAGAACAAGAAGCGCGAAATGCGAGAAGCTTACTCGAATTGGGAAGAGGTAAGGTGATGGGAAAGCGAGCGTGGATTGTGAGCTTGGAAGGAGCAGAGGAGAGATGAGAGGCCGCCATTTCCGAGCTTGAAGGAGGTTAGTTCGTCGGAGTCGAGTGTCGAGTGGCACTGTGAAATTGGGAATTCTCCTTGAATTACGGCGAGGGGTTGGGGTTTGCGTTTGCGTTTGCGTTTGTGTTGCGTTGTGGTCTTCCTCTGAAATGATCCGATCCGGTATTTATCCGAAATCAAGGGGCGGGCTCCACCGCGTCCGCGTGTGATGTGGACAGGGTTCACGCAAAAATTTTATAGATTTTGTAAATGACAAAAATATCCCTTCGTAATGCCGTCTTCTGAACGAGGCCTTCTACTTCAAGTCGTCCTGCTCCCCCAAGAAGCACGAAGTCTTCACCGTTCTCTGATCCTTCGATTGACTCGCACCTTTGAGAAAGTAATAAAGAGGAAAAAACCCTTGAAAACCACATGGTCGAATTTATATAAATTTCGCGTGAATTAATTACTAATCGTTATTTTATCCCTCTAAAAGTCAAAATTGTCGAATTTACGCAGTTTTGTCCTTATATTTATATTTTATTACGCTGTTAGCGTCAGACTGTCCGCGTGGAAAAAGGAAAAACATGATTGTGAGAAGCAACTGAAAAACCAGAGCTACAGCTGGCGAGAAGCAAGAGAAACGTGGATTATATTTTTTTGTTTTAAATGACAGAGAAATGTGTCATGATCGCACAAAAAGAAATGCCTAATTGACTTTATAGGTTTATTATATTTATGTTGATATTTTATGAAGGAGGTTCTAATACTAACATTTTAAACGTTCAAAAATATCAAAATTTTACTATTTAGTTATTTTTTCTATATTTAATATTCAAACGTCAAATCCAAAATGTTGATCTTATTTATTTAATGAGCCATGTGTTTCATATAAATTTAGTAAATTTTGGAATTCCCAAAAATATTGTCATTTTATGTTCCTTGTATCTTTTATTTTTATTAGATTAATCTTTTTCTATTATAATATCTTTCTAGATTAATTAGGAGTAGAAAGGCAATTAAAAAATGGTTGTATGGAAACTATCGAGATTTATCAATCAAATTGCTAGCCGCCCTTTTTTGTTATTTATCATTGTTCTTATTCATTTTATTCAATTAACTTTCAAATTATTTTACTTTCTTTGATTTACAAATTTATTAAATCAGGACACGACAATGGTACCAATTAAATAAAATAGAAGAACAATGATAAAGAAATTAAGAAAAATAAATTATATATAGAGTAAATCTATTGTGAACTATGGTTCATATAAGTTTTCGTGCACCATGACCATTTTGGTCGGTGGTTTCACAAATTGTCAAATCCAATTTAACCAACCCAATCTATATATTAAAATCTCATAGCAAACAAAATTTTACAATTTTTGAAATTTTTTTACTATTTTTTTCGATTTTTTTAAAGCTTGCCATTTTTTGCTATAAATACACTAATTTGTAAGCCAAAAATGACAAGCTTTAAAAAATTCGAAAAAAATAGTAAAAAAATTTCAAAAATTGTAAAATTTTGTTTGCTATGAGATTTCAATATATAGATTGGATTGGTTAATTTAGATTTGTCAATTTGCAAAATCACCGATCAAACGGTCGTGGTGCACGGAGCGCTCTATGCATCATGGTTCACAATAGATTTACTCTTATATATATAATAATAATAAACGGCAGCTGCCAGTTTGATTGATAATTTTCAAATTGAGCCGGCCCAGTTTTTTGATGTTCCAATTTCTTTTGCCGAAGCCCATGAAGTAGCTTCTCTTGTCAACTTTTCTAATGTGGATTTCCTACGGGCTCACTCAAAATCATCTTCTCAGGCCCAACCTTCTCAGACTCCAAGTAGGATTAAAGCATATGTTCTTAAGAATCCTAAGAAGGCCCCTTTGAAATCTGCAAAGCACAAGACTGCTCCTGCAAAAAATCGAGCTAGAGACTTAAAAAATTCTTCTCACTTGCAAACTGAGCCTCCTCGCCTGCGCTCGATTATTCTCACACCTGCCCAAGACATTTCTTCAGATCAACATGAACCCAATGTCAACTCTGACAATGCCTTGGTTGCCGGTTACTCAGCCGAGGAGGTTGACTATGGGACCCCTTGAGTTAATTCTTCATTACTTTCTTTGTGTCTTCTGCCTTACTTTTGTTATTGTAAAAGTTTCTATGGATACACGCCCTCTAAAATGTTTTAAGTTAATCTGTTGGAATGTCAGGGGTCTTAGGGACCATTCAAAAGCTTTGGTAGTTAGGGAAACTATCAGAAAATCACGTTGTGATGTTGCCTGCTTTCAAGAAAGTAAACTCTCTTCCTATGATTTGCCTTCTGTAAGGTTGTTTCTTCCTTCTTATTTCGACCCTGATTTTGTTGCGCTTGATGTTATCGGCTCAAGGGGGTTGCATCATTGCTTGGCGTCGATGCTATGTCCTCCTTAACTCTTGGGCTACACGGTTTACTTGCTCTGCTCTGCTCCTAGACCAGAGATCCGGAACCCAGTTATTGGTTACCTCTGCTTATGGCCCCCGTCAAGACTCCCTCAAACCTGCTTTTCTACAAGAGCTCAGATTCTCTGCTACTCTCTTCTCTGCCCCGTGGGTTATAGCTGGAGATTTCAACTTGGTTCGATGGATGAACGATAGATCCACTATAGCTACTGACTTCGGCTCTATGACTATGTTTAATGATACAATAAGGGATCTGGATTTACTTGATGTACCTCTCTCAAATCGATCCTATACTTGGTCAAATAAGCATCCCTCTCCCATTCTCTCGCATCTCGACAGGATTTTTCTCTCTCACAACCTGCCTACACTCCTCCCTAATTTCTCTCTAGCTGCTCTGACAGCCATGGTTTCTGACCATGTTCCTTTACTACTTCATTGCAAGCACTTCCAGCCTCAGCCTAGGCCATTTCGGATGGAGAAATTCTGGTTTCAATACAAGGAATTCAAAGACTTCACGGCTTCGATTTGGTCTCAGCCCCTGGTGGATAACAACCCGCTACTCTCATTTAATTCTCGAATCAAAGCACTTCACACTTCACTGAGGGATTGGCACCTCTCTAACTTTTCTTGCTTAGACGTTTGGCTCTCAAATGCTAAAACTTTCATTGACCTTTTTGACTTTATTGAAGAGCATCGACCTTTGTCTGATCTAGAGAGAATTTTTCGCATTAAACTTCGCGAGAGAGCTTTTGAACTGGCACACATCATTGAGACACGGTGGCAACAGAGGTCGCGGTGTACTTGGCTCAAACTGGGCAACCGTAATACGGTATTCTTTCACTCTTTTGTGTCTGCTCGACATCGACTCAAATCTATCCATGAACTGCAAGTTGACGGTCAAACCCTGTCAGATCAAACTCAGATCTTGCATGCCTTTTCTACTTACTTTTTTAACCTCATGGGTACCTCTGCTGCTTCAACAAGCTACACCCCTTCTTCTCTTTATTCTCTGTCCTTGGATTTAAGTCCACTTCAAGAGCCTTTTACTGCACAAGAAATTAAAGAGGGAGTTATGAGTTTAGCTTCAGACAAAGCTAGTGGGCCAGACGGTGTTCCCAGTGAATTTGCAAAGATTAATTGGTCCACCATTGGGCCCCATTTATCTTCTATCTTCAACAGTTTCTACAATAACAACCTTGATCTTTCCTTCCACAATCAAGCTGACATTGTGCTGCTACCAAAGAAAACAAATGCAGTGCTTCTCTCGGACTTTAGACCGATCAGTGTCTTAAACTACTTACCAAAGCTTTTGGCAAAAGTTCTCTCTTCTCGGCTCCTTGCTTTTATGCCAGCACTTATCGACCCCTCGCAAACTGGTTTTATGAGAGGTCATTTAATTTCGGAAAACTTCAACACTGCTAGAGAGGTTCTTCATCACATTACTTCTTCTAAGGAAAACGCTTTCCTTTTGAAGCTCGACTTCTCAAAGGCTTTCGATTTGGTGAGCTGGAATTTCTTTTCTCTGTGCTACATCAACGTGGCTTCCCTCTTCGTTTTTAAAATTGGATTAGGGCACTTTTGACCACGGCAACCTCTACTGTCCTCTTACAAGGCAGAAGGGGAACCATGATTTCTCACAAGAGAGGACTCCGCCAGGGAGACCCTCTCTCCCCTTTTCTCTTCCTCTTGGTGGCCGACGTTTTGACACGCCTGGTGCAGGCTATAGCTACTTCAATCCCCTCTTCTCTCACTCAGCGCTTACCCTCTCCATTTGCCATCTTCCAATACGCCAACGACACTATCATTTTCTCTACTGCAAAGGGATCAGCAGCGACTACTCTTAAATTGACCCTGTGCTTTTTCTCGGAGGTTTCTGGGCTTTCAATCAACTTCAGCAAAAGTAGTTTTGTACCAATCAACCTTTCGCAAACAGAAACTACTTCTCTAGCAACTAATCTTCAATGCACGGTCGCTACCTTACCTCTTGACTACTTAGGCTTGCCACTTTCTCTTAGATTGCCTGATAAGTCTTCTTTCATGCCTCTCTTGGAGAAATTAGAAATGAAACTTCAATCTTGGAAAGGTCGGTTGCTTACAAGAGCATGATGTATTCAGTTAACCAAGTCTGTCTTGTCTTCCTTCCCCGTTTACTTTATGGCTTGCTTTAAACTTCCCTCTTGGGTCATCAAACGCATAGATCGCCTAAGACGAGACTTCATTTGGGGTAAGAATGCTTCCTCTGGCCATGGTATCCCCTTATTGAATTGGCAAACATGCTGTCTCAGCAAGGATTTTGGTGGTATGGGTCTTATTGATCTAACACTTCAAAACTCTGTGCTTCTTCTCAAATGCTGGTGGCGCCTTTTCTCTGACAAAACCAGTATCTGGACCATTTTTCTCACGGCCATTTACTCTAAAATCCGTCATCAAACAAACCCTCTTCTTTGGAAGGCAGAGGGAACTTTCTTTTGGAAGCATCTGTTAGGAAGTCTAATTTTCGAATTTTTGTGCTAATTAACCATTTAATAAGCAATCCAAACGACTTAGACCTCGAAGGATATAGTCCAAGCATTCACACACAAGAGAGAGATGTTAGGAAGGCTACCTCTCCTTGTATCGCAACAAGTAGGCTAAAATCCGGCGATGTCGAGGTTGTGCGCACCACCACGCGTGTCTCGGCCTCAAGTCCACCAAGGTATTAACCAAAACCTCGATCTATGCTAGGAGATGAGAGGTTAAGCCTAATCTCTTCCTTCCCTTTGCCTTAATTAACTATTTAATTGGATGGAGGCAAGAGGTGCTCAACACATGAGCTTAAGAGAGCAATGGTGGAGAGGAAAAATTCTGAAATTTTTCCTTTAATTTTCGTCCAAAATATTAGGGAGAGAGAAAAGGGCAAGGTGGCTAGGATTTTGGCTCCCAAAGTGGTCCTTTTATAGACCAACCACTCTCCCAAAAAGTTGTAACTAATTTACAACTATGCCATCACTAGGGCAGCCATAAAATGGACCTAAATGGGCTCCATCAATTATTTAATTGGTCCTCTAATTCAATTAATTAGTGGCCCAATTAATTGCTCTCAAGTTGGACCTTTAATTTACCATTTAAATATAGGCCCGTTAGCTCAAATTAATTACTTTAATTAATTCATGTTGAACAAATTAATTATCAACACTTTGATAATTATTTAAGGATTAGAATATGCATTAATTTATTTATATATAATCCGTTTGACTTAATTAATTAATTATGACGGTTCGCAACAGTACATAATTAATCAGTCAACATATCATATTGTTGCATTCCTTAATACAACCAAATAAATAATGCGTACATAATTAATCAGTCAACATATCATATTGTTGCATTCCTTAATACAACCAAATAAATAATGCACGCATGGTCAAAATCTATTTGTGTGACCCTTTGAGGATTTATGCTCTGTTGGACATGGAAAATAAATCGCTATTTATTTTCAATAATCATAAGCGGTATCTAGCAACACGTTATGATTCTCAATTCGCATAAATAGTGTACTGCTACAATATTTTAATCATGCATAAGAAATAATAGTATTTCCTTGTCTGATTCTTATGTCACATGATATCATCGTATAATCCAAGATAGGAATGTGTCATTATTGCAGATTATACGTTTCTTGATCTAGAGATGACTGTATCAGTTGCTAGCAAACAATCCATCTTCATCAAGGGGTCCGAACAGATATCATCGCTCACTAAGTAAATTAATGAGGGACATACGGTTTTCTTGATGAACAACTTTTCCCCGCACAATTCAAGAGAACATAAATAAAGTCCGTATAGCAGCCCTTATCAGGAATCAACGGTAGACGATATTTATTTAATCTATCCTCATGTGGAAAAGTTGAACCATCTCAAACTTAGAATCAAACTCAAATGAAATAAATAATGACACATAACACAATCCATATATTTATTTCATTGGGTCGTGTCATGTACTATGTTCTATAACATATACATATGCAATTAAGTTGGCAACTCCTTACCTATGATCTGTAAAACTTAATCATCACTTAACTTGCATACTAATCTTATCCGATAATTAATATTACTTATTAATTATCAAGATTACGGACCTTTTAGATCTATTATTGTCATTTAATTATAAATGAACTACAGAGATCTACAATTCAGATCCTCAACCTGAATGATCTGTCAATTAATAAATCAAGGAATAAATGATCAAATATCATCAATAACATAAACCATAGAAGTAGCCATATAATGATTGGCTTCTAGGACATAACTCTAACAGCATCTTCGAGCAATCAGACCAGTATTTCAAGTGTCAACGCACTGGGAGATCAATTCTGGCACAACACCTCTGTTTTGGTTCGACTCCTGGCAAGGGAAACCACTGCATTTCTTCTCAAAGTCACTTCTCATGCCTCTCAAACCTCACTACAGCCTCCGTCAAGCAGCCACAGATCTGGTTAATCACTTACCTAGGCCACTACAACTGCAAGAACACAATTCTCTCATTCTGGCTTCACAACTGCACTTCAATGAGCAACCTGATGTTATTCGTTGGAAGTGGTCAGCAGCAGGGGTTTTCTCTTCCAAAGAGACTTACAAAGCATTTATGTCAGCTGGTAAAATTCCCTCCCTTTTCGCTCAGATCTGGCACTTTAACATCCCCCCCACCTTACAAATCTTCTGTCTACTATTGCTACACGGAAGGCTGTTGACCCAACAATCTCTTATGCATCGGGATATCCACGTCAATCCAGGATGTTCCCTGTGCCAGCAAAATCTCGTGGAAACTGCACATCACCTCTTTTTCAGCTGCCCCTTCTCTACAATTGTTTGGAGAAATGTCTTCCCCCCTCAATTGGCTGCCAGACTAACCTCTCATGATGATGCCACAGCCACTTTTCTTTCTTTTGTTGCTGCACTGCCTGCTGCAGGAAGGAAACGTTACATAACCTTGTTTTGCTACTCTATTTGGTATGTCTGGCGGGAACGCAATGACAGGCTGTTCAGAAACAAATCAAGAAGGCCCAACCTGATATCAAACATGGCTGCTAAAGACGCAGATCTCTTCTTGAAAGCAATTGGAAAAGTCTAAACTCTTGTTTCTTTTTCTCTGTTGTTCTGTCAAAAAAAAAAAAAAACTCTTTTTTACACTTGCATTCTATTGCTAATCAATCTAGAAAGATATTATAATTAGGGCTGAAAACGGAAGTCGTTTTAACCGTTCAAAACGAAACGGTAACCGTTAAGGTTTTTTGTTTCGTTTCAAAAACGAAACGGTTGGTGCAAATAGAGATTTGTTTCGTCCATAGAACGAAACATACCAATTTCGTGATCGTTTATTTCGTCTATCTCATTTTGCATTCTACGCGTATGCTATTATATAGATTGTAGAGAGGAAAAGGCGGAGAGAACTAAGATAAAAAAGAAGAAAAGCCCTATCTGTGTCGCTCACAAATCCTAACTAAATACCTCTCTCTCACTCGCCGCTCACCTCTCCCTCTTTCTTCTTCGATCAGTACCCTCACCAAATCCCTCTTTCTCCCCCCCCCCCCCCCGCGACGACCTTCTTTTGTGCTAACCACAACTGATCCATCTCTCCCACCAGAGAGGCAACACCAACACCAGAGGTGACCTTCTTCTTATGTGCAGCAACAACACCAGAGGCAACAAGTGATCCATCTCTCTTACTTGCCCTCCTCATGGGCCCCTCCGCCTGACCACTAGAGCGCATTCACCTCTGCATGAATTTTAGATAATTACCTATTACCATTTATTTGATCAAAATTTAAGTGTCGATAATGGGAGGAGGATCTGATTTCTGATGCTCTCTTAGGCCCTGATAAAAAAAACATGGTCCTGATCAAAATGTTTTTTCTACAGGATTCTATTTCATTTCAATTGATTTTATAGAATTTCGTTGGATCTAATTACATAGAATTCCAATCAAATGATATCAAATTCGTTTATTTTGATCAAGAATTTTCCAGCGAAATGAAATGAAATGAAATCCCACGTTAAAAAAAATGGAATTTTGATTGGTTTATTATTTTTTTTTTCCTTTTTCTTTCCTCATAGTAGTTCCATATAATGGGCCCATGATATGGGCTGCGAATTTGTGTCCAAATTTCTTCTCTTATTGTCGGGTGACTCGGGTCGGATTTTTTTAATTTGTTGAAATCGGATTGGTTTAATGGGCAACTAATAGTGCGTGCAATTAACAGGGACCATTATGAGCGGTGCCAGGATTAATGTACGAGCTAATGACTTTCATGCAAGGACGAATAATGTAATAGTTTTTTTTTTGAAAAAAAAATAAAAAAAATAAAAAAATAAAAAAATAAAAAATTACAAATGCTTTAGCCAGTAGCTAAAGACTTAATAAATTAAAAAAGTTTCCAGACAAAATGCATGTCTCTTTTTTAATTTATGAGGATCGTGTTTGAATTAATTAACGTGGTAGGGAGAACAAGAGATAAAGTTCCCTCACTTCCCTTTACCATTTTTTTCCCCTTTTTTCTTTTTTCGTTCTGATGAAATGGAACCAATATACTAGAGTAATGCTAGAATCAAATATATAGGACGTCCAACACGATCTGAAAAGTCAAATGTTAAAATTTCAAACGGCCAATCCGAACCGCTCAATATGATTTTTATATTAAAATATCATTGAAAATCAAATTTTATATATTTTTTTTAAATTTTCTAACTATATATTTTTTTATTTTTAAAATTGGAGGGTTCATAACTTTTTAGATTGATCATTTTCAAAAATTTCA
The DNA here is from genome assembly GCA_027562975.1 of Rhynchospora breviuscula. Classification (NCBI taxonomy): domain Eukaryota; kingdom Viridiplantae; phylum Streptophyta; class Magnoliopsida; order Poales; family Cyperaceae; genus Rhynchospora; species Rhynchospora breviuscula. The sequence continues at coordinate 47,722,528 of CM050399.1, forward strand.
AAAAAATAGTAAAAAAATTTGAAAAAAATATAAAATTTGATTCCAACGAAGATTTTATTATGGAGAACAATTTTGAGCGATTTGAATTGGCTATTTTAATCTCAAAAAATGAAATTTATTTTATACAGTGGCTTCTCTGGTTTTTATTGCCGGATCGACCGGTTCAATATCTGGTCCGATTTGCAAAACACTGATTGTTGTACTTTAATTTTGTATGATGTTATGACTGTGGATATAATTGTACATTTCAAATAAGATGTCAAATTAGAGTTGACCTGTGACTGGGATCGAATTTTGACCCACAAATTAATTTTTATAATACCCAAGTGGTCTAGTGTACTAGGTTTTCATACTTTAAATGGCATTGAGATACTCGTATAAATAAATAAACATTAGCGATGACTGAAGACTATGCTTATATATATAATCGACCATTCGTTCAAGTCATTAGGTCAAACCAACAATATTTAATTAGATGGAGTCCAATGTTGTGCCATATTTCCTTAACATATGTAAGTTACACTCGCTGGATTGTACTAATAGGGCGAATTAAACTACGCAAGACGAGATTAGTAGCAATTTGTCTCAATAATTCATCGACTAAGAGTGTTAATATAACTCTTAACTTGGTACCCTCTGTGCCAAGTTTGTATCTAAAAAAAAGAGTATTAATATAACACATTATTCAATTTTTCAGATCCGAATGTATTAATACTAGGCATGACAGTACGCAGCTTCGCTGCGTTATATTTTTTTAGATGATAATAATTCAGCATGATTTACAAATATATTTAATTATTAAATAAATTAAATAATGATTGGTACAACTATTTTTATTATATTTAACAAAAAAACTATTTTAATTATAGAAAATGCAAAAATAAAAAAACTATTTTTTAACTAAAAATAGAAAACTACCGGTTTTAACTTAAAAACAGTCAAAAAAAAAAAGAAAATGTAAAAAAATGTCAAAAATAGAGGAAAAAAGTCACGGGTTTTAATATATAATATAGATTTCCGACTAATTAAGGTCATGATCAAAATCTCTCTTTTTTTTTTAAACATGAGATTTCATTTCATTAGAAATTTTTTTTATCAAAATGAAAGAATTTGGTGTTATTTGGGTGGAATTTTCATATAATTAGATCCAATGAAATTTTGATAAATCAATTCAAATGAAACAAAATCCCACGTTAAAAACATATTGATCAGGGCCTTAGTTAAAAACGGGTCAAAGACATTCACATCAACTTAAAGATGTTCACAACCATTGTAAGGTGAATAATTAATGCAAATTATATAAATATTACAAATAACAATTTTTTTATGTAACTTTTATAATATATTCGAGAAAAATTATCATGTAAAGTGTAGCATTATCATGCTACTGTTTTTTTTATTTTATTTTTACATCATTATAGGCCACTTACATGTCGTACTTAAATTCCATCCATCATATACTTTTGCTAGATTATCAATTTCATCTTCGATAACGATAAATTATATAAAATATTGAGTCATTACTACAAATACTAAGTAAAATTTTTTTTGGCAATAATATGACAATGAAATGTGGGATCGTGAACTAATTATTATCCCAATTACTGAAAATTTCATGGTAGAGAAATATTTTACTATTAAAAATATATAGTAAAGGGCAACTTTTGAATTTTTAAAACTTTCAAATCAATTTTAATAAAAAGGTATTGTTGTAATTTAGTACATCCTTGTTAAAATATGTTCAGCATCATAATTCTAACGACATCTGAAAATATTTGGTCAATGCGATTAACTTTTTTATCCCAATTTAACCATTGCCACATTCATATCCAGTAAAAACTATCAATTTATATCGATAATAGTTTGACCATAATCTCATATATTCCGGTCTTCCTAACTCCCATAACCAACCACAAAAACCCCAACCTGACAAGTGCGTAAACTTGCGTAAAAAATCCACACACCTATATCATCGGTACAAAAAACTCATAAACCACGAGCATTAAGCATTTTACTAAAGTTATCAAAAAGAAAAAGACCATTTTACTAAAATTGGCAGCGCGCTTTAGACGGGCCTCCATTCATCTCCTCACACTCCCCTTCACTATTCCCATCTCCAAATACAAAAACGATCGTTATAAATACAAAGCTATGATCGTTTCCTTTCATTGACAGATCATTTCTCGACTCTGTTTCTCTTCCTCCGGATCTCTTCCTCTTCCGATTTCGCTCTGGTAAACCACTTGATCGCGTTTTTGCAATGCTTTTAACCTTTAGATCGGTTTCGATCTTCTTTGTGTGTAATGTATAGATCTGGTTAGATCGGCGAATTTGCGTATTTGCATTGTCGTTTGTTAGTGTAATGTGGCATTTCTGTGATGTGTGAAGATCGTGGTGTTGTTTCTATGTGGTTTTAGTGTGGAGAAAGGGATCACAAGTTAGCATCTTTGGTTTATAATTAGTATTACTTATGATCCTAGAATCAACAGATAGGGAATCCAGATTTGATGATAAAAGTTTAGGCCTTTTGTTCCACATAATAGTTTTTTCTGCTATTTTTATAGTAATAAAGATTAACTTCTGGTTCAACACTATTTTGTTCTATCATAGTTGCTTCTTTTGTGTATTTGATTTAATTTTTTGCTCGAAAATTCTTAAAATGCAATAAATTTTTATCAATCTAAATATAGTCACTTTATCTGTTATTCTGAAGGATGTCATTTAATTTTATCTCTTTGTTGATTTTTTATTTTACAGTTTGTAAAACTTTCATTTTCCATTTAATTTATTCTAAAGATCAACTTCCATCTATTCAGTTAAGTGTAACCTCCTTATCTCTTCCATTGAAGGTAATACAAAATGGCTGATGCTGAGGATATTCAGCCCCTCGTGTGCGACAATGGTACTGGAATGGTTAAGGTAATTTTACAAAAATACTCTAATTGTACACTCTGACGATAGCTCAATACATGACAGAAATCAACCAAAATATATCATGCAAACATCCTACATCCGTGATCAATAGGAAATGCTGTGTGTATGGTATAGAACATTGAAAATACAAACTAGGCCCCAACTAATGTCATTTCAAAAAAAATGTCCAATCTCCTCCTATCCTGGGTTCTATAAAACAACTAAGCAAAGTAAATTCATTTAACAGATCAAATCCTGCTTTATTTATAGGCTGGATTTGCTGGTGATGATGCTCCACGTGCTGTGTTCCCCAGTATTGTGGGCCGCCCCCGTCACACTGGTGTGATGGTTGGTATGGGCCAAAAGGATGCATATGTGGGTGACGAGGCCCAGTCAAAGAGGGGTATTCTGACCCTCAAGTACCCAATTGAGCACGGAATTGTCAGCAACTGGGATGACATGGAAAAGATCTGGCATCACACCTTTTACAATGAGCTCCGTGTTGCACCCGAGGAGCACCCCATCCTCTTGACTGAGGCACCTCTTAACCCCAAGGCTAACCGTGAGAAGATGACACAGATCATGTTTGAGACTTTCAATACCCCTGCCATGTACGTAGCTATCCAGGCCGTGTTGTCTCTCTATGCCAGCGGTCGTACCACTGGTATGTATTATACTGTGCTGTGTTAAATTATAGCAAGCTGATGTGCTATTGATAATAGTTTTTAATAGTAAATTATACACTGCCATGTATGTAGCTGTCCAGTTCAGTTGATAATAGTTTGCACTTTTTAAGTTATGTAATTTTTTCTGTTGTGATTGAGGTACTCATTTTTTCACAATGACTAAGAATCAGTATGCCTGCATGTAGATGACAGAATTGGCAAGTTTTGAAGTTTCTAAGATGTCTGTTAGATCATGGTTAAACCTTTAGCAGCATAGTTTGTCCTTGTATGGTTTTTTCGATTATGGAGGTCAATTAGTGTTGTCCATGGAAGAATCAGATTATCAATGTCACTATTACTTAAATATGAGGGACAGAATTTTGCAAATATGATGCTTCCTAATGTCCGTCTTTTCCTCTACCAGGTATTGTGCTCGACTCTGGTGATGGTGTCAGCCACACAGTGCCCATCTATGAAGGTTATGCGCTGCCACATGCTATCCTTCGTCTGGATCTCGCTGGTCGTGACCTCACCGACTATCTCATGAAGATCCTGACAGAGCGTGGCTACTCCTTCACCACCACAGCAGAGCGTGAAATTGTTCGTGACATTAAGGAGAAGTTGGCCTACATTGCTCTTGACTATGAGCAGGAACTTGAGACCGCCCGCACTGGTTCCTCTGTTGAGAAGAACTATGAGCTGCCTGATGGGCAGGTAGGGTCATTTTCTGAGTAAAAGTTAGTCATGTATGACATCTGGTATTCTTACATTTTGATTGTTTGTTGATACTCTGATGTTAGAACTGTTATGGTAGTTGACAATATTAATGTACTTATAGGGTTTATGAAACCAGTGTTTGTATTTAAACAAACCAAGCCTTTAGCCTTAGTTAAGCAAACACTAACTGTTGCCAAAGAGCAAGCATCTGGTATGAGCTTGAATTAGGTTCAATATGCCAAGCTGGACCTTTAAGCCTACTGAGATCCATCGTTTGACTTCTTGCTTAAACCTATTGCCTATTTGCCTGTCAATAAAATTCTATTCCCATTTCTGTGGCATAATCTAACTGAAATATAAACAACAATAATGAATGACAGGTGATCACCATTGGCGCCGAGAGGTTCCGTTGCCCAGAGGTGCTCTTCCAGCCTTCATTCATTGGAATGGAAGCTGCTGGCATTCACGAGACAACATACAACTCCATAATGAAGTGTGATGTTGACATCAGGAAGGACTTGTATGGTAACATTGTGCTCAGTGGTGGCACAACCATGTTCGGCGGTATCGCCGACAGGATGAGCAAGGAGATCACCGCCCTTGCCCCAAGCAGCATGAAGATCAAGGTTGTCGCCCCACCTGAGAGGAAGTACAGTGTCTGGATCGGTGGTTCTATTCTTGCCTCTCTCAGCACCTTCCAGCAGGTAAAGTAGAAAATATGAGGCTGTGGTAAGCAGAGCCTTTTTGAGTAGCTGTAGGCTCTACCAGAAATCTGAACAGAGATCAATCACTTAGTTAATTTGTTACTGTAAGTTCATTTTAACCAGTAGTTCTGGCTAGCACTAGGATGAACTCCAAAAATACAAAGGGGACAAAATTATCAATGTTGTTATTGGGTGGGTTTCTTGGACCATTAATAGGTAACATAACCTGCAAAGTTAATTTTCACAAAATTAATTAGATGTCTCATGCATAGTAACTTGATTGTGCGGTACTGCATTGGTTTTAAGTTTTAACACTGAATGTTTTCTTTTGGGTTTAATTTGCAGATGTGGATTGCGAAGGCTGAGTATGACGAGTCGGGTCCATCAATTGTTCACCGGAAATGCTTCTAAGTTATCTTTTAAAGAGTGGCTAGATGTGAGGACGTTCAGCTAGGCTCTCTCTTCATGTTTTTGAGACCAACTGGGGATTTTTTCAAGAGCATCTGGATTCCTTGCAGAAAATAATACAAATCTTACCTGCATTGCTTTTGTTCGTTCTATACTTTTGTTCTTTTGGTACTAATTCTCTACTAAAAGTAAAAACAAGAGCTTCTTTTTTCTTTTTTTCATGTATGAACATTGTATTGTGTACTGCTTCAGTTTTTTGCTGATAATTTGGAATATAATAGTTTCCTCGCACTTAGTTTCTCCCTGTCACATATATTATATTGTGTATCGCATACACATGTTATCCAAAAAGGGTGAGCTTTCTGTAGCATCTTTCTGTTTCACTAGAAATAGGAATTCAATTGGACAGAACCATTGTATTTTCAAGCATCAGGGGCAAGACTACTTTTTGCATACAAAAAAAAAAATGAATTTGTCGGCTATTGATGAGTCCCGAATTACACATTGACAGGAAGGATGAATGATCAAGCTTTTTAATTCTGAGTTTCATTTGGTTGTAGAGTTTTGATGTCTTTGTCGTTGCAATTATGCAATGTACTGATGCTTTGATAAGAAAAAAAAATTAATAAACTTATCAGCCCCTCAATAATGGACAACTGTTAATAGAGGTAAAAATCAAAAGCATTTCAAAATCTGACACAGAAATGAAAGAGATTGACATAGACCTTATTACTTTACCGACAGATTGCAATTTGCTTTGCATATTTATTCAACAATGAACTATACAAAAGATTGTGACCTCATTCAACATATTCCGCTATAAAATGTCTATTCTTCCAGCACCATCAGCATCTCTCCGTACATATTGGAATAAACAATTACTTAGTTTGGGTGCATAATAGATATTACCTCCCCAGTTATCACAATAATAAACGTAAAATTTCTTAAATTTCTTAAATGGAGCACCATGTCTCCAGTTCTCCCCACTGGATAAGTCCAAAAAAGGAACTGGACCGCCAGGACCGGTGCTATATTTTCAATTTATTTAATAATAAACTAATAGACTAATAGTAGAAAAAACGATAACACCTCCAGTAATGATTAATAAATCAAACAATGAAAGAAGATTTACGAAACAAAGCAAAAGACTGAGAGCAATTAGCGACTTTTCAAAGAAGCCTCAGCCTACGTGGCACCAACATACCCGCCATCCCATCCCGCTGAGAGAGAGAGAGAGAGATTTTGTAATGGCGGAGTGGGGCGAGGAGACCGAGGGATCCAACGGCGTCTTTTTACAAGACGATCTCCACCGTCCGATCAAGGTCGAGAGCATCATGTCGGAGGGTCACACTCTCCCCACCGTCGTACGCGGCTTCGTTGACGGCGTTATCTCCTCCGACGGCGCGTCTCCGCCTCCGCCGTTTCTCCGGCGTGTTCGCATCGCAGCTACTGACGCGGCGCCGAAGCTTCGAGATGCTTCTAAGAACTCGGCGCGTGATCTGGTCGTGTGGACCCGACAGGGCAGCTCTCTTCGCGCGCTTCTTGTCATCACTGTGAGTTGCATTACTTGCATATGTTTGTTGTTTTCAGTCTATTTGTTGGAATTATATGACCTTTTTGTTTTGTAGCTGAGTTTATGTTTTTATAATTAATTGTGTTTGGATTCTTCTGGGGTATGTAAATATTGGTTAGATTTTTACATGTTCACTTGAAAATTAGAAATAAATGAAGCAATTGTAAATATATTTTGCACTAGGAATATAAATTTACTCTCGTTTGTAACTAATTAGATGTAAAAAAATTATTATCAGTGGTTTAAGTAGCTAATCTTATCTTTAATTAAATCCGTGTAAGAGATCTACTGTGGTCATGACTCATGACTACTGGTAATTCATTCAAGTTCATTTTTTTCTGCTTCAGATTCTGAAATTCATGCCTAATATCTGAAACACAATACCTCATTTTTCAACTAACAATATCAGGTGGGATCAATTACTCTCGTGTCAGTAACTGCTGTGACAGTTTTCATGTTCTTCCTACTTGCCGCGACGGTAAATGCTGTCGTCATATCCTTCTTTGTGTCCTTGGCAGCTGCTGGAGGCTTCTTGGCCTTTTTCTTTACTTGTCTAACTGCAATTTATGTTGGGGTGTTATGCGTTGCCTTGTTTGTTATTTCCACAGTGACTGTCTCTGCAATTATTGCCACCTTGATAGCTACTGGTATGGAATCCTGATACTTTTATTTAAGATTGATACTTCATATTTCCTTTTTGGAGAACTTAGCTTTTTTTTTCTGGCTCAGTAAAAGCCCACTCAATATACCTTGTTTTTGCTTAATCCATTATTTTGTAGGGAATGCATCTTTTTATATTTTGCATTAAGCTCAATTGATTTAGTATTTATTTTTTTCTGGTAAAGAGTCTCGGCATACTCCATTGGTTACTTTTTGCTATTCTTTCTCAACCTTCAGTTCTCATTGCTTTGTTTGGCATCTGATATTCTGACTCTATTGCTTAGGCCTAATTTACCCTGGTAGTGAAATTTCAGTCAAAACAATAGAAAAAATAAAAGAAGTATAATTGATCAGTGCCGTGTCTCTGTTGTGACATTGATATTGAATCTTCATTCTCCTGTTCCAGGTTGGATTGGATTCTTTCTGCTAGTATGGTATGCTGCTAAAAAAACCATGCAGCTCTCAAAAAAGTCGGTGACAATGGCAACCTCAGCTGTCTCAGCATATTCAGCTGCCCGTCAAGCTAGGAATAATGACAAGGTTGATAGTTAATTTTTTTTTATTTCTTCTGAACTTTAAGCTTTTCCTTGTGAATAATGCTCTGTTGTTTTTTGTTATTACTATTGTTTTTGTTCTTTTTGTTTTTTTGTCTTTTTTTTTTTTTGTATGAAGCTTATTCTTCCTTTCCTTGTTTATGGTGAGAATGTACAACAGAACTATGTTCACTTTATTTATTCTGTGGTCGTGCTAAAGTGTTCTCCAACGTTGGTTTGTGAGAATTTGTGGAATCATAATTATAAACAATTGCAATACATGTTTATGTAACAAGCATTATAAAGTAATTTTCTTTTAGGGTGTTCCCAAGTTTTCTGAGATTCCGCACTGCCACACTACCTAAAATAAGAAAATATTTTTATTCAAAAAAAAAAATTGAAAATATTGCTAGAATGAACAATTTTGCTGCAGGACCATATAAACATATAAACATGTGCCTCATTTGAGGACATGCAAATCATTGAACAGGCACAAACAGTCAATTATTATCACAATTAAAACATAACATATACTACCCACCAGTAAGTCCCAAATTCCAAAAAAGCTACACCAAGTTCAACCACTACTTAAATTACCAAAATACGACAACACGAACGCTTACTCACATCACAAAGGCAGGCATCGCATTAACAGATTAACTACATATACTAATAAAACCACGAAGGGGAACTGTTCTGAGTCGACAAATCAATCTCACATGCGCAATCCACCCACCTGATGAAAATAAAAATGATAGGAATAACGCATCAGCAAGTGAAATTGTATAATTTAGTGACAATTGTTTAGAGGTCTATTTAAATATATATATCTGATAATATGTAACTAAAACTGCTCCATATATAAGTTGTGCATCAATTGAAATTGTAAGGAACCTCCTAAGATCCCGGTTCGAGCTTAGCAGCTCGAAGAATGGAGTCAATTGCGTCGTTATTGCGCCTCATACCTTCCTCAATACTCAGGAAACATATATTACCCGAGTCGCTATCACCTACAATTGCAACATAAAACTTAATTCAGTTCACACACTTTGATTACAGATGTAACATTAATATGGTAAAATATCAGGTTATCTAAACAAAATGAAAAAATAGTAAAATTATACATGTCAATGGCTGATATATTTCTAGCAGCAAGCTAACACACCCAAACTTAAATAATAATTCGGTAGCAATATACTTATTACTTAGAAATGCAAATCAGAGTATAGAACGTAAAGGAAGCACTTGCAAAGTAGAGATTACATATACCAAACTGCACCCCAAAATTCGTAACGAAAGAAGCATAAATTCATTAGGAAAGAAGCATATTTACACTTGCTGAAATATATCTAGGAAAAAGGGTAAAACAAAAAACAATGCTTCCAAGGGTACAAAACAAAAAAAAGAAAAGGCACATGCAAAAGATAGCACACTACCAATTAACAACAGAAATCCAAAGTCCAAACTAGTTGATGCATCTCATCAAAAGTTAGAAGACGAGAGTAAATAACTAACCATAATTAGAAGAGGCTGGAAGCGCAGAGTCACGAATAGCACAATTTGAAGGCGCGAGAGAGGTACCTATCAATCGAGACTCACGACTGCTACCTACTGCAATGGAGAGAGAGGTGTCGACTTGCTCCAAATCACAGACAGCACTGACAAGAGGAGCAGCAACCAGCTCTGATGCTGCTGCCATAGCGTCCTGATGTCTTACATTTGCAACTGGGTTGCGGTTCCACGATGAAGGCTGGAGTAGAATAGCCCATTAAATGAAAAAAGATAAAGATACAGACAAATTATAACTGTCAGAGTTAAAGAGTACTACTGGTATCAAGTGTTCTATTTTTCATATTCAGTCTCCTATACCTACAGGCCAAAGTAGAATAATAGTGGGGAAGGACAAAGACCTGTCCTAATTTATTTGCTTTTGGTTTGTTTCCACTAAACATTAATTTCGCTCGGTTAGTTGAGACTTGATTGGATGATTAGGAGAGACTGACCATTCCGAAACTTCAACTAATTAACCCAGCCTCTTATACTTGACAGTACTTAAAAAAATGGATTCTACATATTAAAAAAAAAGGTTTGCATAAAAGTTAAGCAGACTTACGGTCCTCTGCAATTTGGTCAAAGTGGCCCTAAGCAACTGGTCCCCCACAATAACCCTGATCTTTTTCACTAGATCTTCCCTAGTTATTTTCCTATCCTGAGAGCAAAAAAATTTTAAACAGGGTGCATGAGTACAGAAATGACAAAAAAACTATTGTATGAAATTTTAAGAATTAATTCTCTCAAAGTCACCTTGAGCTCATCATAATGAAATGAAAGAAGCTCCCTTGCGACCGGGCAAATCTCATCTTGAATTTCAGCAAACAGATTGGAAAAAGACATCCATGGAGATTTAGGACCTCCTTTGCTCATCATCTGCACCAAACAGATTATAGCTAGTTAGGGAAAAAAAAACTGTTAAGAAAAAGATGTTAGTTAATTTTTTCAGCACGAAAACATAAAAAAGACATTGTCTGAGTTGGCTTCTTTTCTGGAAAGTTGAAAGGCTAATCTAATGGTATCATACTACCATTTACCAACTGCTGTCTAAGACAGTTTAATCAACATTCCCATTTTTCCTGTGTTGTACTTTTGTGGCTTTCATTGTAATCAAGTAGGCAACAATCAGCATGGGTACCAAAATGACTACTCTATACTAGCATGCTGTGGTACAAAAACATATAGTAACCCTTTGACAAAGCTAAAAGTTGATACTCACCAGGCGACAATTAGGTAAATCCGATACAAATCTAGTAGCCCTTCTCTCGAAAAGTTGCTTGCAGTTCAGTCCCATCAGATACTCTGAAAGATGAAGGACAACATAGGAAACAAATAAAAAAAATTTCAAACTAGTACCTTAAAAAAATCAGCAATTGTTAAATTAAGTCATGACTATAGTTTCTCTTACCTTGAACTACAGAAGAGAACTTAAAACACACAACATATTCTGGATAGATGAAACTCTCCGAGTCCACTAACGGCACCACATAGTACTTACGGTTTAATTCATTGCCTTCCCTCGGAAACTTTGGTACTACTCGGCATAGCAGCATGTACTGCATGCCCTTTTCGTCAATATCAGATAAACTCACGCTGTACCAGAAAACAATAATAAGTGAAAAAAAAAATCACACCAAATGTCAGTGTAGCATGTCAACTATAGCAGAAAATAATATGCAACCCCCTTATTTCACATACCAGGAGAAGGCTCGGTTCTGAGGCATGAGGTACAAGTCTGTACCATAAGTTTTAAACCCACAAATCAAAACCCTAGCCATATCTCTCTTGCCACAACCAAACCAACCAGATACAGCCTCTACACCTTTTCTTTCTGCAAGTGCAATCATCTTCTCGAACTCCTCAAGCCGAGACAATGCCAGATTATCACTGGCATCTGGTTGGTAGCGGTAAATCTTCAACACAATATCAGGTGCCGCAAACGGGCCCAGGCCAGAAAGGAACATGTTCTGGACTGATAAAAACATCTGGCTATCCTTCTCCACCGGCACAATCTTCTTGCGCAACATGTCAGCTGCGGAAAGGCTTGGCGACTGAGATTCACGCAGGGCCCTCTCGACAGACCTCCCAGCTCTGACAGGTGGTGCCTCAGGTGACTCAGAGCTCACCTGATCGATAAAAAGAGGAGGAAAGAAGCACTTCCCAGCCTCATCAATCCATGCAATTGACCTCTGCTTCTTGGTTTCCTTATATACAGCTGTGAATGACAGAAAGTCAACCAGTACTTCTTTACCATCACAAGACACAGTGGCACTCGACTTGTCCTCCTTAAAAGCCTTGATAAGTAAATCCAAGGCAGGATCAGGAAACATGCACCACTGGTTTCGGCTGTAGAACATAACCCTTGCTGGTGTCCCACTTGCTAGGTAGCTGACACAGCTCTCAGCCAGGGTAGGCTGCAGCGATCTAAGGCAGCAGTGGTGGGTTTTATTTTTTCTGGTCCTGGAAGGGGGATGGTGTTGTGGCCCAACACGAGCGACTTTTGGTTGAGAAGTTGAGCATGTGCAAGCATCAGTAAGCTTGCGCTTTGAACTAGATGGTCCATTGGAGGAAGTCATCATGTATTGATTGATGCCAGAAATGGAAAAAGAAACTACTGCTGGTATGTACACAATTTACAGATCACCACTCATTTTTTACCACCAAGCACAGAATTGAACCCTGCAAAATGAGATCAGAAAATATATTCTCGCAGTCCATTATCTATAATTCACAGATGGAACCCCAGTCTTTCCTCTCTCTTTACAGTAGGCTTTTAATAAAGAAGAAAAGCACATTACTGGGAATTATTCCAAGAAATATTATCTTTTGTAAAACTTCAAAAACCCGTTAAATAAAGCAAAAGGTCCCTCATAATTAACTATTCCAAATTTCCAATAATACTTCAAAAGAATAACTTCAATCCATGATAAACAGGAAAGGTTAGCCCACTATGAGATTGCCAATAATTTACTCTGGAAGGGTATAAATTTCAAGAAAATGGCGCACTGACCCCTCATTAATACACCATTACAAATTATCTTGGCAGATTATGGCCACAACTAGTATATCTATTATCATAAATCTTTTCTTATACTCTGAAATAAAAAAACATTACTACACCTAGCCCACTCGGTTAACCATTAAAGTTCATAGGAAATCAGAAACCTAATTCCCGGGAAGAACTGCATCTTATATTTACTTAATCTGCTATAATTTTTTCTCTAACTACTTGACAAATTTGGTGGAATAGTGGATGCATAACAAGATTAAAATATAATTAATGATTCGCAAAAAAGAAATGCGACACATACTGCTAAAGTATGATATGCAGGTGAGATACAGTCCCAATTATTTCAGACTTAACCAAGATTGAGGCTTAATTAAATTTACATAAAGAGAAACTTCAAACTACTAAATGTATTATGTATACCATGCATATTGAAAGATGGGTCAACTGAGATACAACTTTCCTATGTTTTTGTTTGCCCTGCTCTAACCAAAATTAAAAGAACGTGCATAAAGCATAAACCCTCTTAACCTAATGCATACAATCAGACAGAATTTTCTTGCGCAGCAGCTATCCTAGCTTCAAATCCATGACCCATTTCCTAAAACAACTTATGTTATTGTCAAGACCTAATGTTTGTCCTAGGTTCGTTTTCTGATAAACCCTTGACTTGAGAAGACTATAACTATCCAAGAAAACTGGAATCACATCAGAAGAGACACTAATAGCCTGCTTAGATCCTAATTTTACAATAAAATCAAACATCAAAGTTTTTGGAATTATGAGAATAATTCCCAAATTCAAACGGACAGAACCACACCTAAATTCTAAAATTCCACTCGACATACCCCTAATTACGCACTAAACATCGCAATAAGAACTAAAAAAGGGTCAAATTATACCTATATGAAGATTATTTCCCCTTCAATTAGAAACACAGAATTGCACGATCAAGCCGAATTACTCCAAAACACCGTGCCTTCTCCACCCAAAAACGCAAAATAGGAACACAAGACAACGCCACACAATCACAATCACGCCTGATTAGCGATTTCTCCTACGCACCTCGCCTTAGCTTCTCCTTCTCCTTCTCCTTCTTCTCTTCTGCGCTTGGATGGATGGAAGGATTGGTGCACGGAGGTAGGGTTTTATAGGGATGAGAGGAGAGGATAAGATCGGATGAGACAAGGAAGGAAGGTGGGAGAGAGAGAGAGAAGGAAGAAGCAAAGGTTTTGGTGGAGGAAGATTCAGTTACAACTAGAGAAGAGAAGTGACGAGATACGCTAACGCTAGGCGCTGGTGTGAGTGGCAAGTGGCGAATTACAAACGCCTTCTCAGTGCTGGCGAGGCCTCAGGCAGACAGGCATCCCCGGTGTGGCTTTGGCTTGGCTGTCACGCTACCTCTCTCTCTCTCGCCGTTGGCTTCGCCAATTCTTCTGCTTCGCTTTGGCGGTTTGTTAGAGGGTATTTTTGGGTCGGTGTTTTAGGCCCATCGGCCCATTATTTTGGGCCCGATTAGTGGGGATTTTGTTGTTAATAATTGGATCCGATATCGGCCCAAAAATCAAAGTTGTCCGTTTTATACTTTTATTTGTGAAAGAAACCAACTTAGGAATTAGGATAGATCGCCTGCATTCATTATTAAATGATTAAAGTAAAAAAAAAAAAAAAACCCAAAGACATCTTGTTTCCAAACCAAAATAAGAAGAATTTAAACTAAGTTCTCTAAACCAGCATCACCTTTCCAACTTAACTCCTAATCTTTAAACATGTAACAAAACACAACATTTTTGAAATTAGATAACAATGCATCGTGTAAACAACAAAAATAATAAAGACTCTCAATCATAGTTACAAGTCTTCATCGACCTCATGTCCCGCCTCTCCTTCGACAGCATATATGTGAACAATATTTATTTCTCTAAAAGTCTGAGGATGTTTGGATGCATTTGAACGAGGAACAAGAGTAAGCTCTTTCATATTTGGTTTGGTTTTGAATAGCTAGTTCAAAGTTCAACTAGTCATGTTCCTAGCTGCAACAAAAATAAGGAACAAAAACAAACTCTCATTCTTTAGAACATCCAAACACATAAATATAAGAAGAACTAAAAATCTATCAGTCATGAAGAGTGCTTGTTCAAAAACGAAAAACAAAATTAGACCATAAGAAGAAATGCTGAAATCCTCTAAATTTTCTACAAAGGTTTTTAAGAATTTCTCTCCTTTTCTCCAAACGTTCCATTTAAAGTAGTCAATAAAGTTATCCAAATTCTAAAAGCAAAAAAAATTGATCTAGTAATTTGGAGTAATATTTATAGAAAGAAGGAATATGGTGGTTGGAGAATTATCAACCTACAACAGCTGAACTTAGCCCTCCTTAGATAGGTGGCTATGGAAATGTGTTTTTAATGAACACGATTCACTATGGAAGGACATTGTCCTTGTGAATTACAAGAACAATATAGGAGGAGATAAATCTCCCTTCCTATGGAGATCCATAGCAAAAATGTATCCTATCTTCAAGATAGATACTCAGAGAATTGTACAAAATGGTACTACTATCAAATTCTAGAAAGATATTTGGACTGACAATCTACCTCTCTATAAAAAATACCCTGAACTCTTTGAAAAAACTAATTGCCCTTTAGCAACTATTAGTCAAGTAGTTAACAAGGGTAAGACCAACTTATCACTCAGTAAGGGTATCTCTAAAATTGTCAGACAGCAGAAGAATAATGTACTTGATATTATTCATAATACTTTTCTGACTTCCACCCCTGACTTAGTTCTTGGGCGTTTGGATAGCAAAGGGGTTTATATAGTTAGTTTTTTTTTTTTTTTATCCTTTCCTCAATAATATTGGGGTCACTACTAAGCTAAACACCACTGTCTAGCCTAGCAAAGTACCTTTGAAAACCAAGCTTTTTCTTTGGCTTACTCTCAACAATAAAATCCTCACTATAGATAATCTACAAAGAAAAAGGCGGCAAGGACCCAACAAGCATGCCTTCTGTTGTGAGTCAGAGACTATAGAACATTTGTTCCTCAATTGTCCCCTTACCAAAGGGTTCTAGACAGGTTTCAACACGTTCAACCAAAGGGGCATCATCTTAGATTGTACTTCCCTAATTGTGAAATAGTATAAATAGACTGAACTCTAACAACATAAGTTACACTAAGGCCCTCCTTACTACCTAGTGTTGGGTAGTTTGAAATGAGAAAAAAGGTTCTCTTTAGGTCTAAAAAATGTCTCTCTCAGTTCCTTATATTTCAATATTTCCAGCCTTTTCACTAACTAGACATGATTAAGTGTAGAAATAGAGAACAACTTTAGAAATTTAAGCATTCCAGGAAGCAGCTAACAATTAATAGAGAGGATGACGATGAGCTGAGAGATGGGCAGACTAAAGTTGACATATTTTCAGCCCATAACTGATATTGTCTCCTTCTGCTGCTAGTTTAAGTGTTGCTAATTCAAACTTAGATACTGTTTGTTAGTTTTTATGTTGCTTGTTTGGTAACTATTACTAGTTGTGTGTGTTTAGGAGTGATTTCTATCGGGGACCAGTATCCTCTGCTGGCCTTAAAAAAGACGGTTCAGATCATAGATTTGCACTCTGCTGGATGTGATTCCTTTCTCTTGGAGGCACTTCTAGTATGTTACTTGTTGTACTTTGGATTTTTTTTGTTTTTTTGGTTAATGATATTTTGGTTCTCCTGCTTAGGAGCTTGGATCAAAAAAATAAAGCAACCAATAAAGTTGAGTATATGTACTTCTCTTAAACATTCCACATTATTGAACTTCATATTTGGTTCGTATTGTGTTTTCACGAAGTATTTGGTTGGATAAAGTTAGCAATTTTTCCAACTTTTTATAAACAAGCATTGAATGATAACCACGTATCTTTAGATTTCTACTTTCTAGAGTAAAAAAGATATTAATTGATCCAAATCTCTTCATCTCTCCCAAAAAGCACTTTTGAGAAAACTCATTTGATTGTTCTCTACTCTTTGCACAACAGTAACACGTGTAACTTTGAATTAATTAATATCTTTGTTTACGTTTTCCCTTTTTTTCTTATTTTTTCTACTTCGCGCATCTTGTACCGATGCACCGATGCTGTTTTTCTTGGTCGATTCTAAGTTCCGATACCGTCGATGACTGATTCGATAGCTGCATGTAGGTGAGTTAGTAGCTCGCATGTTATTTTTGTTTGTTTTTGCATGATGAAACGAAAAATAATTTGATATCAACTCAAGTGAATTAATAATTGAGAGCAGTTGTAAATTAAAAAATATATATATATCAATTCTTGTTTATCACTAGAATTGTATTCTGGACTTCGCCCCAAACAAAATACATAAAACTGCATTTATTTATATAATACTACTAATTAGTAATTACTTAACCAATGCCCTTTTCGCAAATTCGATTCAAGTTAATATAGAATTATGTACAACTTATAAATAAATAGATTTGAATTTTAAAATATGTTCACTTTGAAATCATGACCTTTTAATACGAGTTAGTCACACTTAATTTTCATTGGGGCATTTGCTAATTGTGATGACAATGTTTCGTCGCAAATGATGAAGAAAAAACTTGGGGTTGCCTTCCATTAACCGATTGCTTTAATCACTAGCTTGTGTGTAGTCGTTATTTTTATTTTTTTACCCATCACTTTAAATTCACTATGGCATCAGAGTCTTCGAACAATTTTTAGATGAACACTTCGAAACATACTTGACGTATTTTGGTTCTATTTTCCCATCTTGTGCCCCTGTTAACATTGGTCTCAACTCTCAACCAAAATATATTGCTCTCTTTTGTTAAATTCTATTTGACTTGGAAGCTCACCATGTGACCAAGAAGAAGAACATTCTAATGGACAATTTAGATTTTTAACATCTTGCTCTGTATGGCTATGAGACTATCATCTATATTGTCATATTACATTTAATAATTGCCAAAATATATTATATTAGTTATATTGTCTTTCCTTTAAAAAAGTAAGACCCCACTATCAATTGATCTGGTCAATAACCATTCATTACCAAAGCCCAACAGAAAGTTCTTAAGGCTCCAAGCAACTCAAACATGTTAAAGTGGGCCCAGGCCATATATGGACTCTAAAATGGCCCATTATATAAAATAATATAATACAGGCCCATAGATTTAATGACAAATCAACTATGATCTGTTCAAGCGATTTTCAGCCGTTCGATTCGGGTCAAACCCTCGCAAGCAACATAATTTTGTAAATAATTTTTGAGATTTGTGCAGAATTTTCAACGAATTGTTGAGATCGCGTGCCATAATTGCGATTTCATCATAGCTGTGATGAATTCCTCAATATTAAAGTTATTTCTATAGTGTATCCGGTCCTATCAACTACAAATTAATAAATCAACGACAATATTTAACTACAATGCAACTTGCACATAGACTCAATTTCGCAAGCACGTTTTTAATAAATATATGATATATGATTTCTCATAGGAAATTTGAACAAGAGGTAATTTAATTGGTTTGGACCATTTCACGAACTTGGTCGTACTCATTTTTTTAAATATTTTTAATAGGAAAAAATCTCGATTTGAATTATATATGACGCATTTTCCTCGGATGCAACTGTACTCCATGATTGTAACAGTTACATGCAATGTCGATATTGACCGACAAAATTAATTTTCGCACAAGAAATATTATAAATCAAGTTTAAAAATGTGGATATATCCTTCTAGAAGGGTCAAATTAAAGCCATTATGCGTACATTAATTCACGTCATCTTATCTCACCGAACTTGGTGAACAAACCATTTCACGTAGCTGTCATCCCTTCACTTTCATCTCTTACATTTATTAATTGCATCGTGTCTTATATGCTTGATAAGTTCAATAAAGTCTGACAGAATAGAGAGAACTGAAATGTAATTGTATTGATCAAACGTATTGTACAGAGTGTAGAGCGGAGCAGTATATATACCCAGAATACATTGTATTACACCTATCCTGTCCATTCCTATATGCTACTGGAGATATCATGTTTACAGTCTAATATCCCCCCCGCAAGTTGATGGTCCTGAAGTTATCATCAACTTGTTTCTAATGTCTAGGAAGCTGTTCGTTGTAAGCCCTTTGGTGAGTCCATCAGCGATTTGATCCCTGGACGAGATGAATTTCACTGTAAGTTGGTTCGACTGAACCCGTTCCCTAATAAAATGGAAATCAATCTCCACATGTTTTGTACGGGCATGGAACATATGATTGGATGCAAGAAACGTCGCACCAATATTGTCGCACCATAAGACCGGTGGTTGTGAAGGTTGATATTGAAGTTCCTGGAGAATGAGTTGTACCCAAATGAGCTCAGCAGCAGCCAAGGCAAGGCTGCGATATTCTGCCTCGGTGCTTGATTTGGACACGGTGGGTTGTTTTTTTGAGCTCCAAGAAACAAGATTGGGACCAAGATAAATGCAAAATGCCGAAGTAGAGCGCTTATCGTCGGGACATCCAGCCCAATCGGAGTCCGAGTAAGCATGAAGGATTGGAGAGGAAGCTGGTTTGAAGGATAGGCCGAGATGAATCGTGCCGTTGAGATAGCGCAAAATTCGTTTTACTGCACTCCAATGTGAAGTAGTAGGGTTGTGCATGAATTGTGAACACTTATTGACCGGAAAGGTGATATCGGGTCGGGTTATGGTGACATATTGGAGAGCTCCTACTACTGCTCGATATAGTTTTGGATCATGAAATGGGTCTCCATCGTATTTTGAAAGAGATGTGTTAACCGCCATGGGTGTGGGCACTGGTTGGGCTTTGATCATGTGAGTTCGGCAAAGAAGATCTGTTATGTACTGTTGTTGGGAGAGATGCAGACCATCATGATCTTTCTTTACTGCTATGCCCAAGAAGTAACCCAAGGATCCTAAGTCTTTTAGAGCAAACCTCGCTTGCAAAGTATGAATAAGACTGGAAATGGTAGAGGAAGAGCTGCCGGTGACAATTATGTCGTCCACATAGATGAGGACCACCAAGGTATAATTCTTTGAATGAGCAATGAATAAAGACGGATCACATTTTGATTCTTGAAATCCCAACTCCATGAGAGCTGAACTCAAGATTTGAAACCATGCACGGGGCGATTGCTTGAGTCCATAGAAATAGGAGCAGAGGCAAGGAATGCTACGAAGTCAGGAAAGTGACGAGGATGTCTAGTATTGTCTTTAGATCGAGTGACCATCGCATGCCCTGGATGTGTAGAATTTTGCGGAGGAGGAGCAATAGAATCATCAGCAAAGGAGGTATCTGGTAGAGAAGAAGAGATCATTTGTCGGTCAGGAGGAGAGTTAGAGGCACGGTCAGAATCAGTAGAATTATTTGACCGTTGAGAATGTTGGGCAGCGTCTAAAGAAATTGGGAATAAGGCATTGTTGGGTCCGAGAGATGGGCCAGAAGAGGGAGAATGAGAAGTATGAGGCCCAGAAGGAGATTCGTGAGAAGTAGAATTGGAGACAGAGCGTTGCAGGCCCAAGGTAAGACTATTTGTTGGAGATGAATGCACAGTGTGACAAGTAGGTAGCCATAAATCAAACTGAGGTGGCGTAGGAGACTGAGGGATTGTGTTATTGGCAGACTTGAAAGGAAACACCTGTTCATTAAATATAGCATGCCTAGACACAAATATACGTCCTGTTGAGGGTTGCAGGCATCTATACCCTTTTTGAGACATGGCATAACCAATGAAAACGCACTCAACTGAATGTGGCTGAAGCTTATGGACATTGTACTGTTTGGTTAGTGGAAAACATTGAGACCCAAGTACCTTAAGCTCCAAATAATTAGGGGGTTTGTTAAACAACCGCTGATAAGGAGCACAATCAATGGACAATAAAGATGGAGGCATTCTATTGATAAGGTATACCACACTTGCAAAAATCTCGTCCCAAAACCGTAAGGGTATCGAAGCATGGTTAATAACAGCCAAGGAGAGCTCAATGATGTGCCGGTGCTTGCGCTCGGCAACACCATTTTGCTCGGGGGTATAGGGACAGGTTGTTTGGTGAACGATTTGAGGAAAGAGTCTAGTAATCGGCTTAAACTCCGTACCACCATCGGTACGAAGAATTTTAATATTATTACCTACAAGATTTTCAACCTGCAACTTGAAGCTAGCAAAGACTTTAACAACTTCATCCTTTGAATGCAAAAAGAAAATCCAAGAAAAGCGAGTAAAATCATCGACAAAAATGACAAAATACCTAAAACCATTACTAGTTACAAGAGGTGCAGGTCCCCATACATCCGAATGGATTAGTTCTAAGGGAGCCATAGAAACAGTAGAAGAATTGTTAAAAGGCAACTTGTGGCACTTAGCCACATTACAATCACAGCAAACATTTAAAGTACTATTGGTACAAGGCAAATTGCTAGCAATCAAAATTTTCCTAGTAGTATCAAGAGATGGATGGCCAAATCTATAATGCCATATGTCGGCTGCAACTTTTTCTCCTAAGAAGGCCTGAGGTACAGAAGATGGTGAGATGGTAAACCGATACAGACCATTAATGACCCTTGCATGAAGAATCGTAGTTGAGGTGTGGCGGTCCTTTATTATACAAAAACAAGAATAAAATTCAATAGTAAGGTTATTGTCAGCTAATACCTTAGACAGACTAATCAAGTTCTTGGTAAATAAAGGAACATGCAAAACACCATTTAAATTAATACTAAAATTACCAAAAGAAAGCACAGAGGAACCAGTGTTAAGAATTTGCATACCATTCCCATCACCTATTTGAAGTTTATCACCACCAGTGTAAGGCTCAAAAGAAGACAAGTTATTTATGTCACTGGTGACATGGTGAGTTGCTCCAGAATCCAGGTACCACTCATTGGTAGGTAGGGAAGTTGATCGAGCTTGAGCTACATGAGCTTGAGGAGGAGGACCAGGAGGATTAGACCGACTTGGAACTTGATCAAAATCATCCGAGTAGCGCATATCACATCTCCACCAACAGCCCCTTGTAGTATGCCCTCTTTTGAAGCAAATTTGACAAGTTTCGTATTTAGCCTGATTACCAGCATCTGCTGAACCGCTGGTACCAGTAGCACTGGATACTGGTGTCGGCAGTAGTGGTTGAGAGTTAGGAACCCGTGGCCTGACCGAAGGAGCAGCAGATCGATTGAAGCCACCTCTAGCCTTGTAAGACCTGAAGTTGCGATTAGAATTAGATGATCTGACATTCCCATGTTGAGAATTGGCATAGAATGCTGTAGGGTTGGATGAAGCAGGCAAGGTAGGTGCTGGTGGGTTTTGAGTTTGCAACAGCATTTCATGACTTAGCAGCAGTGATTGAACCTCAAGAAATGAAATGGGCTCTTGTCTGGAGTTCACAGCAACTATAAATGCATTGTACTCGGAAGTAAGACCACCAAGAACAGCCATGACCAGATCTTGATCAGGAACTAGATAGCCAATGAACGCCAGTTCATCTGACAGTGCTCGAATCTGTTGAATGAAATCAGTGCATGAGTTGCCACCTTTGGCAATGGATTGAAGCTTCTTCTTCAGTTCAGTTAACCTAGCTCGTGAAGAGGCAGAGAAAGTCTGTGTCAATGTGCGCCATAGATCCAGAGAAGTTGTAGAAGAGACAACCTGAGCAAGAATGGGCTCAGAAAGAGACGCACGGAGCCAAGCAAGGATCATCTGATCCTGTTTGTACCAAGCTAGATAGTCTGGATTGAGTATAACTTGGCCAGTCACGGTGTCAATAGAGGTAGAGGAGAGAGGTGGTGCTGAGATGAAATTGATCAGCCCATAAGCATGTAGTACTGGCTCAATTTGGGATCGCCATGCCAAGAAGTTAGTTCTTGATAACTTTGTGTGCACAGGAAGATTCAAGAAAACCATAGAAGATGGAGTACCATTAATTGATGGAGGAGGAGAGTAGGAGGGTGGATTGGAGAAATTAGGGTTGTGCATAGAGGGAATCAGTGGTGTAACAGGAGGAATAGGCGGAGGAATTGAAGTGGGAGGTGGAGGAATTGAGGAATTGGACGAAGGAATTGCATTGTCGAAGGTTGAATTTGGATTGGCCATGGCAACGAGAGAAGAGCGTGATTGGATCTTGAGAAGAAAAGAGAAGACGAAGAATAGACGAGAAATTTAGTCGGCGTGTGCCTTTTTTGGCTCTGATACCATGACATAATAGAGAGAACTGAAATGTAATTGTATTGATCAAACGTATTGTACAGAGTGTAGAGCGGAGCAGTATATATACCCAGAATACATTGTATTACACCTATCCTGTCCATTCCTATATGCTACTGGAGATATCCTGTTTACAGTCTAATAAAGTCACATAGCGTAAGTTAGGTTCACATCAATCCTCTTAATTATACGCACGATTAATTTTTCATGTACCAATTATTATATATACAGAAAATAAGAGGGTAATGGACTCGGTACATGTGACTTATTTTCTTAGGTCAGCTCTCAATATGCCATTACTCAATTAAGAATATCATTTTTGTCCCAAATAAGACGTGCAACGATTCGTATTAATTACAGAAATGTCATGCATGATGCTATCAGAAATTTTCAAACGTAGATCTTTACCTCATCTCGGAGGTAGCTCCTTTTACGTTTCCTTCTTTTTTTTTTATTTTAAGTCCACCAGGGATCCTCTTTTATCAAAATGTTAGATTTGTTTTCCGAATTTCATCAGGTAAAAAAAGAAACATATATTGAAGAAAATGTTTATTAAGATAGATACTACTGTAAAAATTTTGTATCCATTAAATTTGAACAAATTAAAAATACATTCTTTCAAATGTTCACGAGGTTTGTATTTGCAAACAATATATACGATTAACCATATAGTAATTAATGCAAATAAATTTAAATAGACATGTAATATACACTACTTATTCATATCCCTAGCTATTTCTCATAAAATGAACAATTCATGGATGTATCCAACTCCTAAAAAATAGTGCATCAAACTCTTTATATATAATCTGGATCATTAGTTATTAAATTTGATTTAATAAGTGGTGTAGAATTTTGAAATGGAAAAACTATGTACTCTGATTGAGCTGGTTTTGAATTTTGAAAATCGACCATCATGATCAATTGTAAATAGAGAATGAATAAAATAAGCTTTGCACTCAAATAGAGTTTTTGTTTATATAAAAATTTTCATTTATTAATTTTTTTCTCATTTTTTCGTTGAAGTATAATAATATTTTTCGAAATATTTGTTTGCTCACGCATGACGTGACGCGTTTCCTAGTTAGTAAAACGAGGTGTTCCAAAGAGAAAGCTAAAATGCTAAATAGCTGATTCGATCTTAATTACACGCTAGTAACCATCTGTTTTTAGTTAAACCTTAAGCAAAAATGTAAACATTTCTTCAACTACTACTTTATCAAAAATTAATTAATTAAATAATAAATAAATCGCAAGCGTGGTATAAGCTACGTCGCATAACTTCTGATGCAACAATCTTCACAAATACATTAATAAATTTTGCATTAGTAGGAACTAGGAAACGTTTGCAACATTTTTTTTTTTTTTTTTTTTTTGACAAAATGCGCTGGATAGTCAAACTAGCATACTTATAGATGAAGAAAAACATTAGTGTAGCGTCGTAATAAGCAAACATTTTGCGAATTTTCAACGGACTAAATTAGTAAATTGAGCGGGACTTTAAAATCAAAGAGATGCCTTTTAAAAATCTGGTCGGCACTTCAGACGACTACTTCATGTTCAGTACGTCTTGTATTGTTTAGGTTGTTTTGGCAACTGAAGCACCGTAAAACTACAAAAACTGCCCCTGCCTGGCTAGAACTAAATTCCTCAAGGCCTCAAGCAACGAAACGAATACAATTGATTAGTCCATCATTGTACTAGTATCTACTATCTAGTATAAAGTATATACTAATGACATATATATATATATGATATATCAAATTGTGTAGTAGGACTGATTTTGAAAATTATTCCAAAAATAATTCATTCCACGATTGAATGGTTGATGTATCATTAGGAAAAATACTAATCAGGAATAGACAATTAAAATTTATATAGAATCCAAACATTATTCTTGGAAGGTCAAATTACAAAAATTATGACGAAATTTTAAAAGAAATTAAAGTCATATGACAACAAACTTATTTGACAATGACAACTGATCAAATGGTTACCAAATAAAAAACGTAAAATTATAGATATTTTCTTCATAGTTTAGACAGAGCGTGTATCAAATTTGGTTCAATTGACAATTGATTAGTCATTAATTGAGATTTTAAATTTTATTGGTTCAATTTTTAAAAGCACTATACTCAACGATTCACAAATATTTGTCATGGTTGTTGAATAAAATATTTGTCAATATATTGCTTCCATCATTAAAGAGGGAACATGCATTTAACAATCACTTTGACAATCTCCGAAACAAAGTCTTAATTCGAAATCCAACGATAGAAGCATGATTTGTATAATGCATATATCATGCCTATAACTAGGGATGAAAACGGATCGGATAGTGGTCATACCATATTCGTATCCATATTTTTTTTCCGGATACAGATACGAATACGGATATGTTCGAATACGGATACGGGTCGGATGTTAAACGGATGCGAATATGAATCGGATATTGCGGAATACGGATACAAATACAGATATATTTTAGATATTAAAACAAATATATATAAATTAAGAAAAAATAAATAAATAATTCTATATTATCATCATATTATGTTATTAGTTTAGTCAAAATGTTATTATAAGCCGATCTAGCTAATAAAAACTTAGTTTATCAAATCAAAACTCTTTTCTATAGTACTAGAGAAGTAATTAGGTTAATCATCTTGTATCATTGATTTAATAAGGGTCAAAACTGTTCGGATATAGACCAAATACGGATCGGATAACGAATTTTTTTTGTCGGATACGGATACGGATCGGATAGTAGTCAAACCATATCCGCATCCATATTTTTTTTGTCGGATACGAATACATATACGGATACGGTTCGGATATTAAGCACATTTGTCGGATTCGGATGCGGTTCGGTGCGGAGTTTATCCGCACCGTACCTATAACACTATGAGTAGTAGTATATCATCTTTGTTCATTAAGCAATTTGAAATTTTAACAATTCTTATTACCTTATCAAATGATATTCAAATTTTATGAATTTGATTATACAAGTTATACATTCTTTTAATAATCTATAAATTTCAAGTTTTTAAAAAACTCCGTTTTTTTTTTTGTTTTATCGCCGTTTTATCTTAGTCTTGGTTCATACTGCACTACCGTTTTATTCGTTTTATCGCCATTTAAACCGTTTTATTACCATTTTATCACCGATAAACACTAAATCACCACCTAACCGTCAAACCGCAAAAATCGCATTTTAAAACCTCGATAAATTTACATTTTAATTTTTAACTTTATTTGAATTGATTTAGAAAACTGAGTGTCTAATGTCAACATAATAATTGCTACAATGTGAAGTGATCTCCTCCATTATTATTAAAATACTTTTTTGAAAAAGTCGGTAATTCCATCAAGCATATATAATCCCTTAAATGAGCTAGTTAGGAAGCATATTGTCACGTGGCAGAGCCATGTTCTCACGTGCAGTCAATCCTCTTTTGTCCTGAGCCCCTGAAATGGAACCTCAGAAAGTCTCATGCTTCTGCCGGGAAAAAGAAAAAAACAAATCCCATGCATTTAAAAAAGCGATATAAAAAGAAGGAAATAAAGAAGATAGACAGATTCACAGATAAATATACATTAAAGAAAAAGGCAATAAAGCGGTGGTGGAGAACGGAAAACCAGCACCAGCTAATGTCGAATGGGACCAAATCTTGGAAAGAAGCTTTCTTCTTAATTATTTTTGTTTTTGAATTTCGATTGATGATGAATTTGTCTCGTGATGAACACGGATTGGATACCGTGCGAATGTTGGTCTTTCCATATCCGCATCCATATTTTTTTTCAAATATAGATACAAATACAAATGCGTCCGGATATGGATACGGTTCAGATAATTAAGCGGATACAGATACGGTTCGAATATTATCGGATACGGAGTCGAATACGAATATATTTTGTCGAATACAGATTGCATTTTAATCTTTTTTATTTATTTACAATAGCAGTTTATGTAAATATAATGATATTCAATATACTTAATCAGTGTCTATGTTAGTACTTCGTCAATATTAGTATTTTGTCAAGATCAGTAGTAGTGCATGCAAATGACTATCTATTATTTTTCATAGTTTGAGTCAAATGAGCATTTCTTTAAAATATGAAAGTTAATCTTAATAACGTTGTCTTCGACTGTACAACTTTAGAAATGAACTTCCTAAAAATCAAAGTAAGCAAATTTATTTGTTGGGTTCTAACTTTCAATACATAAATACATAAATTCACAACTAGAATGAAATAAAAGGTTAAAAGTGAAAGCAAATAAGAGACCGTCTAAAATTGCAAGCACCACATAAGCAAAAATCTAATAGTATTGATCAATAAATTCAATCTTTCCACATTTTGAATTCCAACAATATAGTCAACTAATCAATGTCAAATCACATCATGTTACCTTAAATGTCATCATACATTAAAATAATATATTAATCATCATGATTAGAGAAAAAAAATTAATTTTAGTGTTGTTATCATATATAATCGTCTCAATAATAGAAAATAAAATTAATTTTATGTTACTAGTCCAAATGAAAATATTGTTGTAAGAGAATTTATCTAATGAAAATTAAGTATTCTCTAATATAGAGAAGTAATTATATTAATCATCTTATGCCGTTAAAGATACGGGCAAAAGGATTAATATCTATCGGATAAGGATAATATCCATATTTTTTTTGTCATATAAGGATACGGATCGGATAGTGTCAAAATCATATCCACATCCATATTTTTTTTTTGCGGATATGGATACGAATATGGATACGGTTCGGATATTACACGTATTTTTCGAATTCGGATACGGATCGGAGCCGCTCCGTTTTCATCCCCTACTTGTACCTTGGTGGTAGAGATGTTGTTGAACCTTGGTGGTAGAGATGTTGCTGAAAATAGGAAATAATGGGCCATTTTTCCCGGAAATTATAATACTATATTGTTGCGAAACAATGCAAATTCTTCAACCGCTCCTTTTAAATTAGAGGAACTCTTTGCCCCGAAAAAAAAAAAATAGAGGAACTTGCTTAGTAGTTCTTGAACCCCGATTGTCATGCAGATAAAATGAACATTTTATTAGTTCACTTTGTCGAAATAAATTATGAAGTCAGCCTAAAGTTCAATACATTGAACGGGTTTGCCAATGCGTTCGTTTTTCGATTTTGTGTCTAAGATGATTGATCTAAGCCATTCAATGTGATCTTTATGTTAAAATCTAGTACGAAATCAAATTTTATATTTTTACGAATTATTTTAGTTATTTTTTTATTTTTAAACTTTATTAATTTATACGGTTCATAATTTTTAAGATCGACCAATATCACAATGAACGGTTTTGGATTGATAGTTTGAGATTCCAAATTCAATAACAAACGCATTGGATGAAGTGGTCCATTCCACGTGTGAAGTACTTGACTGGACTAACTCGAGAACAGAAGTCAGCAACGACATAACTCGCATTTTTTAAGGATGATTCCGATATACATTCAAATACATCAAAATTAGTAAACCTCAATTCTGGATGGAGAAATGAACAGTGTCACGTCTTCTGAAATTTTGTTAAGGCGCGCTGTTTTGTGTTATGAGGTGAGCCGCATTTGTTAACTTTCTTACTCTACTGGATTTGTGGGCCTCTTTTTCCTGTGCCTTCATTAATTATGGACCACGACTTAATTCCCTAGGAGAGTTGTATTTTATTTATTTATTTATTTTTAATGTTGTGATAGGTAAATAATTGATCCCGATCAACCGTCCTTGTCTCCTTGGGGATCACATGAAACAATGGTAATTATCCATTAATCCCTATATAAACGAGGTAATTATCCATTAATCCCTAAAGTATCTTACTTCTTTTCTATGGTGGAGTGTATAACTAACCGTCATCAAACTTTTAATTTGTAAAGTTGTTGTCAAAAAGAAAAAAAAAAGTGTAAGCAGTTAAATTGTGTGGGGCTATGAAAATTTTATTACTAACAACATAAAACATAACAATTGTTTCAAATTCAGAAATCTACATGAGGTAGAAGTGCACAACCTCTGTATGATTAGTAAACGACATAATGTAGAGTTCTTTTTTGTCTTATGTTTTGATCCAATAAGCCAACAAGGGTACAGGAATAAATTATTCCAGATTTTTTACGTTTAAAGATACCATGAAATTTTTCTAACTAAATAATTATACCTAGAAACGGATAAGCCACATGCATTTATTTATGGAAAAAAAATTTCTATGCCATCCAAAACTGGCGAAATTGAGCATTGGCCATCCAAAACTAAAACCTTATTTTTTGCCGCATTAAAATTCAAATTTTTTCTATAAATGTTTTTTTTATAAGATAAATAACTTTCAAATAATAGGAATGAAATTTTGTGCTAACTATATAAGTAAGATATAAATCATATTTTAGCTCGTATAGAGAGTTTAAATGTAATTGTGATGAAAAGAATTTGAATGAATGCAGAAACGATTGAAATGCTCAAATGATACTCAAATAAGCATTATTAACACTTTATATGAGTAATTACTATGTATAATCCAATTTTTTGAATAAGTAAGATAAGTATCATATTCTAGACCATATAGATTAAAAATAGATTATTGTGATGAAATGACATAGAATGAATGCAAAAACAGTTGAAATGCTCGTATGATACTCAGAATATACATTATATTCACTTTATAGGCGTAATAACTATGTATAATCTGATCTTTTTGAATAAATAAGATCTGAATAATATTCTAGACAATATAAGGAGATTAAATGTAGATTATTGAGATGAAATGACTTATAATAAATGCAGAAATGATTTAAATGCTCAAATGACACATAGAATAAGCATTATTTGCACTTTATATGCGTAATTACTAATTACTATAAATAATATAATTTTTTCAATAAATAAAATATGAATCATATTCTAGACTATATAGAGAATTTAAATGTAGATTAGTGTGATTAAATGACTTAGAATGAATTCACAAATGGATGAAATGCTCAAATGATACTCATAATAATCATTATTTACATTTTATATGAGTAATTACTATGTAGAATCCAATCTTTTTGAATAAGTAAGACATGAATCATACTCTAGAGAGTATAAATAGTTTAAATGTATATTATTATGATGAAATGACATAGAACGAGTCCAGAAACGATTGAAATTCTCAAATGATACTCAGAATTGCATTATCTGCACTTTATATACGTAATTACCATGTATAATCTAATCTTTTGAATAAATAAAATATGAATCATATTCTAAACAATATAAAGAGTTTAAATGTAGATTATTGTGATGAAATGACTTAGAATGAATCTAGAAACAATTGAAATACTCAAATAATACTAAAAATTGCATTATTTGCACTTTATATGCGTAATTACTATGTATAATCCAATCTTTTTGAATAAATAAGATATAAATCATATTCTAGACAGTATAATGTAGATTATTGCGTTGAAATGACTTAGAACGAGTCTAGAAACAATTGAAATGCTCAAATGATACTCAGAATTGCATTATCTGCACTTTATATGCGTAATTACCATATATAAGCCAATCTTTTTGAATAAATAACACATGAATAATATCATAGAAAATATATAGAGTTAAAATATAGATTATAGCATTGAAATGACTTAGAACGGATCCAAAAATGATTGAAATGCTCAAATGATACTCAGAATTGCATTATTTGAACTTTATATGCGTAATTACCATGTATAATCCAATGTTTTTGAATTATTAACAAATGAATCATATTCTAGACTGTATCAAGAGTTTAAATGAAGATTGTTGCGTTGAAATGACTTAGAACGAGTTGAGAAAAGGTTGAAATGCTCAAATGATACTCAGAATTGCATTATCTGCACTTTATATACGTGATTACCATGTATAATCCGATCTTTTTGAATAAATAACACATGAATAATATTTTAGACAGTATAAAGAGTTTAAATGTAGATCATTGTGATGAAATGACTTAGAACGAATCCAGAAACGATTGAAATGCTCAAATGAAACTCAAAATTGCATTATCTGCAATTTATATCCGTAATTACAATATATAAGCCAATCTTTTTAAATAAATAATACATGAATAATATTATAGATAATATATAGAGTTTAAATGTAGATTATTGCGTTGAAATGACTTAGAACGAATCCAGAAACGATTGAACTGCTCAAATGATACTCAGAATTGCATTATCTGCACTTTATATGCATAATTATCATGCAAAATTCAATATTTTTGAATAAATAATACATGAATCATATCATAGACAGTATAAAGAGTTTAATGTAGATTATTGTGATGAAATGACTTAAAACGAATCAAGAAACGATTGAAATGCTCAAATCATACTCGGAATTGCATTATCTGCACTTTATATGCGTAAATACCATGTATAATCCAATTTTTTTGAAAAAATAATACATGAATCATATTCTAAACAGTATAAAGAGTTTAAATGTTGATTATTGTGATAAAATGACTTAGAACGATTCAAGAAACGATTGAAATGCTCAAATGTTACTCAAAATTACATTATCTGCACTTTATAGGCGTAATTACCATCTATAAGCCAATATTTTTGCATAAATAACACTTGAATAATATTATATACAATATATAGAGTATAAATTTAGATTATTACGTTGAAATGACATAGAACGAGTCCAGAAACGAGTGAAATGCTCAAACGATACCCAGAATTGCATCATCTGCACTTTATATGCGTAATTACCATGTTTAATCCAAACTTTTTGAATAAAAAACACGTGAATAATATTCTAGACAATATAAAGAGTTTAAATGTAGATTATTGTGATGAAATGACTTAGAATGAATCCAGAAAAGATTGAAATGCTCAAATGATACTCAGAATTGCATTATCTGCACTATATATATGTAATTATCATATATAATACAATCTTTCTGAATAAATAACATATGAAACATATTCTAGACTGTATAAAGGGTTTAAATGTAGATTATTGAGTTGAAATGACTTAGAATGAGTCCAGAAACGAGTGAAATGCTCAAAAGATACCCAGAATTTCATCATCTACACTGTATATGTGTAATTACCATGTATAGTCCAAAATTTTTGAATAAATAGCACACGAATAATATTCAAGACAGTATAAAGAGTTCAAATGTAGATTATTGTGTTGAAATGACAAAGAACGAATCCAGAAACCATTGAAATTCTCAAATGATACTCAAAAATGCATTATCTGCACTTTATATTCGTAATTACCATGTATAATCCTATCTTTTTTAATAAATAACACATGAAACAAATTCTAGACTGTATCAAGAGTTTAAATGCAGATTATTGTTTTAAAATGAATTAGAATGAATCAATAAACGATTGAAATGCTCAAATGATACTCAGAATTGTATTATCTGCACTTTATATGCATAATTACCATGTATAAACCAATTTTTTTGAATAAATAAAACAGGAATCAAATTCTAGACAGTATCAAAAGTTTAAATGTAGATTATTGTTTTAAAATGAATTAGAACGAGTCCAGAAATGATTGAAAGCTCAAATGATACTCAAAATTGCATTATCTGCACTTTATAGGCGTAATTACCATGTATAATCGAATCTTTTTGAATGAATAACACATGAATCATACTCTAGAGAGTATAAAGAATTTAAATCTAGATTATTGTGATGAAATGACTTAGAACGAATCCAGAAACGATTGAAATGCTCAAATGATACTCCGAATTACATTATCTGCATTTTATATGCGTAATTACCATATATAAGCCAATCTTTTTGAATAAATAACACATGATTATTATTAGAGACAATATAAAGAGTTTAAATGTAAAGTATTGCGTTAAAAATGACTTAGAACGAGTCCAGAAACGATTGAAATGCTCAAACGATACCCAGAATTGCAACATCTACAATTTATATGCGTAATTACCATGTATAATCAAAACTTTTTGAATAAATAACACACGAATAATATTCTAGACAGTATAAAGAGTTTAAATTTAGATTATTGTGATAAAATGACTTACAACGTGTCCAGAAACAATTGAAATGCTCAAATGATACTCAGAATTGCATTATCTGCACTTTATATGCGTAATTACCATGTATAATCCAATCTTTTTGAATAAATTACACATGAATCATATTCTACACGGTATAAAGAGTTTAAATGTAGATTATTCTGATGAAATGACTTAAAATTAATCCAGAAACGATTGAAGTGCTCAAATGATACTCAGAATTGCATGATCTGCCCTTTGTATGCGTAATTACCATATATAAGCCAATATTTTTGAATAAATAATACATGATTAATATTATAAATAATATATAGAGTTTAAATGCAGAATATTGCGTTGAAATGACTTAGAACGAATCGAATAACGATTGAAATGCTCAAATGATACTCAGAATTGCATTAACTAGAATTTATATGCGTAATTACCATATATAATCCAATCTTTTTGAATAAATAGCACGTGAATTATATTCTAAACAGTATAAAGAGTTTAAATTTAGATTATTGTGATGAAATGACTTAAAACGAATCAAGAAACTATTGAAATGCTCAAATGATACTCAGAATTGCATTATCAGCACTTTATATGCGTAATTACCAAGTATAATCCAATCTTTCTGAATAAATAACACATGAATTATATTCTAAACCGTATAAATAGTTTAAATGTAGATTATTGTGATGAAATGATTTAGAACGAATCAAGAAACGATTGAAATGCTCAAATGATACTCAGAGTTGCATTATCTGCACCTCATATGCGTAATTACCATATAAAAGCCAATTTTTTTGAATAAATAACATATGAATAATATTATAGACAATATATAGAGTTTAAATTTAGATTATTGCGTTAAAAATGACTTAGAACGAGTCCAGAAACGATTGAAATGCTCAAATGATACTCAGAATTGCATTATCTGCACTTTATATGCTTAATTACCATTTATAATCCAATCTTTTTGAATAAATAAAACAGGAATCATATTCTAGACAGTATCAAGAGTTTAAATGCAGATTATTGTTTTAAAATGAATTAGAACGAATCAATAAACGATTGAAATGCTCAAATGATACTCAGAATTGTATTATCTGCACTTTATATGCATAATTACCATGTATAATCCAATTTTTTTGAATAAATAAAACAGGAATCAAATTCTAGACAGTATCAAGAGTTTAAATGTAGATTATTGTTTTAAAATGAATTAGAACGAGTCCAGAAACGATCGAAAGCTCAAATGATACTCAGAATTGCATTATCTGCACTTTATAGGCGTAATTACCATGTATAATCGAATCTTTTTGAATGAATAACACATGAATCATACTCTAGAGAGTATAAAGAATTTAAATCTAGATTATTGTGATGAAATGACTTAGAACGAATCCAGAAACGATTGAAATGCTCAAATGATACTCCGAATTACATTATCTGCATTTTATATGCGTAATTACCATATATAAGCCAATCTTTTTGAATAAATAACACATGATTATTATTAGAGACAATATAAAGAGTTTAAATGTAGAGTATTGCGTTAAAAATGACTTAGAACGAGTCCAGAAACGATTGAAATGCTCAAATGATACTCAGATTTGCATTATCGGCACTTTATATGCGTAATTATCATGTATAATATAATCTTTTTTAATAAATAACACATGAATCATATTCTAGACAGTATCAAGAGTTTAAATGTAGATTATTGTTTTAAAATGAATTAGAACGAGTCTAGAAACGATTGAAATGCTCCAACGATACTCAGAATTGCATTATCTGCATTTTATATGCGTAATTACCATGTATAATCCAATCTTTTTGAATAAATAACACATGAATCATATTCTAGACAGTATAAAGAGTGTAAATGTAGATTATTGTAATGAAATGACTTAGAACGAATCCAGAAACGATTGAAATTCTCAAATGATACTCAAAATTGCATTATTTGCATTTTATATGCGTAATTACCATATAAAAGCCAATCTTTTTGAATAAATAACACATGAATCATATTCTACACTGTATAAAGAATTAAAGAGTTTAAATGTAGATTATTGTGATGAAATGACTTAGAACGAATCCAGAAACGATTGATACTCAGAATGCATTATCTGCACTTTATATGCGTAATTACCATGTATAATCCAATATTTTTAAATAAATAACACATGAATCATATTCTAAACAGTATAAATAGTTTAAATGTAGATTATTGTGATGAAATGACTTAGAACGAATCAAGAAACGATTGAAATGCTCAAATGATACTCAGAATTGCATTATCTGCACTTTATATGCATAATTAACATATAAAAGCCAATTTTTGGAATAAATAACACATGAATAATATTATAGACAATATATAGAGTTTAAATTTAGATTATAGCGTTGAAATGACTTAGAACGAGTCCAGAAACGAGTGAAATGCTCAAACGATACACGGAATTGCATCATCTGCACTTTATATGCGTAATTACCATGTATAATCCAAACTTTTTGAATAAATAACACACGAATAATATTCTAGAGAGTATAAAGAGTGTAAATGTAGATAATTGTGATGAAATGACTTAGAACGAATCCAGAAACGATTGAAATGCTCAAATGATACTCAGAATTGCATTATCTGCACTTTATATACGTAATTTCCATGTATAATCCAATCTTTTTGAATAAATAACATATGAAATATATTCTAGACTATATCAAGAGTTTAAATTTAGATTATTTCCTTTAAATGACTTAGAACGAGTCCAGAAATGAGTGAAAGGCTCAAACGATACCCAGAATTTCATCATCTGTACTTTATATGCGTAATTACCATGTATAATCCAAACTTTTTGAATAAATAGCACACAAATAATATTCAAGACAATATAAAGAGTTTAAATGTAGATTATTATGTTGAAATGACTTAGAACGAATCCAGAAACGATTGAAATGCTCTAATGATACTCAGAATTGCATTATCTGCACTTTATATACGTAATTACCATGTTAAGCCAATCTTTTTGAATAAATAACACCTGAATATTATTCTAGACAGTATCAGAAGTTTAAATGTATATTATTGTGATGAAATGACTTAGAACGAATCCAGAAACGACTGAAATGGTCAAATGATAATCAGAATTGCATTATCTGCAATTTATATGCGTAATTATCATATAAAAGCCGATCTTTTTGAATAAATAACACATGAATAATATTATAGACAATATATAGAGTTTAAATTTAGATTATTGAGTTGAAATGACTTACAACGAGTTTAGAAACGATTGAAATGATCTAATGATACTCACAATTGCTTTATCTGCACTTTATTTGCGTTATTACCATGTATAACCCAATCTTTTTGAATAAATAACATATGAATCATATTCTAGACAGTATCATGAGTTTAAATATAGATTATTGTGCTGAAATGACTTAGAACGAATCCAAAAACGATTGAAATACTCAAATGATACTCAGAATTGCATTTTCTGCACTTTTATTTGTGTTATTACCATGTATAATCCAATCTTTTTGAATAAATAACATATGAAACATATTCTAGACTGTATCAAGAGTTTAAATATAGATTATTGGGTTGAAATGACTTAAAACGAGTTCAGAAACGATTGAAATGATCAAATGATACTCAGAATTGCATCATTTGCAATTAATATGCGTAATTACCTTTCATAATCCAATTTGTTTTATTAAATGAAATATGAATCATATTCTAGACAGTTTTAAGTGTTTAAATGTTGATTATTGTGATGATATGAATTAGAATGAATCAAGAAACGAATGAAATGCGCAAATGATACTCAAAATTACATTATTTTCACTTTATATGCGTAATTACCTTGTATAATCCAATCTTTTTGAAAAAAATGACACATGAATCATATTCTAGACAGTTTTAAGTGTTTAAATGTTGATTATGGTGATGAAATGACTTAGAATGAATCCAGAAATGATTGAAAAGCTCAAATGAAACTCAGAATTGCATTATTTGCACTTTCTATGCTTAATTAGCTTGTATATTCCAATCTTTTTAAATAAATGGCACATGAATAACATTATAGACAATATATAGAGTTTAAATTTAGATTATTGCGTTGAAATGACTTAGAACGAGTCCAGAAATGAGTGAAATGCTCAAACGATACCCAGAATTGCATCATCTGCATTTTATATGCTTAATTACCATGTATAATCCAAACTTTTTGAATAAATAACATATGAATCATATTCTAAACAGTATCAAGAGTTTAAATTTAGATTATTGCGTTGAAATGACTTAGAACGAGTCCAGAAACGAGTGAAAGGCTCAAACGATACCCAGAATTGCAACATCTACAATTTATATGCGTAATTACCATGTATAATCAAAACTTTTTGAATAAATAACACACGAATAATATTCTAGACAGTATAAAGAGTTTAAATTTAGATTATTGTGATAAAATGACTTAGAACGAGTCCAGAAACAATTGAAATGCTCAAATGATACTCAGAATTGCATTATCTGCACTTTATATGCGTAATTACCATGTATAATCCAATCTTTTTGAATAAATTACACATGAATCATATTCTACACGGTATAAAGAGTTTAAATGTAGATTAT
Organism: Rhynchospora breviuscula; assembly: GCA_027562975.1. Taxonomy (NCBI): domain Eukaryota; kingdom Viridiplantae; phylum Streptophyta; class Magnoliopsida; order Poales; family Cyperaceae; genus Rhynchospora; species Rhynchospora breviuscula. The sequence goes on from CM050399.1 coordinate 47,760,156, forward strand.
TATGATGAAATGACTTAAAATTAATCCAGAAACGATTGAAGTGCTCAAATGATACTCAGAATTGCATTATCTGCACTTTGTATGCGTAATTACCATATATAAGCCAATATTTTTGAATAAATAACACATGATTAATATTATAAATAATATATAGAGTTTAAATGCAGAATATTGCGTTGAAATGACTTAGAACGAATCGAATAACGATTGAAATGCTCAAATGATACTCAGAATTGCATTAACTAGAATTTATATGCGTAATTACCATATATAATCCAATCTTTTTGAATAAATAGCACGTGAATTATATTCTAAACAGTATAAAGAGTTTAAATTTAGATTATTGTGATGAAATGACTTAAAACGAATCAAGAAACTATTGAAATGCTCAAATGATACTCAGAATTGCATTATCAGCACTTTATATGCGTAATTACCAAGTATAATCCAATCTTTCTGAATAAATAACACATGAATTATATTCTAAACCGTATAAATAGTTTAAATGTAGATTATTGTGATGAAATGATTTAGAACGAATCAAGAAACGATTGAAATGCTCAAATGATACTCAGAGTTGCATTATCTGCACCTCATATGCGTAATTACCATATAAAAGCCAATTTTTTTGAATAAATAACATATGAATAATATTATAGACAATATATAGAGTTTAAATTTAGATTATTGCGTTAAAAATGACTTAGAACGAGTCCAGAAACGATTGAAATGCTCAAATGATACTCAGAATTGCATTATCTGCACTTTATATGCTTAATTACCATTTATAATCCAATCTTTTTGAATAAATAAAATAGGAATCATATTCTAGACAGTATCAAGAGTTTAAATGCAGATTATTGTTTTAAAATGAATTAGAACGAATCAATAAACGATTGAAATGCTCAAATGATACTCAGAATTGTATTATCTGCACTTTATATGCATAATTACCATGTATAATCCAATTTTTTTGAATAAATAAAACAGGAATCAAATTCTAGACAGTATCAAGAGTTTAAATGTAGATTATTGTTTTAAAATGAATTAGAACGAGTCCAGAAACGATTGAAAGCTCAAATGATACTCAGAATTGCATTATCTGCACTTTATAGGCGTAATTACCATGTATAATCGAATCTTTTTGAATGAATAACACATGAATCATACTCTAGAGAGTATAAAGAATTTAAATCTAGATTATTGTGATGAAATGACTTAGAACGAATCCAGAAACGATTGAAATGCTCAAATGAAACTCCGAATTACATTATCTGCATTTTATATGCGTAATTACCATATATAAGCCAATCTTTTTGAATAAATAACACATGATTATTATTAGAGACAATATAAAGAGTTTAAATGTAGAGTATTGCGTTAAAAATGACTTAGAACGAGTCCAGAAACGATTGAAATGCTCAAATGATACTCAGATTTGCATTATCGGCACTTTATATGCGTAATTATCATGTATAATATAATCTTTTTTAATAAATAACACATGAATCATATTCTAGACAGTATCAAGAGTTTAAATGTAGATTATTGTTTTAAAATGAATTAGAACGAGTCCAGAAACGATTGAAATGCTCCAACGATACTCAGAATTGCATTATCTGCACTTTATATGCGTAATTACCATGTATAATCCAATCTTTTTGAATAAATAACACATGAATCATATTCTAGACAGTATAAAGAGTGTAAATGTAGATTATTGTGATGAAATGACTTAGAACGAATCCAGAAACGATGGAAATGCTCAAATGATACTCAGAATTGCATTATCTGCATTTTATATGCGTAATTACCATACAAAAGCCAATCTTTTTGAATAAATAACACATGAATCATATTATAGACAGTATAAAGAGTTTAAATATAGATTATTTTGATGAAATGACTTAGAATGAATTTAGAAAGGATTGAAATGCTCAAATGTACTCAGAATTGCAATATTTACAGTTTATATGCGTAATTATTTTGTATAATCTAATCTTTTTGAATAAATAAAATTTGAATCATATTCTAGATATTATAAAGAGTTTATATGTAGATTATTGTGATGAAATGAGATAGAATGAATCCAGGTGCACTTTATATGCGTAATTACCATGTATAATCCAATCCTTTTGAATAAATAACACGTGAATCATATTCTACACAGTATAAAGAGTTTAAATGAAGATTATTGTGATGAAATGACTTAGAACGAATCCTGAAACGATTGATGTGCTCAAATGATACACAGAATTGCATTATCTGCAGTTTATATGTGTAATTACCATGTATAATCCAATATTTTTAAAGAAATAACACATGAATCATATTATAAACAGTATAAATAGTTTAAATGAAGATTATTGTGATGAAATGACTTAGAACGAATCAAGAAACGATTGAAATGCTCAAATGATACTCAGAATTGCATTATCTGCACATTATATGCGTAATTACCATATATAATTCAATGTTTTTGAATAAATATCACTTGAATCATATTCTAAACAGTATAAATAGTTTAAATATAGATTATTGTGATGAAATGATTTAGAACGAATCAAGAAACGATTGAAATGCTCAAATGCATTATCTGCTCCTCATATGCATAATTACCTTATAAAAGCTAATTTTTTTGAATAAATAACACATGAATAATATTATAGACAATATATAGAGTTTAAATTTAGATTATTGAGTTGAAATGACTTAGAACAAGTCCAGAAACGATTGAAATGCGCATATGATACTCAGAATTGCATTATCTGCAATTTATATGCTTAATTACCATTTATAATCCAATCTTTTTGAATAAATAAAATAGGAATCATATTCTAGACAGTATCAAGAGTTTAAATGTAGATTATTGTTTTAAAATGAATTAGAACGAATCAAGAAACGATTGAAATGCTCAAATGATACTCAGAATTGTATTATCTGCACTATATGCATAATTAGCATGTATAATCCAATCTTTTTGAATAAATAAAACAAGAATCAAATTCTAGACAGTATTAAGAGTTTAAATGTAGATTATTATTTTAAAATGAATTAGAACGAGTCCAGAAACGATTGAAATGCTCCAAAGATACTCAGAATTGCATTATCTGCACTTTATATGCGTAATTGACATGTATAATCCAATATTTTTAAATAAATAACACATGAATCATATTCTAGACAGTATAAAGAGTGTAAATGTAGATTATTGTGATGAAATGACTAGAACGAATCCAGAAACGATTGAAATGCTCAAATGATACTCAGAATTGCATTATCTGCATTTTATATGCATAATTACCATATAAAAGCCAATCTTTTTGAATAAATAACACATTAATCATATTATAGACAGTATAAAGAGTTTAAATATAGATTATTTTGATGAAATGACTTAGAATGAATTTATAAACGATTGAAATGCTCAACTGTACTCAGAATTGCAATATTTGCATTTTATATGCGTAATTACTATGTATAAACCAATCTTTTTGAATAAATAAGATATAAATCATATTCTAGACTGTATAAAGAGTTTGAATGTAGATTATTGTGATGAAATGACTTAGAATGAATCCATAAACGATTGAAATGCTCAAATCATACTTAGAATTGCATTATTTACACTTTATATGCGTAATTGTTATGTATAATCTAATATTTTTTAATAAATAAGATATGAATCATATTGTCGACATTATAAAGAGTTGAAATGTATATTATTGTGATGAAATGACTTAGAATGAATCCAGAAACGATTGAAATGTTCAAATAATACTGAGAATTGCATTATTTGCACTTTATATGTGTAATTACTATGTATAATCCAATCTTTTTGAATAAATAAGATGTGAATTATATTCTCGACGGTATAATGAGTTAAAATGTAGATTATTGTGATGAAATGACTTAAAATGAATCCAGAAACAATTGAAATGCTCAAATCATACTCAGAATTGCATTATTTTCACTTTATATGCGTAATTATTATGTATAATCTAATTTTTTTGAGTAAATAAGATTTGAAGCATATTCTATATATTATAAAGAGTTTATATGTAGATTATTGTGATGAAATGAGTTAGAATGAATCCAGGAATGATTGAAATGCTCAAATGATACTCAGAATTGCATTATTTGCACTTTATATGCGTAATTATCATGTATAATCCAATCTTTTTGAATAAATAACACATGAATTATATTCTACACAGTATAAAGAGTTTAAATGTAGATTATTGTGATGAAATGACTTAGAACGAATCCAGAAACGATTGAAGTGCTCAAATGATACTCAGAATTGCATTATCTGCAATTTATATGCGTAATTACCATATATAATCCAATTTTTTTTATAAATAAAGTATGAATCTTATTTTAGATTGTATAAATAGTTTAAATGTAGATTATTATGATAAAATGACTTAGAATGAATCCAGAAATAATAAAAATTCTCAAATCATACTCCGAATTGCATTATTTACACTGTATATACGTAATTGTTATGTATAATCCAATCTTTTTTAATAAATAAGATATGAATCATATTGTCGACATTATAAAGAGTTTAAATGTATATTATTGTGATGAAATGACTTAGAATGAATCCAGAAAAGATTGAAATGTTCAAATAATACTGAGAATTGCATTATTTGCACTTTATATGTGTAATTACTATGTATAATCCAATCTTTTTGAATAAATAAGATATGAATTATATTATCGACGGTATAATGAGTGTAAATGTAGATTATTGTGATGAAATGACTTAAAATGATTCCAGAAACAACTGAAATGCTCAAATCATACTTAGAATTGCATTATTTGCACTTTATATGCGTAATTATTATGTATAATCTAATCTTTTTGAGTAAATAAGATTTGAATCATATTCTATATATTATAAAGAGTTTATATGTTGATTATCATGATGAAATGAGTTCGAATGAATCCAGGAATGATTGAAATGCTCAAATGATACTCAGAATTGCATTATTTGCAATTTATATGCATAATTACCATGTATAATCCAATCTTTTTGAATAAATAACACATGAATCATATTCTACACAGTATAAAGAGTTTAAATGTAGATTATTATGATGAAATGACTTAGAACGAATCCAGAAACGATTGAAGTGCTCAAATGATACTCAGAATTGCATTTTTTGCACTTTATATGCGTAATTACCATATGTAATCCATTTTTTTAATAAATAAAGTATGAATCTTATTTTAGATTGTATAAATAGTTTAAATGTAGATTATTATGATAAAATGACCAAGAATGAATCCAAAAATAATGAAATTGCTCAACTGTACTCAGAATTGCAATATTTGCACTGTATATGCGTAATTGTTATGTATAATCCAATCTTTTTTAATAAATAAGATATGAATAATATTATTGACAGTATAAAGAGTTTAAATGTAGATTATTGTGATGAAATGACTTAGAATGTATCCAGAAACGATTGAAATGCTTAAATCATACTCAGAATTGCATTATTTGCACTTTATATGCGTAATTATTATGTATAATCTAATCTTTATGAATAAATAAGATATGAATCATATTCTAGATATCACAAAGAGTTTATATGTAGATTATTGTGATGAAATGAGTTAAAATGAATCCAAGAACGATTGAAATGCTCAAATGATACTCAGAATTGCATTATTTGCACTTTATATGCGTAATTACCGTGTATAATCTAAACTTTTTGAATAAATTGAATTATTGGAGCAAATCACCACTTCCATCCTAAAACTTAAATATAAAATATATTTTAGCGAAAATATTTTTTATTTAAAACATATTTTGAATGAATTTAATGGCCGATTTCTGAGCCGGAAGTTTTTATATTACCAAGTTTTAAATTTTAGTCATTTGACACAAATTAAGACAGAATATATCATAAAATGTAGTTGTTTGCTAGAATCTTAAGTTCTAATTTTAAATATGATGGTTTTAAAGCTTACATCATCGGCATGCGCATGACTAAAACGGTATTAAGTGAGACAAAAGTTGTTGAGTTGCACTGCTCTCCATTAAAAAAAAAATTTTGATAATTTCATTTTAGAGAGAACGTTTTCCTTAGTTTTCTCCTTGGTCGCATGTTGTAATTAAACTTGTTGATGAAAGATCGATTCGTTCACTTAAGAAGCTAGAACTACTAAAATTTTATTTGCCTCGCTCTATCATTTGTCTTCAAAATACTAAAAGAAAAAAAAAATTGCCAAATCACTCGTATTGACATAAAGACTCATCTTTGTAAGAAATATTTGACAACAGAATGCTTTAACATTCTGTTATTTTTTGACATAATTTAATAGAAATTAAATGGATCGTGTGTAGCATAAACTAAATTTTAGCGTAAAAGGAAGGAAGAAAAGGAATATTTATTTTTTTAATATTGAAAGGGAATATTTGTGGAAGGGAAAGAAAGGGAATATCTTTTTCTGAAAGGTAAATAAATTCTTTTGTTTAAGAGAAAAAAAATAAAATAGACGTCAGGATTTGACAAAGAGGTGCCGCTCCAAACCCAAAAGACTCACAAAGAGACAAATCTGCTTTTATTGAGCAACTTCCACCCGTACAACCACCCACTTTCCCTCTCCTATCCTCCTTTAATCTCGTTTTAATTTCATTTTTATATTATGCGAAACAGAGAAAGGAAAATTCCTTGGTAATTTCTTTAGCATATCATGACGATTGTTTCTGTGACGGGTACTTCAAGGTTTTTATGTAGCTGGTCGAGTACATTCTATAATATATGATTTATTTATTCCGTTTGACTCCATCCCGACGATAACATGCGCACATTGTACCCTCATTTCTCAATTTTTTTTCCATAGCCGCTAGATTAGACGAAATAGAAATTCGCAAAAATAAGATTCCCATACGATTTGCAATATTTCATAAGCACAAAAATATATAGAATTTTTTTTCAATGAACTGCTCCAATGCATAAAAATTTTAATAAGAATATATCAGATATTGAGAATTAACCAGGAATCAATTAGTTATTGCGCTGAACAGGAATTTCCATTTTGACTTTAGAAAGTTTTAAACTGTACTTTTTGACTTTTGACTGCTACTACGCGTTCAATCGTTTTCTCAGAGTGTACACGTAAGTTCGTAACTATGGCCAAATGCCTAATGCAAGTAAATTGCACTGGAGATGAATCCAAAAAAAAAGAACTGGAGAGAATTGTCAGAATTATTCGCGTCAATGCGTCAGGCACAAAATCTGAAGCAAGAGAGAGAGGAGACGGGACAAACGGCCGCCATGACGCCTCGTAAGTCGTAAGTCCACATCTAATACCTCAAGTCAATTATTTATCTCGTATCATCTGATATCTTAAAAAAATTTCTTAGGAGTTCCTGTGCATATCTGGATATCCTACATTCCTACATGCCTTCTCGTATGACAGCTTCACTGGACCTTTCGCCCCTGTTTGGCAGGAACTGCATAAAGCAATTGTTTGACTATTTCTCTTTTATCTTTTACATTTGGATGTATTTAAAAATTTGTAATAATTGTTTTAAATTTCAACAATTAGTTTTTAGGGATTAAAATATAATGTTTGGTCTTAGTGAATGGTGATAAAAGGAAAGTAAGGTTGTATATTTTCACTGCTATAAACAAAAATTAAAATGATTTATTTTATATCATTATATCAGTAACTATTTTACATAATTCATCCATTATTTATAGATAATTAATTATTTGAATTTTTACAACACCAATTCTTTTTTTCCCAAATTTATGTACAACTAAAAAAAATATGACAATCAATTAGTCACAAATAAGAGATCTCGCTCATTAAAAGAAAAATATTATTTGTTACCTTTGATTCCTATAATTTTATGAACATTATTGATTTATATATGCTTTTTTTTATTAACATATGATAATTGAATTGATATTAATAAAATAGCATATTTTTAACTATTTAAATAAAACTTATTTCAAAACAATTTCTAGCTCCGTCGATTAGCCATTTAGCCCCCACAAAATACTTCATGTCGTAAGAGGAAGAAAGAAAGTAAAAAACAATAACATTTTAAGATGGTGAATCGAAACGTGATAAATCGAAGTTATTTTGATAAAAGAAAAGGTGACAAAAAAGTGGGGAATAGCTCTATCATCAGCCGAAAGTGAAAAGAAAAAATTATCCGTACCGTCGTGTTATGTCATTTCGTATTTGATAAAAATAATAGCTATCCCCATCAAATCCCGATATAGAACCTGCTTTGCTAGTATAAAAGTGTCAACTCATACAGTCATACTCCACCCCGGTACCCCCAAATTACGCCGTCACAACATCCGTCACCAGCCACGTCTTCGTCTGTCAAAGAAGTAACGCCGTTTGAGTCAGTCTAAGCAAGTCTGAGAGGATTCAGGGAATGAATGAATGAATGCAAACCAAAGAAGCGTTCAAAGCACGCCACACAGTACTCTTGATGTTCACCCACATCTCTTTCTCACGGTTATATACTTTTTCTCTAAGAAAGAGTGAAAGACTAGTCGCACTCCACTCTCTTCCGCCACGTAATCACTCCGTAGAAAACCGTAAGTACAGATGTCATTCTTAAAAAAAAATACGAAAAGAAAAAGATTACAAAAAAATAAGCACACGTTTATCGTTCTGGAATAAAAGCTCCCACTTCTTCTTTCTTTCTAGTTTGTAGTTCAACTCTCCCCCCACCTCTTCCTCTTTTTCTGACCTTTCGTCTCTTTCCAAGAGCGAAAGGAACCAAATTTAAAAAGACGAGAAACAAAAACGAAAGCGAAGAAGGAATTTCGATCGTAGTTTTTTGCTTCTTTTCTTAGTTGCTTCTAGTTTGAACTCGATCCGATTCGGATGGAAGCAGCGCCTTCTCCGGCGATGGGAACGCCGACGCCGTCGTACTGGTGCTACAGGTGCAGTCGCCTCGTGCGGGTCCCACTCCATGCTTCCATCTCCTGTCCGGACTGTGAAGGCGGGTTCTTGGAGGAGGTGGATTCGCCTTCCTCCCGCCTTCGCCGCAGCCGTCGGATAGGGAGTGGTCGATCTGCCTTCAATCCAGTGATTGTACTTCGTGGACCCACCGATCGTGCTGCTGCTGCCGCTTCGCCTAACGGATTTGAGCTTTACTATGATGATGGTGCCGGTTCTGGGCTTAGACCGTTGCCTGAGACCATATCGGATTTTCTGATGGGATCTGGGTTTGAAAGGCTTCTGGATCAGCTGGCGCAGATCGAGGTTAACGCGGGAAGAGGTTTGGACCACCCGCCACCGGCTTCCAAAGCTGCGATCGAGTCGTTGCCGACAGTGGAAATTGGATCTCTGCACGTGGAGTCGGACTCGGGCTGTGCTGTTTGTCAGGAGAAGTTTGAGCTTGGTGGGGAGGTGAGAGAGATGCCATGCAAGCACATCTACCACCAGGATTGCATCTTGCCATGGTTGAGTGTTAGAAACTCCTGCCCAGTCTGCCGGCACGAGTTGCCCTCGGATGTGTCCAACCGGGCTGCGCCAGAACCGGAGGGAGACGAGACTGTGGGTCTGACTATTTGGAGGTTGCCGGGTGGAGGGTTTGCTGTGGGGCGGTTCTCGGGAGGGAGGCGACCAGGAGAGAGGGAGTTGCCTGTGGTGTATACTGAGGTGGATGGGGGTTTTAATGGCGCAGGTGCGCCAAGGCGTGTTTCGTGGGTTTCAAGAGGAAACCGGTCAAATGGGAGAGGTGGAATTGGGAGGGTGTTGCGACACCTCTTCTCTTGCTTCGGCCGCCCCAATTCTACCACGGCATCTTCGTCCGGAACGGTGAGATGGCTCGGAGACCATGTAGTTTAACCAGTATGAGTAATTGTTTGTTAGAAACCTCTTTGTGGGTTTAAAGTAATAACAGAAAAAAGGCAGTAATATAATGGTAATTGTTCTCCTCCGCTTGTTAGCTGCTGCAGTAGGCAGTTCTTACAATTGGTTCAATTTTTATGGTGTAAATAGAATGGAATGAATTCCATGAAAATAGAGGCAGTTTTTTTTTTTTTTTTTTCGTTTTTATATCTTCTCCTGTCCGATCGAGCACAAGCCTTAAGTGCTAGTGAGTCACGCAATTAGATTTTCAAGCAAGTAGTTTCTCTTGCGCTGAATATGGTAATGAGGAATTCTCAATTTTATATAACTAGCTTTTTGTGAATGATTGCTGATCACAGTTTTAATCTAATTTACAACTCCGTTATACTGATAAACATTTGTGACACGTTTACCTGAATTATATTATAATACTTTTCTTGTTTCTCATGCACTGGACAGTTAACGAATGGTAATGGTACATGCCAGCGGTTGTGCTTCTAAATGCATGTGACAAATTATGGTTGTCAATTTTATTATCCTGTTTTGTTCCCTTCCTTTTGTCAGACGAGACAGAGTTTATATGCTTGGTGCATTGCATTGACCTAGATTTTTAGTTTTGGTTGTATTAAGCTGATATCCTTATCTGGACCATCCGATTTAAGGCAGATGGTACCAGACAGTAAGTTTCCAATTCAAGGCCGTACACTAAAATGGAAAATCACTCCAATTCAAGTCCGTGCTTTAAAATAGAAATTCAGTCCGGATTTGATCAATTAAATCAAGACGGTCTGAATTTGAATATATCTATTTTTTTTAGTACTTTTAGTTCGATCAAAAAGCAGAATTTCCTGTGAGTAGCATCACTAAAATTTAATTTGTAGAGGTTCAACCATTATTATTATAAGTTGGTAGATGGTTAGTGTTAGGGTTAGGAAAAATATTGAGAGACAAGAAATGTGGGGAATCTTGCATATCCTGAGGCCAGGTTGCTTCCATGTTGTACTCCACCATGCCTGGTGGTTGAACAACACTGCTTCCTTTTTTTAATCGTTAGTCTCCATGCCTAGATGCCTTCCCTCGTCTCTCTCTCTCAAAAGATGGTACATCCGTTGCAAGTTGCAAGTCATGCTTTGCTAGATTTGGTGATTAGCCTCTTTCAGAATGACTTAATTTGTCTTATTTCGCGTCCCAATTTGTTTTAGTTTTAGACTATATCACTATGTTGTAAATTCCTAATTTTTGTTTGCATTTGTGGTTTTACCAAAGGGATGTAATTTGGCTTTTCTTTTTATTAAACGAAATTTGCTCCGGGACCCGGTTTTATAGGTTGTGCGGACTCTGAACTTAAAAATAATTATCCAATCCAACTTTTTATTAAAGCATGGTGAGGTTGAAACTTGAATCCATAATTCCTTGGAAGTCAACTTATTTCTTCAATCATTGAACTATTAAGTACGTTATTGCTGAACTTAAATCTCATAATACAGAAAATGCGCATATCCTCAAACATGTACATGGTGTACTATGATTTTTTATGAAGGAATCACAAATTAAACAAATACACAAATAATAGAACAAGATAGAAAGATAATTGGAAGGAAGTCAGGGTAGTTAATGAATATAAGGGAGAGGTAAGGAGTTGGTCTCGATTAGGGAGAAACGAGGGGAAACAGTATCATTTTTCCCTTATAAAAAAGAAAAGAACTTATCGATTCATTTTTGTTAAAAAAAGAGAGAAAATTTTAGTTGAAAAAAAAAAACCGACGAGCAATTATATACCCATATATATCTTGTCGTTTTAATTTCATTATTTTTAACTTTTAAAAAAAATGAAGTTGGTACGCTACAAATAAGTATTAAAATATGTTCGAAACTAAGATTAAGAAATAATGGTAAATTACTAAATTGGTAACATATTTTGAAAACTCAGATTAAAATCCTGTCCAGCCCATGAAAAGGACCACTAAGGTAAATTATCAGCCCAAGCCAAACTAGTTGCTATAACTATTCTTCTCCTATTTGTTGGAAACCAACCCTGGGAACAGTAGTAGGCCTAGTCCTAGAATGGTTCACTCCTATAACTCCTATAATTATGAACCGTCAATCTTACAATCAACAAAAGCTTGTGCTCCCAAAAGACGATCACTCCTATCACTCATAAAAGAAAATCCACAAAGTACAATAAGCATATTTTTCACATAATCATTCGTAAAAGATTGCAGTTAGATTTCAAACCTACGACCTCCCACTTAAAAGTACATTGCCGTTTATTCTTAAATTAGAATTAACAATTTACTAAAAGGATAAGAAGACCAGTACATAACTATTTTTTTTTTCATCCATAAATAAAATCAGATTGCTCATGTATTGTCTCCTCAAAAAAAGCATTTAGAATTTTATTGTGATCTAACAAATCTCTAGTAACCAAGTAGGGATTGAATTAGAGTTCCTGATTCACAATGGGAGCACACGATGGTTTACTAAATCGACGAAGTACAAAAAGATATAATGTTAAAATTGCTAGACTATTATCACAATAAAAACATTGATATATGAAGTATAAGTACATGCATTCAACATGACTACTTTTACTTTTTTACGTGGTACTTTTTTTTTTAAAAAAAAAGTACTTCTTCAAAATTTACTTGTACATAAAGTTACCCACAATATAAAAAAAATCCAAATATTAATATTATATATATATTTATCTTACATGGCTGAGTGGGAAAAAAAAGTTCTACAAATAAACAGCCTATGTCCAAAAAAAAAAAAACATTTGATTGAAAACAATCCATTGACAATATAAATCGAAAGAACTAAAAATGTAAATACTTAAGAGCAGAAAGAACTAAAAATGTAAATACTTTTTCTGCTCTTAAGATACTATTTTTTCATTAAAAAGTTTTTGCTAAAAAAAAGGACGATCCCCCTTCATGAATCATGAATCATATCTATTCATCTATGCTCAGATGCTACAATGATAAGTCTCATCAAATGCTATTTATCCGGCAGTAAAATCAGTACAGGGACAAATTCTCGTGAAGTAGCCTCTTCTGTTTTCTAGCTAACACTTGTATGCAAAAAGCAATAAACAATATTCTTCAGCATGTACCATCAGAACAAAAATGTAACTGTTGCTTTTTTTTTTTTTTAAGATAAATAGGGAGTCAAGCCTCCCAACTTATTTTTAGATTAAATGTCTATGAAAGACCTCCAACCGGATTTTGAACTTGCGACCTTTCACTCAAGATGTGTTGCTCTTTGTCACTAGACTAAGAGCTGGTTCTTGTAACTATTGCTTTTTCTCTCGTTATTTAGGTATAAAAGAGTGTATGTATGTGTGTGCGTGTGTATATAGAGTTTTGCTATGGTGAGTCGCGACTCACCAGAGGATATGTGAGTTGCGCTCAAAACTCCTAAATTTGGTTCAAAATGACCAATCCAAACCGTCCAATACGATCTACCTATTGAAATCTCCATGCAACCAAATTTTACATTTTTTTCAAAATTTTTAAGTATTTTTCTTAAATTTTAGAAAATCATTAATCTAATTAGTTCTGAACCGTTCAAAAAACAATAGTTTTTAAACATTCGAAAAAAAATACTTACAAATTTAAAAAAAATATAAAATTTGGTCTGCATGGAGATTTCAATAGGGAGATCGTATCGGACGGTTTGGATCGGTCATTTTGAACCAAATCTAAGAGTTTTGAGCGCGACTCACAGACCCTCTGATGAGTCGCGACTCACCGTAGCAAAACTATATATATATATATATATATTAAAGAAAGAGGGAAGTTTTTGTCATCGAATATTTGAAAATTTAAGATGCATGTAAAATTTGAATTCCGATATCTTTTGAGGCCAATGTAATGAGTCGTTAGACCACATGCATAAGAATATATTTACTATTATTCATGTTTTTGGATCATAGAAATTATATTTTTTGCTATAACCATCCAATTATAAAAACGAAAAACGCGTCAGATTGATTTCACCTGAAGTTATCTAGAAGTAAAATATTTATGACTCAGTAAATAAACTAATGTATTTATCTTAAACGAGACAGTCTAAATTGAGAAAGGCACCCTAATTCAAAATAATAGCAAAAATTAAACATCGTTATTGACCAGATAATATCGATTAAGTTAGTTTTTTCAATTATATCAGATCAGACAGTTTATCTAAAGCTTCCAAAAATTCCATACAAAATCTCATGCTCTCAGTATCATGCACCGAGCTCTTCAGTACTGGACCTCACACCCTATATTTATGGCTGTGTTGATGTGTTCCTATATCATGCCTATGAAGGTCCATGACATAACCATAGACCGAGACCATTTAAGAAAAACAGGGACATGCTAAACTCCTCAGAAACCCACAAGCGTGTTATTATTACTCATTAATTGTTATTAACAATTTAACACTTCATTTTAACTCCCTACCTCCCTTTTGCCTTTTCTCTCTTTTATTCCGCCTCTCTCGACAAGCAAATAATTTTGTTTCTTTTTTCGGTGATTTATATTAATTATTCCCTCAATTCTTCAGCTCAGTTTTGCCAATTTCGTGGAGAGACAACTCGTTTCATGTTTTCAGGTAATTCTCTTCAGTTCATTGTTTTGCGCCGATTATTCAATTTGATTCTTCACCCCACACAAATAAGTTCTTCTTCCAGTTTCTGATCGTAATTTCTGGGTTGTGAACGGTTTGTATTGCTTCTTTTAATTAGTAATTTCGTCGATCTTCCTTTGGCAGTCTCGAATTATCTGGAAATTTGGGTTAGGGTTTAGGTGGTACATCGCTTTTCCAGCTGAAATCTCATTTATTACTCAAACTATAGTTCTTTTATCACACCATTAACGCATTTTTCATACTCAATTCATGAGTTTCATTTGGATTGACATTCAACTTCTTTCTTCTTTTTATACTGGTTTGTAGTTCTAAGAAAAGACTCTTCTTTGAGCTGAAAAGGCCAATTTGGTGCAATGAGCTTTGTGTTTAGAGGAAATAGACCTGACAATGGGGATGGATTTGCTGATTTCATCCCGGATAGGAGGCCTATGGTATGTATTTCATTTCTATTATAGCTCTAATTTTATATGGATGGTCGAGTTTGTTCTTTTGCATTAAGACTTTTCTCATTCTGTGGTTTACAAACAATGTACAGAGAATGCACACTGGTCGAACTGTTAACTCAAACTCAATGGCTTTTCTTGTGACAGGTAACAAAATCATCCCAAATGATATATCCAAGCCAACTATTTTTTATTTTATTTCAATACGTTTTTAATTCGTTGTTTGTAGTCCTTACATACTCATCCTGACATGACTATTTGCAGTGTTCCTACTTTTCATGATTCTGAATTCACACCAGCTGTCTTCAAATTTCCTGGTACACATTGGCAATATATATTTCTGTAAGTTTTTAATTTTTTTTATATCTTTCTGTAGGAAATTAGCAATTTTGTATCCTTTTTGTAGCTATGGTTAGTATTGGGGGCATTCTTAATAGCAACTGCACTAAGGATGTACGCCACATGCCAGCAACTGCAAGCGCATGCAAATGCAATTGCGGCAAGTGGACTTCTGAGACATACAGAATTACAGTTGCGTATACCTCCTTCCATTGGAATAGCTACCAGGGGTCAAATGCAGGGCCTCAGGCTTCAACTTGCGCTATTTGACCGAGAGTTTGATGACTTAGGTATTTCACTTTTAGAATGTATGTAATGATGAAAATACGGTTTTTTGTTCTTTGCCATGAACGTGTAGCTGACTGGTGATGACTCTTTCTTTTGTATTTAATAGATTATGATGCACTTAGAGCGTTAGACTCTGACAACGTGCCACATGCATTTTCGATGAGTGAAGAGGAGATAAATGCTTTACCAGTTCACAAGTATAAAAGTCATTCTGACAAGGGACCCACGTCTACACATCAAAGGCAATATAATCATTTTGCTTTTTCTGTTTTAACGGAAACTCTGTAAAACTTTTTATTTGTAAAAGGATCTTTGGAGGATGTCTAAATGATGGTCACTTTCTGTCGTTTGTACAGTGATGGATCTGGTCTTCCTCAAAGCGGGTCTTCCTCTGGATCAACGAGTCAGGTATGTATGTATCCTGGGACACTCAGATTCTGTTATCCATGAATTTTCGTGCCTATTGGTTTTAACTAGTATAAAAAATTGTTAGCAGAAAGGTAAAGATAATGTGAAATCTGAAGGAAGTGGGAATTCATCAGAAGATGAACTGACATGCAGTGTTTGCTTGGAGCAAGTCAATGATGGGGATCTACTTAGAAGTTTACCTTGTGTGCATCAGGTTTCCTGTTTTCTCTATTCTTTGCAGTTTATCATACTTTTTACAACAAGGGGGAAATAAGGGGATATTATGGATTGATAATTATCTTTTGTTCTTTGAATGTATTATGTAGTTCCATGCAAACTGCATAGACCCCTGGTTGAGACAGCAAGGGACATGTCCAGTGTGTAAGCACAGGGTCAATGGCGAGACCGATGCATCTTTCATGGTCTGAACCAGAGACTAACTCTTGTTGTTTAGTGTTGTATATATGACTAATACCGCGAGCATATGTCACACATCTCCTCTTAGTTTTCCTTGATTGCAGGAAGAGAAGTAATTGCTTTGAAATTATGTTGTTGTGTATTTGTATAGTAAATCAGTGTGTCCTATAAAACATAATAGAAATTAACAACATCGACCTCATTGCCTAGAATAAGAGAGGGTATTAAGCTTTACTGGAGTTGTGTATTTGTATTATAAACCAGTGTTTTCTCCAAAGCTAAACAGAAATTAACATCATTCATTTCATTTCCAAGACGAAGAGAAGGTATTGGCAATTATATAGTGTCTAAGCACAAGGCACATCTAGTAGCACTTTGAAGTAGAGGAGATTTGAGTAATTCAACATAAAAGCACCTGTTAGGTCCTGGTGTAGTAGTGTACAGTAAACTACTAACAGCCACTGTGTTTAAATTAACTGTAAGATGCCATTATGTTTCCATTCGTAAGTAATGTGCAGTTGATTGGTATTGGTGATATGGAAATAATGTTATTTAATACGGAGGTAAATTAGTTTTTTTTTGCTTGAGAACCTTGGTAGTGGCTACCAAGTTGAAATCAGCTGTAAGTTTAAAATACTAACCGGAAATTGTGGGGCAGGTTGATTGGTGTATGTATGTAGGGCTGTCAATCCTACTGTTTACCACGTTCTGCCGTTCTGCATAACCGAAACGGAATGAATAATGGCACCAGTTTTCATTTCGTTTCAATAATGAAACGGTAAGCGGAACAAGGAATGGTGCAGTTTCAAACCATTTCGCCTCTTTTCAAACTGTTTTATGTGTAATTTCTTAAGTGGGACGAATAACGGAATGGAATTCTGTGTCGTTTTGAAAATGGAACGGTTAATGAAATGAAATCTTGTACCGTGTTTTTTAACGAAACGGCAAACGAAACGGCCTGTTCCGCAGTCACTTACCATGTGTGACAGCTCTATACGTATGGCAGCTAGTAAACAGGGCAAATAAATGCAAATTGGGGCATTTGTTCATTTCTTCTCAAACGTTCTATTATTTGATAACTTGTGTCAATAAGAAGTAAATGTCTAGTCAGAATATTTGTGGGGTGAAGATGGCAGATTTGACGATCTGAACTCTAAAGTGCTTTAACCTGAATAATCCTTGGGGCAAAGTAAAAGAAGTGCTCATTTGAAGAATTTTATAGTTAATCGGTACAAACTTTAATGCTAGACTAAAAGAATTTATTTATGATATAATGTTACGTTGATATATAATTAAGTTTCTGTTTTGTATCAAAATTCTCAGACAATCTGCTACGTGATAATTATTTTGGTTGATTAAAAAATCAAAATTCGAAAAACGAGATTGGAAGTGCCACCCTGTAGAAAGAATAAGAAATCCTACTCACACTACTTTTTTTTTTTATGAAGGTTAAAGGGCCCGTAGGCATTCATTAAATAAAAGCAAGCCCGCAGGCTGCAGTTCCAGATTACAACAGTACGAATAAAAACCCCTGGTATCCAAACAACTACTCGTAAAAAGAAAAAAGATAAGCAAATGAAACTAGAAATAAAAGAGAAGAAAAGTAACTAAGGGAGAACATAAAACATAAAATAAAAACTGCCTAATTAAAACCAGGGGTCGGAAAACAGAAAAACAGCACTCAAGGAGGGTCAAACTGCATTTTTTGGAAGAAATCTTCTTGTATCTTATCTTGCACCTCTCTTTCATCTGTATGCCAGTATCTTGGTCTCCCCTGATAACTTTCCTCTTTTCTCCTTGCCATGTTTGCCAGCAGGTGAGCCGATTTCACTGCTTCCCTTGGAACTTTCCTCACCAGTAACTTTTCATGCAATTGTTGTTCCAAGGACAGCACCTGTAAAGTATCATCCCATGCTTGCCAGGAAGGGATATTATCCATAATTCCTTCTGTTATGATTGCTACCAGCCTCTCACAGTCTGTGTAAACCTCCACTTGCATAATCTGCTCACCTTTCTCCTTCACTCTATTCCATGCCTCTTTCAAAACTCTCACTTCAACTTGATAAGGTTCACTAAAAATGTGATGTGAGTATCCTATTTGATCCAATTGACCACCAGTATACAGCACAAAGGCACAACCTGCCCTATTTTGCACATCCCATGACCCATCTACAACTATCTGGTGGCTGTTTTGGTGATACCAATAAACTTCTTTTATGATACCAGTTCTGCCCCTACCTGCATTTTCATTTCCTTCCATTTGGCTTGCCCTTTGCAACCATCCATCCACCTTCTTAAGCACTTGAGTTGGATGAAAAGTACCATGTTGCATCACCATCTCATTCCTAGCCAGCCAAATTTCCCAAAGGGTGTAAGCAAACCTGTTAATGACCTGAGGGGACATGAGATGGGTGCACTGCCGAATTGCTGTCACCACATTCAAAGGCAGGTCTCCCACTCTCAACCCCAGATTGCTAGCAAACCAAACTACCCTTGAACCATGACAAAAGAAGAAACAATGCATTTCAAACTCATTCTCAGTATTGCTGGCACATGGGTGAAACTGCATTAATTCTCCTATGAATATTCTGTGATAACATTAGAGCTTTTGAGATCAACCTCCAGAGGAACAATTTAACTTTTGGCACAATTCCCTCCCACTTCTGAATCTCTTTCCACAACATTACTACCTCATTGTTTAGCTCCACTCTCTACTGGCCTGCCAACATGTTATACCCCTCCTTCACTGAGAACACACCACTTTTTGCATGTTGCCAAATTAATCTATCCTTGGTAATCTCCCCATTGGGCTGAACCAACTGCACATTCCGTATAGCCAGGATTTGGCTCTGATCAAACAGATTTTTCAGAGCATCTCTTTTCCATTGTGCCAAGTTAAAATCATACAACTGTGCCACTGTAGCTGTACTTGCTGGGCTTTGTTGAGAACTGTTCCAACCATCAAACCATGGCTGACCCACTGCTTGAATAGATGTTCCATCCCCTACCTTCCATTTCACGGAATTAACAAAGAAGTCTCTCCTCTGGAGGATGTCCCTCCACATCTTACTACAGTTTGAGTTTAGTTTTGCTTTCCAGAAGCCAATTTTGGGACAGTATTTGGCCTTACACACTTGTACCCATAGTTTCTTTTCATCCTTAACCATAGCCCAAACTAACTTCAAGAACAAGGCCTCACCAAAACAATACAGGTCCCTTACTCCTAGACCTCCTTGCTCTACTGGCCTACAAATCTTTTGCCAAGCTACAGGTGCTAGATATCTAGACTGTCCAATTTTTCCCCAGAAAAATTTAGCCATCAGGCTATTCATTTGCTTAATTAAAGTTTTTGGCACACAGTCTACTATCATGAAGTACACAGGGAGAGACATCAGCACATATTTAATAAGCACTAACCTGCCAGCCTGGCTGAGCATGTGGGCCTTCCATCCTGATAACTTTCCTATCATTCTTTCCAACAGTAATTGCCTAGTCTTTTTGCCAGTGGTTCCCTTATAAATCAGTGCTCCCAAATACTTGTCCTCCCCTTCAACCACCTCAGCTTGCAAAATGTGTGTTGTTCTTCTTACTGCCTCAATGTTAGCATTCCTTGATATCCACAGTTTGGACTTTTGAGGGTTCATTCTCAAGCCTGAAGCTTCAGCAAATTGGTTTAGTATGCTGTCAAAAGACAGTAACTCCTCCTGTGTAGTCTCCCCAAACAGGACCAGATCATCTGCATACATCAGATGAGAAAGCACTGGACTGGTGTGATCAGCCAATCTGATCCCCTGGATTGTTCCTTGTATCTGTGCCTTTGTCAATCTCCTTGAAAGCATTTCCATTGCTATGATGAAGACATATGGTGACATGGGGCAGCCCTGTCTCAAACCTCTATTGGGCTGTATGAAACCTTCCCCTTTACCATTAATTTTAATTGAGACTCTTGCATTTCTGTAAGAGGACATGAGGAGATTGATGATTTTACCAGGCACATTAATATACCTCATAGCTTCAGACAGGAAGCTCCATTCAACTTTGTCAAAAGCTTTGGACACATCTGCCTTCAACATGAACACTTCCTTTCTGAAATTTTTCTGCTTGAAAGACTGAAGGACCTCTCTCACTAGTACCACATTATCAGCAATACACCTTCCTTTGATGAAAGCATTCTGCTCAGTTGATATTACCTTTTGTCTCGCACTTTTAGCCATCCACCGAAGGATCGATAATTCCTCCGTGGGGAAAAGAAAATACGGAGCAGATACCCCTTGAGCGTCTTAAGACCCGAACATTACCACCCCTCCGAAATAGACGAAGGGCACTAACGTGGTTCCAAGTTCCTCAAGAGTTGATTGTTTGTTGCAGGTCCTTTCTTTCCAGTAGGCGCAAGCCCCTACTGTTAATTACCTCCAGGCTCAATTAAGAACTGGCCAAGAGCACCTCTAGATCGGGACAATCAAAGGATTAGACGTCATAAATGATTGAAGTCAGTTTTATAAAATGAGTAGTGTTTAGTAGGGGTTTAAATAAAGGCAGTACAAAATAGTCAAGCATTAAAACAGTGCAATGAAGAACATCCAATATCAGACATCAAACATAAGCAATGCAAATTATTGTGTTAGGCATGGTTCTTTAGTCACAAATTTTAGGAGTTTTGGGTCGCTTTGAGTTGGTTTTGCTTTACTGGGTCGGGTTTAGTGCCGTCACTCAGATTTTTTGAGTCTGATGCTAGAAAATTTGAGTATTATAGATCAGTTCTCAATCATTTGGGGATTTAGGAATTTTGGGATTTAGTTCGAGTCTTGAGTACAGAAGCGCTATGCCTTCTCTTGACAAGAACTTTAGGGGTGTACCTTCTAGGGCAATGCGCTATGCAGCCTCAAAAGGACGATTTTAGATTTTTTGAGTTCGACACTAGAAAGTTAGGCGATCTAGGTCAATTCTCAATCGTTTTGGGATTTAGAAATTTTAGAATTTCGTTCGAGTCGCGAGAAAAGAAGCGCTATACCTCCTCTTGACGAGAACACCGGGTTGTACCTTTCAGGACAACGCGCTATGCAGTCTCAGAAAGACGAAGTTGGACTTTTAAGACTTTAATGTCACTTTTAGTTATCGACTTGATCCGAGCTCTAGAGCGTTGATCTTTGTGTCTTTAACTTTCGAGGTTTCAGGGCCGAATCTTGGGGTATTTTTAAGTTTCGGTTATCAGATCTATTTTAAAATCTTAATCATTTTGAATTGGACTTTTGGGTTTGATATTGGGGCTTAGGGTTTTGGGATTTAGAATTTGAATTTAGCATTTTGCGATTTGGAATTGGGATTTGGTATTTGGTATTTGAGCTTTAGATTTGGGTTTTCGGATCTAGGGTTTAGATTCTTAACATTTTGGGTTTTGGGTTTAGGACCGGAATTTTAGTATTTGAGTTTTGGATTTGGGATTTGAGATTTGAATTTTGGGTCTAGGATTTGGGACTTTGATATTTTGAGTTCTGGGTTTAGATTTGGAATTTTGGTATTTGAGTTTTGTATTTGGGATTTGAGATTTGGATTTCGGACTTAGGATTTGGGACTCTGATATTTTGAGTTTTGGATTTAGGATTGGAATTTTGGTATTTGAGTTTTGGATTTGGGATTTGAGATTTGAATTTCGTACTTAGGATTTGGGACTCTGATATTTTGAGTTTTGGATTTAGGATTGAAATTTTGGTATTTGAGTTTTGGATTTGGGATTTGAATTTTGGCATTTGAGTTTTGGGTTTGGAATTGGGCCAGAGATGTCCAAGTATACCTGCTGTCCAGAACATAAAATGTTCAAATGTACCTGTTGTCCGGAACATAAATATTCGATCACTTTTGCAGAAATTTAATTTAATTTTTATTTTTATCATTTTATTATATATCATAATGGTCATTTTTAGAAGCTTTGAATTTAATGTACCTTGTATTTTAAGATTTGGGCATGCAAATTAGTACCAAAATATTCTTCTTATTTTTTTGGACGTTTTGATATTTTATGATAATTTTTCTGATTTTCTGGCTATTTTTAATATATTTTTGAAAGTTTCCTGCCTCGCAGAATTCCCTGATTGGTTGAGACTTTGCTGTGTGTGTTATGCTCGCCAAGGATTCGCTACATGCTGGGTGCCACAGAAAATCAAGGAGCCACTGGATTTGGAATCGGTTAAGCCACTTGGTCCATGCTCGAGGCTGTGCACCACGTCCATTTTCTTTGTTTTGGTTCGATATCTTTCTCCCTCCTTCGTTCGCATCTGATCTCTCTCTTCCGACTGGAAGACTCCATTGATGGTGCCAGTAGGGGACTCCGGCTACTATCCCGGTTGCAGTTAGGTCGAGGAGCGTCGTGCTGACTCCGTGAGGTCGATTGTGCTGTCCTTTCAACTATTATGACTGCTACACATCTTCAAATATGACTTCAAGACTTATCTTAAATATACCACCTCCTTTTCCTGTGACAAAAACTTATTACTCTTGTTATTTATTATGTGGGACAGAAGCCTTTATACTAAGGAAGTGACTCTAAAAACTCAAACTTGTATATTTCCTTTGACAAGAACTAAGAAGAGACTATTTAGTACTTATTTTACTAAGAGGGGTTGTCATAAATGAGAATATGAATTTTCTAGCAGGAAGGACTTCTACAAAAAAGGTGAATTTCAGAATACAAAGTTTTAAATCTATTTTAAATCAAAATCAAGACCATTTACTATGCATTTTTTTACTGGAAAATAAAGACTAGGATTGCAGACAACATAAGTAGAAATACTGGTTTTTTTTTTTGAAAAAGAGGATCTGTGCATGTGTTTCAAAATCCAAAGCATGTTTTTCTTATATTAATATATTTCTTTTTAATAAGTCTAAACTCACACATATATATTTTATAAAAAGGTGAAATTCACTTTAAACCCTGAGTTTGGTTATTTTTCTTGCTTCAGTCCACTTGATATCTAGCTTACTGTATAAATCAAAATTTGAATCACATTACGAGGGTGGAATCTATGTCACGCTCCTCATAACCAAATCATTTTCTGATTTTGGACAGTATGTAAGGATTCAAGTATTCCTCAGCACTTGTAAAACAAGGGAAAACAGTTAAACAACTCTTTTTTTGTTTGAAAATCTGATTTCCATAAAACAGTTTGTTTGTTCATAGAAATCTCTTCTTTTTAGGACTCTTTTGACGACAGCAAACATAACTAAAACAAAGGAATGGCTAGAAACTAACATGGTCTCTATGGAGGTGGAATCTAGGTCACGCTCTCCATGAGACCAGCAACTTCTAACACAAAAATACGGATACTAAAAGGAAAAGTTTTAACAACAAGGACTGATTTTTTTTTTACATAAGTTACTTTTACATGCTTTTTCTAAAGGCGTAATTGGCGTTCATGAGTGTGGAATCTATGTCACGCTCCTCAATAGTGCCAATACAACCTCAGATAGGCAAGCTTTAACAAATCCTTTAGGAACAAGAAAAGAGAAGTTCATTTTCAAGAAAAAAAAAGCAAGGTAACAAACAACTCTAAAACAAACTTTAAAAGAACACAGAGATCACATTCAAAGCATTTTATTCATATAAACAAAGACCATTACAACTCTACCTTTTCTTCAAAATCTCTTTTTCTTTACAAATCTTTTCTAAAAAACAAATTGGCAGCACCTCGGTATGTTTTTCCAAAGTGCCGCCCCTAATCTTCTGGCCTCCATCTTCTTTTATAGGCATGGATTAGGGTTTGGGGTTGGGATGGTCTTAACACTTGTCAATTTCTCCAATTTTTGAAATTTGATCAATGGTTGAGATGAATAGATGTGGAACCGACCTGCTTTCTGTTTTCTTTCTTCACTTCATAACCTTACGTCTTAATTCACCTTCCTGTGATGTTTTGACATGTGTCAATTAATGCCCACTAAGCAGGGAAGGGGGCATGCTGATTTGGACTTGTATTTCTCACTTATGCCATGTTGGCTACAAGCTTTGGCGCCGAGTGATTTTCAGTTGTTGACTTCTTACTTGCAACTTCAATTGCCTTTCCTTTGGGTTTAGTAGCACTGATTGATTCTACTAATTTTGACTTTGAAGGTGTTGTGGCAACTTCATTGGCTCAATTTGGCCTGACAAGCGGGGCACACGCCATTTGGTAGTAAGTAGAAAGAGGTGTGAGTGTTGCATTCCCTTTACTTCCTCATGCTCTCTGTAGAGTGTTTTGGCTCCAGAAGGTAAGTACATGTGCTGGCAGAATCACAGCAGTCCTTGAGTGATGAAGGGTTGAGATCTGCCTTGAGAAAAAGCATTAGATTAAGGCTTAGAGAACATCTCTCACTGCTGTTGTATCTTCACCATTTGATCTTCATCTGATGGCTGTGAACGATGCTTTGGAGCTCAAGTTTCTTCAATCTTGTCTCTATCTGATTTAGAGAGCCGCACATGATGAGGGGACCAGGGAGGACTATGAGATACTCTCTTTTACTTTTTTACTTTTTGTTACATCTCAATTACAAACCGAAGCCCATTTCCCTCCAGTTGAATTTAGAGCACTCGTATCACTTGTTTCACATCATTACAGCTTCTAAACATTGTGTTTAACATGTTCTCAACATTAATTAACCTTGCAAATGACTGTTAGCCACGGATTGACCAACGCTTAGCTCTGACCGCAACAACAATTGGTGTTCCCATCTCCTGGGTTCATTCTGATTTCAATTGATTACATGAAACACATTGTATGATCTCCACGATTCTATACAAATGATTAAGTTGGGTTTGCATCCATTCAATATGCTCAATTTCGAGTATCTCTTGTTACTATCTCGAATTTCTCTTTCCAAATTGAATATGAATTACATCACAAGAGAGGTCGAGAATGGTACCTCTGTGCTCTTTTTGGGCTGGGCTTTCCAACGACACCAAGAACTCTGGTAATGGTGGAGTAGTTCGTCGGAATTGGGTCTGTTAGAGGCGCGAACAACCTTCGTTTGTCCTTGTCCTTCGAGTTTTCTTTTCTGTTAACCTCATTCATCGTGGGACCCACTGACAGGGTAGAGAATAAATGAGATGGGCTTCTCGGGTATTTGAATGGGCTGTACGTGCCTACTATTTCCTCTCCCGTTTTTACTTCGCACATGCCCAGTTTTCCTTTTGCATTATTTTCTTCAACAGGCTATTCACATTCATATCCTCCTTTGGTATATTGCCATTTTTCTTGGCCGATCTCCATTTCAAACCTATGGACAAGTCCATTTGTGTTGTATAAATCAAGGTTCAAAGGTGCAACATGTTTAGATTCTAATTGGAGCATTTCCTGGAACCTTCTTGACATGAAATTTAGCACACCTCAAAAAAATATGAATAACTCAACGGTCATGGGTTTTCCATTTTTAGAGTTCTCAAATGAATTTCCTAAGCTCCATAGAATAATTCATGTGATTAATTATTCCATGCATCACTTGTTGCAAGTCTTTTAGCTTCTTGTTTTTGTCTACATCATCCATGATATTTTGTCATATTTTTTTGTGATATCAATGACATCCAATCTCATCTTCTACTTCAAAAAATCGACCCCCATCTGAGAATTTAGACCCGGCATGCTTTTCTAGGCCCCATTTTCACTGCCACGTGAATTGCTGGATTTTTTTTATATATGGAAAAATTTAGAGGCAAACACCTTTCTAATGTGTGGTCTCAACCTGTTAGCAAGTATCTTCATCACAAGTCTGTACACCACATTCTCTATACTTATAGGTCAGCCACTCTTCAGGCACTTTCTCATCCAGAAAAACTTTTCTTATCTGCTGGACCAAATCATTCCCCAAAATGTCCCAGTTTTGTTGATATAACCTTGCTGTTATTCCATCTGGACCTGGAGTTTTGTCAGGCCCCATTTGGTACAGCACTTTCTTCACTTCATAGTAATCAGGCAGTTTAGTTAGGAAGCCATGTGAATCCTGCTGAATCACTGGTCCCATATTTTGCCCCAGCTCCTGCCAAAATATGTTTATAGGCCCCTCCAAAACATTCTCATTTACCATTTTCATTCATTCTCCTTGCTGACTATCAGGCCTGTATAACTCCTTAAAATATTGCACAAACTACTTCCTTATGGTTTTTTCATTTCCTGTCAACAGTCCATTTTCATCTTGAACCATAGTGATAAGATTGTTCCTCCTTCTGTTGGTTGCTACAGTATGAAAAAACTTTGTGTTTCTATCTCCCAAATTGTTCCACTCCATCCTAGATCTCTGCCTCCAGTACTGTTCATGCTGTTTCACTACTAGCTCATATTCTCTCAGTAACGTTTCCTCCATGGTATGGTTTCTGATAGCTGGATGGATAGATTGTACTTGCTGGATTTGAGTTGCCAATAATTCCAGCATTCTCTTTGGTGTTGGATTTTTAGCCACCCATTTTTTCATACATCCCTTAACAGAGACCCATCTGCTGTGCCAATCATCACCCTGTGTGCTATTACAATTCTCTCTCCAAGCATCCTGAAAACCTTGGTTCAATAACCACCAGTTTTCTATTCTAAAAAGATTAGATCTGTCTGGAGGTTTTTTAATTCTGAAAAGAATGGGACAATGGTCATTGTGAATCATAGGCAGATGATTCACATAAGCATTTGGAAACAATTTAAGCCAAGTAGGGGTGACCAAGACCTATCCAATCTCTGGTAAACTGCCTAGGAAGTGTCTCTTTTATTAGTCCATGTGTAAGCTGGATCCTTGTAGCCAACATCAACCAAACCACTATTGAACACAAAATTTTGGAATTGTATTGTATTTGGTTTCACTCTCTGGCTGCCACCAAACTTTTCATTGCTATTTAGAATCTCATTGAAATCTCCCATTAAACACACCCTGCCATGTGTATCAATGATATGTGAAAGTTGTTGCCACATGTATCTATTCTGATTATGCTTTGGGTCCCCATACACACCAATTAAAATCCAAGGTGGTTTATCTTTGCTTGTGATTTGGGCATAAATCAGGTTTTGTGAGTCATGGAGGATTTGTACATCTATTTCTTCTCTCCAAGCAAGGCATAAACCCCCTGACAAACCCCTTGCTGGTATCACATGGTACTTATATCCTCTCACTGATCTCAAAAACCGTGACATCTTGCGATAGGAGGCTTTGGTTTCGGACAGAAAAACAAAAGCAGCTTTTGTTGCATGTATGGAATCTTTAAGGAATTGTGTTCTCCGCGAGCCTCCAATGCCGCGGCAATTCTAGGAAATTGCATTCATTGGAAACTTGAAGACGAGTTTGGGATCGTCTCCCTGGCCCTTTTACAGTTTAAATGTTGGTTGGGATCCTTTCCCGCCATGTTGGTTTGATTCTGAACGCCTTCTTCAATGTTTAAAACCACCAGACCACCTTCATTTAAATCTATGGGTCTTTTCTGTTTTCTATCCACTCTAGTTTTTTGCCTATCTGTTGAGGTATTGGCCCCACTGGTTGAGCCCAATTCCTTATTCGGCCCAGGATTTGTCAGCCCAACAATCTCATCTCTTGGTATCATAGTTCTGTCTACAACCCATTTCCTAACCTGTATTTCTGGTATCTGTTTCTTTCCCAATGTATGCTTGTATTGTTCCTCTTGCTGCATTTGCAATAGTCTAAATCTAACCGGGCACACATTATTATCATGACCAACTCTAGCACAAAACAGACATACATTAGCCAGGTTTTCATAGACCACATAAATCCAACGCACACCATGGACCATATTCTTTAGGGGGGCCTTTGGCTTTAATGGTTCAGCCAAGTTGACTTTTAATTTTTGCCTATACACTCTTCTATTGCCAAATAGAAAAGTACTTACTTCAGTTAGAGGGGCCCCAACCTGCCTCATTAGGGACTGCACGTAATCGAAATTCCATGCGTCAGGTGGTATGCCATGTAATTCAACCCAATAATCAGCCTCCTCAATGCATGGCTCCATGAGATCCACCTCACCTCTTGCCTGCCTAGTAACCACCATATCACCTTTATTCAGCTTCCAAACGCCTTTTGCTGCTATACGCAACATCTCCATGGGTACTAGAAATTGCACCAGAAAATAATTCGATCCCAGTCCCTCCATCACTGTATTGGGGTGCACATTCCATGACTTTCTCAGTGCTGCTGAAAACGCACCTTCAGAAATCACATTTTGGGACGTAACATGCATCAACAAACATTCATCCCATTTCCTGGTCCTTAGTGGTTGTTGTGGGATGTTTGATAAGTCCTGCGTGTTTCCATCATCCGCACTCAAAGCCGCGAACTGCGCCAGGAGCTCTTCATCAGTAAAGTTCATGTTGAGAGGTATTAGAGGTTGTGGGTTTGAGAATGGGACTGGAGGAGATGAGTTGCAGTAGTTTTTTGGTGGGCTTAATGCACTCCTTTGTAATTCAACCCCATAATTTAGTGGTTGGGTAGGTGACAGAATTAAAAGCCCATTCTTCTTTTGGCCCATTAAGGAACCACTTTTCCTTTCTTTTAATTCCATTAGCCCTTTACAAGCCTCTTCATCAGGGATATTAATTGCTGTACGCGCATGCGCCCCAGCTTCATTAATAGTTATGTACTGTTCCCCTCTTAAGGAGGCACTGCAAGCACCTCTTTTACCAATACCAGCTGTGTTGACTACCTTATTCAGCTGAGCCTCTGCTAACCAATGGGAGGAA
Organism: Rhynchospora breviuscula; assembly: GCA_027562975.1. Taxonomy (NCBI): domain Eukaryota; kingdom Viridiplantae; phylum Streptophyta; class Magnoliopsida; order Poales; family Cyperaceae; genus Rhynchospora; species Rhynchospora breviuscula. The sequence continues at coordinate 47,789,218 of CM050399.1, forward strand.
TCCACTGTTCTGGCCTTCTTTTGTCGCATACAATCAAAATTTCCTAGACCCGGTTCACCCCTACTCGTTGTGGACCGATCTTCTCCTCTTTCCTGATTCCCCTGTCCGCCATCACCATAGCGACCCCACAAGTATCTGCTGTGCATATTCTGTAATAGTTGATAGACGGTGCTTCTCTCCGGCGACCTTCTTTCCACTATTGGTGGCAATTTCTTGTGGTACCTCCGAATTGGACCCTGATTAGGGAAAATATGTTGTACTCTGAGGCTGAAACTGTCCACCTCCACTCTACATTTACACAAAACCAACCAGAAATCTAGAATTAGAAATTCTGGAATTTCATTTGGATCCCTGCAATCAATCCACATCCGCATTGGTCCTCTTGTAATGGTTCCCATGTCGTCACTGGGAATCACCTCAATTAGAGTCCCAAACCCCGCTATGACCCATCTGAAGAACTGCTCATTCCAATATTCTAGAAGGTAGTCATGTATAATGATACGCACTCTGTAAATTGGGAAAGGAAAAGAGCGCCATGAGTTTTGATATCGGTTTAACATCATACCCCGACTTTCCGCCCAATCTCTACTATCTTGCCACACCGCTAGAGGCTCAAGATGATAAGGAAGCTGAATTAAAAAAATGCCCTCTGATCTTTTTATGCACGGTGTAAGATGCTGGTTCCCCTCCATACTGTGATGCAAAATAGTGCTGAATTTGGCTGATTTGAAGCAGGAACGACCAACCATCCACTGGCCGTTCCCTCAAACAAAGAGTGCGGTAGAGATCCTCATTTATGCTATCAAAAACATCATCCACCGGTAAGTTCACATGTAGGTATTTCTTTCTTCTAGCCCTGAAAGGGTACTCATCCTGTAGGGCTGGATCTCCTGGTAAGAAAGGTTCTTGCATTTTGACAGAAACAGGTAAGACAGAAGAAAACAGGAGAGAGAGAGGAGTAGAAGGAAACAGCTGGAGAGAGAGAAAGTGGAGTAAAGAGCTACGAAGCAATAAAAGCTAGAGAGAGGATGAGTCAAGGCAAGGGGATAAAAAGGTATAAAGGAAGGAGGAGGAGTTATGGCAAGAGAAAAAACGGTATAAGGGAGGCAGGAGGAGTTAAGGCCAGGGAATTAAAAGGTAAAAGGTAGGCAGGAGGAGTTATGGTGGGGGAAAAAACGGTTAGGTCCTAGAATCCATCATCAGTGCTTCTATTGCCTCACAAACGCCGGCCGTATGTCTGGCGAGGCCACGGAGGAGTTATTGCCGTACGCCTAGGTGGGTGTTGAACCTACCAACCTACTCACACTACTTGTTCTATCTCTACTTACTTTCAAGCGACCCATCTAACAACTACGATGACTCAGTTTTATTATATTTATTTCACATGAAACTCTCGTTAAATAAGCCATAATGCCATGACCTAATTTCGAATCACAGATTATTATCGAATAACAAGGTACAGTAATAAATTATTTACCACACCTGCATTTGTATAGCGCCACAAACATTTTAATTAGATTAATTTTGTACCAAGTGACATATTTGGATTGGGCGAACTATGTGTTTTACTAGAAGTATTATTAATTATGGCTATGTTTGGCAAGGAGCCGAACTAGCTAGTTCGCGAACTAGGCTAGTTCGACGTTACCAAACATGGTCCAAACTAGAAAAAGACCTAGTTCGCTTTCTTGTTCTAGTTCTATCAAGCTTTGTTTTAGTTCATATCATTTGTCAAACATACCCATCTACAACTTATTATGTGCCAACTCAGTATCACCCCGCCCGAAGTTCTTAGTTTAGTAAATATATAAACTTGAAACAAAGCATTTTATTTTCTTTTTTCATTTTGAGAAACTCATTTAATTTTGTGTACAAAGATCCGGAGCCTATCCTACGCGTAAATTCCAGCAACTGAGCCGTCATGTGGCATCCATATTGCCGCCATCTCGCATTGCCCTTCAAGTGAACACCTACGGGTTTTTATAAAAAAATAAAAAAAAAAAGTGAAACATACAGAGGATCATCTCCCTCAAAAAAGGCTCAAACAGCAGACACCTGTATTGACCACTCATCTTCCGCCACCACATTTCCACAACGGACGTGTCATTCAACAAATCACCTTGCACCAAAACACGAAAGATTCCCCCGGCTCTTCGTTCTCATTTATTTTGTTAGCTTTCACTTTCGTCAACAAATTACAAAAATCTCTTTTGTTAGTTTTCAGTGGCAAATAAAATACTCCTAATGACATCGGATCGTACGATTTATAATATTAAACTCATCCTTAAATGGTCATTGGTCCCGCCGTCACTAATCAACAATAGCTGTGCTTAATCATGTTGAACACAATGCCATCGATCTCTTCTCAAGATTCGTGTTGCTTCTTTCCAGAGGCTATAATCCGTACAAAACCAGCAAAAAGAAGTATGGGAGTGAGAGTGAGAGTGAAAGTGAAATCTTTTCTTCTTTACTCTCTTCTTCCTCACCAGGATCGAAGTCGAATCGATCATCCATGGAGCAAAAGATGGATCGCTATCATCTTTCCAGCCCCAGGTTTGTTTAAGATATCTCTTTTTTTTTTATGCTTTCTTTAGTAATTTCTCTCCTCTCTGTACAAAAAATGAAGGGTTTTTTCGCCAAGGAGATTGGTAATCCGGTATTATATTGATCTTAAATTAAGTTTCAGATTGAAAGGACTCTTATCGTCTCTGTTGCGCTCATCGAGTTTAGTATTGTATTGCGAATTTGCTATATAGTACCAATTGCTCGGTTGATAGCATTACTGGTATAAGTTAAGTAGTTATCCTTAAGATGAGTTTCTTTTGTTTTCCTGAATTGGTTATAGTGTGCATCCTCCTTTGCGTTCTGTTCTGGTCTCTTCTGATACTGATACGACAGTCACACTAGCACATAAATTAGTACCAGTTTCTATGTCTTGTATTATCCCCTTTTGTGGTTTGGCATTGGAATAGTTGAGAAATCTACTGTTGTTCCGATGGAAACCCAATTTTTATTGATTTCCTTCTTTGACTTTTGTTAAAAAAGGGCTAACTTGTCACCGTTTCATTAAAAATGAAAACATTTTCACAAACCTAGATGACGAAATCCAAGAAAGAGATCCAACTTAAATCTGATCAGGATTCTGATATGGATTCATTTTGATTATTGGGCCTAGATTTATTATTATTTTTGTAATTTCTATATTTACATTTTTATTTCTGCAATTTTCTTAATTAGGTTACTATTTTTAAATATTATTGGCTTGGAGTCCAAGACACCATCTCCTGCGTAAAGGGTGGTTGTCATTGTAAAAGTAGGCTATTAATTTATGAAAATTTTTCTTTGAGCTCATAGAGTTTCTCTTTGCTATTTAGCATTTTTTTGTATTTTCTAATTTCACTAAACCAGTTATCGCCACCCGTCACTAACGGAGTAGTGATTTAGGACGAGAGACGTATCAGAGCATAGGTTTCGACAACCACCTTCGTGCTTGCGTGAAGTTGTATCTTCATCTTCCACCTTTCACCAAATCCTTGGCTCACTCAAACATTATCGCCATTCTCAAACATATGGAAAAGAGACAAGCGCTTCTCCTCAAGCATATAGATGACAACACCGCTCGGCATACAGAGCTACTTGTGAAGCTCGTGGGGCGACTAAACCCCAATAGCGACCGCCATAGCACTCGTGACAACCAAAATCGAATTACTCCTCGATCGCGATGTTAGTCGCTCAGATGGAGTCCGGGTACCAGCTTGTTGCTCGAACCCATCATGGACTTCGCGGCTCGGCACAAAACGCATCGATAGTGCACACGTTTCACAACACTTCCGAGGTTTAGTTCGAGGCGAAAACAATAGAGGATCAAGGGCTCCAAGGTCATAACGTGCTGCCGAGGATTGTGTCGATACCGAGCCGAGCTTAAACTGTGGCCACGAGAGCTGTACCTATACCAATTCAAGCCTACGTTGCGACCTCGAAGCATATAAACCAGCCAAGAGACATTCCTAGTATCAACCCGTATGCTTCTTGTAACACATCAACCCGTCATAAAAGGCAAGCAAGATGACTCCCCAAGTGACACCTTCTCCGAGGCTGATATTTCCTCGACAACTCTTTTCAAGACTGATATTTTGCACGCTACTCGCAACACCACCTTGAAATCAGATTACAACGGCCTATTTTTACGGCAGAGCCCAAAAGTAGTAAAGCGAGATTTCTCGAACATACTACTAGCTCAAATGACTGCACTCGAGGCACGTGACACTTTGAGGAATGAATTTGAGTGCAACCACTCGGTCAATCGCTCCTTGCGACTTGCTCCTCTCTTTGTGATGCACAAGCACATCACCCGAGGTCCCCTCGATCCACCACCAGTGGAAGAGACGAGCTTTCGTTCGAGAGACGCTACAATACATCTTCGCAACCTGCAGGATGTTCATGCTCAAGTGCAACAGAATCTGAAGATCCTCGAGCTCGAGTCGGTCTTCGCGAGTAAAGATCATGACCCGAGGTGTGATTATAACAAGTTTACTCATTGCAAGTCTCAATCATACCCGAGCCTGGAGAAGTTCGACAAGAGTGCCCACATATTCAAGCTTCTCGAGGTCATACACATCTCGAGCGTGTTTAATTTTCGCCATCTCCATAAATAGTTCGGCGAAAAATGCATGCTTGAGGTCAAGCTTTGCTCAACCCCAGAAGTTTGACGAAATCCAAGAAAGAGATCCAACCTAAATCTGATCCGGATTCTAATATGGATTCATTTTGATTATTGGGCCTAGATTTATGACTATTTTTGTAATTTCTATATTTACATTTCTATTTCTGCAATTTTTCTTAATTACGTTACTATTTCTAAATATTGTTGGCTTGGAGTTCAATGCACCTTCTCGTATTTAAAGGGATGCATGTCATTATAAAAGTAAGCTATTAATTAATGAAATTTTTCCTTTGAGCTCCTGGAGTTCCTCTTTGCTATTTAACATTTCTTTGTGTTTTCTAATTCCACTAAACTAATTATCGTCATCCGCCACTAACGGAGTGGTGATTTGGGACAGGAGGCGTCGTCACTAGAACCGGTAGCTGACAATGTTAGTATTTTCCTTCTAAAAACAGAACCCATGGTTGAGGATGTAACAGTCTCAGCCTCTCAGGCTTTTCGCATTCTGTGAATGGCCTTCTTAGGAAATACTTCGACGTCCACCACTTATTGACCAGTCAAACTGTCCGATGAATGTTATTGCTTTAGATGTGTTCCCCTCAGCCTAGTATTATTTATCGAGCCATCTCAAAATCTCATCAAAAATCACAATACCCCATAAGTTGTACTTGTACCACACGTCAGTACAGCTTTGCTTGGTACATCCAACACAGAAACCTTATTCCCTTTGTCAGCATAAAGCAACACACAAGCAACGTAGCATTTTAGAGATACAGCCACACAAATTTTTTTTCCCAGAGGCGCAAATGAACTATGCTGTCATTGTCAGGGCTCATGTCAGCATCAGCAAGTCTTCCTCATCATTTATCTCTTCCACATTCTCAGCAATAGTATCTTGTGCATTCAACATCTGAGTACGCTCTTATCTTTTTCAATTGGCAGACAACCTGTCAACTTATTTTTTCTGATTCCTGCGATACACCTGCCGATAAATATACCAGATTTTGTATCTGTATCAGCACCTGTTTCGTGCTTTTAGTTTTAACCTTGTTAAACAGAATTTCAATTCTCATTTTACAAATGCTCCAACAAGAAGCACTGTAAATCATCAAAAAACCTTGCTTTCCCCCTTAACCCTTAGGTAACTGCAAAACATAGGCTGTTATCTGACTCAGATTATTCAAACCCCTCAAGCCTGTAACAAATTTTGTGAGCGCAAGGACATAACAGAATTCAATGTGGAACAGATTAATTTTGCCCACAAAACACACATTGATCATTTCCTTCCCTGTCTTTCTTAATAAGGCTGTCCTTTGTTAAAATTTTATCATATGAGAGTAAACATTTAAAGATCTTAATGTTGTGGGGGTATCTTAAGTATCCACCACATTAAAGCATCGTTCCCTTTCACCCCATGAAAACAAGAAAATTATTAGTGGATTGAGTTGTACAACCCCCCTAAGATTCCCATCCAAAAACTAGGTAATATTTTCATTGAAAACAACAACAACAGATAAGGTTGATAACTAATTGGTCATTGATTGCTTTTGTTTGATGTTGGTCCGTCTTGATTGATTATAAAAGGATCACATCCAATTGATCTTTTTAAGTTATTTATGGTAAAAGTCACCACATGACCTTTGGTCAGTTTCTTATTGACTGATCTAATTACCTTGGAAATATTATTCAATTCAAATGCATCTCTCTCTCTCTCTCTCTCTCTCTCTCTCTGTGCATATTTGCATGACTGGACCGATGTCTATGCATCTTTTTTGAAATAGAATATATATAAATCTCAAGCTTAGCTTTGTTCACATATAAATTGACAAGATTACTGGATAACTACAAATTACAGCTCCTCTTTTGTAAGTGAAGATCCTGGTCACAGCACTGAGCTAAACAAGAAGAGAAAATCACTTTTCGAGCATAGTGATTTGGAGTCACCAGTATCAAAGCAGAAGCTAGAAAACCAACAATTAATGGAATTAGCGGAGTTGTCCGAGAATAGCATGAGTTACCTTTTCACAGACAATGTTTACAATGCTGTTGATCCATCCGTGGTGCCTGATTGGCCTTGCACATCCTCTAGCAGCTACAGCAATGAAGCTGCCTCATGTAGCACCTTTGGTTCTTCAAGTGAGTTTGATAGTGGTGCTAGCACCGACAATTTTGGGTCACCAGGCATGAACTATAATTGCAAGCAAGAGTTGTTTAAGGAGCTTAAAGCATTGCATGACCCTATAATAACCGAGCTTGTGAAGAATAGCATGGAGGGTTTTGATGCAGAAACGGATGAAGACACCGTGGATTCCATGCTGTATTCAAATGGGTTTGATGAGTTGGCAACCCAATCCACTTTGGGCGGAAGCATGCAAGGTAGTCGTTAACTTCACTATCTTTCATATTTCCTTTTCGTCAAATTCAATCTCGCTCAAAATTATAATAACTATTTTAGTATTTTATTAATTGTGCAGATGGTAGACCAATTTCGAGGCAGCTACCAATTGATCAGGAATTTGAACAGTACTTTTCAAAGCTCATGCTTTAATCAGGCTCTCTGTTATTTGTTCTGTAGCTTTCGGCCCAATGCATCAGTTTTTCTTTTTTCAAGTGAGAACTTCTTACTTGTAATGCATTTGGGCTATGTTTGGCAAATGTCGCGAACTAGAACAAGGCTTGTTCTAGTTCTAGTTATAATTCTATGGTTTTGGTAGAACTAGAACTAGAAGGCGAACAAGGCCTTGTTCTAGTTCGGCCCATGTTTGGTAATGCTGAACTAGCCTAGTTCGCGAACTAGCTAGTTCGGCTCCTTGCCAAACATAGCATTGGTTTAATCAGCTGCTCATGAGGTTAGATTATGTATCTTGTGTGTTATGTGTTATGTGTATGCAACAATGAATGAAAATAATGTAATGTTGGTCTGATATGAAATCCGGTTTTGCCTTTGGGTGATTTGTATATTTACTGTATATACTTTCTTGCTAGAGTTCAAATCTTCACTAGGTACTAAGTATGCAGTGGGGCATCTCACTCGCTGCTTTTCAGTGTATACTGTTATATAACTTATATTCTCTCTTGCATGAGCTCAAAATTTTCACTAGATTGGTACCAAGTATGTACTGACTAGCATGTTACTGGCTGCTTTTCGGTGTATACTGTATATCCTCTCTTGCTTGAGTTAAAAATTTTCATTAGATTGGTACCAAGTATGTATATGTACTGGCTAGCATGTTACTGGCTGCTTTTCAGTGTATACTGTTATATGAATTTGACATGAACATGTGAGTGCCAGATGAATTATTGGCATAAAAAAATCAAAATAGGACGGAACACACATATAAAAGTGGCAATGGAAACATGACATGACTAATTGTACATCTTGACACCTATGTTCAACAGCCAGGAATCTTCTACTGTTCAAATGGCTCCACCAAATTGAATTATTTTACAGAGTTCACGGCAGAAACAGACTACAAACGTGTGGCTAGCAAGCTAGGATTTTTACTGATTTGTACTCTTGAGTAATCAGTATAACCCAAAAATATCAAGCAATTCAGCCCAATGAGCCCAGAAATTTACAACTCCTTCAGGAACAAAAATAACGGTATCTACAGTAAAAATCCTTTATCAAACAGATGATTTAACATCAATCTATTAAACTTTGCAAAGGACTGTTACTAAATTTCTTGTTTTATTTTTGGATAAACATTTGTACAAATTCACTGGATGGTAGTAGGAAAATGTGGTTCGAGACATCTAAATATCTAATTAGTTGCTCGACAATGCAGAGGAGCCTAACTCGCATGCAATGTAAGGATGATAACGTGCCAATCTGAGGGTTTGTTGGGATTTTAAATGTGTCGACTGGAGAGTAAAAGAAAAAACAACCGCATAAATTATTTGCTCAAAAAAAAAAAAAAGTAGACTAAAATCAATCCCGACTAACGAATGAGATCATCAGCTACGATAAATTCTCAATTTTCGAGATTTTAATAGTCGATCCGAACCGTTCAATGTGTTCTCCATATTGAAATCTCGTTGGAGACCAAATTTTACAATTTTCTGAAAATTTTTTGTATTTTTTTGGTATTTTACAAAATTCTTAATCTAAACAATTCTAGACCCTTCAATAACAATGATTTTTATATATCTCAAAAAAATAGTAAAAAAATTCAGAAAAATATAAAATTTGGTCTCCAATGAGATTTCAATATGGAGAACACAATGAACGGTTCGAATTAGCCATTAGAACTTCAAAAGTTGATATATAATCACGGCTGATGGGTCTATCCGTTAGTCGTGGCTGATTTTAGTCTACCTCAAAAAAAAAATCCCATGAATTATTATTTTGAAATAAAATTCTTGTGTCATTTTTAAGGTAATCTTAAATAGTGAAATGTTTTAGTAAAATTATAATATAAAAAAGGAAAGGACAATGATCCATCCTAATCAATTTTGTATATATGTGGTGCATTTATATACAAAATCTTCTTGTTTGGTATAGAATTTCTGTCTATATAAACGGCAAAAACAACTTGAGAATTTTTTCTTTGACAATTACATTAATAATAATTCTAGCATGCATACAAATTTTACGTACGTTCTGTTTTAGTAAAAATTCAATGATATCTCTAGTTCGCATAAATGATTTTTGTAACATGCATTCTATGGCTAAAATTGAAAAAAAAAAAATCTGAAATTTTTATTTTAATAATTAACTATTTACAATAGTTAGTCTATATCTTGAAACTAAGATGCATCTCACAATCACCTTTTTAATTGTTAGTCCATATTTTCTCACGTAGTTGTAGTTATTAGAAAAAGAAACAGAAAGATGCCAAAGACCTGTAGCATGCGCATAGGGGAGCAGGATGCTGAAGGCATTGGGAATTTGAGAAAGGTGTGTTTGACGAATTTCATTGGCAAAAAGGACGATTATGCTAAAAGGCTTCGCAAATGCATGCGCAATTTTGGTACAATGTCTAGAAGGAATTGAGCTTCAAGTATCGGAGACACACCGAGAAATTAGAACCTGGATAGGAAGGAGAGATCTCCAAAATGTTTTTTTAGAGAGACTTGGTAGATGCTACCAAGTTAAGAGAAATCTCCGAAATGTTGCCATGCTATCGATAAGGATATTCACCGTCCGGGTAAAAAGGATAGCATGGGCATAATAATAGGAAAAAGTTGGCAAGGCGAGACAAGAATGTTATAAAAATAAGAATATTATACTTCGCAAAATGTCATTAGCTAATATTATTAATTATAAAAGAAAATTGAATGATTAATACAATAGTTCAGTATGTAATTTACGGTATCTAAGTGTGTATTTTTAAGGTGGTGCTCACAATTAGTGCGAAAGTTCAAAATAAGAAGTGTGTATTATACAATACCGAACAATCTACATACATATATAGTCAAATTGATATTTAGAGAGTGCGAAAAATTAGTTTTAAAGTTGATGTCGACTGACAAAATTGTATTTAATCAAAAAGCAAAAATTTAATACATGTAAATGCAATTACGCATCGAGGTAGACTAAAATCAGTTACGACTGACGGATGGACCCGTCAGCCGTGATTGTGTCTCAAGTTTCAATGTTCTAATGGCTAATCCAAACCGCGTAATGTGTTCTCCGTACTGAAATCTCATTGGAGACCAAATTTTATATTTTTCTAATTTTTTTAATATTTTTTTAGATTTTTAAAAATTGTTGTTTTTTAAGGGTCCATAATTGTTCATATTAAGAATTTTGTAAAATACCAAAAAATATTATTTTTTTAAAAAAATATAAAATTTGATCTCTAATGAGATTTCAAAATGGGGAACGTATTGAACGGTTCAGATCGACTATTAGAACCTCAAAAATTGAGATATAATCGCAGCTGATTTTAGTCTACCTCTTATGCATCCAGTAATAAACGAGCTTGCAAGTTTTCAAAAAATAAAATAAAATAAAATAAACGAGCTTGCAAAGGGTACTAACTAGTGTGCATTTTATGATGTATTGGAAATTGTGTTAGAATTATTTGACAAGTGATATTATAAAGGGTAGTTAATTAGTTATCCATGATAACAAACCATATTATAATAAAAAATTACATAGAAAATTGTATTAGAAATAAAATGTAAATTTAAAGATGTTTTCAGTGAATATAAATAGACTGCGCACGAAATTACTGTAATATGTAAAATTTATTTAGTCATCGATCAAGTACTAATAAAACTAAATCATTAATTTTTGAATCACTTAATGAATGAATATTGATCAATTGATTTTTGGAATTATATCAAATTTGATACAAAAAAAAATAGGATAGTTCTGCCATGAGTATGTTTTTTTTTTCCTTTTATATGTGTCCAAATTTAGGCCATCATTCAAGCCCTAATCAAATCACAACCACTATTATAGTTAACATGATTTAGATTTAGGCTCATGTAAAAAATAAAGTATCATGGCAAAATTACCCTAAAAAATGTATCTAAATCAAGGTTTTAAAATGCGATTAGTGCGATTTAGCGGTTGGATGATAATTCATGATAAAACGGTGATAAAATAGTTATTCAGCGATAAAACTATGATAAATAATTATGTGGTATTTCTGAAAAAAATAAATAATTCAATTTAATCAATAATAAAACTGAACATTTTAAAACCTTATCTAAATCAATGTTTTGAAAACCGGACCGGACCGATTTTCAAAACATTGATCTAAACCTCGATAGCCGGTTCGGTTTTCAAAACATTGATCTAAATTGACGTTGTCGAGGTGCACAAGTGCACAAGTATTAACATACCCAATGCATACATCAACTTTTGGAAACGAGATCTGGTCCCGCGCGGGACGGTGCAGCGCACCATCTGCACCATCCGATCTGATCTCCACAGTTAAGGGAGCCTCGTGCATAATACTAGATTAATAGGCCCGAACCGTTCAGTTCAGATCGGACGGTACAGATGGATGCGCTGCATCGTCCTGCGCGGGATGGGATACGGATTCCAACTTTTGACCTTTCAACTGTGAGTGTTTATTCCTTATTCCTCTCTCTCTCTCTCTCTCTCTCTCTCTCTCTCTCTCTCTCTATTTTTCCTTTTCTTGGAATTCAATTTATAAGACTCTGAGTACAAGTAAAACTGAGCAGAAGAAATTAAGTGGGGGGTGGGACCACAGGCCATAGCACGTGTATAAACAGTCGGCCGATCTGCTTCTAGATTCCCGCCGTACAAATCCAACGTGTCATCTCCACGTGGACCACTCACATGCCGCCTTAGGACCAAAGTGGGACCCGCTGTGCTCCCAGCGACGTGACCTTTGACCAATTGTTGCCGGAGCTCCTTCCCTAGTGCGCTACTCCATCCGATAACAGCTAGCGGGTGGGACCGCACCCGCTATCTTTCTCAACCGGGCCGGGCGCGGTCATTTCGCAATGATGGATCCGGGTCCGCTTGCTACTTGTTAGGTTAGGTCATAGGCCTCATAGGCGCGCCTCTGTGGATGGAGGCTTTTAACAATTTCGGACCCACCTCTCCCACGTGCGGCCTATTTGCCACGTCCCTATTCAACTATTGACTTCTTAACCCAATACTCCAACCCAAATCATTATCAAAATAGCCTACGGGCGGTTTAAATAAAAAAAAAAAATAAAAAATCATTATCAAAATTTTGATGATGATTATAATCAGAAATCATAACTGGCATCAATAGTTTTGTCATATCTTGTCATCGCTAAATACAAAGTGAACATATAAAACAAATAAGATAAATATATAGACCATAAAAATGAACACTTACAAACAAATAAATGTTGTCATCTCTTATTCAGATTTTTTATATGCCTATTTAACTTATTTTTATTGAACTTATTTGTTTATATTTGTTCACTTTGATCGCTATATATGTTCATCTTGTCTATTTTATGTTTTCACTTTTTGTTTAGCGATGGTAAAAGATGGCAAAATCACAGATGACAGTAATCAAATTCCGATTACAAACATTAGCGAAATTAAAGTTTTAATACTTATATGTACAATTTTTTATTAAACAAATTATATAAGTATATTGAAAGCTTTTTTAAATTTTAATCAACCTTAATAACGATATTTTAAGTTAAAACTACAGATATTATTTCAAATTCAAGTTGGATGTACGAGGTATTTTTTTTAAAAAAAAAAAATCAATCACCCAGGATGATCATTAGCTGTGTTCAATTTATCACACAATCAATACAACAAAAGATAATATAGTTTTATAGTCTAGAGGTAATCATAGAGCATGAAGCACTGGATAGACTTAGAACTGTCACTTTCTATTAGGTATCACAGTGGAATAATTATATTTGAATGCCACTGTGTACTTGTGGAGTAAAAAACAAATTTTGGAGTAGATGATTTGAATTTTGTGGTATAGCTGAGTCATCAGTCATGCTGGAATAGGATTGATACGGAAGATGGGGAGAGAAAATTTAGGCCTCAAACGTACAAAAATAAATGAACGAAATATTGCAAATATTTCCAATGGTGTTAAAGATTTTGTTTTACTTGAACTCTCGACTGTACATAAACGGTCTTTTGAAAACCACTTATATTTCTTATAATTTTTATTCACACAGAATTAAATTTTGAACCTTTACTGATAGAAAAAAAGTTTAATAGTTGCTTTTGTTTTACTTAATATACAAATCTATCTTTGTCTTCGTACTATATATATAGAAAAAGCTAACTTGATTCATTTGAGATCAGAATTTAACACTAACATAATTTCTTCTTGTCATTCAAATAATTAATTATGTGTAATAAAATTTTAAGAGTAACATGTATTTTTTTTTTGAAAGTAATAGATTAAATTTTTTTTAAGGATATAAATTTTTGAAATACTTTCTTCCCAAAATAGAAAAAGAATAAGATGGAATAGAAGCTCAAGTATACAACAGAAAAATTGAAAAGACACGGGTAGATAAAAATGAAACTGAAATTTCGAAATAGGAATGACTGAATGAGAAGCTCCATCGACAATCCGCGTAGGTCTTTTTTTTTTTTTAGGCATCAGCCGAGTAACTCGGTGCCAGCAGGGTAAAAAAAGGACACTAAAGCACGTGCGAGCCTCCCAAGCCGCGTGATCAGCCAAGAGTCCCAATCTGGACCGTCCGATCTCTCACCTGAAATTTGTCAGTCGCACGTTCCCATCCGCAAGGTCCAGCACCAGGGAGCGCATTCTCTGGATGGTTGTATTCAACCATCCAGTGGACGTCTTTCGATCCGAGCCGTCTGATTTAATCTCAACGGTTAGATTTTTTCGGGCCTATCAATCCGGGTATCATGCACGGGGCATCCATGTCCATTGAGATTAAATCGGACGGCTGAGATCGAAACCATCCACTGGATGGCCATCCAGAGGATGTGATTCCCCAGCACCAACCCTTAACAAATCGAACGGATCTGATCAAATATGTGGTTATGTGAAAGCGATCCAGAAGTCAACAGGACGACCACAATTGAGTTGCAAATTAATGCTTCCAACTCGTATTTCTGTCACTTTTTTTTTTTTTTGAAATTATATGAAACCAAGTTAAATAAATGTTAGTTTGAAAACCAAGCTGATTGATTGGAGTTGGAGAGTGAGAAGAAATAATAATTTTGCGAGGTTTGACTGGATCTGCAGGCAGATGGGGGAAATGAAAGGAACCACGTGTTGCCATTGATCAATTAATCATGCATGATTTGCATGGTTCTGTTGTACTGTTGGTTTCATAAAATATAATTCGTTCCGGACCTTAGTAACAAATTTTTTTTCTGATAACAAATGGTATATTATGTTAAAACAAATTAGATTAAGAGGTGTTAAAAATTTTCAAAAGTTTGAAATAATGTACAAGTGTAAAGTGTGCCAAAGCGTTTAAGGATTTTTTCACCCCGCCATTAGAGCGAAGAAGCAATGAGAAATGGCGAACTGTAAAAGCGCAGTGCCTACTTGCCATACAGGAAAAATGTACCACGGATGAACATAAATTAAAAATAGCAAAACGCCAATAAAATTGGTTGCTGATTCACAACTACAACTGTGAATTCAAAATCACGGAAGCTTACTCAATCATCACTTGTAACAAATAATAATGGGACATGATAATATTATTTTCAAAAGACTAGCTAATTAGAAGCTTTTTCTTTTTTTCCTTTTTTTGTCTTAGACTTGACCACCGTTAGCCCATTGTCGAACTGTTTGTTAGCAAGTCTTTTTTTTTTTTTTTAAGGTTTGTTTGAAAGCAACGATTTTGTTATAAAAAATTTGAAAATAAATGTTCTCTCCGTGAATCGAACCAACGATCACTTGGTTGACGAAATAGAGCGAAATCATTGGGCCAAACAATCCAGCTAGCAAGTTTTTTTTACATGGTTATTATTATCAAAGTTGATTGTATAATCTTCTTTTATATAGTTCACACTTAGCCATAGCAAGATTCACGCTTGTGCAAATAACTAATTGATCACATTGTCAGCCATCGATCCGAGCAGTAAGAAAAAAAATTTATAAAAATCAAATCATTAGATTACAGATTATAAAGTATAAATTCATAAATAGTTAAATACTATCAAACAATATACCATAATACAATTCATAAATACTACCAAACAGATTTGAAAAAGGATAATGAGTTTTGTTTGTAACTCATCATTTTTTTTTTGTCTTGAGATACAAATAAGAGAAAATTTGTTTTATACCACTGTAAATCTTGCCAATTTCAAATATGCCATCTTTAATTGACAAATTGAAAATATGCAATCATGAAATTGTCAAAATTAGTTTTATGTCACTAATCCTTTCCAAAATGTAAAATTCTATATTTGCTCTTTTCAATTTTGTCAGTAATTTCAAAAATTTTGAGATTGCCCTTAACTAATTAGGAAGGTTAATTAGGTTAGAAAACACCGTGAGAAAAAAAAAATGAAACTGGACAGATGAAAAAGAGTGCACAATTCATCTCCTTTTAAACCTATCTTCTATATTGCGCAATTCAACTCTTCTTATTTCTTAATCTCTAACCCTATCTCCTCTCTCCACGGCATGGTAATTTCTAAATTTTATATTTAAAATCACATTAATTTTTTTATTTCTCATACAGATTAATTAATTTTTTATATTTTATTTTACTTTTGAGAAATGAACTAATGATTTTATTTCGTTTAAATATGCACGGAGGTCTTTTCTTAGAAATCAAAAGGCCAAATTGGATTATTTCTCCGTGAGAAATCAATGAACTGAAATATTAGCATAATACTTTGCAAAATTGATTATCGGCCAAAATAAATGAGTCGCGAAGGAATGATCGATGGGAAAACCAAGTCTCAAAATAAAAATCTCGTGTCTACCGATCTAATCATTTGTAGAACAGTTTGAGGGTCGAATCCACATAGACGGTGTTGGAATACTGGTCTTTTACTTTACTAAACTAGCTAGACGGTTCAACTCTTAAGAATTAAAGAATTGTAAGTGGGTCTTAATTCTAAGTCTAGTTTCGAGGTCAAGACAAGAATTAATGAGAGAAATTCAACAAGTCACATAATTCTAGGATTTCTGGTTGCTAACACTTCTTCTTAATTCCAGTTCTAGCGGTCCGCTAAAAGAACTCAGGTCGCTAACCTATTAGACTGGTCGCTGGTTACTTGGCGGGCATAGACAACCTGGCTGGTTCACTCAGCGGCCCGTTAGGATTAGCGATGTGAATGCAAGTTGACTTAATTTAGTTGATAATTGTGTAGGGATAATGACTTAATTAAGGTTCCTAAATTAAACTCTTGTTTCAGGTCTGGTTACTAATTAATTAACTCAATTTCCCTCGTATAGAACCTAGATTTCAATTCTTGTTTCGTGATCTAGTTTCTATAAGTTTATACCTTTCTAACTTATGAATTCATTGGTTCTCACATTTGGAAATGACTTAAACTCTCGTTAATTGGTCATGGTTTAACCTCTCGGTATCAACCCTCATGTTAATCATAATCATGCCTAATAATCTAAGTTTGTTTGGACTTAACCACCTAGCAATTAAGCGAGCTCTATTTAACGGGTGTAAACAAATCTACTTAGATAATCATGGTATAATCAATTAAAGCAATTCAAGTAAAGTATAAAATACAAATATATCAAATAAACTAAATAAACATGCAATCAATAACTAAGAATTAGAGTTTACAACCATAGCCCTAGAACAAACAATCAACAACTAAGAGATATCATACAAACATAAGAGAAAATGAGAATAAGAAAAAATTACAACCAATTGCCCTTGTTTCCCTCTTGTGTGTCGAAATCTCTTATCAAACACGTCTGTTACTGTCGCAAATGACTTGCTTGGCGCTGCCACGATCTGGACTTGAGAGACTCAACTCTCAAATAACTCTATGTCTAACCCCAACCTTGACCTTGAATTTGATCTCTCCCTTCTTGTGTTTTCAAAAAGCTCCTCAAACTAGTCTTTTATAGGCATTGGGAAGATGTAGAAACATTGAAAATAACTGAAGACGTGCTCTGGATGCACATGGAGTCGGTAGAAACCATCGTCCAAACATAGAACTGCTAAATCGGACAATTCTGATAAATCTGGCAGTTCCAGGTCTGGCGGGTCACTGGGACTCTCAGCGGGTCACTGGAAAATGCTAGCACTGTGTTCTGTCAGTATTTTGGGCATATCTCTTTCATCCGAACTCCGTTTGAGGTAATTCAAGAACCGTTGGAAAGCTTAGAATGAGCTCTTCAACTTCATGGACTCATCCAAGTCATTTCTTGTTTAAATATGCAATAAAATTAGAAACTACGGTAGTAATTCATTCTTGACACAAAATCCTAATTAAACTAACCTAAACTCATCTAAACTATCTAAACTCAAGACAAATTGGTTTAGTTTGGAGTCAAAACCTTACCTGAATATGCGTATAAAATACACTCATCAAGGAACTTGCAGAAAGTGACATAAAAATCGATATTTATAATTTTATAATGGTATTAAGTTAATTATTTTATTTGCAATGGCATATCTTGAATTTAAATGCTTGATAATGACATATTCAAGAGGGTAGGATGGTTATTTTAACTAGACAATGGTATAAAATTAATTTTTGTTGTTTTATAGGGACATAAAAATAATTAGTCATTTAGTGATGGCATATCTAGAATTTTAAATTTTTGTATGGCATAAACCAAAATATCCCTACAAATAAAGGTGAAATCTCTCAACTCGTCTACAATGGATCTCCAACAATTAAATAGATCTCGCATAATTATATTGGTTTTTTTGCAGTATATTTAAAAACTTTTATAAATGAACAAATTAATATATTAAAGTATTATTGTCGTGCTTGACTTGAGACAGGGACTGTAATGGAATTAGTTCCCATACGAATTAATCTTTTTGTGAAAAACGTTGAGAAATTAAGGTTGATTTATTTTAATTGAATATTTTAGCTCTCCAATCTTCGATCTTTCTTTGTAGTGGTCTCTTAGCCCACCCCCCCCCCCCCCCCCCCCAATTCTTCAAACCTGGCTCAGCCCCAGACAGTCAAATATATCTCTCCGGAATTCAACTCGGTGCGACTAAAATGAATTAGAAGTTTAGAACTAAATTCCAGTCAATCAATTTGTTCACAATTCTAAACTTGGTCATTTAGAATAATAAATCTAGAAGTAAATTTTCTTTAAGGGTAACTAATTGTTGTTCAATAACATTTCCGTTGAATTTAAAAGGAAGAGCCATTCCTCATGAAACCAAATCTAATGCCGCGCAGCAATCCGAACCGTCCATATTAAATCCAGTGATGATGGGTGCCTCGTGCATATAACCAGATTGTAAGGCCCGAAAAAAATCTAATCATCGAGATCAGATCGGACGGTTCGGATTGGTGCGCGGCACCGGATAGGGATTCATTCCTCATAAGCGAACACCCAAAGGTTTCTATCTCAGTTCTCTGCCATGTAGGCCCAACTCCTCTGCACCATGTTTGATTCCTACTGTCGGACGCCAGAAATTCCCAGACCTTTAAGCCTCCATTTCCCTGCAAATACACCAAATTGCACAACTTGGGGGACAGCCGGCAGAGAAGTCATTATTCCAGTATAGAGACAATTAAGAGGACTCATAAGGATATAAGTGAAACCTATATAGGAAATAAATTCCATAAAGTTGAGAGATAAATTACAAATTTTTTTTTTATAACGATAAATTACAATTTAAAATAGGTCAATTCAACCCATTTTTCCCCACGCTCTCACACGGAGGTCCAGTACTGATGGGAACATGTAACACAGTAATTTTCTGGCCTCTCTAGTTATAAGCAATAAATTTATGGAAGTGCGCATGTCATGTGCTGTTTGTTCTCTAACGGCACAGTACTGCCATTATCAAATTTAAACCGTTTGATCATATCATAGTGGATTTCGTCATCCAATTTAAACATTTCAATTTTAATCGAACCGTTTCGGTTTAAATAATGACACCAACCATACTCACGATTAACCTAGAATATTAATTATCCTTTTCTTTGAGTTCAACAGAATATCTTCATAAGAAAAAAAAAACTAAAACATACGCGCAATGTTTTTCTTTTTTAAGAAAATTAGGGATCAAGCCCCATAATTTTGAATTGAATAAATAAAGCAGTTACAAATTACAAATTTCGTTTCTGAAAACGAACCTAAAAAGCATTTCCATTCAAAGTACAATTCTTCAATAAACGATTCAAAATGTATGCTAAAAGTTTTTTTTTTTTTTTTTTGATAACTAGGTAGCAGCTACCTAGGAAAGACAAATGTATGCTAAAAGTTGGTGAAGACGATTGACTGAATCATCTTTAGATACTTATATCAATTCAGAGAGAGTTGGATCGGTATTGAGAAGCATATTTAACGTGCAACAACGGAGTGCATTAATTACCAAAAAAAAAAAATGCATGATATACTTAGTGCGATGCATAACACATCGAGGTAAGAAAATATCGCTTTTGCATGTTTTTGTTAGGTCCTTATCTGATTATTTTTTGTTCCGGAGAACACTAAGAAAAAAGGGATACCAAGAAGTGCCTATTCTTAAATTGACAGCCACCGTTAATTACATCGAACAAAAAAGAAGGGCATATATTCTATGCAATTTTGAAGACATAACAACTTGGTAATCCGAGTCGATACAATCAGGTGCAAGCTTTCAAACCAAGGCTTCTTTTTTCAATGAGACAAAAACAAGCAATGCAGACAATTGTGAGCGACTGAGACGGATCCAAATCCCGTGTAGCGCAGGATGGTGTAGCACAGGGATTGCAGCCATCCGATCGGATCTCGACGGTTAAATTTTTTCAGGCCTATCAATTTGATATTATTCACGGAACATCCATCATAGATCGGACGGCTGCGTTCCCTGCGCTACACCTGATCTGAATTCGACTGGGACCTCTCGTTTCTCCAAGAATGCATTTGAATTTAACAGTGATGGGAACCAACGCAGTTCATGTGAAAATGGCTAAAAATAAAATAAAGGCAGAAAAAAAAGAAACAGAAACAGAAATAAAAATAGAAATGAGAAAGCAATAATGGCAGTTGTCAGTCGTCACGCCGTCCCTGTCCCTTCCCAAGATCCACACATTTTCATTTCATTTTATCAACCCATAAAAACAAAAACATACCCATTAATATCTCCGTCCTGCTTTACTGTTAATTTTTATTTACATCTCTTGCACAGTCAGATCCATCTATGATCTATTCATCCTTCACTAATTTTTTTTCTCGCTTAATAATAAATTAACAATTCATTTATAAGATTAGATCCATGCCTCTCATTCTGTAATCTCTAGTCTAACCCTGAAGAGGCATTTAAGGGAATGACACATTGTAAGATGGTCTTTTCTACAGGTCGTTTTATCAAACATTTTTTTTTTTCTGAACGTTGGTTTGAAACCAACATTTTGTTAAAAACCAACATTTTGTTATAACAAATTTGAAAATAATTATTCTCTCCGTGATTCGAATCAAAGATCACTTGTTGATGGAATAGAGCCAAACCACCGGACGGAACAACCCTGCTTGAATCAAACATTTCTTCAATTTTTGTTTTTTCACTACTACGGGAAACAGAAAATTATGACTACGTAGAGAGAAATGCAAAGGTACTTTCAAGTTCTAACCCCTCAAAATAGAAAACACAAAATGTGTATCTAATATACAATCACACACAGAAGAAGATAACATGCTAATTACTTTTACATTTGATATAATACCTCAGTTTTTTGTACTCTCTCCAAAATAAGAGACTCAAAATTTCTTCTAAACACTCAAAAAAAAAAAAGAAAAAAAAAAAAGGAAGAAAGTAGAAAGATAAAAAGGAAAAAGAAAAAGAAGAGAGAAGTATGTACAGAGATAATTAGAAAACCTAGCTACCAACAAAAGGAAAAAGAATTAGGGGGAGTGAGAAGAGATGAGATAATCAAGCATAGTCTTTCCAACAGACGAGCATGGTGACACAGCGGCGCATAATGTAGAAGCGTGCTCTTTGTTCCTTGACCAGACTCGCACATCGGCTCGACAGAGATCGGGTGCTTGATTTGGTGCTACTCCTCACTTCTCTAGCGCTCTCTGACCTCTTGAAGAGGGCGGTGGTACCAGCAGTACTGCTAGTGCTTGCATCTCCAGTGTATACCCTCCTACTACCATTGTTTCTGCTTCCTTTCTTAGACAACTTCCATTTCTCATCCATGTACAGCTGCTCCATTTCTTTACTTTTACTTGGTTTTTCTTTACTAGAGAGGAGAGGGGATGGGAACGAGAATATGAGATGAAATCAGATGTGGTAAGAGAGAGAAAGAGGAAGAAGAATATGGGAGAGATGTGGAGCTTTAATTTGGATTATAAGTATATATAGTTATACATAAAAAATAGGAAAGGAGAAGGGGAGAGGAGAAGAGAGAGGTGGGTGAGATGAGGTGGAGGTGGTCCATGAGACGAGTCAGACATGGTTTATTTAATTTCTGGCAACACAGACATGGTTAATTTAATGTTATACATACATTAGATTAGATGCATATATACATGTTTGCATTCGCACTGCGTACGCTGTATTCTCTTCCGAGTTCCGATCCATCTATGGACTATGGCATTGGCACGTTCACACCTGACGCACCTCTGTTCTCTGTTCTATATATGCTTCTAGCTAGCCAATGGTCCTTGACTCTTTGGAATCCTTTTCTTTTGCTAGCTTTACTTTTCAGATGTACCCATGGAAACTATAAACTGAGCATCGAGCCCACAATTTTGTTTGGAAAAATATAATCAAAATTAACATGCATATTCTAGTAAATATTATTGAAATTGTTCGAAAATTAGCATTACATGACCCAAAATTATGAAATAGAAAATCTTGGGGTGATTTTTTTTCTCCGCATTGCTTTTATATCTCTTAATAGTTAATAATGTAACATATATGTTATTTAAGTATCTATGACATTTTCATGGACCAAAAATAATACTATTATGGATAATTATGTCATCATAGATTACTTGAATAAATTATTTATATACATCCTACCGCCGATATTCATTTGTATATATGACATCTCAATGCAAATAAATAGCAAGTTATTTAACAATTAACGTACACAAACATGACAATACACAAGACTGATCTAAGCGCACAAGTGATTATTTAAATTAGTAATCTGAAGAGTTTGACATAAAGTACTTAAATAATCAATACCTTTAGGAATTTAATGGAAATTAACCTTATTTTTCCAAGCATTGATCGATCTATCATATAAAAAGTATACAACCTAGCTTCTGTTATTTAAACCAAATAATTCGAGCAGAGACCTAACACATAAGCTTTGCATTGAAAAGTACAAATCAAACTAATGTAATGTTTCGACCGTGCTCTACGTGATTTAGGGGAAAAATTGATTCGTCCAGTGATCCAGTCTAAAATGTACGTACTGATGTGATGACACGATGAAGAGAGTAATTATTGCCGGATTAATTATGAATACTATAGCATTTCTGCTCTGTAATATATAGTGTAATTAATAAAAATTGACAATAATATCTTCAACTTTGGTGAGCAATATATTTTTATTCAAAATTATTAAGATAAAATTTACTTTCTAGTTAGATCATAACTACATTATTTTAATTTTTTTCGAATACGTATGAACACAAGTATAATTTCGGGTTGAATTAATACAATTTTTACAAATTTATACATTGCATGGTACTTAATTATCCTGAAGTAATCATAGTTAGATTGTAACCATATTATTTTATTTTCAAATACTAACAGGAATATAATTTGTATATTATTGAACATAAATTTTTTTTTTCAATCATCGGATTTTACCTACAAAAATATATATACATTAGTAAGAGTATTCGAGTATACGAAAATCGCTTCAAAATTTGCTTAAACCGTAATTGTATTTGTACTTGCAAATTATCCGTTTTCGAATACTTATTATTGCAAAAATTTAATTGCAATTAGAAAGAGCGACGGAAATGTGGCTTTTCGCTATTTCAAGTGAAGGTAAATAACTATGGGGTCGTTTGGATGTGTCCGGAATTTGGGGATTTTCCAATTCCGGGCATAAATTTTAATATAAACAATTCATCTCTCTCACAAAGTTACACACTTCCCAACGAAAATCCTTATTCCTTCCTAGGAATTGGCTATTCCTAACCCATCCAAACGACCCCTATGAAAGAAAGAACAGATAATTAAAGACATTTTTCTTGATGCTATTTCATTTTCGGTGGTCAAATACATAGACATACTATAAACTTGCTTTTAAATATTCTCTCGGTAATCATTCTTTCGTCAAACTCTCCTTAAATGTTAGGTGTTTTTGTCAAATAGTCTTTATAATTATCGCCTCAGGTGTGACTATGCACATGCAAGGACACCTAACCAAGAAACAAAATGGAAAATAAACGTTTTCTTTATGCACATTATTTCTTCTCCCTTTCTCGAGTGCATTATTACCTGAACTGAAGGCTTGAGTTAAATAAACAGATTACTTGTACAATCAGAAAAATGAGCAATTTTTGCATTTAATATGACTAGATGACATTAGCATTTAACGATTAAATCAGCTTATTGTATTTTATCATACTAAAAGTCACCATCTTCTCTACGTCTATATATTTCCAACCTGATTATAACTGCGAGCAAAAATTATGTATAGAATTTATACTCAATAAATAAATTATATATCGTTCAAACTTAACAAACATTGTTTTATTTCAATTTGTTTACAAATGTCAATCACGCATCTTAACAACAACAAAAAAAAATCAATAGAAACATTAAATTCATGGCATAAAACTCAAACTTGACCACACCAGCAGAAAATTTGTGTGCGTGGATCGAATTCATATGGTTCACGTCCGTGCTATGTTTGTAATACTCATAAAATATGAATATTGAAATTTAAAATTAGCTGAAGACTTGACCCAATTTATCATAAAAAAAAATACTTTTTTTTTTAAAATGAAAAAAATACTAGTATCATATATTCATATTCGAACACACGGCTGTAGTTTTCTAAAAGGAAAAGTAATTTGGACCATCGAAGTTCAGTTCCCATCCGAATCGTACGGTCAGAAATGTTTGCTTTCCAGTTTCCATACAATTTGGGCCGATAAAACCAATAGAAATCAATTAGGGCCCACCAAGGCCTGCGTCACTCCATGGACCTTGGGGAAAAGATCAACGAGAGAGACGTATCGGACGGCTGTCACTTTCAGGCAAGAGTACACGTGTTAGCTCCTGATAGATTCAACAGCTGGAAAGGGACTTGATTTGGAAGCGTCGCAATCAGACGGTGCATGATTAGCCAGCAAGGACAGTGACGAGTCGATGAGAGTGTACTCTAATTGCGTGTTAGCGCTAATTAAATGGTCTCTTCGCTTGAAACATTAATACCTGTTTGTTTAGGATTTTTCTAAACATGGGCGTTGTCTGTTTTCTTTTTGCCTCCAGCTTGTTTTTTTCAACTTAGTTTTTTTGTGTAGCTGTTCAAATAAGCGTGTGTGTTTGGTCCCTTTCTTTGTGTGCGAGTGTGCATTTCTTTTTCCTTAAGCTTAAAGGTATGTGCGATTCATTTCTTTCCCGTTGACGCTAGAAAGTAGAAACTGTCGTTAATTCTATGGATGCAATTTCTTACATCCTTTATTATAAAATGTAACTCAGATGTATGTTATCAGCATTATTAAAATGTAAATATATATAAATAAGACGTTCTACGGTGGATTGTTGTTTCATCCCGATTTGAGCCTAAACAATTACAACCGTTCTTAATTTTATATAAACAAATGGTCTAATTTACTACTACATCTTTTATTATTGTATCAGTATCATTGAGCAAAGTTAGAGCTTAGGCCCTCAGTTAATAATCTAGACGGAGTTGATACAAACTCGTCTTTTTGAGACGCGGCTTATGATATCCGAAGGTGTATTTTGCCAGGACCGATGGTGCAACATACAGATACCGGCTGCTGGGTACTGGTACCATGTTTAGGGTACTGTATATGGGGTTTTTAAATCTTGCAGCTTGGAAACGGGCACCATAGCTAGGCAGTATATCTACTATCTAGTACTGGTACCATACTTTTTTGGATATTGCAGTTAAGAAATACCTGCCTCCTGGAGACGGTGGTACCAAGTATTGATAAGGTACTGGTATCGAATATTGCAGTTAAGAAAGACCTGCCTCCTGGAGAAGGTGGTACCAAGCATTGATAAGGTACTGGTACAGGCTGTGGAGTACATTGTATTTCTAGGATCAAATTGGGTGACACCTTCTGTTCTATCACCTTTTGTGATGTTGTTTTGCTGTAAGAACTTTGTAGAATTTGTTTTCTTCAATGAGAATTTCTGGTATGCCACTTCGCGAACCGGCTGAGAGAGAGAGAGAGAGGAGTTATCCTTGAATGTCCTGACGTTTATTTATTTATTAATTTTTTCCTGAAGCAAACTTGATGTCGATTTTTGAAACTAAAATTTAGTTTTGCAAAAGCATGGTAGAAAATAGAATATTTTTCTTAAACCGGAAAAAATGCTACAATTGCAAGACAGACCATTGAGTATTGACACCAATTATGCGTAATATTGTTGAACACATCATAATGATACTTGAACGCACTCTTGATGAAATTTAGTAGTATCTCTATCTCCCATGAATCGGGCTCAGATCGATAGTAAAAGAACTATAATTGTAATTTCTAAATATTAGTAGCATGCTTGGGCTAAATATTGATCTATTAACTTGTCCATGCTCAATTAAATGAAGCCTGGAGAAACTACTACTATATGGACCTAAAGTACTCGCTCTTGGATGAAGTAAAATACGCAAATATCGCAAAAGAAAAATTATAATTTTAGATCCATAACCAAATATGCACATACAGCCTTTAAAAAGTTAAAAGTGCTACCAAACATTCATGTGCTTTATCTGTCTCATAGTATTTTTGACAAACAGAATTTTTGTCCTTCTTGCATGTCTTTTTCTCGTTAAGAATTAAAATACCCGATTCAGGAGTTTCATCATTTACCGTAAGGGAGAATCTCTCCTTATTGAAAAAAGAAAGAAACACTAAACTTCTGTGACCGTACAGAAGATCGGAGTGCTTTATTTTTGTTTCGACACAAGTTTTTGCTCCTGATTTTCTGTAGGAAAATTCTGACTTCCTGTATATATTTGACAAGAGATTACTCTTTTATTCTTGCAAATTATATTTAGGAAACGTGAAATGCCCTTTTTGTTTAAGTTTTAACGGGTGAAGGAATTAATCCTCAAGATATTGTTGTAGCCATCCAATCAATTATTAATGATCATTTAACAAAAATATTTGTATATTGGCAGAATCTTTGTTTATGAAATAATTTGCGTTTATGTAAGGTTTGCATGAACAAATGCTACAATAAGTTATTGATTTTCACGAGGATTCGATATAAAATGCACAACAAATATAGTAAAAAAAAAATCCCCACCAAACACCCAAACAATGTTCATTTCAAAAAGAAAAAAAAAGTCCCAA
Source organism: Rhynchospora breviuscula (assembly GCA_027562975.1). NCBI lineage: Eukaryota > Viridiplantae > Streptophyta > Magnoliopsida > Poales > Cyperaceae > Rhynchospora > Rhynchospora breviuscula. The sequence continues at coordinate 47,815,936 of CM050399.1, forward strand.
TTCCCAAGAAAAGAAAAAATTTGCAAATATACACTCCAATGGTCCCTTTGTAACTGTGAATATGAGGTGATGATATAACAGATTGCATTCTGCACAACACCCTTCTCATGGTCTATGCATACGCTCAAGTCTTACAAAGAGGCAAGTTCTACGTGCAAAATAAATGCAAATAGAGATATTAAACATGGATATGGTTAACAGAGCGGCAGATCAGACGGTGGAGGAAGGAGCTTCTGACTGGGAAGTGGGCCGTCGTTGACCACCCATGCCATTCTCAATCCCCAGCTCGTGTGCACTTCCAAATGGCAATGCATGAGCCATACACCTGTCAAACCGAAATCATTTTATGAATTTTCTAAGTCATGCATCATGATTTTGCAATTAGCCAACTTAATAAACAGCAATTGAGTGCCTTATAGTTTAACTAGCATTTAATTAGCATATATATCTCAACCTCAAGAAAAAAAAGCATATCTCAACCTCCATGTTTGTTTGGTCCTGGGGTTGACTATTCCTAGCTATATAGTTGGTAGTTGTGAAGCATATTAGAAAAAGAGGAAAAAAGGGGAAAAAAAACAAGTGCTTTGAAAGTTATGAGATACCAACCAGGGTTATCTGCAAAGAATCGAATGGCGACCCATCCGCCAGATGGGACACCAACCGTGTTCCTCGAAACTGGATCTATGAGATTGAATTTGGCCGGGTCCTTTGTCGGATCAAAGTTGCCAATGCCTTGTCCCACCACAAAGAAGTCGTACCCGTGCAGGTGCAATGGGTGGCTCTCCACCCCCAAAATGCTGGTGTCCTGCATCACCAGCTCCACACTTGTGTTAAAATTCAAGACCACCACCTTTGTTCCATTAGACACAAATGTGTTGTTCGGAGGTGTGCCCGTGTAGTTGAACGGGAATGGTGGATTCACCGGGAAATCAGTAGTGTAGACCTTACTCCAATTGCCAAAGTAATGCGCTTGGAGAAGGGCTGTAGTAGGCAGGGTCCAGGAGACATTGTTGACAGCCGCAGCGAACTTGGTCCCATTCGGGCCTTGACATGTTTGGTTTTTCGAACATGGTTCGGTCCCTAAGCCGACAGTGAAAAAAAATTTCCGGTCTATGTGCTTTGGGACATTGGCCGGAAATTGCTCATTTGCTAGGCTGCGTAACTTGCTTGTGAAATTTGTGGCAAAAGCAGAGTCGTTCAAGGCTGGCAACGTCGGTTTCAGCAGAGGTAAGCTCTTCATGTGAGAAGTTGGTGGGTATTCAAGGAGGCCAGCGACAGTAGAGTTGTCGAAAGTGCCCTGACCAGTGGCATAAGGCCGGGCAGCCATGAGGAAAGTAGCATGTGGGGACTGGATTTTGGTTTGAAGGAGAACATCAGTCGTCTGGCCGGGGGTGATCAACAGAATTTGGGTATCCAATGGCTTGATGTATGATGCATCAACATCGACGATTGTTAAGGTGTGGTTGGCAATGGAGAAGAAGAGCTCATCATTCAGTGCAGCGTTGACTATGCGCAGAAGATACGTCTTTCCCGGTTTCACCTTTAGCTTGAATGTATCTGCGTATAGCCGTATACAGTATAAATTATAACAAGCTTGCATGCTTATTGGGATATACATCTCATGATCCTTTTACTATTTATGGTAGAATTTCCAGAGCGTCACTATTTGTTCTCATGTTCATTATTTTCACCTCTCCCTTATACGGTTATACCGCCTAGTCACTCTCTCGTTCTATATGCTAGCTAGTCAATTTCTTAAGTTCTATTTATATTTATTTATATTTTGAGCATCAAACTGAGTGCGTTCTCATATCACCTTCAATGCCCCGTACTGCATATTTAAATTAGATGTGATCTATCGCTCTCTAAACAAATTCATCTTCTGTTCTTCTCTTACAATCGTGTTTCTGTGTTTTACCGTCTAATCGAATTCTCATGCACTAATCTAGATCCAAAATATATATAGCGTAACAGAAATTCTGTGTACACCTTAATAACAAATTATTAAACTGATATAAGCAAGCTAGTTCAATAGCTAGCAGAGTATATCTGCTTTGCTTCACCACATGATTTGTTAATTGGCCACTGGGGCTATACATATGATATCGGAGAGGCATGTGTAATTTAGGAAAGGTTCTGTCATCTATATAAAATATATATATTTTTAATGGGATAAAATATCAACTTGGTGCTTGAAATTCCGATTTGACTATCGAATATTTCTGACTATTTGCAGTGTTTTTCTTATAGAAAAAACTCTTCCAAAAGAAAAAAATGTCTGCTGTTTCTGAAAATAAGAAATGAAAAACTTGCCAAATACACCTTCACGTTAAGCATTGTTTAAAACATATTTAGTGGCCCCAATAACACTATACCTTTTGCAGAACAATTGTAAAGTGGGCCTGGGAGCCCGTTAATGGTGTACGCATCAGACACATTTGGGCCTCCACCGCTCTGCAAAGACTGCGCTATTATGGCCTCAGGATCACTGTTGAACCACTCTCCTGTTAACATAGACGGACACAAATAAACACCATCTATAATCAGTTATCGTTATTTCACCAATTTTCAAAAAGGGTTACGACTACAAGTTGATGAATTATGTATGCCTTTTTAGTTAAAAATAAGGGGGGGAAAAAATAAGAAAAACATGATGCATTGATGTACACCTCTATAGTTAAAAATAAAAAACAAAGAAAATCCTAAACACTTGCACTATAATTTAGTTTGGTGTAAGTAAATTTCTCAACTTACCGAAGAGAATAGGCACTTCTTTGTAGGGTTTAGGGAAGGGATAAGGGACACCCTTCTTAGGAAGAATAACAATGGGACCGTAGAGAGTAACTCTTAGCCAAGAGATGTGTGCATGCCAGAACAGAGTCCCTCTCTGTCCCCTTATTGTGAAATTGTATACGTAAGTTTGACCGGTTTGGATTGGACATTGGGTCACATAAGCTGGACCGTCGGCCCATCCGCTTTGTAGTTGTCGAACTCCATGCCTTCAAAATTAATTTTTGAAATAAATTGAGCAACTTACATGCCGCTTGACATAGCATATATAATATCTATACTGTAAATATGTGTGCAACTGTGCATGCAGCAATGCAGAATAGTAATGTACGTAGATTGAATATACTCATTTAGTAGAAGAGAGAATGCACTTTACCAATGAAGTGTAACATTGTCTTTTACATGATTGGTAACCTTCACAACCAGTCGGTCTTCGTCTCGCACCACGATCTTTGGACCTGGAAACTGCCCATTTACCGTAACGATGCTCCTTGTATGACATAATCGTGTGTAGTTTTTCATTATTATCTGAAATTAAAAGACAGCAAATGATATATAATGACAATTAGAGATATAAAAGTTGGCATTCTATATCAAATGTAATAAAAGGGAGTATACATGTTGCCACGCTACATATAATGCAAAAAAATTTAGTAGTCAAGTAACAAACATACGTCAAACTTGTAGTATCTTGTCCTGCTCGCGTGAGACACATCTGAGCATGCTAACAAGATGGTTAAGGAAAGATAATGAATTAAAGGGTAGCTCATCAAAGAGTTACGAGTTGCACCCATCTCTTTCCCTCTATGCATGGCCAGTGTAGTTTGCTCTCACTATTGACAGAAGCAATATATAAGAATAGAGAAAAGGGGGCGAGAAAATGAGATATTTAGCTACGTGACCTCACTTGCTTCCTTATTTGGTTTAGGTACATATGGAGGTACGGGATTAATTGCATGGTCGATTAGGTGATGATATTGATCGTGCAAAATAAAATTAGTACAATATATATATTTTTCTTTTATTTCCTCCTCTCTGTCTGTCTCTGAAAATGTCTTGTCGTGTGGAGTTGGGTCGCGCTCAATTTTAGAGTGTGGTCCAAGAAAGTGCCTTTAAAAAATGATCAAATGATATATATAAAGTCTAATATCATGACCTTGTCAGTCTTGTTAGAATAAAAATTACATGACATGTTCAAATTGGCTGGAATAATTAACATGACTTGTTCATTTATACGATTTATGCTTTTTCGTTAGGAAAAAAGAAACAGATCGCCACATATTTCATTCTAAGAAAAGCTTTCCACTAATTAGTTCACAACAGACACGGAACCCAACGTTTCATTTGCCGTTCCATTTCACTAACGGTATGTACCAACATTTCCGTTAGTTGTTCCGTTTGAACTAAACGACCAAATTTGAACTGGTTTCCATATAAATGTATGCCGAAATCATTTGAACTATTTTCCATATAAACGTATGCCGAAATCCGTTTTGTTAGCTATTCTATTTTTTAAACGAAATAAAAACTGTACCGTTATCCGTTCCGAACGGACACGGAAAACGACTCACAAATGCTCCATTGACAGGCCTAGTTGTCAGTAGGCACTTAAAGAAGGACTATAGCTTGCATTTTTGCGTGCATATGTGGAGAGACCAGAACAGAGAGAGAGAGAGATTGTTTTAGTTGAGCTATAACTATAAAGTATAAAGACACTGCAAAAGTAATGCAACCTCAAATAAAAACCGAAATAGGAAAGTCCTGGCAGATACACAGGTTGGTGCTTTTAAATTTCTTCATTTCTTGCAAAAATAGCAACAACATTTCAAAAAAAGATGGACAATGCAATGCAGCAATGACATGAAAAAATAAAGACCGCTGTTGGATATCTTTTTTTTTTTTTTTTTTTTTGAAGATACAGTAGTCAGTAGGTAGCGACTACCTACAAAACCGCCGTTGGATATCTTAGAACACAATTTCCCGGAGTAGTGCGTACTTTGTTTATAACTATTTCGTGACGAAATTGTCTTTTTATGACAACAATGTTTGGTTTTAGACATAACTTTATGTGAAGAATGTAAATTTGAAACTTTATTCTAATTAAGATTCTAGCTGAAATTTATGGAAAAAAAAAAAAAAACATGAGTCGGTCCTTCCACTCAAAAAGAATAAAAACCAACATTTGTGGTAGACCGTATGGACACAAAACAGGGGGCTTTAAATTATGCACTCATCTGAAATCGGAAATGTAATATATGAAGCATGGTAATTTTAAACATTTCTTAAGTTCAAACTAATTAACATAACGAATGCATGATTATATTCTCTTTGCATTGCTGAGTTTTGATAGAGATAGTTTACCTGAATAGTACGGTAAAATATATATTTTATGCAACTTGGTGTACGTTACTTCGATATCATTCAAACCTTTTTTCCTCCTTTTTTCTTTTTTGAGAAAATTGTGGAGCTTATAAGCTCAGCTCAAAATGTATTCGAGCTTAGTGACTAGTGAGGTGATCACATCTAGTCTTTACCACAATTTTAAGTGATCCTAGCTTTTTTTTTTTTTTTCCAATTCTTTTGGGATTGAGCCGATTACACTTTAGAATTTCTTAGTTATGAAGTGAATGTATTTTTAAGTTTGCTGACATTGTCCGAGAATATAAAAAAGAATATAAAATTCAAGAAAGAATGAAAAGCCCTCGTGGCAATATTTTGTAACATGGTATCTAGCACTTTGGAAGTGCATGTTTGAAGTTTGAACTTTTGTAACGTGCGTCTGTTAGCGAGAACATACACATCTAAAAGAATAATAATTATTGTTTCGGTTATTCTTTGATAACAACAATATAATTTCATTGTTTCTTTGGTTGAAAGTTGTTACCTGCTCTAGTCTTCGGGTAGTTGCAGAGACAATGATGCCTGCTCTTGCGAGGTTTCCTTTATATATTCTTGTAATCATGAGCTGCCAAATTTAAATATCGGCAAATAGATACGGTCCGACAAATATGAATACAAAAATTTATAAATGTTATAAATGGATACAAATCATTTATAGATTGTTCATCTTTATTAATTTCATTTATTACATTAGATACATATCGGATATACATATCCTTGTCATTTATTAAAAGATCTCTTTTCTTGCTTATAAATAGAGGCTTGTAAATTGTATGTGAGATCGAAATATTGAGAATAAGAAATATTGTTGTCTCTCTTTTGCTCTTTCTTTCTTCCTCCACTTTAATTTTATAACACGTTATCAGCACGACTCGCTCGGGAGGAATTACAAAGAAGTTGCACAAAGGTAAATTAGCATGCGATATATCTGAACAATTGCTAAAGTTAGTCTGTAGGTAAAAGGTGTATAAATCTGTTTTTAATTAAATATTTGCTTTACCTACGTAAAACACCATGAAGGATGTTGAGGTCCGAAATTCAAAGTGAAATTCTTGATTTTTAAATTTCGTATTTTTTTGAGATATTTAAATCTGTTTTTTTTTTTCTTTCGAAAAACCTGAAGTTTTATATCTCAATAATAACCAGAAGTTATTGCATGAAAATAATCTGAAGTTATTTTCAATTAAATTTTTCTAATTGAGTAAAAAAAAAATTTTAATAACTAGAAGTTATTAAGTATTATAACCTGAAGTTATAATCATATGAATTATATATTTTTTCTTATTTATTATGTTGTAGTTTTTATTTATTTATTTTATTTATCATAACTTGAAGTTATGACATAAATAACCCGAAGTTTATATTTCAATTAAAATTATTTAGAACCTGAAGTTCTTGATACTTGAAGTAATTTGTTTAGAACTTGAAGTTCTTAATTTTTTTTTATTTGTTTAGAACATGAAGTTCTATTACAAATTTAATATAAGCAGAAGTTATGGAATGCCACTGAATATTATTATATAAATAACCTGCAGTTATTATTCAAAGCTGAAATTTTTTTTTCAACAACCTGAAGTTCTATTCTTAATAACCAGAAGTTATTATTGGACACTGAATGAAAAATAACATGAAGTTATTCCCAATTTAATACATTAGCAATTATTATTTGTCATTGGATGAGAAAATAACTTGAAGTTATTTCATTTAAATTCTTTTTATTGTGAAGTCAAACGATTTAATAACCAGAAGTTATTAAATAAAATTTTACTATAACCTAAAGTTATAATTAAGTTATTGTATGTTATTTTATTTACTTTATTCATTCATTTATTTTTTTATTTATTTATCTCCATTTATTTTATCGTAACCTGAAGTCATGATACTAATAACCTGAAGTTATGATGAAAGCATGTTAGTACTCTTGAAGAGTTTTTCAAATAAAATTTTGACCATCAAAATAAAAAGCTCGTTATAATTTTGTTAGTATAATTCTCCATATTTTATGTCTCAAATTTTGCTCCTGTAGTAGCAAAAGATACTTCAAGTTAGTATCATATATCATAATGCAAAATAACGAGTTTCTAATAAATTAAGCAATCATAAGAAAATCTATTCCCTGAAGCGAATTTGATTTTATATAAATAGATGACATTGACATGGTCGTATTAATTTTTTCAATGAAAAAGAAAAACCATCTTGAAGATGTTTGTGACATATGCGAATAAAATAAAGTTAGTTTAATTTCATTTTAATTTCATGTACGGCATTGAATTTATTAGTATGGGAATATAAGCAAGTTATTTTTTTTTCTTTTCCTTTTCAAGGTTAATGTATGGGGATAAAGTTAGCAAATTTAGTTTAATTTCCATTTAAGTTTCATGTACTTAAATAAATGAATAAAGCAAATGAATAAAGCAAATTTTATTTTATTTATTTTATTTTAAGGAACATGACTGACGCATTGTTAAGTAAAGGAGATCCATGTGTGGTTGACAGCGGAACTACAAATACCATATTGAAAAGTAAGAAATATTTTTTGCAATTGCATCTCGATGAGATTAATATCCAAACTATATCTGGCTCAAGTAATATAATTGAAGGCTCCGGAAGAGCTTGTATTTTGTTACCTGAAGGAACAAAATTAATAATAGATGATGCATTATATTCAAGTAGATCTAGAAGAAATCTACTAAGTTTTAAAGATATTCGAAAAAATGGTTATCATATTGAAACTATGAACGAGAGAAATTATGAATATCTTCATATCATATCTATTAAAAATGGCCAGAAAAATATTATGGAGAAAATGCAAGCATTGTCTAACGGACTATATGGTACGTATATAAGTACAATAGAATCAAATATGGTGACTAACCAGAAGTTAGTTGATCCAAAATTATTTACATTATGGCACGATAGATTGGGTCATCCAGGAAATATAATGATGAGGAGAATAATTGAAAGTGCAAATGAGCATCCCCTAAAGGACCTGAAGATCCTGTTATCAAAAGAATTCACATGCCAAGCATGCTCTCTTGGAAAGCTAATTACTAGACCATCTCCAAATAAAGTTGGACCCGAAGCTCCATCATTTTTAGAAAGAATTCATGGAGATATATGTGGACCAATTACACCACCATGTGGACCATTTAGATATTTTATGGTTTTAATTGACGCATCAACACGTTGGTCACATGTGTGTTTGTTATCAACAAGAAATGTTGCATTTGCTAGATTATTAGCACAAATTATCCAATTGAGAGCTAACTTTCCAGATTATCAAATTAAAAGAATCCGACTTGATAATGCAGGAGAATTTACATCCCAAGCTTTTAATGATTATTGCATGTCTATTGGGATTACAGTAGAACATTCAGTGGCACATGTTCATACACAAAACGGTCTAGCAGAATCGTTTATTAAAAGATTACAATTAATAGCTAGACCATTACTTATGAAATCTAGTTTACCATCTTCTGCATGGGGACATGCCATATTACATGCTGCTGCACTAATTAGATTAAGACCAACTGCTGATCATAAGTATTCTCCCTTACAATTGGTCTCTGGAAGAGAACCAAATTTGTCTCATTTAAAAGTATTTGGTTGTGCAATATATGTTCCAATTTCTCCTCCACAACGCACAAAAATGGAACCTCAAAGAAGATTGGGAATTTATATTGGTTTCAACTCTCCTTCTATTATTAAATATTTAGAACCATTAACAGGAGATGTTTTTACAGCAAGATTTGCTGATTGTCACTTTGATGAATCAATATTTCCAAATTTAGGGGAAGAAAAACAAAAACTGGATGGACAGGTGACTTGGAATTCATCATTATCTTATCTTGATCCCAGAAGTGGTCAATGTGAACTCGAAGTTCAAAAGATTATAAATTTGCAAAGAATTGCAAATGAATTGCCTGATGCATTCACAGATATAAATAGAGTCACTAAATCACATATTCCAGCTATAAATGCACCTGCTCGAATAAATATTACAAAAATATCAAATGAATCTAATGAACGTAGAAAACGTGGAAGACCAATTGGTTCTAAGGATATAAATCCACGTAAAAAAAAAGAGCAGAATAAAACAGTTGGTACAATCCCAGAAGAGATTTATAAGGTTCCAGAAGAAACTAAATCTCCAGAAGAGATTAATAAAATTACAGAAGAAACTAAAACCCCAGAAGAGGTTGATGAAGTTCCAGAAGAAACTGAAGTACCAAATGATTATGAAATTTCTATAAATTATGTGAAAAATGGTACAACATTGAATAGGAATAAAACTCAAGTTGATGAAGTTTTTGCATTCGCTATGGCTTGTGATGTTTTAAACGAAGAGGATAATGTGCCAAAAACTATAGATGAATGTAGACAAAGAAATGATTGGCCTAAATGGAAAGATGCTATACAAGCTGAATTAAATTCACTTGATAAACGACAAGTATTTGGACCAGTAGTCCAGACGCCCAAAGATATTAATCCTGTAGGTTACAAATGGGTATTTGTCATTAAAAGAAATGAGAAAAATGAGATTGTGAGATACAAAGCAAGGCTAGTGGCGCAAGGCTTTACACAAATATATGGAGTTGATTATGAAGAAACATATTCACCTGTAGTGGATGCGACAACTCTCAGATTTTTAATAGGTCTCACTGTCATAGAAAATCTAAAAATGCAACTTATGGATGTTGTCACAGCATATCTATATGGTTCACTTGATAATGACATATATATGAAGATCCCTGAAGGATTAAAAATGCCTGAAGCATATAAATCAAAACCTAGAGAAATGTACTCTATAAAATTAGAAAAATCTTTATACGGACTAAAACAATCTGGTCGAATGTGGTATAATAGACTTAGTGAATATCTTTTAAAAGAAGGATATAAAAATAATACAATTAGTCCGTGTGTTTTTATTAAAAAATCAAATTTTGGTTTTGCAATCGTTGCAGTGTATGTTGATGATTTAAACATCATAGGATCTCCTAAAGAGATTGAAAATACTGCAAATTTGTTGAAAAATGAGTTTGAAATGAAAGATCTTGGTGTAACTAAATTTTGCCTCGGCCTGCAGATCGAGCATTTAAAAAATGGAATATTTATCCATCAGTCAAATTATATAGAAAAAATGTTAAAAAGATTTAATATGGATAAATCTCATCCTTTGAAAATACCAATGGTCGTGCGATCGTTGAATGTAGAAAATGATCCTTTTTTGTCCCCAAGAAAATGATGAAGAAGTACTTGGTCCTGAAGTACCATACTTAAGTGCAATTGGAGCATTATTATATCTTGCAAATAATACAAGACTTGATATTGCATTTGCTGTAAATTTGTTGTCAAGATATAGTTCCAAACCAACCCGAAGACATTGGAATGGAATTAAAGAAATTTTTCGCTATTTTTGTGGAACTCGAGATATGGGGCTACGTTATCATAAGGATATAGAATCCAATTTAGTTGGATATGCAGATGCAGGATATTTGTCAGATCCGCATAAAGCAAGATCTCAATCAGGATATGTGTTTACATACAGTGGAGCTGCAATTTCATGGCGATCGACAAAACAAACTCTAACTGCCACATCATCAAATCATGCTGAACTAATTGCTTTATATGAAGCAAGTCGAGAATGTGTTTCATTAAGGTCAATAATTCAAAATATTCAAGAAGAATGTGGGCTTCAAAACATTAAGGAAAATCCTACTCCAATATATGAAGATAATGCAGCTTGTATAACACAAATTAGAGAAGGATATATCAAAGGAGACAGAACTAAACACATTGCACCGAAGTTCTTCTCAGCACATGACCTACAAAAGGATGGCGTAATTGATGTTCAAAAAATTCAATCATGCAACAACCTGGCTGATCTATTTACGAAGTCTTTGCCAACAAGAATTTTTGAACAGCTTAGAAAGAAGATAGGTCTACATCGACTGAAGGACATCCAATAATATCAAAATGAGGGGAAGCATTATACACGATGTACTCTTTTTCCCTTATCCAAGTTTTTATCCCAATGGGTTTTTCTTGATAAGGGTTTTAATGAGGCAGTATAAATGATCCAGAAGCATCATATTAATATTGATCCTGAAGTATCATATTAATAGTGTATAATGAAAGATGAACAAAGGGGAAGTGTTATAAATGGATACAAATCATTTATAGATTGTTCATCTTTATTAATTTCATTTATTACATTAGATACATATCGGATATACATATCCTTGTCATTTATTAAAAGATCTCTTTTCTTGCTTATAAATAGAGGCTTGTAAATTGTATGTGAGATCGAAATATTGAGAATAAGAAATATTGTTGTCTCTCTTTTGCTCTTTCTTTCTTCCTTTACTTTAATTTTATAACAATAAAGACATTTTTTCTTCTTTTAGTCAGATTTCATATTAATGGATTAAATTTATTGATATTTTAAAATGAATTGAAAGAAAATATTGTGACATTTGAAAATTAAGAACGAACACCGGCTTGGACAGTTGGAATTGCTAAATAAATCTGTTGTTGCCTAAGGGTTTTAAACACCAAAAATAATAAATGATCTGTCTTCAGCGTACTGCGCCACTAGTGTTCTCCAAAATGACACGACACGATCGTGTTGGCACGACACGATGTGCGTGTTGACACGACACGACACGACACGAATACAAAATTGGCACGACACGATCGTGTTATCGTGTCGTGTCATAATCGTGTCGTGTTGGGACATTATGAAGTTTGACACGATTCGACACGACACGATTCGGCACGCAACACGACACGAACACGACACGAACACAAATTAACACGACACCTCAACACAAATTTAATTATTAATGTTGATTATTTAAGCAAAATTAATAATTTAATTTCAATTTATAATACTACATCATATTATTTACCATCATTTAAATCATAATATTATTCTAATCTAATTATTATTATTTTTAAAATATATTAATAAAAAGTTTAAACTTAATCAAATAATAAATTATGAAGTTTAGTAATTTTTCCCTTACTTTTAATTTTTTAATAATTTTTTAATTTAAAAAATAATAAAATAATCTGACACGACTAACACGACGTGTCAACACGACACGACACGATCGTGTCAATCGTGTCGTGTCAGAATACGTGTCGTGTTGCCTCTTCTTACCACTAAGCACGACACGACACGAGACTTTAACACGATCGTGTTTGACACGACACGACACGACACGCACGATTGGAGAACACTATGCGCCACCTCTATAAAATGGACGCAACGCACAAGTAGAATTTTTATAATGAAGTCTTGGGCCATTCTCGTCAGACGTCAGTTATTCTGAGAATTCAGAAATGTGTCATCATTCATCAACTTGTTACTTGTTCATGGGCCATTCTCGTCCTAAAGTTAATTATACTTTTTGAGCCCAACAGATTTTGTTTAATCTAAAACGAAATTTTTATTGCAGAATCGGGTTCCATCATTGAAGCCCAAATTCATCTGGTACAGCCTTTCAAGCCCAAGGCGGGGGGTGAGGCCACTAGCATTGATACTGTTTTTCTTTGGTAAAATATGAAATTAGTAACTTAATACGTCTAATACGTTTACACCTAAGGCTCTGCTCCAGAATTCTAAAATAAAAGAAAAAATAAAGAACGGAAGAGGAAAGAAGATGAAGGAAGCTTAGAAGAATAAATGTACCATGCTCCATATGTCGAAAAGTCAGACTAAAGTTAATGTCTGTTACCTCATTTTTAATGTAAAAAAAGACAATTTAGTCCTTTCTTTCAATTTTCGATAGAGAAGGAAAATAAATACAAAGGCAGTGGGGTAAGATGTCAGCGACTGAAAATTATAAGGGTATTATGGTCATGGACTTTAAATTTCAGAGACAACGCTAGTACACCCCAATTTTGGGGAGTACTCATTTTCTTTCCAAACCACCATCTGAGAAACTGTGGTTCCCTTTGGTTTCCTTCGGTTCAACCACATATGTCAATTGAAGCAGGATACTGTCCTTCCTCTTCCATTTTTTAGATTAGATTACACCCTTCTGGAGCAGGCCCTAAGAGATCACAGATCTGAGTATAGTTTCATTGTAAAATCTTTTAATTCAAAATCCATTAATCCAATCTCAAAGAATTACTGCGAGATAATGCTTTTTCTAAACAAGATCTTTTTTGACATAATGAAAATGGAATATTCCCAAACTTATTTTATAATGATAACTCTTTAATTTTAAGGAATTTTATTGAACTCCCAATAGTTTCACCTCTCATGCTACATTTTTGTTTAATATTTTTAAAACGGCATGCAATTATCTACTAGTGATTTTTCTAAATTAATTACTTTTCACGAGAGGAGTTCCATGTCATACTTCCAACGAATAAAATTAGGTCCTCAGTCTAGTGAACTAATGAACGAGCAAATAGATAAAAAAGAGACGTGTTTACTTCTATAGTGACTAGGATTAGTTGGGTCATGTACCTAGTCAACTTTATTTATGCCTAAAGAAGTCATTAAAGTAAGAAATGTGGGCCGCAGCCAGCTCTGCGAGTCAATACCTTTTTCTTTTTTTATTTTGTTTTGTTTGAAGAGTTTTGCTGCTCAATTTAATCCAAACATATGGCATGATCTGTTTAAGCCCAATTATATAATCCAAACTTTGATTTATACTATTACATCCTAGACAGAGAGCAGAGGAGACGAGTATAAACAAGGCAAAATTGGATATAACCCCCTCAAATCTTGCTCAATTGGATATAAATCCCTGTAATCTTTGAAATCGGAAATAACCCCCCGGAATCATGTCACTCTTGGATATAAACCCTTTTCATTGATTTAAATAATATTTTAAATTAAAATGTTCAGTTTTTAACACAATTGACCAAATTATCCTTCACATATACAGTGGCTCCCCATCTCCCCATCTCTTTATTGTTATATCTCCCGTCTCCCCGTCTCCCCATCTTCATAACCTTTATTTTTTGCGTTTTCAAAGGTAGTGTATAGGCTTGTCCCATGCTTTAATGGGCTTCCCGTATTGCATTTTTCTTGTCCAAAATAAAGGAAATTAAACAAATTGGAGTTGGTGCATTGGAGGTTTTGCATGATGCTTTTTCTATGACGCAACTTGGTATATTGGATACATGTATTCAAAGAAAGTCCGAGATTGCATCACCAGGTGGCATATGCATGCCACACAAAACTTAGTGGGTTTACGCTCATTAAGTACATAGTCCCAGGTGTAGTGTGAAAGCTTGTATCTTATATTCCTATCTAAACGTTAAATTCCTTTACTGAGCACAAGTTGAACAACAATTGAAGAAATCAAGCATAAAACTTGGGATTACAGATTGCATGAAATGGTGGTGAAATATAAAGTAAAAATGAAGAGACGAGGAGATGGAAGGTCGGAGTTAGTGTCTCATTATCTCACATAAGCTCAAGGGTAATTTAGTCATATCTGTTAAAAACTGAAAATTTAAATTATAAATATTGTTTAAATCAATGAAAAAGGTTTATATCCAAGAGAGACAAGAATCCAGGGGGTTATTTCCGATTTCGATGATTGCAAGGGATTCTATCCAATTGAGCAAGATTTGAGGGGGTTATATCCAATTTTGCCTATAAACAATTATTCGCCTATCTAAACACCGGATGAAAATTTGAAAATAATCACTAATCAAACTAGAAATATATATATCTTATCAATCTAAATATAGCCAATAGGGAAGTCCGCTAATATTTATCAAATTTGAAAGTTTGAACCACTTTCTTTGTGTGTATTTAAGAAAAAGACAGGGGACCACTTTACTATTATATAATTTGAAGCTTCACACGAGAGAACATGATATAAAACGGTATTTCCGTGATAATTTATCACTTCAGCTATATGTTCGCATCTTGCTTCAATGCTTCCTGAAATAAAACGGAGAGTGTGTGATATACTGATATATAGAAATATTACCTCGAATTACACAACATATTAAACATGATATGATTTTCAACAGATATACTTTGTAATTCATTTTGTACACGAAATTAGCGGCATTTTCGTACTTCCGTGTACTAAATGATGATGGTAGTTTACCCTGATAATTCTAGAATAAAAAAAAAAAGAGACGAAGATAGTGTGTGGATATTAAATCTTGTATTAATTTTGTGTTATTTGATTACAAGTATATAAAAATTTGATTTTAAGACTCATTTATATTATTACTACTACCTTCAACTCTGTATCTCCTGTTTATTAATTATATCGTTGCTGTAATTTTATTACTAACAATTATTCTCTCATAGTATATCCGCAAATATTACAAATCTAAAACAAACCCCTCTTAATAATAATTGAAGCCAACAAAGGAATCTGCATATGCCACATTGAGATATCGCATCAATAATTATTAAAGTCAACAAAGTAAGGAACCTACATATGCTATATTCAGATTTTGCATCAGTAGTGATATATATCTCATCAATGATTGTTGAAGTCAACCAAGTAAGGAATATGAATATTCCATATAGAGATATCGCATCAATGAAAACATATGCTGTTGCCTTATTGAATTACGAATTGGGTGATTCAACTAATACAATGCTTAAGTCAAAAAGGAATAGTCACCATTATTAGCCATTAGATGTGCTGTGCAGTTGCCATTACCTTCTAGTCTAGATGCTTTAACCTAACTGAGAATAAAATCAGTCATTCATAACTCATGAACTTTTATACTCACATGGTTTTCTAACAATTATCTTAGTTAATTTTTTTTTTAAAAAGCAGGGTTTCACAATTGAATATTTTCTCAAAAAATTTTAAGCTTTTTGGTTTTGACTTTAGTACTTTACATGTTTTCAATAGGTGGGAGGAGTTCTTTCTATGACTTTACATTTATAATATGCATTTTAATTTCATGAATTTTTGAAAGATAATTCATAGTTTCTTCTTTTTGTAAGTTCAGTTTATGTCAAATTCATGGACGCAAACTTGTTAAATTTTCAAAATGGCCCCTCGTTTTAATACTTTTGTTTTGTTTGCTTTAAAAATATCATAGAAATTACTAAAAATAAAGAAAAAAATTAAAAACTTATTAGTAAAATATTTGTGCAACTAATTGTTAATTTTTGACAAAAACAGCACACTTTTGTGTTGGATTCCACGTAACTAAGGTCATAATAATAGCTAAATTTCAACTAGGAGTATTCTGTCACCTGAAGAGCAATTTGATGAGGATTGATTTATTTGCTATATTAAAAAGTTAATCTTAAAACAGTTCACTGAAAAAATACCAATCTTCAATCGCTGTTCACTTCTAGTAGAAAATGTTTCGTGCAAGGGTAGACAATTTTTTTGGTGCCACTTGTGGATGCTAATTAATTATTTAGCACCAGTGTAGTATAACTTCCGAGTTCTAAAGTCCACACAGTACAGTACACAACAATGCCAATAGTGTCTACAACAGATCCCGCTTTTTTTTTTGGTTTGCCCTAATATTTTACTTTTGTCCATTTTAAATGTGGCAGACTATATATGAATTTCTTAGTTTTTTAAAGACATTAATTTAAGACTTAGGTTTTTTTTTTTTTTTTTTTTTTTTGATGAACGCCCGTAGGCCATTTAAGACTTAGGTAACAACACAATATGAACCAAAAGAAAGGACGTAACACGTTACCCTTTATATGTTTTTAATTTAAGTCGGTTGGCCGCGTTAATTGTGAGGGTCTATAATAAAAAAATGTGAGGAAGTGGTTGGTAAATCACTATCTTAATCTCAAAAAAAAAAAAAAAAAGAGAGAAATCATTATTTTGATTCCACGTAATATCACTGATTTACATTTTTTATTAATCGTTAGATTATGACATATACTGATATACACTTATTTTCTGCACGGACCATTTTGAAATACTTTTCAAATATTAATTTTCTTTTCATTTCCATAACCATCTCCGATAATATTTTACATTTAGATATAGCATGTTGTTACTTTCTATTTATAGTTCACATTTATAAAAGGTAGATAGTACTTGTAAAATAATTAAACATATAATTAGTTGGTGGTGCTGAATTGTGAATACAATAGACCTGACGAGCAAACTTTTTGCATCAGATTTTATATATTTCAGAAAAAAAAATCAACTTATTTTTAAATTTTAATATTTCGTAAGTCTAAGAATCAGTTCTTGGTCTAATGGCAAAGAGCAACGCTTCTTCAGCATAGGTCGCGGATTGGAAACCCAGCTGAGGTCCTTTGTGACATTTAATTTCGAAATAAATTAGAGGGCTCGACCCATTTTATCTTCAATATATATATATATATATATATATATATATATATATATATATATATATCTATCTATCTATCTATCTATCTATCTATCTATCGTAAACCCATCATTCCAGTGTTGGTACAGAGGTACAATAATTTGTTACAACTTTTAAGCTCTCATGCCTAATTAATGTTTTGTTCATATTTAAGAAAATTAGTTCAGAAACAATCGTTGTTCACCATGTACGTCACTTACAAGCGTAGAAATTATAATTAAATTTAAAAGTTCCCATAGGGAGAAGTTTCAGCAATATCTAGGGCTGTTAATGAAATCCGTTTACCCGTTTACCCTACCCGTACCGTATTCGATAAGGCGGGTATGGGTAAGGTTTTATTTTCGTTAGACTAACGGGTATGGGTACGGGTAAAGAAAAATTTTCTTTAACTTATCGGGTACGGGTACGGGTACGGGTAAGGGTAAGGGCTATTTCGTACCCATTATCTAACGGGTAATATTTTACAAACATATATGTATATATAATCACGTTTTTAGCATATTTCGTAAGATATGTTATTCATTTCGATCTTCATCCAAATCATCCAAATTTATTTATGATGATGAAACAATTAACTTACACTCTATATTATATTATAATTTATAATTAGTTATATAGATTTTTCGAATTCAATTGATATGAGAATAAATTTCATGATTTTTGTTATATCTAAAATATTATCTGAATGTTTTACTTTATCTATATATTTATTTGATACTATTTATTTAGCACATTATACATTTTTTTATTAAATTAATAATATTATTATTACCCATTATGTACCGTTACCCTACCCGTACCGTTAATTCTTAACGGGTACGGGTAAAGTCCTTTTTAACGAGTACGGATACGGGTACGGATAAAGAAAAATTTAACGGGTGCGAATATGAAAATACCTTCTACCGTACCGTACCGTACCCATTGACAGCCCTAGCAATATCCACTCAATATACGGACCCCTTACAAAATATCGACTTTCAGAACTGTAAAATAATTAATACCACGCTAGATTTGAAAAAAAATACTTTCGACTAATAGTTATTTATTTGACGAAGCAGACAATACTTATGTGCATGTCTTTTACAGAACAAACAACACATGGGATTTTATATAGTTATAAACTGAAATATCCAATAATCACTTGACAACATTTAAAAATATATATTTGAGGAACCTCGTTGTATATGTGGTTACTTTTCAACTTTAGACAACATCCACAAAAGTCACAACCTTCATGGTCACTTTCCTCAGTAAGGTAGAGACTAATTTTTGTATGAAAAAAAGAAGGAAAAAGTATAGTTATCTTGAAATGACTTTTTTCGGTTTTCTTTTTGGTATCAAAATGCAAAATCAAAAGCATAAATTGATTAAAACAAAGTTTTAATAAATAAATACACACAGAGTGAGCTCCTTTTGGTTAAAAAAAAAGGCAAGAATATGAAACTGAAATAGAGATTAATGAAATAAATTTTGAAATAATGAAAAAAGTCACAGTGAAGACAGCCAAATTCTTAATTCTTCACATTGAATCACAGAGAGCTCGTACAATATAAAAGTAGTAAACCATCACTGAAAAAAAAAAAAAAAAGTTCCGTACTAAGAAAAATCAAATATATGTTATGAACGTATAAACTCACTTCAAGGGTGTGCTTCCGAATAAGCGAATGGGGAAAATAAATTTTTTTTTTTTTTTTTTTGGGTCTTGAGTGCTAATTTCAGGAGGTTAGTGGAATAAAAAGAAAGCATAACTCTATTTTTTTTTTCGAGAATTGTTTCTCTCAAAGGTGTAAGAAAGCTAATAATTTCTCCTCCATTGATTTCCTTTTTTCCCTTCTCTCATTCAAAATCAAGAGCAAAGTCGTTCGTTATAACTATTAAGTATTTGTCTGACATTTATTTAATTATTTCTTTGATTTCGGGTAATAAGGAGAAAATATAGACATCCTGGAAGTTTCAAAATAATCTGTTTACTTTCCAATTAGTATGATACCTGTAAGTTTTCAAGATAACTAATTAATTTTTAACAGCCTAAGTTTAATCATTTTGACATTAATAATATGTAAATAAATTGTTTTAAAGTTACCTGTTAAACAACAATTTTAAATTATTTTTACTTTTAGATAACTTGTTAAGTTAAATCGAAAAATATTATCAAAATTGTCAATTATCTCTCTCTAAAAGAGCTTTGTATGCTTAGAAGTATCTATCAAGTGGTCGGAATTGCAGCTCAAATGCATTTCTAGATATGGAAATTTTAACAAACTCTTTTTTTTTATTAAATTTTGTTTGCAAATATTTTTTTTCTCTCGCACTAAGAATTCATCGGACAAAAACCATTTAAAAATTACTTAATATTGTAGTTATGAGTAATTTACGTGGGACACCCAATAATGTGGTCATGGGTGATTTAAATTTATAGTGGTTTGGAGAGAGCCATGAGAAAATTGGTGGCTATTGGTAAATCTAAAGGTTACAGCCGGCCGTTGCATTATTTCAAGATTGGGCATGCTTGGAGCTTAAAAATCCTTTAAATATATCTGCCACGTGTAATCTGGAAAGGCTACCTTTAGATTTGTAGTGGCATACTTTTTTTTTTTTTTTTTTTTTTGAAATAAGAGCAACCCAAGCAGGTTACCAGCTTTTTTAATAAGCAAGGAGTATCTTTACAAGTCACCTACTGCTTTGTGTAAAACACAAAAGCAAACCCCAAAAGCAAAACAGGAACAAACAGTATCAACGGGTATCTTCTAACCAAGATACCCAGCAACACAGAATCACACAGACTAAACAAGTATCAAATAATCCACAAAAACACCAAATAAAGGTCTTCAGTTAACTGAAGAGGTGCCCTCAGTAACATGGCCTTCACTTGTTCCAGCATCGCTGTTTCTAGCAACAGCCTGCAGTTCAGCCAGACTCTTGTAGCTTCCTTCCATACCAGATGTGTTACCTGTCCAAAAGTGAAACAAATGCAAAGCATTGAGTATGTTGTTAAGGGGGGATTTTCCTTTGGAATCATTGAAGATTCTGTTGTTTCTCTCATTCCATTGACTCCAACAGATAGCAGCCACTAAAGTTTTAGCATATATCTTGTTTTTAGAGTTCAAGCTATTACTACTAGTCCAAATATCATTGAGTGAAGTACAGTTAAGGAAAATGACCTTATCATTAAACAAATTAAAACTTGTCTAGAAATCATTTATAGCTTCACAACTAACAAAGATATGATTGATTGTTTCAGCATTCTGACAAAAAGTACACTTACTGGGTCCTATCCAACCCCTTTTCTGAAGATTATCCCCTGTTAGTATTATGTTATTTAATGCTAGCCAAAGAAATAACTTAACTTTTAGGGAAATCTTCAGATGCCAAATAGAATCATTTAAATTGCAAGTGATGCCTCTGTGATTTAAGAAATTGTAAAAAGACTTAACAGTATAGACTCCCTTACTATCCATCATCCAACAAGCATAGTCATTATTGTCAGACAGACAGAGATTTGACAAAATATTAAAAATTTCACCCTTTTCCTTTCTCATTTTCAGAGAAACACCTCTGGTTAGAAAAAGGTTGGGGTTACCTCTGTTGTAACAATGAGCAATGGTGCTAGTGGTGTTTTTGGTTTTGTCATAAGTTTTTGGAAACTATTTGCTGAGAGGTATGTTATGCCACCAAATGTCTTTCCAAAATCTAATGTGCTGACCATTTTCTACAATTCTTTTTATGCCTATCATGAACTGTGTGTGAATAGTGGAAACATCTTTCCATAAGTTGGAAGCTTTATAATTATCAAACTTGCCATCATATTTGGTGATGGCCACCTCCTTCCAAATGGAATTGTGCTCCTTATACATGTAATTCCATGCCCATTTACCTAGCAAGGCACAATTCATGTGCTTTAGATTGAGTATTCCCCAGCCACCCTGCTCTTTGCTCCTACTGATTATGTCCCAATTGACCAAGCTGATTTTCTTCCTCTTACACTGAGTGCTGCCCCAAAAGAAATTCCTTCTTATCTTATCTAGTTTCAATATGACCCAGCCTAGGCATTTGAAAAAAGAGAGGTAGTACAGGGGAGCAGCAGTCAATACTCCATTGAGAAGTATTAATCTGCCTCCTAAAGACAGAAGTTTGGCTTTCCACTTTGAGAGTTTGCTATTGACTTTGTCAATGAGTTTATTCCGATCTAATCTACTTGACTTTCTCTAATGCAGAGGCAAACCCAGATACTTGATTGGCAACATCATCATTTTACATTTCAGTAGAAATGTAGCCCACTGCTTCTCCTCCAAAGACAGATTCAGAGGGATCACTTCTGATTTCTCAAAATTGATTTTGAGGCCAGATAACATTGAAAAAGCTTTTAAGGACCACTGCTAACTTTTCAATTCCTGATTTTGTAGTGGCATACTGGCATGGCGATATCAACGAATATATATCTTTTATCAAAAGAAAAAATGAATATACATCAAGCATTTTCATTCGCCCCAATTATTTGTACTGACACGCATTATTTGATTTTTTTTTTCCTTGCTAATCCATCATAGGAGCACCTAAGATTTAAAAATTTTTAGTTTCCTTCATTTTTCTCATTTTCAATGCACATTTTTCTTTGAAAAAGAATGCAGTTTCTTAGCTATAGAATGCCGATGGAATGTTATGCAACCTTGCTTATCCTCTAAGTAACACACCTTTTAGTTAGCTCAAATTTATTGCATCGTATAATTTATAGTCTTTTCAAAAGTACGAATATGTGAATTATCCTAATTAATTAGGTCTTGTTTCCCATTTATTTCAGGGGCTCTCATATATTATATACTTGTTATCTATCATAAGTATCACATTGTATATGTATGTTTATAATCAATATGTAATGTAAAAGTTTTTCATTTATTCATATATCCATCAATTATATGTTCCGTTTTATTTCTATATACATTAAAAAATAATTTGAATTTTGATATTAATTTAGTATTATGTGAGTATATATGCAAACTCTGGATATGATACTATTCATATACTACAGTTTTTTTTTTTTTTTTTCCAGCGATGGAAAACAAAAAGAAAACTCTTCAGGAAACTGTCTCCAGAAAATTGGGAATAATCCACTGAATATTCTAGATTCCCCCCCCCCCCCCCCCGAAATCTATGCCTGCCAATCATTTTTTTATATGATTAAAAGATTCATTTACAGAATCGGACCTTACAAACAAAAATATTGAGTTTTTCTGCCTAGATTTCTTAAAATATTTTACTCAAACTTTGCTTCCTCAACTGAAATTGGACAGATACCAAGTTCAAAATATGTTGTTATTTTCAAAAACTTCTTCTATTAGATCTCCCTCTTTAATTTATTACAAAAATCCAATCACTTTAAATATGGAACCTTTTTTTTTCCCTTATCATGACATCCATAGGGATGCAACTCTATATATATTTCAATTTAACATATTTTTTTATTACAGTGTAATGTTTAAAGTAATATTAGCAGCTACTAGGTAATGGGAACAAGTTTAAACATTTCTTCCAAAAAAAAAAAAGGAAAAAAGGAACAAGTCTGAACATATGTCATATGTGGCTGCCAATGCTCAGTTAATTTTGGGAACATTAAATTCTGACAAGCGTGTTTGTTGCCTTGTTGGAAACTTTGGATCCAGAAGCTGCTATATATTATTAATAATAAAAAAAGGGAGCTATTATAAAAAAACAAAAGATCAAAGAAAATGGAAACTGCTGTTATAACTTATAAGTTTATAACTCTCAGAAAGCTGACATGTGGGATGTGGCACATGCCGTGTTTGAAATGAAATCCATGTACTTTTTCCTTATCAGCTTATCTGGTCTTCCAGTCGTGAAGATTTGATTATTTGAAATTGAAGCTAGAGAGAAAAAGTAGTTAAATTAAACTTTACAACTAGACTTTCAGTTTGAAAGGGTACATGTGAAAAAGTGGCACAATTAGTTTTAATGTCAATTAATTTATTTATTAATTTCGATAAATAGTGGGTCCGACTGCTGGCCTATTTAAGACCATGCCTCTCCACCTCTCTTCTTCCCCTTTCCCTCTTTTCCTTGATCCTTCTTCCTAGCGCATAAGAGAAAGAGATCAACATTAAAAGAAACTTTATAAAACTATTCCATATATTCTCAACAAAGCTATTTGTAACAGTATACATTAATTGCCTGATACAAGTACCTTTGTCTCCAGTAAGTATACATGCATGCCCGTTAATTTTTGTAATGGATTAGATTAGCACTGTTAGTAAAATTACATCAGATGGTCTTGAACCTCTTGATAAATTCGTACTCTAAAATAAGAAAATGGAACCACTTGGTGAAAAGTGATCTGATAATGCTTGGTTTGTCCATTAATTGATCAGATTTTAATGGAAGCTGGCCCCTTTTTCTTGAATGTATGAATTGCATTGTATAATTTAAAATCTGTGCTTCTTCAGGAACCAAAATGAAATTCCAGGACAGGTGCAAACAGCCCAAAATGCCGAACTTCGATTGCCTCCTCTTTGGTAATTCTCAATCTACATTTCTGATTTCTCCTTTCTCATACTAACTTCTTCTTAAATGCTCTTCTCAGAGAGTAAATTTTCATTTTCCTTTTTACCCCCTTTCTTTTGTAGACCTTGATGATACTCTATATCCGTTGAGCTCCGGCATTGCGGCTGAGTGTCGTAAGAATATTGGAAGTAAGCATTAATTTTTGCTATATTTGTTAGCAATATTCATTTTAAGGGATCGAAGATGCACTTTCAAACACAAGATTAGTTGTTTTATGAATGCACTATTTGTTGCAGATTATATGTTGGAGAAGCTTGGCATTCCACCGAGCAAAATTGACGACTTGTGCAATCTACTTTACAAAAATTATGGGACGACAATGGCGGGACTAAGGGTACATATACATAAGCATCAATTTTGTATTATTTTCTCATACAAAATACATTTCAAAATTTAAATTAATCTCACAGAAAATAAACTCACTTCTTGCCTTCAATCTTTTTCATAGGCAATTGGGTACTATTTTGATTATGATGACTACCATGGGTCAGTTTTCTTTCCCAATAGCTACTCGGTCGTTTTCAGAACATTAATGGCAATTACTTTCAATGCAGTTTAAGAATGCACAAACAAGTAAGAATAAACATATGTATTTGATCATGACAGCTTTGTTCATGGGAGATTACCATATGAGAATATCAAACCAGACCCTGCACTAAGGCACCTTCTCTTGAGCTTACCGATTCGCAAAATGGTAAGGAAATGTTATGATAATTTAGATACATATTACATCACAAATTTATAGTTGAACTTGTATTTGTTTCTACAATGTGTGCTATTTCAAGATATTTACAAATGCCGACAAGGTGCACGCTGCTAAAGTTCTCAAGAGGCTTGGGATAGAAGATTGCTTTGAGGGGATAATTTGTTTTGAAACCCTTAATCCCCCTTCATTTGCACCTGATGCTTCCAATAAAAGTGAAATATTTGACATAGAAGATTATTTTGACAAAATTAACCCTGAAGTAGAACTCCCCAAAACTCCCATTTTATGCAAACCCAATGTTGAAGCGATGGAGCATGCACTCAAAATGTCGAACATTGATCCTCGACGAACGGTAAATGGCAGTTTATTGATTTTAATTTTTTTTAAGAAAAAAAAGATAACTTAATCAGAGGAGATGATATAATTGGCATTCCATTTTTTTTTTTTTTTTTTACAGATTTTCTTTGATGACAGTATTCGCAACCTACAATCAGGGAAGCGTATCGGCCTCCACACTGTAGTGGTAATTTTCCTCTTTTACCAATTTACACTTATAATCACAGATTTGATATATCGCTGTCACAAACCCACTTCTGGTATAGCCAGTTACTCCCGTGTATCGCACATCAATCGTCCCTTCAAAAAAGAAAATCAATTATTAATAAATTCTTTTGAGACATGTCCCTTTCTATTAATTAAATTAAAGTCTATCTGCTGATTTAATATTTTCATGTGTATCATGCGAGTTTCTAGTTGGACGCTTTGCAATAATTCTAATCAACTAAGGTCAAATATAAATGCGGCAGGTTGGCACATCACAAAGAGCAAAAGGCACAGATTATGCTATTGAAAATATACACAACATAAAGGATGTGTTGAGGAAGCTGTGGGATGGAGATGTGGTGAAATCTGACGAGGTTATGTGCTCGGCCAAGGTCGCTATCGAGACCTCGGTCACTGCTTAATTAGCTCAACTAGTGCATTTAGACTGTCATGTAGGTTTTCACAATCTGACATTGTGAGATCGGAGTAGGGTGCTGAGAAAAGTTGGACTTTTGTGTCACTGTTTGTAATTGCGTGTTTCAGAAATATAAAATATTATCTTCTGCTGCGCCTTTTCATCAGTAAAATTTCAGTTTTGGAATTATCCATATGTTGTTTTATAAGAAGAGGAAGTGGAACTAATGTTTTGTTTGATATATTCTAAATTTCTCTTTATAACTCAATTATAAATTTGTAAAACATAGAAAATAAAATGTTATAGAAAGAAAATTATTGTGCTAATTTTGTGGTGTAAAATTATGCTTACCTTGCTATGAAGAGTAAGGATATTTAGATTCGGGAATGATAAGGACCGTCTCTAGGTTTATCATCGCCATCATCACTTGCTTTCCTCTTTGTATTTTTGGAATACTTGTCCAGCCCGTCACTCATCCCCTTTCCATTTTTGTCGCTCATCCCTAACTGATTTCCTGTCATCCTGGACGTACCCACCCCTCCCCTCTGACACTTATGTTTCCCTACCTTCCACATCAATTATTTTCTAGGACAATTAAGATGTATATGAAGATAGTATTCTTTTACATGACAATTAATATTTTTTCCAAAACAATTAACACTTTTTTCAGGACAATTAATATGTTTTTCCAAGACAATTAGTTCCGTACGGGGTGGGGTCAGCATGAGGTAGGAGAGAGGGAGGGAAGTGTAGGTGCCAGGAGGGATAGAATGGGTACACACTAGATGACAGGGGATAAGAATCAGAGACAGAAACAGAAAGAATGATAAGAACATTGGACAAGTATTTTGAAAAAAAAAAAATGCGTAATGATGGAAATGACGTTGAGGAGATGGTGTTAAACAATTCTGATTTTCGATTCAACTGAAATTATTCATGTTGTAATAAGGTATGAATTTCAAGTCAAATTTGCCTTTCTTCGAGGATTAGTGCAAATATTAAAATTTCATTTGATGACGATCAACGGCGGCTGCGCTACTTTCATCCTTTTGGGTGCCCCATTGAAAAATCAACGACAATATTCTAATTTCTAATTTAAAGGAGAAGAATTTTCAAGACGTTCGAACAACATAAGAAAATTATTATTTTAAAAAAAAATTTCACAAGTACTCCAATAGGTATAATAAATTGCAACCACATAGAATAGATTATCATATTTCCATCCACCTTAACAATTTCAAATTTTCAACTAATAAATTGTGAGTTTCATTGACCTGTGTTTGTAATCGTTAACCAGTTTAGATACTACTGAGAAGTGACAAGCAATGGCGGAGAAGTAATTTAACTCAAAAAAAAAATTGGCGTAAAGGTAATTTTGTTTATTTTGGGACAAATTTTACTTATTCTCAAAAAATAAAAACTGTACGGAGATGATATCTTAGAAAAGAATAATTGCAATAATACAAATAAAAAGATTTAGCTACCAAAGCGACGATGTGTTTAATTTGAGCAGCTTAGACATGAAAATTATAAACTAAAATCAACAAATTTCAAAAATATTTCAAAAAAGTGTAATCAAATATAGGTAAATTTTGACTTTTTTTATAAATTTGATAGTTGAAATCAGTTTTGGTACACCAAATTGGTTTTTTAAATTCCTTTAAAAAAAAAAATGAGACATCGGTTGCCTAGTGAATTCAAAAGTTGAGAAGCAGAATCGTTAACATTGGCTTTATCGACGCTATGTATTGCACCACAAACTTACATACTGTATATGCAGACAATAATTTGAAGTTGGCACATGAAATAGCATGGTGAGCTTATATGTCATATGAATGGAAAACCAATATCACATGTCAAACCACAAGAAAATCTATATGGTTTGAGCATGATGTCAATTTTAATAGTGAAGAGAGTGAAACATATTTAACAACAGAATAGTCTGAGGAATCCTCTAATGATCATTCCCTTTTATACCACATCATGTCGTTTTGTTGAAAAAGCAACAAATTATCAAATTGTTAAATGAGAGTATGGCGTGTAGAAAATGTACCTCGTAGTTCATTTCTTTTCTCTTTTTGTTCAGCCTAAAAAAAAATAATAAAAAAGTAAGCATTGAATTTATAACGGGATGTACAAGCGGCGACGAACAGATTAGGAAAACATTGATCGCTATTAGGTGACCGCCAAAAATTATTGCCTTGCACGTTTATGCATGTGTATTCTTTGCTTGACAACATGGGCACTTCAAATCGGGATACACGTATTAATTTTTCTGATATTTTTGTTGACTTTATTTGTGTATCGGGTATACCTTCGTACTTAATATTCAACGTAGATCTAATTATTACTAGCAAGGTCAATGTTTTATAAAATTATTTTCTTAAGGATAGTTCTTCTAAGAAGTTATTGAATTGAAAGCTTTAGCAATATTCCCAAATCAATTTTTAGTTTTTCAA
The DNA here is from genome assembly GCA_027562975.1 of Rhynchospora breviuscula. NCBI lineage: Eukaryota > Viridiplantae > Streptophyta > Magnoliopsida > Poales > Cyperaceae > Rhynchospora > Rhynchospora breviuscula. Next base: position 47,844,140 of record CM050399.1, read on the forward strand.
ACGTACCCTCCCTTCTTATGCAAAGCTAAGATTGCTTAATTATTAAGTTTTGGGAATCATTTAATTACATTGATCATAGCTAATTAATTTTAAAATTTTGAAATTCAAAGCATATATATATTTAATTTTTGTAATACATATATCGAGCTCTGTCATTGCGTATATTTCAATTTACTGCAATAAAGTCCACATTCAAGACTGAATTATAAAATTTATATTTATTCAGAATTATTGTCAAAATGTAAACTGACATGCATTGTTGTTGGATTTAAACCCTTTAGTCCAAACTAAAACTCAAGGACTTTGTTATCCGTTTGATAAAAAATTATTGGATTTACTAATCTTGACAGGTATATTGTTAAACAAATAGAAGCATAATAATCAATGAAACTAATCATCAGCCTTGTGTTCTTCGACTGCTATGCTGTCTTTGCCAAATAAATTCGACTTTCACAATAATTATTATTTGGACTGCTATTCTGTATTTGACAAATAAATCTAAATTTTAGAGAATCAACTCTTGGTCTAGTGACAAAGAGCAACGCAACTTCAGTGGAAGTCGCGGATTCGAAATCTGATTGGAGTGTCCTTTATGACATTTAATTTCGAAATAAGTTAGAAAACTTTAACACCTATCTTATATTAAAAAAAAATCTTAACTCTATGAAAAGCCCATTGATCTTCCCTCGTTAAACCTCTATTCTATATTAAAAAAAAAAAATCAATCAATCTTTTAAGTAATCAAGCAATCAATTACTATTTTTAGTAAGTGCATTAATTTTTTCTGTCAAAAATAGAAAAATCTAACCCTTCCTCTTCTCCCGCTCACATTCTTATTTTGTTTCCGGCGCTCTGTTTCTCTTTCCTTTCCCCTTCCCTACAACCACACCCCCTCTTTTTCCACACAGAAGTACTCTCTCCCTTCTCTCCTTCCTCACGCCTTCTCCCCCTCTTCCATCCCTTCCGCTTGCTCCCTCGCTGTCCACTACGAATTTTCTTATTTCATACCTCTTCCTTCTTCTTATGTCACACAAGTTTTACTCCATCCTTTCCCTCTCCAAGCACGCCTTAGTCACTTTTCTTTTGTTGTTGCCTTCTCTTTGTTCCTCATTTTTTTTTAATATACTTCCTTGTCAGACATAAATACTCCCTTAGTATAAAATAACTACTCTCTTATGATGTATAATAATGTTATCTTATAAGATACTCCATTAGTACAATATAAAATACTCCTTATACTTATTATTTACTCCATTGTGATTATTAATTAGTTATTCCCTTAAATGAACTACGTATTTAAATTTGTTATGTATTTCCTTGTTCTTATTAGTTACACCCTTATACTCATTATTTACTCTCTTATAGTTATTTAGTTACTTTCAAATCGTAGCAGAATCAGGTCTAGCATTTTTTTTTTAATATACTTCCTTGTCAGATATAAACACTCCCTTAGTATAACTACTCCCTTACCCAAGTATAATAATGTAATCTTATAAGATACTCTCTTAGTAAAATATAAATATTCCCTTATACTTATTATTTACTCCATTGTGAACTACGTATTTAAATTTATTATGTATTTTTTTTATTCTTATTAGTTACATCCTTACACCCATTATTTACTCTCTTATAGCTATTTAGTTACTCTCAAATCGTAGTAGAATCAGTTCTAAATATCTCTTCTCTTCTCGCCTTTCTCGATCTCTACTTCTCTTTTCTTATACCCGATCTGATCGTCTTTCATCTCCCTTTCTGCAAGGTAAGTACCTGATCAATGTGGCGATCATGATGGCCGGAGTTAACTCTAGTTCAATGGAAAAAGGTAATTGCGAGAGTAGAGAGGTCGAAAGAAGTGGAGAAGGAGAGATGTGTTGCAATTTTTGGTTTGTTGGAGAAAAAGAAACGGAAATAGTAAGGAGAGGTCGCAGAAAGAAAAAAGGAGAGGTGGTCGTGATCCATGGTTTTGTAGATAAAGGAGACGAGGAGAGACAGAGAGATACCAAGAGAAAGGAAAAATGAAAGAACAAGAATCAAGGGAAAAAGGGTGAGGGGACGGAAAGTAAAAGAAGAAAAAAATGGAAAAGAGTATTACTTGATTGTTTGAGACTCTAATTGTTCAAAGTAATTCTCGAAAAAAATCCCCTCTTTTTTAAATAATAATAAAAAAATATTAAATATTAATAATAATATCGAAATAATCCAAATTATTTAAATAATAATGCAATTACGGATTCCGACGGTAATTACGGAATCTGAGATTCCGTAACAAGCTTATTACGAAATTTGGGATTTCGTAATTATACTATTCATCTCCTTCTCCTTTTTCCTTGTTTTTTTCTGCCGACAGCGGCTTTTGTTTTTTTATTTTTGTTTTTTGTTTTTTTATTGTTAATTTTTTTTTAAATTTGATATGTCTTTTATATTTTGTTTTGTACAGAATTTTGTTTTTTTTATGAATTTATTTTTCTTTTATTTTTTTTATTTTTTTATTGTTAATTTTTTTAAATTTCATATGTATTCTATTTTTTTTTTGTATAGAATTTTATTTTTTGTCTTTTTTATGAATTTTGTTTTTTTGTTGTTAATTTTTTTATATTTTTTTGTTTTTTTTTTAAATTTCATATGTATTCTATTTTTTTTAACAGAATTTTGTTTCTTTGCTTTTATATTTTTGTAGTTTAAAATTTTGTATTCTAAAAATATTTCATATAATTTTTTATTATAAATTATATTTTGATTAAATTTTCTATTAAATTTTAATTATATTTTTATTATATTTATGTAATTTATTAGAAGACCTAAAACTTGATAAGTCGCAAAGTAAAATAAAAAAAATATTTAAATATTATATTAATAAGCCATAAGCCATAATACAATTAACAAATCAACAGTTTGCCTGATCAATTACATAAATGCTAACCATAAACATTAAAAATAGTACATTCTATACGTATTACACTTAATGTCTTTGACCTCTTGAAAATATTCTTGCCCCTAGGCGAAAAATTCCACCACGTATTCCGGTCTGTGCTCTGCTACTCGATGCCCCCTTACTTGTGGAATAGCGGGCTGAAGCTGACCGTGGATCTACGCTAATAGAATTTCGACGTGGTTCAATTCATTCTCTTGCAGGATCAATACGACTCTGAGTCCGATGATTGATACTAATGGAATTACAGCTTGGTTCAACCTGGTCTCTGCGACTGGAAGTTTCACCTTGGTTTCCCGTAGAAGGAGGAAGTCTGTTCCTTGCACTTCTCGTCCTCCGTGTGTTGGTACGGCGACCAGATTGAAGTTCCTCCATGGACATAGGTTGTGGTGAGTTATTATTTGCTCTGGTTCGCCTTCTTTTATTTTTATTCTTTCGCATCGCATCCATCCACATCTAATTACGATCCTTCTTTCGCCTGCCACGATTAATTATATTCCTATCAGGAAACACTACGGGTCCATCGTACCGAGGCCAGTTCTCTTCGTCTCCATAGCAGTGGAAGTCACTTGAAGACCATATCTTTAACATATTCTCCATACTGTACTGTTCGTCTACAAAGTCATCTACCTCCCACCTATATCTATCGCAAACGGCAACAACATGAGCACATGGTATTCCAGTCAGTTGAGGTTTTTTACATTCGCACGTAACGTGCCTACTCGGTAGTTGAGGATCTTCCGGTTGGTAATCGTGCTTGATGAGAACTTTGTACTTCCACATTTTTTCCAGAAAATCTTTCTCGTAGGGCACATGTACTTCGAATTCTCCACGTTCAACGTCAATGGTTACAACTGTCATCAGGGCTGTAAATATGAATTTATAACATTATACATGAAATTAAAAATTAAAGGTAAATATAATGCAACTTGAAAATAAATTTGTACCTGCTTTAATAGTATGCTTCATCATTTTTAATTGCACCTCTTTTGGCCACCGTTGTCCATCTGCCTGTCTCTGTAGTGCTATTTGTTTCCTCTCGTTAAACCACCGCACAACCTTGTACCAAGTGCCTTCCACGAGTCCAACAACGGGTAGTCTTCTCTCAATCTTGTACCGGCTGTTGAGACTTTCAGATCCATTATTCGTCATAAGACCCCAACGAGCACCAGTGTCAAAAGTCTAACCCACCTTTCAGGTCTCCAAGGCTCATTGTCATCTGTCTCATTTTCTTTACCACACTTCATAAGGTAATTAATAACTTCAGGGTTTGTCACTCGGAGTTCATCCCACATTTTTTTGAATGCCCTTCTTTTTTTCTTGTTAGCCAACTTTTCTCTAAATTTATGTGGTATACCTTGGTCTTTACCTGACACCGTAAACACATTTTCACATATATGTTGCATGCAATATCGATGCACAGCCAATGAAGGCTCCGCACTCTCTTGCCATCCGTATTGGGGTTGTTTGAACGTGTTCCTTATTCTCTAATGGCGATCCGAAATAACACAGAATTTTTTTCCTTCCCCAATAACTTGCCTCCTTAGAAAATTCATAAACCAACCCCAACATTCTTCGTTCTCAGTTCGCACTATTGCAAATGCTAGTGGAAGCAACCGCTGCTCTGGATCATAACCGCAAGTCGCTAACAATTTACCCTTATAACGACCTGACAAGAAAGATGCATCAATGCTAATCACGGGCCTTATATACGGAACTGCCGTGATACATGGCCCAAATGTCCATGCTGCTGCCTCGAACATAGCTCTGTTCGGATCACCTACGCTTTTAAACAACAATTTGATTTGTGTCCCGGGTGTCGTCCTCTGTATAGCCAATAAAAGACTCGGGAGTTTGTTGTACGAATCTTCCCACGACCCGAAAAGATGTTTGATTGCTTTCTCTCGCCCATGCCAAATCTTGTTATAAGTTGGTTGTACATTCGGATATTCTTTCTCTAATAGTGATTTTACGTCCTCTAAGGAAATACCAACATCTCTCTTTATTGCATTTCTGATGCAGTTGGCAATAACCTCAGCCGTAAGATTGTCATGCGTGAATTCTCCGGCCCTTCTCACACATGTATGATTTTCTTTATTCGTTATTATCTTCCAAAATGTACCTTCCCTTTCCGTACGGGCATACAAACACCACTTACAACCATATTCCTTACAGACCACTATATACTTCTTCGGCGTACTGACAGTGGCTGTGTGTTGTACATTTAAGTGTATTGAGTAATCGTTACAAGCTTGTATTAATTGTATTTTTGAGAGAAAAATTGTCCCTTCCGCCAATGGCCCAGATCCATGCGGTTGAGACAGTTGTGGGATGGAATTTCTATACTAAAAAATATCTAGGAATTGCCCAACGGGATGGTAAGTTTTTGTCCTTCCCGTAAGGTAATACCGGTTATTAGGGTTTACATTTCTGTTTCTCTGTGCCTCCATACCCTCACCATTGAGACCCTCTGACTCAAATAAGTCGGCCTCTTCATCACTCAAGTCCTCATCAGTTGCATAGTCTGATTGAAAACCGGGGCCCCTGTCGTATAAATCATCAAGTCGATTTGTATCATCTTCATCTTCTTCGTTCTCTTCTTCTTCTTGTTGCCGTCCTCGCGTAGTACTACCACCATGTTCCCTACTACTACCACCTTGTTCCCAACCCCCTTCGCCAAGTGTACTAGCACGAGGATCTGTACTAGTAGGGTCCCAAGGATCCCAATCTAATGTAATGGATTGAACTTCTGAATTGATTGCATTTGGTTGTTCTTGTTCTTGTTCTTGTTCCTCATAATTTTGTTGTTCGTTATAATTAAAATTATAATTATAATTATAATAACCACCTAATTAATTAAAAAAAATTTGTTATAATTACAATTTAAATTAATCTATATAGTCATATATAAAAAAATGGATTAATTACATTTATGCTATCTTAAACCTAATTAATCGTACAAAAATTGTAGTAATTTATCTTGTACCGGAAGTAAATCTACATGCAGTTCTAGATCTTCTAGTCTCCTTGTTTGGAAACACTCGTATTGAACATATTGCCATTCATTCTGAGAGTTCACCGGCAAAAATATTTGTTCGAACCTTCCTTCAGTAATGACGTTAAAACGAAAAACGATTCTCAAATTGAACTGGCCTTGATAATATCCTAATGTGGACAGAATAATTTCTTTAATGGATTCATAATCAGTTTGTGGAGAGGCATCAAAGCGGAAATTGCTTGGTGGATTGTACGGAGATTGATTGACGAAAACCATAATTGAATACATTTTTATATGGCTAAGAGATGATTAGAGTGTTTCAAAAGGATTGATGAATTTCAGATTACAATAACAACTAAGTATTTATAGAGCTAATTACGGAGTTTCAGATTCCAATATCAGCAAACAAAATGAACAGTGAATGTCAAATCTATATCCTATCAAATAATGCAGCGAATTATCGATAGTAATATAGGACAAATGAGCTTTCGGTGGGAGAATGTGCATGAAAATAATCTTAAATTCCGTAACTAGCTAATTACGGAGTCTCAAATTCCGTAACAAGCCAGTTACGGAATCTCGGATTCCGTAACAAGCTAGTTACGGAATTTGAGATTCCGTAACTAGCAGATTCCCGCTCAAATCAATAATTTTTAAATGCGCTGGTTTTGCTGTTTGGTTTGGCTGCTTGGTTTTGCTGTTTGGTTCTACTGTTTCATATATAATAATTATTAATAATAAATATTTAAATAAATAAAAATTAATAATAATAAATAATTGAATAAATAATAATTAGTAAATATTGATAATTGAAAATAATGAAATAATATTCATTAAAATATGATAATATTTATAATTAATTAGTAAATATTAGTAATTCAATTATTATTTATTTATTATTGATTAATTTAATTATTATTATATTTACTATTATTAATTATTAATTACTAATTAATATTTAAATAAATAATAATTAATAACAATAAATAATTCAATAAATATAATTAGTTATTATTAATAATTCAAAATAAATAATAATATTAATTAAAATTTATGGTAATATTTATAAATAATTAATATTTTCTATCAAATTACATATTTTTTTATATATATGTTAGCTTATTAAAAATTATATATATGTTTATTCATATTCTTAAAAATTATATTCTGCCCTTTGCAAAAAGACAGGCGTGGTCTGATAAAGTCTGGAAAAATATACTGATGCCCATCTGCCATCTGCAAAAGAACAGGCGTGGTATGAAAAAGTTTAATGCTGGTCATTTGACCTCTGCAAAAGGACAGGCATGGTCTGAAAAAGCATCACGTGAAATTAATTGTTTATTGTGTGATTCTAAGTCTAAAATTATCTATAAAAGTACCTTTCGTAAACCAGAATATACAACACCTACTCAATTCTTTTTTCTGAAAAATTCACTATCATGGACAAAGGAAATACCTCTCACTCCAATGGTGATGACCCAAATTGGCGAACAGCTACCCGGGATGAATATTTGCCAAATTACCAATATTTCCCTGCCAATACAAATGAAATACAAAAATGAGATTACCATGCAAGATGTCGCAAATGTTTTCACACTTTCAAATACAATATCTACGAAGATGACGAAATCGAGTTCGAGTTAAAAATACACTACCAGTGGCACATTAATGGTGGGGAAGAAAGAGACCACAAGAAGCATCTCCAAAGAATGCTGAGCAAACCCAAACCTAAGAATTGTGACTGGTACAAAGATAACTACAAAGAACCGCAACCAATTTTCAAACAAACACCAACAGAAAAACCATATTCTAAACCAAAAACACACTGGACCGTTTATGAAAGAATCTACAATTTTCGTGGAAACCACACAGTAACATGTACAAAGTGTGGTCAGATTTTCAATTACAAAGAGATCATCTTGCGTGACCACTATGATGAACACGAATACCAACAGTGGTGGGATGGACAACAAAAGAAATGAAAAGAGAGAGATGAGGAGGAAAAAAGATGAAAAATAGCACAAAAGGCTGCCGAAAAGAGGCAAAGGTTGAAGGAAAAAGAAATTGGAAAAAAAATCAGGGAGTGCCTGAGATGGCAGAAGGAGAGAGATGAACAAAGAAGTGTTGCAGCAGCTAGAATGGCAGAGATAGAACAACAAGAAGCCGATGCAGCTTTCTGGAATGAAGCCGCTCAATTCGCTGACAACGCTGGTGTGAGTCAGCAACCTGATGCAACTTTCTAAAACGAAACCGCTCAATTCGCTGACAACACTGGTGTCAGTCACCAACAACAAAATCAAGAGGAAGAAGAAAATCCATGGTGGGATGAAATTCTACAATATGCGGACACCCAGAATCTCTAAGTAGTTTGTTTTTAATTAGCAATTTAGTGAGTGATTTGTTTAAATAGTTTGTTTTATTCAAGTATTTTTTTTTCCATTTCGTGTGTTAAATTATATTGCGGTTTATTAAGTTACTTTTTCTTGTAATGTTATGCGGTTTTTAATTACTTTATATTTTATATCAAGTTAAAAAAATTAACAAAAAAAATTCTGTACAAAACAAAAAATAGAATACATATGAAATTTTAAATAATTAACAACAAAATAACAAAAAATAAAAAATAGAATACATATGAAATTTTAAATAATTAACAACAAAAAAATAAAAAATAAAAAATAGAATACATATGAAATTTAAAAATTTTAGCAACAAAAAAAACAAAAAACAAAAAAGAAAAATAAATTTCATAAAAAAACTAAATTCTGTAGAAAACAAAAAATAAAATACAAATGAAATTTAAAAAAAAAATTAACAATAAAAAAACAAAAAATAAAAAACAAAAACAAAAATGAAAAAAATAAAAAAAAAGAAGCTATCGGCAGAAAAAAAATAAGAAAAAAGGAGAAGGAGATGAATAGTGTAATTACGGAATCCCAAATTCCGTAATAAGCTTGTTACGGAATCCTGGATTCCGTAATTAGTTTGTTACGGAATCTCAGATTCCGTAATTACCGTTGGAATCCCAGATTCCGTAATTACGTTATTATTGAAATAATTTAGATTATTTCGATATTATTATTAATATTTTATAATATTTTAATATTATTTAAAAAAGAGGGGGCGAAAAAAATGTCCGTCCTTTTCAATGGGCTTATTGGGCCCGTATTAATGTAGTAATTCAACGGGAATTAGACTCAAAATTTTGCCTCCCCAAATAATACACTAGTGAGTAGTGAAGTTCCACTTTTGTTTGTATTTTGTGCAAACCACTTCCCCTAGTGGAAGGAACAGTCATTTCTGTAATCTAGAAAACAGAACTGGTCCCATTTTGCAATAATTTGGAACTTTTATTTGACCTTAAAAAACGCTATCCAAACAGTTTCATTTTGGATTTTGGATTTTGGATTTTGGAATTGTATTCTGAGGACCACCGCACTCCGTTTTTAAGCTTTTTACGACAACAAATGGATTAAGCATTGTTATAATTATAAAAAAAGACACCATACCATGTCCACTTAAAGTGGGAAGCTTGCCATGGATATGTTGTTGCATATTAGTCAAAGAGACAAACGAACAACAAGGAATTGAATCAGAACCCTCGAAGGACAACTCAAGTCCTTGTCGGAATTGCATACCCAACACACCACACCCACAATTTTTTACAAAAGAAAAGAGTAAGTGGTGGGACCCACATCCCCAAACCCTATCTCTTGTTTGATACATGATAGTTGAAACTGTTTTGGGCCTCATGTGTGAAGTCGAAGTCGAGTGATATTACAACTAGTGTTCTCGAATCGTACGTGTCGTGTCGTATCAAATACAATCGTGTTAGTCGTGATGGAGCCAAAGGCAAGAGACCAAAAAGGACTGTTGCACCCATGTGATTCGAGATTTAAGTGTAATTTGTATGCTTATTTTGATAAAAATGTATATATATCATTTTGCCCCAGAATCCAAATATTGCAAATTAGCCCCCTAAATAATTATTCATGGCTCCACCACTGCGTGTTAGAGTCTCGTATCGTGTCTTGTTGCCACGAATTATTTTTTTAATCAAATCGTGTCGTGGCATGCCAAGTGGTGAGAAGAGACAACACGACACACATTTTGACACGACACGACTGACACGATCGTATCGTGTCGTGTCAAATCATGTCATAAATTTTTCTTTATTTTTTTATAATAATCTATTAAAAGTTGTTAAAATATTAAAATGGAGAAAAAAAATATTCTTGCAGTTTATTTAAATTTTTTCTAACGTATTTGTTTATTGTTTAAACAGATTAAAAAAATAAAATACTTAAAAAATTTTAGATAGACGTTAAAAAAGAAAAAAAAAGTACGACTATGAATTGAGTTTTAATATAAAAATAATTTAAAGGAGGAAGTATTTATGAGTTATTGAATATCATGCTATTTTTTATAATGTTAAAAATTAAATTCATGTTGTTGTGTCGTGTTCGTGCTCGTGTTGTGTTAATTTGTGTTCGTGTCGTGTTCGTATCGTGTTGTGTATCGAGTCATGTCGTGTCAAATCGTGTTAATTTTTCAAGATTCTCAACACTACACAATTAAGACACGACAAGATAACATGATCGTGTCGTGTCGTGCCAACACGTATGTCGTGTTGTGTCATTTTAGAGAACCCTAATTACAACCAGTTATATTATTTACCAATGACCATAAATAATTGAGGTACTAATTATTTTTCCCTTTTATTTAAGAGTAAGTTGGCATAACTTTGTTGAAAAAAAAAAAAAAATCGTGCCTGTAACTAAGTAATGCATCATTCTGTTTATTCGGGCTACAAACAGGAGGGCATCTTTTGTATCTATCATATTCATACCTTACAATGCAGTCAGATAACTCCAAAATAAACATATTAAACGGTACAAAACCAGGACTTCATGTTTTGGAACTACTATTCTGATACTAATCAACAAAACAAGCTTTCTTCATCTTTGTAGGTTTTATTGTTTCTTTCGTGAAGATATTGTTCTCTATTTTGATTAAGTTCTTTTGTTATCTACTTTTCTAGTGCAGCTTATGAATCACTATCTAATTAAATGCAATTCTGAGTAATTCTGGATCAGATACAAAGTGATACAATAGTTATAAAAAGTGGCAGCATACGCACGTCTGTGCTTTATTAAATCGAAAATTCACAAGTTATTACTGGGTTATGTGGTTCAAAAGTTGTTAAATACATCGAAGGTCAGAACCAAATTCCTTAATCGTTATCATTTCGTTTCGGACGAAACGAAACGAAACGAAACAGCTTCCGTTTTCACCCCTAAATACAGATACTATTCGAAAAGATGTTGTATTGAATTACAAGACCCAAAAGAAATAAGGCCTCTTTAAGTTTAAGCCTAATTCACAGTCTCATACTCTCATTATAATTGTACTGAATGGCTCTTCCTGAGCCTCCTGGTTTAGCATATTAAATATATTATATTATAGTTACGAAATCTAACCCCAAATTTTTTATTCAACTTCCTTTAAAATATACAAGCAAACTATTGTATGAAAATGTAAATTGCATGTAATACATAAACATCTCCTTCTAGGCTTCCTCAAAACATATACATGCTGTCCGAAGCCCAGCATGAAGACCCAAGGCAAGCCTGAAAACTTCGCCTATCAATCTCCGCCTCTGAAGATTCCATTTTTTGCCCGACCTGTTAACTTGGACGGAAAGGGCAGCCCTTGGCCTCTAGCAATCCATTAGGAAAAAAAATAACGGGTTTAAAAGTGGCACTTCTGATGTTTTCTTGAGTGTCCATTGCTAGGAGCTGGACTTCTAATGTTTTGTTATTTTTCTCTCTTGTTTTCCTTTGTGCATCTCTTGTTGAATCGGTAACTTCAATCGCTATATATATATATCCTATCACCATTTAGACAAACCAGAGTACAGTTTTTACTGAGCCCTTTCATCTTACACTAAATTTTGTTCGGGTGCGTTTGGCAACGTTGTGGTTAGTCCTAACCTTGGTTAGTGACTAACCTTTTCCAAAGTTAGTTTGCCAAATGAAAATAGATTAGTAGAGGTTAGCACTAACCTTTCGCTAACCCACTAACTCAACGGAAGGGTGAGTTAGTCGGGTTAGCGACTTGAAGGTTAGTGTTAATTTGGTATTAATAATGATAATTGATATTAATTATAATAATAATAATAATAATAATAATAATAATAATAATACATAATAATTTATTATGTAATTAATAATTAACGAATAATAATTCATAATTCATAACAATTAATATTAATTAATATTTAATAATTAATAATATATAAAAATTAATAATAGTTAATCATTAATACTAATTAACAATTAATAAATAGTAATTAATATTTAATAATAAGTACTAATTTATAATGATTATAAAATTTTAAAATAAAAATTAATAAAATAATTACAATAATAATGATAAAAATAATTAATAATAATATTTAATAAGTAATAATTATTATTATTTATTTAATAATTAATAGTAATTAATCATTAAAAATAATAAATTAATAACAATAAATATTAAATAAATAATAATTAGTAACTAATTAATATTAATAATTCAAAATAAATAATAATATTAATTAATAATTATGGTAATATTTATAATAATCAATAATAGTTATTGTAATATTAATTATTTATTAATATTTAATGATGGTTAATAATAATTAATAATTAATAATTAATAATAGTTAATATAATAATAATTAAAGTAATTAATAATTAAAAATAAATAATATTAATAATAATGGTAATGTTTATAATAATTAATAATTGATAATAGTTATAGTAATAATAATTGTATAAATTTAAATAATCCTTAATGTAAAATTATAATTATAACGATATTCAATAATAGTTATTATAATAATGATAATAATAATTAATAATGGTTTATTTTTTATAATTTATAGTTAATAATTAATAATAATAATTTTTATTAAAATTAATACTTATTAATAACTACTAATTAATAATAATTACAACACTAATAGTTACTAACTTTAAAATACTAACTTCAACATACCGTGCCAAATAACATTCACTAACCTTAAGTTAGCACTAATCCCATCAAATCACTACCCTCACCATTCTACCCCTCTAACTCCAAAAAGTACTAACCTTACGCGACTAACCCTACTAAACTTAACAATGCCAAACGCACCCAGTGTGTAAACAAATGAGATATAAAGGCAGCTTACAAAACTATAAACGAAGTTCACAAGAATTTAACTCTCCTTTTTAAATTGACCAAAGACATCATAGTCGCTTGAAAGTTACTCTTCCAATGAAACAAATCATTCCCGAGCGAAGTGCAAACAGCCTCCACTTAATTCACGATTCAATAACAGATTCACAGACAACAAAACAGAACAGAGATGTGATTGGCAACAGCTGGTTAGCACACAATCAGGAAGCTAGCAAGTTAATGAGGTTGCATAACCTCTACTGTGCAGAACGGCACTATGGCCGAGCCCGACTTTCTAATCGGATGGACAGGCAACACCAATTCCAATGCCACTGTTAGATCTATGGAGCATAGCAGAGGATCTGAAACTCTCAACCCAACATTAAAACTCCAGAGTCCAGAGTATCAGACTACCCAGTGCCGACTTGTTACCAGAATCCAATAAGATTGAATTTACCCAATTTCTAAAGAAACAAGTTCATATTTAGCATACTCAACAAGCATTCATAGCATTATCCTTCCATGGTTTGACAGTCAGGTATTCAGGTTGCTTTTTGCATGCGTGTGCGTGTGTGTGTCTGTGCCAGTATATATGTGAGATGCGGAGATCATAACATACTTACAAGATTGCTTTTTAAATTTAGGCGGTGATCAAGTAAATGAGAAGTTGCCTAACAAACAATTTGTTCCTAGTTCCTACCTTGTATGGTTCCATCCGTTGTTAAGTATGTGTTCACAGAAAATAGCCAAAGCATGCAGATGCTGGCACGCTGCACACAACTGATGCGTTCCCTCAACAATATGCAACTTTACCAACACGTTTCACACGGGACCTCATATTTTTCTACCCGGCATATTATTTTAAAGAAAAGACAGAAGCTTTTTTTTTTTCCTTTTTACACAAGAATGAATTTGAAGAACGAATTTTCTTTTTTTACCTTCTTTCTTGACATTACAACTATAATGGCCATTACTCTAATATTTGCCAATTGCCAGTTGTCCACTCCAATTTGTTACTTTGCCGTCACATGTTTTATATGCAACCCTTTTTTCCCCACTTTCCCATGCACATTGTTTTAAAGAAAAGAAAGCCACTTTGTATGCTTTCTTTTTACACTAGAATGAGATCGAAGAAAGAATGTTTCTCTTATCTTTCTTTCCTGTTGACATTTTGGCTATGATGACCCCATTACTTTAATACTTGACAATTGCCACTAAAGAATTCACATACTCCTGCACGCATACAAATACGCAGAAACATTATCTACGCAAAGAAATATTGCCAAGTTGCCACCCAAGTAAAAGTTAAGATCATGCCTCATAATATCATGTCTTTTGTGTATATTAAATAAAAAAATTAAGGAATGCCTCAAAATATCATACATGTAATTAGATGACTGATTAGTTGTGTTTAGATGCAGACCAGAGAAAGCACCCCCACCAACTAAGATTCAAGAAATTCAAATCATTGTACTATCGTGACTTGCTACCTAATACTAAATTAAACTATCATGATTTGCCACCTAGTACAAAATTATACTATCATGACTTGCCCACCTAGAGTTAAATTTAAGTACCACCAAAGTGGAAGTTGCAACCTAGTAACAATTAGTGCAAAAGCTGACACTGTAAGCACCAACATGTCTATAACTAATTACCTATTGGTACTAAAGTAGCTCTGGATACTCACGACAAACCACATACTCTGCTGCTTTTTTATTCTAATGTATTGAATTCGACTATACGAGGTGTTATGGATTGACTAAAGAAAAAATAATCTTAAAACTCTAGGTGGACTATACGAGGTGTTATGGATTGACTCAAAAAAAGAAAGAAGAAAAAAAGAAAGAAAGAAAAAACAATCCTGAAACTCTAGGTGGACCAGAGGAGCAAAGTAAAAGACAGTTGAGAAAAGGAGCCACCAACTTGAGAAAAAGAAACTAGTCACATATAACCCGTGACTCCTGAGCGTCCTAAAGGAGGTCCCCTTTGCAATATAACATTAAATGATGAAATACTGCCCCTCCATGATCTACTATTACAGACCAGTATTTTTTTTTTGTTTTTAATTAAATTTGCATTCATTTCTTTTTTTATTTGGTATTACCAGCATAGGTAAATTTGCAGTCATATTTGGCTTCCCAATTGGAATAAAGAACAGTAACTCCCACCACTTCTTAGTTACTGGGTTCCAAAAAAAAAATAGTAGGAAAGATGATGTAAATGAGACAAGACAAAGTTAGAAGCTAATTAGAGCTCATTTTCATGCTTGAAGTTCTAACTCTAACACATCCAACAAAACACTTTCCCAAAACCCTTACATATCTAACAGCAGCATGACCATAAAAAAAGGAAAAAGAAATAATATACTTGCCTTTCCCTCTATTGCTTGTATAGCAGTTATGCTCTACAACAACTACTTCCTTCTGCCTCCTAATTTCAGCCCAACTAAAGCAAACTGATGACTTCTAAGTTAATCTGCCACATAAAAATTATTTAGCACCCTACATTATGTGTTGCGATGTATTAAAATTCAAATTATTAGCAATAATGTTAACAGTACCTTGCAATACACTGGAAAACAAGACAACCTTCTTAACACTTCATGCTTGTTACTCCGCTCCTCAAAATCTGTTTGGTTTCCAAGTAGAAACAGCATAAATGATTCTCCCTTTCCAACCTTGCAACAACCAATGGCTGTCTTCATCTATCACAAAATCCTTATGATATATTGCTTTGACCTTCTCTTTAGCCTTCTTCATGATATCCGAGTTAAGTGGTATCTGCACAAACCCAGCCCGCAAATTCCTCACTTGCCATTGCTTATATGTTTCGGGTCTCTCAACCCGCTCTGAACCTTCACAAGCAATCACGTTCAAAGCTTCTCTACCGAACAGATCTCTCTCAATTAACAACCTCTGTTCATTCTCTCTCGGTACTGTTGTTTCTAACATGTCAAAAAGAGCGGAGAAATGGAATAGGGCCTCACGGAACCGGGTCACAAAAAAGGGTACACTGTATGACCCGTTAACAATGCCGTGAATAAACACATCCGGGTTCATTTCCCTGATAGTCTTTAACACCCGGTTTCTTGGGCTATCCACTGCTACAGTCTCGTCTATCAGGTTTCTAAACCGGTACAAGCAATTTACAATAACGACCTCATCCTTGTTGATATTTAGATCCTCGACCCGAATTGTGTCCCATTTCTGGGCAATTCCTCTGTACTCAAAAGGCACGTTAAACATCTTTGCATAATCTTCAAGCCTCTGACCAGTTTCTTCAATCCGCTCAGTTGGTCTAAAACCAGGTTGTGGCACATCTATGCCTGTTATGCGGAGCATGGGGGGGCCGCCTTCTCTGTGAGAGAGCCTCTGTATCAGACTCGGCCACTGAAACCCGAAATAAATACCGAAATCGATTATGTGAACCCGAGATGCCTTCTCAGCTACATTTAGTATGGTTTGATTTGAGAAAAAATGTGAGACCTTTTTGAAGGGGCAAGCAGCCAGGTACAAATGGTATGCCTTTAGCATATCAGTGGCAGTTGTACGTTTTGCGATTAGTTGTTTGTACAACTGGCTGCCAGTGCCAGCTAAACGAGCTTCCAACCCATCTGCAAAGCAGTATGCAAGTCTCTGAGACCCATCCCCATTAGGAGAAGAGTGCTGCCTTATTTGTTTCAGCAACTCGGAAGCAGAACGTCGATCATCAGTGGCCACGGCCTGTGCACAATGTATGAGGAGTGTTCTCAAATCCACCACTTCCTTCTTTGTCTGTCTTCTCCCTTTGGATTTAGCACTGCTCAGACTTTTACCTTGGCCGTTCTGCAAGATCTTGTTGGCTTGTTTCATCCTCTCTCTTAAATCGGCTGCCTTTTCTGCAGTACAGTTCAGGAGTACCATGTCGAAAATGTCAGATCGCGGAGGCTCATCAGCAAACAGAGCCGATTGCTTATTGCTTCTCCCTTCCAACAAATCCAAATCATGGCCATTCTGATTTCGGCTTTTCCGAATTCGAGACCCAAAACTGATCATGATCTCCTTCTCCTCTTCGCCTCCTTTCCGAGTTTCCTGTGGAAACACAACTCCACCTGTTGCCTTCTCCAAATCTATCACCAGTTTTTCACTTGCAGGAAGGAACTTCTGTGCTTCCTCGGCCCCCCTTCTGAAATTCCATGCTGGAAGGCTCTCGATCAAGAACTCGGGCACGCGTGTGGATGTGATCAGTGGCTCCTCAAATGACTCAGCAAAATTACTGCTGATGGCACTGGAGGAACTAACAGGAGGCTGGGACAACTGGTCCACCGAAACAAACTGGCAATTGCAGCTGTTGGTGCTCTCATGGGGGCTGTCCAGAGAGTAACCAGGTACGGGTAAAGAGACAGCTCCAGTACTGTCAGAACCAGGAGACAACGGGTATTTCTGACCCAAAATGTCGTAAAAGGGCTTCGCCGCAGCTCGAAGCACGGCCGACTCCTCCTGGTAGTGGCTCACCTTCTCGTCGATATCTTCTTCCATGATTCGGCTGATGTAATCAATAGCTATATTGGATATGATTTCGTAATCCTCCGGGTTTTGAGACCCGGAAGGGTTTGAATTGGTAGAAGTTGAGGCGCCAAACATTCCTGTGGTGGATAACTGGTGTGGTGGTTCGTCTAGTCTGAAGCTAGAGAGACTACTGTACTGGCTACGCGGATCATCGTAGGTTAACCCACTCAGCATACCCGATATCTCTCTCAGGCTCGAATCCAAACCCATTTTGAGTGAAGATTCGACCTTCTCAACCGAAAATCGGAAGAAATTCAACGCTAAGCACTTCCTATATTTGAAAAGAAGAATGAGAATCAAGACAAAAGAGAGGAGAAAAAAAAAGAAAAAAAAAATGAAATCAAAGCACGGATCAATTCAACAGAAAGAAATTTATGTGAAATTTGACTCAATTGATGGTGACAAGAGGAAAGCTTAGAAGAAGAGACGAGAGAGACAGTACCGTTGTGAAACCCTTGGCAAAGAGAAATCGAAGAGAGAGGTCGAGATGCTCTCTGATTCTCTTCTCTCTTTCGGAGCGAGGTGAAGAAAAGGGGCAAGGAGTGGGGGCCTATGCCTATCACTTATGATTAGTGCCTCTAAACCTACAAAATAACATGAAAATTATTAAGGTGCAATATCTCTTAAGTGTTAATATAAACATAGATTAGTACGCTTTTAACAGAGAGATTGAGGAGACAGAACTTTCTCGGGGAACGGGATCGACACGTGCATCAATCTCAGCCCTTGGATCCCACGTGATGCCGGATTAAAGAAACGAACCGAAGCGGCCCAGTGGGGTCTGCACAGCACAGGTCGTTGGACCGGGGACTGTGTTCAGTGATTAGTGGAATGGACTCGGTGTACCGAGAAACACTACCGTCTTGGGTTCGTGGGATGCGTAAGACGATGACACGTGTTGATGCTATGCTACACATCGCCTGTCCGGTCTATGATCCGGGAATTCCGATCTCTGCGCGCCGCTATGGGACGAGCAAAGTTTCGTTTTCGAAATAGAAAAGGGCATGGGGAAAAGGAGCGGTCACATGTAGACGAGAGCGAACGACACGTGTTTAGGAGGCATCAGATGAGCATCCCACGGGCCACTGAGAATCTGAGTTCTCTGTCGATATTTTTTGGCAGGTAATGTGTGTCGAGTCACATGGCAATGGCCGATTTGGTAGATCGCCGTGATCTCGAGTGATTTGCACGGTTAGTATGTATGAAGAGTGATGCAAACAATCGTAGCACGGTGGGAGCGCCAGCATCTCGTTTTGCGGCTGCTCTCGTCGGCCGATTCCACCGTCTCTAGGTCCGGTGTACCATTAAATCTACACCTCTTTTTACACTTCTCTGTGACGTTTTTTCGAAATCTTTGAGAAGCTTGTTGCAGAATAAAACAATAAGGAAAATAATGTATTGTGACCACCAGTTCCGTTATAATAACATGATTCGTGATTTATTGGCAGGCATATCAGATCTTAAATTTAGTGAAATAAATAGACAATTAATCAGTTGGTTTGTCGGTTAGTTATAAATTTAATGAGTTTTCATATAATCGACTTTAATAGTGATTTTACTTTCTCAATGTTAATTGACTTTTTACGGGAAAGCAGCATGTTTTAATAGGCAAAAATATATCGGCGTAGTAGTTCAACATTAATAATTATTAATATTATTTTCAAATAAAAAGGCATACACTCCTAAAATTTTACAAGCTAATCATAATGATAGATATTTGTTCGGATATTAAGATGGTTAAAAAATAAATTAATCAACTCATCTTTTGAAATAGGATTGTTCAAATATTTTCTCATTGTTTTATTTTCAATTTATTAATTGAATTTGTATGGCAATATCTTTTGTAGCCGAAAAAAATTGATTAAATATTATTTTTTGATCCAAAAGCAATCCAAGCAAGTTGGCGGCTTCATTAAGCCTGGCACTCAAAGTACAAAACAACAAACAAGTAACAAGTCGAACAATCTGAGATAAAAATGCCAAATTCCTAACTGCATCTTGAAACAATTTCTCCTACAAGATTACAACAACAACGCAACATCCAGTAAAAGAGAGCTAAAAAAACAAAACATGAGCTAACAAGCGCTAAGGAAAAAACTAATTATGCGCTCAAGAAGTATCATTCGTAGTGTGCCCATCCTTCATAGTTCCGTTCTTGTGAGCTCCTGCTCTAAGATTAACCAACTCTCTCAAATGTCCAGGCTCCAGCTAAGTATTAGAACTAACATGTCCAAAAATTAAAAAGATGTATAGAATTAAAGCAAGTAGTAAATGCATTAGAACCTTGATTGTCATTAAAGACTCTAATATTTATGTTATTCCAATGTGTCCAAAGCACATCCGCAATCATTGTATAAATATTGTTTACATGACTTTCAGAGTTACAGTAATAGTGCTAGATCAAATTAATTTCTATAGAATGACAGTTGAGGTGAATGTCTTTTTATCATCAAACATGTTAAAACTGAAGGAACTTAGTTTTGTATTTTTTTTTAATTTTAAATCACATTTAACACAATTAAATAACAAGCACAACGAAATAATCTAGTGGAATCGACAAATTAGCACAAGAGAATAGAGAAAAGAATTTGTACCTCTCTTCGTATCGTAATGAAGAGGCTAGACCAACTCTTTTTGAATTCGGTGGTGTGCTCTTCTTCTTCTTCTTCTTCTCCTTTCTAAGGTCCA
Source organism: Rhynchospora breviuscula (assembly GCA_027562975.1). Taxonomy (NCBI): domain Eukaryota; kingdom Viridiplantae; phylum Streptophyta; class Magnoliopsida; order Poales; family Cyperaceae; genus Rhynchospora; species Rhynchospora breviuscula. The sequence goes on from CM050399.1 coordinate 47,864,514, forward strand.
CAAAAGATTAACCAACTTCTCTTTGTTTCGTGCTAGCAAAACAAGATAAATCGGCTAATCCCAAGCTACGTTTTCTTCTTCTAAATCAATATTTTGAAGAGGTAACTATTGCTCAACTCATAAGCACCTATTAAATGCAAGAAAGAGACTCTAAAATGGCAGCAACTATTTGCTCCAAAGAAAAAAATTTCAGCCTAGAGAGAAGAGGAAGAGAGGTGGCTAGACAAGATGCTCTAATTCTCAAATGAGAGCTCTTTATATAGACCTCAATACCTAACCCTTTTGGGGACCACTTCTCTCTCCTTGTGGCTGCCACAAGCCCATTTTGTTGGGTATTTATTCCTCCTTAGTACTCTTAATTAATTGCATTTATAGTTGGACTCAAATTGACATATTAAAAGATAATCCATTTAATTAATACAATTTATATAATTGCATTAATTGAGTCGAACAAAAATAATTACCAACTCCTTGATAATTATTATAGAATTAGCCTTTATATTAATATAATTTTATATGATCCCTTTGAAATAATTAATTATAACGGTTCATAAAGGTATATAATTAATTATTCAACTTATCATATTCTGTATTCTCCAATACAAATAAACTACATACAATGCACTGTTGGTTAAGAGCTTTTATTCGTGTGACCCTTGAGGATTTATGTCATGTTGGCCATGGAAATTAAATCGTTATTTATTTTCAATAATCATAAGCGGTATCTAGCAACACATTATGATTTCCAATTAACATAAATAAATACTATACTTTTATAGTATTTCAATCATGCATAAGAAATAGATAATTTTCTTATTTTCATTCTTATGTCTCATGATATCACTGTATGAACCAAGATAGAAATGTGTCATTCTTGCAATTTATATATTTCTTGATCTAGAGTTGATTGTACAAGTTGTCGACAAACAATCCAACTCCAACAAAGGGCCCAATAGATATCATCACTCATTAGGTTTACTAATGAGGGACATACAGTTGTCTCGTTGAACAATTTTTTTCCGTACAATTCAAGAGAACATAAATAAAGTCCGTATAGCAGTCCTTATCAGGAATCAACGTTAGACGATATTTATTGAAACTATCCTCATGTAAAAAAGCTGAACCATCTCAAACTCAAAATCAAACTCGTATGAAATAAATAATGACATATAATACAATCTATATATTTATTTCATTAGGACAAATCCCGTGCTATGTTCCAGTAATATACACATATGCAATTAAGTTGGTAACTCTTCACCTATGATTTGTAGAACTTAATCATCACTTAACTTGCATATTAATTTTCTATTATAATTAATGTTCCTTGTTAATTATCAAAATTACAAACGATTTAGATTTATTATTGTCATTTAATAAAAAAATGAAACACATATATTCACAATTCAGATTCTCAACTTGAATGATCTGTCAATAATAAATTCAAGAAACAAATGATTAAATATAATCAATAACATAAACTAAATTAAGTCATTAAACTATTGACTTCTAGGACATAACTCCAACAAAAACCTTGACTTCTAGAATATAACTCCAACAAAAACCTAATCAGAATTCCTTAATGGAAGAATATTCCGCGAACAGGCGATTAATGCCCTCTGAGTTGTGACGGAAAATACACTTGTTTGGTCTCTCAAAATTTCTTTTTTTGCAAGTTATCAAATGTCAGTATTTTGCTGTGTTTAAACCAAGAATTGGTCAAATATAATAATTCTCTACAGACTGTTATGTTTGTCTTTGTTATCCAAAATTATTTATAATATATTTATTTTTCCTAAAATTTTAGTAATTAATATTTACACCTCCCTGCAACTATATTTTTACCATATTATGTTTGGATTTCGAACTTAACGGTGATTTATGTTCGTCCTCAGGGCCTACACTCTTCAAATAGAACAGGTCCAGCCAAAACAGGAAATCAAGGACAGGCCAGAGTTGGTTTGTAATTGGTTGTAAATTAGTTAGGGTCGAAGGTGGGGCCTAAGTTGACGCTTCACGTGGCAGTTCGTTCTACGTCATCATATCTTGTAACCATGTTGGATCCAATTCACCGGAACAAGCTGCTCGTGGCAGTCACTGGTTCCAAGTTCCAACTTCCAACTCACCTTGTACTGGCTACAGGCTACTCGGATCCATTTTTCAACATCACGAATCCACAATAATTAAGGCTGAATTAATCTGATCCGAGCCGTTGAAATCCAATCGAACGAACCATTTCATCTCACACGTTAATCTCACCAAATGATGCTTTGCCTCTGGTTTAGATTAGATGGCACAATATAAGCCAAATATAGAATGTCAAATCAGGGAGTGAACCAAAGTCCCCCTAATAGTAACCTAGATTCCTCGAGATCTGACATTGATAGTCTAATTGGTAGGGCTGTCAATGAAACTCGTTTACTCATTTATGCTATCTTTATCGTATTCGATAAGACGGGTATGGATAAGGTTTTATTTTCGTTAGACTAACGGGTATGGATATGGATAAAAAAAAAAATTTCGTTAACTTAACATGTACGAATACCGGCAAGGACTATTTCGTACTCATTATCTAACGAGTAAAATTTTACAAACATATATGTATATATAATTATGTAATTAGCATATTTCGTAAGATTTTGTATTGATTTTGATCTTCATCGAAATTTGTTTATGTTGATGGAAAAATTAATTTGCACTCTATTGTATTATAATTTATAATTAGTTATATAGATTTTTTAATGTCGAAATTTCATTATTTGTGTTATATGTAAAGCATTATCTAAATATTGTATTTTATTTGTATATTTATTTGATGTTATTTATGTAGCACATTATATATTTTTTATTAAATTAATAATATTATTATTACCCATTATGTACTGTTTCCATACCCTTACTGTTAATTTTGATCGGGTATGAATAAAGTCATTTTTTTTTTCGAAGGCTAGTCGGCCAGTGGAATAAAGTCATTTTTTAACGAGTATGGTTAGGGTATGGGTAAAAAAAAATTTAACGGATGCCGGTATAAAAAAACCTTATACCGTACCGTACCGTACCATTGACAGCCCTACCAATTGGATAGGGTAGGAGTCAGTACCCGTACCAATTAATTATTTAAATAAGGTGGATCTTGGTTAAAAAAAAAAAAAAAATCTTGGTTAAGCTAAATCATCGGATGATAAGCGCCGAGGCTTATGAATCCGTACTTATAGCTCTGTCAGGCCACTGTCCCCTATGGCATCATTTATTCGCTCCTTTTTTTTTTTGTTATTTTTTATTTTTCCTAAAAGGTCTTATTTTTTGTCTGTGCCATTTGCTGTGTCAATATGAATTGATCTACGAGTCTATTATTAGTCTTGCAATAATTTACGGAGTCAGAAATGCTTTTAAAATGAAGATCACTGGAGTAACAAAATTTTAATAATTAGTTTTTTATTTCAATCAATAGAATTCGTATAATTTTTAGCTGTTAAATGTAGTTAAAAAAAATTTGTCCACGTATCTATAAAATTTATGTAAAAAAATCTTTGACAGGAAATAAAATATGGGAAGCATTGTTCCCCGTACGTAGAATTTAAATCTGCCCCCTGCTTGTAATTTATGGTCAAGCTCATTTTTTTTTGTGTGTTTTCAACCTTTTCTGCAAAAAAAAAAAAAAAAAATTGTCATAAATGAAATGCTATTACTCTTTGTGGTAGGTAGGTATTGATCAAATCAATCGAATTATTCTGATCGCTAATATTTTAGTCCAAAAAGATAAGATATCTTGCAAAAGACAGCTCAATGTTCTGTTATCTTTTATATTACATAAATATTTCACAGCTTGCTCTTTTCTCTTTTAAAATTATTATTTACCTGCAAATAATTATTTTCTTCCTTGAAAACATTCAACCAAACATGAAACACCGTTATAAAATTTAGCATAAAGCATCAGAGAAATGCTTCTAATAATAACATTTTCAACTCTATTTTACCACCAATAATTGGTAGCAAACATGACCATATAGTATTACAAAATAAAGAAGTCAGCGACACAATCAATTGCAGTTATTGGCGCCACAGAAAAGCGAAAAGAACACAATTGTAGTGTAAGGCAAGTCTGATGCATGTGCGCACTTGTGGGATTCTAGTCTCCCAACATACCTTGTACTGTTCCTTTTTATTTTATTTGGGATTTTTCAATACATTTTCCAAAATCCAAAACAATCCACCAATTCAATGGGCGAAATCAGGAAATCTGAGAATCTGGGGGCGTTACGGTGGTTCGAGGTTTCAGCGCGAGATCTATCTTTTAAATTTGATTCAATTGGATGTTCTTCTTTTTACGGAAAATGTAATATAATAACAATTGGAAATATTATTGAAATGCCACCATTCGTACTACTATTGGTATCCTCAATTTTATAGAGAATGAATGATGGGTTATTATGCACGTTAACAGTTTTTTATTATGCAGATTATTTTAATCGGGGTTGATAAGGATCATCCCCAAGTTCCATCATCTCCAGAGACGTATTTTCCATTTTCGAAATGTAATTATATTCCCATCATCTCCATCCATCATCCCTTGGGCCTCATCCCCTCTCTCCCTCTTTCATAGACATTTATTTTAAAAAATGAGTTAGGAGGCTTGATCTCCAACTTATCTTAAAAATATATAATTTTAGTTCAAATTAAGTTAAAACATATTTAAAATAGAAAAAATATATGAGATAGGCTAAAATCAGCCACGACTGACGGATGGACCCGTCAGCTGCGATTATATCTCAATTTTTGCGGTTCTAATAAATAATCTGAACCGTTCAATGTATTCTCCATATTGAAATCTCATTGGAGACCAAATTTTACATTTTTCTGATTTTATTTACTATTTTTTTGAGAATTTTAAAAATCATAGTTATTGAAGGGTCCAGAATTATTTAGATTAAGAATTTTGTAAAATACCAAACAAATACTAAAAAATTTCAGAAAAATATAAAATTTCGTCTCCAATGAGATTTCAATATGGAGAACACATTGAATGGTTTGGATCGACTGTTAGAATCTCGAAAATTGAGATTTGATCGTAGCTGACGGTCTCATCCGTCAGTCGCGACTGATTTTAGCCTATCTCAAAATATATACATATTTGTTAGGATATTATGTTAGATTTTTATCAATCTTCTAATTTAAAAATTTGACAATACAAAGCACATTGCGTGCAATCTACGGCACTCTTAATCAATTTGAGACTCATTTTAATTCATAAATGGAGTAAATAAAAGACCAGACAAATGTTTTCTAAAGCATGAGTTGTATGGAATGAGAGAAATAGTCATATTTTTAGATGTAGCAAGACTATTTCTCTAAATTCTATATATGTTCGAACCTTAAATCTTTTTTCTCTAATTGGAAATGTATGAGTACTGTCATGGAGAGCAATTATAGAGATTTTGCAGCTAATAATCCCTAATCTAGCTAATAGGTAGATTAACGATAGAGAATAGAAGGGAAGAAGCGAGAATGCTAAGAGAATAGAGCTTTATTGATATCTTTTCATGGTTTCCACATACATTGCATTGGTTTCAAAAGTATGAACAATCTGAACCCCTCCCTGGTGGAGGAAGTGGTCTATTCATATCTAATTCTATCATGTCAATGGTGGGCCCTTCGTGGCTTCATACATTAGAACAATGGTGTCGGGAACCAGAATTCGTTATAGATTACTTGTAGGGGCCCGGATGATTAATGGTCCTGAACGTGTTCAACTTCCTCGAGCTCATCCTCAAGAGAGGTTCGCACCCCACTTCCTCAACAAGGTGGATATTCGCCTTTCCTTGTGACTTCTTCATTCGCCCATCCAGGCTTCATAGGAACTGAGGGCGAGCATCCAGTGGGGTACGTCCGTTTGTTTCCTTGCAACAGCATATGACAATTGTCCGAGGCAGCTAGCCATTGAGACTAGGACTGAAAAGGAAGCCGTGTCAACTGTTATTTCATTTCGTTTCGTTTAAAATAAAATGAAACGGCTAAGGAATATGGTTGCGTTTCAAAAACGAAACGGTTAACGAAATAATAAAATGGTTTCGTCCACGTGTAAATCACGAAAATTTCTATCGTTTCGTCCAAAACGAAACGGTTAATGAAATTAGTGATCAAATTCGTCAATGAAACGAAATGATTAACGAAACACCCTACTTTCGTTACTGTTTCGACCGTTTTGTAGCCCTAGTTGAGACTTTGCCTGTAATATTTGTTGAAGAGGATGGGATCCAAGAGGGGGAATCACATCCTCTGGATGGCCATCCAGTGGATGGTTTCGATCTCAGCCGTCCGATTTAATCTCAATGGACATGAATGCCCCGTGCATGATACCAGGATTGATAGGCCCGAAAAAATCTAACCGTTGAGATTAAATCAGACGGCTCGGATCGAAAGACGTCCACTGGATGGTTGAATACAACCATCCAGAGAATGCGCTCCCTCCAAGAGGGTACCTTGCGCGGAATGACCGTATGGGACCCATACCAATGTTATAATGGGATGTATATTGAGGTCGGCTTTTGTATTTGGGCCTCCTAAAGCATATATCGGCCTGAGATAGGGGTGGTGCAAACTGATCCTATCAGCAATTTTACAGGCAACAACAAACAATAGAGATGATGAAGAAGATATGAGGAATGTGCACACTACGTACGGAGGACACTTCCTCAGCCCACACTTGACTCCTTCAGCATATTCTTGACTCTATTTTCTAAATCTTTTGGATAGAAAGGATTAAGGATCACTCTAGACTTAGTTTATTTGCTTGTCAGGTTTTTTAGATGTAACACTGTCAAATTAATTTGGAGATGGTTTCTAAGCCAATTTGTAACTCATGTACCCTCCAAGTTAGAAGATTTGGGCATCATAGAAAATATAATCAATAGGCAATATAAAAAAGCATTTCAGATTTGGTGTGGTGCAATACTGTGGATTATCTGGAAATGTAGGAATAAGTGTACTTTTGATGGCACAACATGTCCCTCTGTAAGAAATGTTGGTTTGCAAATAATAGGACTTATTTCTTATTGGAGCGGTTTATGGACAGATGATTTCAAGAATGCAGTGAAGAAAATTACTCCTGTGCTGGCCAATATGCCATATCAGCTAGAAGGGAGCTTGAGGGATGCTGAGGAAGAGGAGTACATGCAGGAGCTGCTGTGGGAGGAGATGGCAAAAGCAACAATTGGGGGTTTAACAGCTCTTAATGTGTAATGACAATTTTAGTACTTTTAGGGGAGTTTGTTGTAAGATTGCAGTTTTTGTATTAGTCTCCGTTATCAGTTTGATGTGTAATAATGTAGAGAGTTGGTCGATGGTATGGAGTTTGGGTTATCAGTTTGGTATGTTGGTAGATATCCAATTTCTTATATTTGTAGAGGGAGTTAGCTAGCATTGATGCACTGGTACCAAGGTTGGTACCTGTGCGAAAATTCTAGAGATGCTTTGATGTATGTCTGCTTCTGTTAAATAGAAGTGGTGGGTATTCAACCCACTTATTTCAAAAAAAAAGAAAATTTGCTTGTCAACCAGTTACTTGCTGCTTACTTTTTTCTGTTTGTTGTATGCTGTGAGAATGGTTTCCCTTGTGGCATTCTCAATACTCACGTACTATTTGCCATTTTTTGCATAGCTTATAAAAACTGATACACTGCTTGGGGAGTTTTTTGGGGGAAAAAAAAAGCGTGGATAGAGATCATTCTTAATTTTCTTTTCTCTTTTTTTTTATTTTTTGGTTTCTGAACCTTGGTTTTCTATAGTTCATTCTTAGGTTTCGTCACTTCAGTGATCCATGAAACAACTGTAGGGCTGCAAACGCAACTCCGTTTAACCGTTGATCGTTTCGTTTCGTCTCCTTCGAAACGGTTAACGAAACTATTTTCTTATTTCGTTTGTTAAATGAAACAGTTAATGAAACTAGCCTCTTTTGTTTCGTTTATTTCCATTTAAACGTTTTATGTCAATTTTTTATGTATTTTAAGTATTTATAAACAAAATTTGATGAATCGGAAATATTGTTGTATCAAATCGGTAAGTTATGCATTCAAAAAAAATATATATATATAAAAATTAATTGTCAAAGCAGCAAATCGAACACAATTATACGTTTTGATCGTTTCAAAATAGGAAAGCATGTATAAAAATTAATTGACAGTTAATTGATCATTTCGATCGTTTTGGTTGTCTTTTAAAACGAAACGATTAACGCAAACTAATTTTTATTTCATGCCATGAACGAAACGGTTAACGAAAATTGGTTGTTTCGTGATCGTTTCGTTGCGTTTGCAGCCCTAAACAATTGTGTCGGTCATAAAATGGGCCTAAATACTTGGTCCTTCTATTATTTTGCAGAGACACATCACACACACGGTCTAGGAGAAAGGCCTAAATTTACTAGGAACTGGCTGATTTGGTTAAGGCCCAATTACTTGTTCTGATTAAATTTATAGCCAGAGGTAAGAGTGTTCTATTGAACCACAACATGAAAGAAACCAACCGGCGCATACTGCAAGCAAGGATGATCCCTTTTCCTTTTGGCAGTTTTGTTAGTCTACATTGGCAAGGACCGTGCAGATCCCAGGTAGGTTGCTCCTATCAACTTTGTTTCAAATTTTTTTTCCCCCGGAAACAGTAGAAATGATGATTGATGAGAATTAAACGATTGAAAGGGGACTAAACTAACAAAATAATCCTTCAAAATCCATGAGATAATCTGTTGAGAAGCAATCAGGTGACTCTAACTGAACCAAGTTAATTAGTATCACAATGGTTGAATTATATATAATAGAAGAAAATAAAACAAATTTCCAGCATTACCGGATTTTAATTATTTATTCATTTTCCCAACATCAGCAAATTTTGTTTTACTATTTGAGAAAAGACAACAAACTAATTCAAATAGAATAATAATTTCATCCCTGATCTGAATGTGCTACCAAATTGATTAATCACTTCTAAAACCTCTAATATAAATAGTCGTTTTCGATAATTTATACCCAGATAAAAACCATAAAATAATTAAAAAACACAAATATTTTGTAAAAAAAATATTCTAAAAGTTCAAATTAAATCCATTGTAAAAAAGAATAAGTAAAATCATTAGTGAATAATACATGCGTTGTACATATATTGATAATTTTTCCCTTAGTTCTGTTTTTTAATTTTTGGATTTATTTTAGAACGTTGTGCATAGCAACTCGCAAGTATATATATACACACACACATTTTTTATGCATTTGTTGATGGGTCCTCGATTAATAGTATAGAATTATTTGACAGCCTGAAAGCGAAAGGGAATAATTCGAGCCAGGGTATATGACACTTGGCAGAATCTTCTTTTAGAGTTTCTTTGTAAAAATCAACGAATAACTTTTAATTTTCGTTTTCTTTTTCCTAAAAGACAGCTTTGACGTCGTTAGAAAAAATCCGTACATCTTGAAACATTCAAAAGCACAAATGACCAGAAGCCATCCTCAATTATTTTTTAAATAATTTTCTAGAAGCTCAGTATCCGTTTCCTATAGGTGTTTTCCAATTTATGGAAAACAACCTCGAGAAACATATTAATTTTAGCAAGACAGAATCAACAGTCACCTTAGAAAATTAGTGTAGGCAAGAGATACCGTTTCAACTGATTCAGACTTGGTGGTAACATGAGCCAATTTTTTTATTTAATAAATATAAACTTTTAAACTAAATCTTTACAAAACTTAAAAACAAAATTTGAAATTTAAAAATGCTGGGGTATAATATGTGGGTTCATATCTATTTCCAATTTAAAGGTAAAAGGAAAATAAAAAAATTAAGACCGTATTTTAAATAAATCCGAGGAAGAAGTCAAATTAGATTTCTACTTCCGAGCTTCTGCTTTATTTAAGGGCTCGTTTGAATCGTATGGGAATAAGGATTTTAGGAAGAAAACATTGGAAAGTGTGTAACTTTGGAAAGAAAATATTGCCTAGAAATAAGCTATTTCTAGAAAAAAGCTATTCCTAAGCAATCCAAACGAGCCCTAAAAGAAAAAAAATAAAATCCTGCACCTTACTGGCTTAGGCATTCTCCTTCCCAAACTATATATTTGCAAAATCAAAGTTTAGGCCTTTAGGGCGGTATATCATCATGAGCTAATTTTATTCTTTAAACGTGTTATATAAAAATTAGTTACAATTTATATTTCAAACTACGGCCTCTTTAAAATTTGAAATTTATTTACATTTATTGCAAATAACAAAAGATATTTATATTTATTACAAAACAACCATACATTGTTATTTTTTTGGCTTTTTTGAAATGAAAACAGGAATTATGACTATGACTCCATTCCTTGAAGAGTCAAAGAAGAACGGAGACGTGAACTGACAAGAGAGTTGCCCGTGCACATGCACAACATCTCTCATCTTAATCTATCCAGACGCTCAATATTGACTCTTCACGGTGACGGAGTAGAGCTGGCCTGACAATGAATCGTTTCTCGAGTCTATGGACCAATTATTATCTCTTCAACAAGGCGGCTTAACAATGTTCACTGACCACTGGGTCCCCTAACAATACACCTGTAACTGTAAGACCGCGGTCATCGCACCCACTTGTCAGTGAGATATAAGTCGGCAACGCGCTTCTCGGCTTCTCGCAAGTAATCGATCATCTTCTCACCGTTATAAAGACTTATGGCAAAAGAAATAAAAAATCTTCACACCGGGGCAATTTCGTCCGTTCGTTAAAATTCCGACCCAGCTTCGTTCCCTGTCTCCACGCCTCAAAAGTCATAATAACAAACTGACCGTAAACCAGGTCCGTATAAGACGAGCACTGAAAATATCAGTTCCGCGGTACTGAGACCCACTAGTCAGTGACCTGGTCTACATTGTAAACCCGATCTACCTAAAAATACCCGATTCCAGGTGACCAGAGAGGTACAAAAAGGCGAGGTCATCGCCACCGTACTCGATTTTCTCGCCATTAATTCTATCTATCTATCTCTATACACAAATACAACACACTGTCCCTACTTTATTATTTCCTTTTCTTTTTCCATTTTTAGAGTATTATCTAGTACAGGCTTCGTCGATCTTGCCAATTTGATCTGAGAGAATACGATTTGGATAGATCGATCCATCGAAGAAATTCGATTCAATCCATGGGGTCGAAAGAGGATCAGTCGTCGGCAGGAGGAGGTGGTTTCTTCTCTTCTATCGCGGCTGGTGTAAGGAGCTGGGGCACCGCCGTACACAAATCCGTCAATGGGTATTGCACCAGATCTGTTTTCTCTTTGATTTTGCGCCTATCAGTTTTAAAATTTGGGATGTTGACTTTTTCGTTTTCTAATTGACCCGAAACCCTAGGGTTTAATTGTGTTCCGTATGGTCGTGTTTGCTTAATTTATGACAAGTTTGAAGGGATACAATGTTTAGTTCAGCTCTGATTGGTTTTGCATCTGAAGGCATTTCATGTATAGTTGCTAATGGATGAATTTGGCTGATTAATTTTCTGTACTGACTAGATGCCTTTCTAGTACATTTAGTTTTCGAACAAGATGACTGTTTATGTTGTTGGATTGTTACCATGCTTTTGGTAATGGCTGCATATATGGAAACAGATCAAATTAATATATCATATTGTTTGTATACAGGCTTATGGGTTATGAAGGGCTTGAAGTTATTAATCCCGAAGGAGGCAACGAGGATGCAGAGGCTGAAGCACTTAGAGGCCGATGGAAGCAGGAGGTATGCATTTTGCATTTCTTTTTCACAATGAAAATTGCAGGCTTTAGCTTTTAATTTCTTACCCTGGCTTCAGTCATGTGAATTTATTTATGTTCAAATGGGTCTTGATCACTTTTTTCTTTGTTGTCGCAAAGTTGATTATTAAAATTAAGTATTGTACATCATGATAGTAGGCTGTACATTTGCTAATGAGAAGATAGTTACCAAGAGAATTGTCATCAGATGAACACTTTATCTGATCCTTTTTATGGTGGTTAATTACTTTTCTTGCCTGCATGCATATTAAGATTGATTGGGTTTTGCCAATATTAATTCCACCTTAATTTTGCTTCCGTAAATGATGTGGAAATAAATGATCACGGTGTTTTTAATATGAAATTGCAGGACAGAGATAGCTACTGGAAAATGATGCACAAATACATAGGAGCAGATGTTACTTCTCTTGTCACTCTTCCCGTCATTATTTTTGAGCCTATGTCTATGCTTCAAAGAATGGCTGAGGTTTGCTTTGCATTTTCTCTAATATTTTGCAATTTCTCTGGATGCAAAATAAATAACATACTGATATGTCTTTACACAGATATTGGAATACTCCGAGCTGTTAAATAAGGCTGATGAATGTGATGATCCTTACATGCGCCTTGCTTACACTGGTATGCGATCACCTTCTTATGCATTTATTGCATGCTCTTTCAGATTAGTTTAGGTGATTCCTTGGTGTTGATCAGTTACTTTGGTTCCAACTTGTATAGCATCGTGGTTCGTATCAAATTACTACGCATTACAGAGAACATGGAAGCCATTCAATCCCATACTAGGAGAGACATTTGAGGTGATTAACCACTGTGGCGTCACCTTCATTGCTGAACAGGTATCCTTTTGGAAATTTCTGATAATTTTGTTACGATTTGGTAGTATTTAAGAGTGTTCAGACCTGTGTATTTGATCTTGTACGAGGGTTGTAGTTGCACAATCACCTGTTGAAGTTTATTTCTATGCATTGCAAATTATGTTTGTTTGAGGTGTCTTTCTTTGTCCATGGCTTTAGTAGAGGCACTTTGGTATTTGTTCATTAGCACAATGGACCAATGGAAGGTCCATGCATAGATTTTGTAGGGCACAATTTAGGGTTAATTGGGTTGGATTGAGGACTTATTGTGCATGATCATATTCTGCCAGTTGAGCACTGTTTGTTCTGGAGAAGACATACTATTGCAGTTAAATTGCGGGCTGTATATTTTCCGAATTTACTATTTGTAGCTAGGCCACAATGCAATACCTTCGCCAAAATCTAACAGCTTCCCATTTGATCTATATTAGTTTTTTCTTATTGCATGATTTGGTTTGGGAATAGGTAAGCCATCACCCACCAATGAGCGTGGGACATGGAGAGAATGAGCATTTCACATATGACATCACGTCCAAATTGAAGACCAAGTTCTTGGGCAATTCAGTTGATGTCTATCCTGTTGGCAGGTAAGGATTCTCTATTCTGTCTATGCTATATATCAGTTCCACAAACCTGGTAATCAGGAAGTAGATGGATTTGAACTCCAAATAAAATGAATGAAAAGAGTCATGGAATAAACTGGCAGGACAAGGCTAGTTTTGAAGAAGTCAGGGCATGTGTTTGATTTGGTGCCACCGCCAACAAAAGTGAATAACCTCATATTCGGGAGGACATGGGTTGACTCCCCTGGGGAGCTGGTGCTCACCAACTTGACCACCGGGGAGAAGGCTGTTCTCTACTTCCATCCGTGCGGCTGGTTTGGGTATGTATCTCCATATACTTACTTTACGTAATCATTCTATGCGATGATTATGGTGATAGTATATCATTTGATATCCATCTGATTGCACTGTACTCTTGTTTGATGTGTTTTCTGCACTCATTCCTCAGGCAAGGAAGGTTCGAGGTCGATGGATATGTGTACAGTTCTGAAGAAGAGCCCAAGGTGTTGATGGCTGGCAAATTTAATGAGTCCATGAGCTGCCAACCCTGTGACTTAGAAGGAGAGCCTCTTCCTGGCACTGAACTTAAAGAGGTTTGTATTGCATCCGTACCACTGCCTCTCTCTCTCTCTCTCTCTCTCTCTCTCTCTCTCTCTCTCTGTCCTTTAGTTGTTAAATTGAATTGAGATGCTTGTTGAGTGTAGCTATGGAGATGTTTGCCTTCTCCTGCCAATGACAAGTACCAGTACACCCATTTTGCACACAAGCTGAACAGCTTTGACACTGCGCCGAAGGGGCTCTTGCCTTCTGATTCCCGGCTCAGACCTGACAGGTTTGCCTTGGAGAAGGGCGACATGTCGAAATCTGGTAGTGAGAAGAGCAGGTATGGAACCTATTCTAGTTCTTAGAAATAGATGAATCAAATCTGCCTGAAATTCATTGTAAGAATAGTCGTATGTTTGTGAAATGGCACCCTTCCCTGTCACCATTATGATCGGAGCAGGTATGGAATTAGTATGATTGGAGTGGAATTAGTAATGCCCCTTTGTCTGCACAATGTGTTCATGTGGAGTTTTCTTGGGAGTTTGATTTGATCCTTTTCTTTTTCTTTTCCTTTTTTGGGTGAGGATGCAACTTTTAAGCTGTTGGCTATTATGCTGTGGAAATTCACTAGACCACATATTCTAAACTTTGTTCATTGTAATTCCTTCGAAGGCTGGAGGAGAAGCAAAGAGCTGAGAAAAGGATGCGAGAGGCAAGAAATGACAAATTTACCCCGAGATGGTTCAACTTAACTGAAGATATCACACCAACGCCTTGGGGCGATTTGGAAGTTTACGAGTTTAACGGTAAATATACTGAGCATCGGGCTCAGATTGAGAGCTCTACTGCTCTTACGGATGCGGACCCCACTGCGATTGAGTTTAACCCATGGCAGTATCCTGATGAATCTGAATGAACTAGCTTTTAGAGTGGGCAGGGGGTTTTTATTTGATGAGTTGCAACATATTGATTTATATTTGTTGTGTTTTATTGGGGGTGAGATATATGTTTTTTTCCTGTACTGATGTGTTTTTTATAAACTTTGCTTTAGATCTAAGATTCCTGTAGAACCAGGATTTGTTGTATTTATGCATGTCATATCCGTCCATAGCCTTATAAAGTAGAATTCATTTTTTTTTTCTTTTTTGTTGAGCTTCTGCGCTGCCTGTAAGTTTATCATCTAGTTGTTGTGTTGCGTTGTCTTTGGATGACTTCGAAAACTTAGTACTATTGTGTCTAGAGCTAACATCAGATATGTGGCTTGCCTTAGTTGTCATTTGCAAGTTGTAACATGGTTTGTGCTGTATCAAAGCATACCCAATGGTTTAAGCAGCACTTTTAGCCTGTAAACTCCAGGCCTGGTTGTAGTCTAATTCTTTGAGTCATTGACTGTGAGAACGAAAAATATATATTTTTTGTTTTGGAAACTTTTTTCTAATTCATTATGGTTCTGTAGGAATTGAGAAATAGACGTTGCACTGGTGCTGCGCACATTGTTTTAATTTTTGCATCGGTGGGTAGTAGAAGAGATAACGGGCTATCTCTGGGTCCATATTATGGGGCCCATTAAAGAATGCTAGTTCGATCTTTGAGCGGATCTCTAGCGGGAAAACATAGTTGATGTGGTCATAGCGCAAACAAGCACACAAACATACAAATAAAGTGAAGATTGGCACGAGGAATCAGTTTGGATTTAGAGGAGCTGGTGTCGGTGAGAATATTAAACAAGTGTGATTAACAAGGCTATATATGTTTCATCAAATTTTGAGGAGCAATGAACATGAGGAATGTTTTCTTTCACGTGCTGTAATGGGACGGTAGCTGGTTTCAAGCTTTGCTGTGTACCTTAAATTTGGAGTGTTGTAGCTGTGGGTTGTGAGTTGGAGGTGTAGCTCTACCAATTTGCATTCTTCTTTTGATCATCTATGCCAATATTCTTTAGCCTGGACATACAAACCAGATTTTACATTTTCTGACGACTATAAATTTAATTTCAAATTCTTCTACTGGTTTGTTATTAATGTTAAAATCCTTGTTGGCTTGTCATACAATGTTATCATTTTATTTATTTATTTTAGAGAAAGTAAGCTTCCTAGCTACCAGTTTTATTCAAAAGATAAAGCATAATTCACAGGTAAGAAATACAAATTGATATAAGCGCTGTTCCTACCTAAAAAAAAATAATAATAAGCCTAGCAATATTTTTACTGGCCATCATCAACCTATCAAAAAAACTCAAAACCCACTCTTAAGTTTTAAATATCAGTACCACACGCTGGTACCAGACATGATAACCAGTCACCATCCACAATGAATACTGACATAAAATTATAAAAATAAATTCATCCAAAAGGCATGCCAACAAAATTTGGCTTCATCCTAGAATCAAATTCTCATGTGTAAACAGTATTGCCAGCTGATTGCTTGTAGCACAATATTACCGCTTATTAAGGTTTCATTGCGAAATAGCCAACAGATAATTATTATTTTTTTGCGGTATCTAGTTATAGAGTGTCTTACTTCAATTCCAGGTTTCATGGTAAAATTCCTGTGTTGTAAGTGATAATCAGACTAAACAGGATCAGCTCTAACTACAATTTCTTTGAAAGAGTTTCACAATTCTCCATTGTCTCCATAATGTGGTTTTCTTCCCCACCAAAAATGTATAAATTACATTTACTTTCTCTTCATTTGTTCGTTATTCTTTTCCAATTAAGCCCTCCACCCACAAGGATGGAAAATTCATTATTATATAGTAATAGATAACCACAAGGACCAGTTATTCCTTGTATTTGAAAAAAAAAAAAAAAAATTCTAGCAAGTCAAATAGTATTGATCCTCGTGAAATGTATGTCCAAAGTTGGTTAGTATCAATTAAAGCCTTCAAAAAATTACACAACGGATTGCAACACAGTCGCTTTCAAGGGACCCAATACAAAATAACGATGGTTTCAAGTCTATCCAGCATTTATCACTTACAAACTTTGTTTGGTACGAGCTTGACGGTAGTAACCCCTCAATTTTGGCGTGCAGTGAAACTTGATTTAACAAAGCATTGATTAGATATGACAGGAAAACTATCCCCTACAAAATAAGAAAATAAATTGACAACCGTAACCAATTTGGTATTTGCTTGACCCAACAATTACAAACAATTCTTTCAGCTGTTGCTTCTAGATCACAGTTTAAATTTACTAGAATTTAACATATGACAACATACACAAGCAGCTTAAACCAATTTTGAATTAATTTATTTGGTTCTTTTATGTCCTGTTTGCCTGATGCAATTACCATATATATACTGTATTTGTTTAAGTGGGAGGTCTTCTATGGGATAATTATAGAGAAAAAGCAACATGTATGACCGCTTGTAAGGGAACTATGTTTTAGTTTTGTACTCCTCGAAAGAGATCTTACAATAAATTAATTAGGTATTATTATGCTAGTTAAGCATATGAAAATATATTACATGAGAAGGTTCCGGTGTCCACAATTTGAATAAATGTCCCGAAACTCACTTTTTGATTACTTTTACAAAATATAAAATTCAAACTTCGAATCCAAACCATTGATCTTATTCGATATAACTAGAGATGCATTTTTATATAAGTTTATAAATTTTGAAGTTTATTTGATACTTGATCAAGAGATTGAATATTGAACAAATATAGTTAAATATGATAGATTAATTCTAATCTGTTCATATTTTAGCATCTTGATCAAGTATCAAATAAACTTCAAAATTTATAAAACTTATATGAAAATGCATCGCTCTTTATATCAAATAAGATCAACGGTTTGGATTCGAAGTTTGAATTTTATATTTTTAAAAAATAATCAAAAAGTGAATTTTGAAGTATTTGGGGACATTTAAATTGTGGGAACCGGAACTCTCCTCATATTACATTAATCATCAATGTATGCAATATTACATTAATCATCAATGTATGCAATTGGACATTTATATGTTATGCGATTTGCATTGAACGCACCAGAGATCACGTCGTGATCTTTTACAGAATATTTTTATCTTGCGATTCAAATCGAACGGCTCTGATTGTTATCATGGTTATGTGATAATGATACCCATGGCAGCAGAAAGGGAGTCAGTATCTCTACCTAGCTTGTGTTGTGGTGTATAGAGGCGAGAATGCATCATGCATGTGAGGAGCCAACTCAAAGCACTACACTTGCCATGTGAACCATCTCTACTGTGTTATTAGTCCCTTGTGAGCCCCCTTTGCTTAAACAATGCCTATTTATTATCTCCTAGCTAGATGGGGCATACTCACTCAACTCATTCACTCACACTGGCACACAGACAATCCATGTATTAATTTATTTAATTAAAAATAGGTATTTGTTTACATATGTACATCTATACATACTTTGTTTAAGCTATTTTTCTATGTGAGTAATTGGTTGGGAGGTGGGTGAGGAGGCACTAATTGTAGGCGCCATATGAGAGTATGTGATGTATGTATATAACCCAACTGACATCTAATGTGATATCTCCCATTCATTGATCCCACCTTGTTCTCCCAATTTTTTTAGACCCCCCACCAAAATATTTGCTCCTCAATTGGTCAATTCACTTCAATTTTTCTCCTGTGGTCTTGCATATATTGATCACACTTTATGTGCCTCAACGCTAAATCGGTTGTAACATCAGAATTATTTTCTTCCTAAAAAAATTATAATCATGTTTCAAAATTATGAATTGATTTGGATTGGGATATTCAGGAAATTTGGGCCTTGGTGATTTGGATCCGAACGATAATAAGTCAGACAAAAATGAAATTGGATTGGATTGAACTTGCACTTATTTCAATTCAAATAAATTTGCCGCTAGTAACACTAAATGAACCGCATTGTATTATGAATTGTCACAGCCAGTTTATAACTAAGAATTCTTGGATCGTAAGATTTTGATCTGATATCTAGATCGATTTTGGACGAACTCAATTGCAACAGGTCTCTCTCTTTTGTTGCATTGTAAATGATGTTATCCAAGATCAACACAGAGAATCAAAGGACTTAATTATTGAGGTATCTAAAATGATTAGGCCTAGAAAAAAAAAATAACTGGCTAAAAGAGGTACCTAGTATCTTGAAGAGCCAGTGATCTCATCTACTCGAGAAAAACATATTTCAAATGTCTCCAGTCTAAATAAAAGGTGGTGTCCAGTGAGGTAGCATAACATATTCCTTCAAGTTACAACAATTACACACATCGCAATTAAAGGATTTCCAATAAGTACATGAATTAACATCTTGATGAAGCGTCTTTTACTTTATTTTTCTCTCTTTTAGCTTCAAGTGAATTTGCAATTTTATGAAGATACGTCCCATTCAACTCAGAAAGGAGAATCCATGGCAAATGGGGACTGGAGAGAACATAAAATAATATATAGCTTTGGAGAGAAGAGAATAAGAATAATAAAATGTGAACAGTGAAGTGAGCGTGGATGGTGGATCCAACCACTGCACTTCTGACAACCTAACCAGATTGGACCCAATTGCAACCATCATATATTTATCCCAAAATCTCAAATTCCATCAAATTTGCGTTTTTGGATTGTTTAAGTACGAGTCCGTTCTGACTTCCCAAAAAAGTAGTTAGAAAGTGATGCAACGCAAATCAGGTTTCACTCTTCTTACATGTTTGGAATTTTCATACAGTGCTACAATAGTGCTCATGAAAATTCTCACCATGCATAAAAGCATCACCGCCGTAATTAACATCAAAAGCTCTAGTAAGAAAGCCTTTTTGTTTTTTCAAAAAAAAAAAAAAAAAAACTATAGTAAGAAAAGAAAAAACTGTAATTGGTGTTGAATTTTCTGCTTATCTCAGAATTTAGTATGTAAATTTTATTTTTTTGGCTCATACTGAATCACAAATATGCATTATCATTTGATTCTCAAATTAACTTAGATCGATAGAAAAAAATAATTTCCAAAAATTCACATTTTACTCAATAATATCAGTTTCAGAATTTGAAAAATTTCACAGGGTAAATTCATATTAATTTGTGAAAAACGTGAGACTGGAAACTGAACATTTAGGTGGTTTTTTTTTTGTGGCAATCACATTTGAATATTGCAATCTGAGGCAAAAGACTAATTGTTTAACAATCAATTCATAATTTGGATATAATTAGAAATCAAATAAATTGAAATAATATGTTTTGGGCCAAATTATCAGTTTAGCAATTAGCTAGGACTATTTTTTTTATATAACCAAATATATGCTTCCACTCTTCCTACTTAGTTCTTGTTGTATTTAATTTCTCCAAGTATTTAGTTTGTATAATTGCATGTGTAAATTTAAAATAGAGATCAGATCTTGAGTTTGAAATGATAAAATGGGCCCCACTCCCAGCGTTGGAGCCCACCTGTTAGACACGACATCACAGCTCAACGGACCACATTCTGCTCCCTTGGTCGCTTTCCTTCCAGGCTTCCACAAAAAAGATGCTCTCTTCACTTTATTTTTTTTTATTTTTTATTTTGACCTTTCATGGCTCTATGGTAAATTTTACCATTACCCACTGTAAATTCCAAGCATACAGTTATAAGATACTGTAAATTTCACACTGAAGGTCCAAGCCGTTCGTTATGAATCGATCAATGCAGATCAAATCTTGCATATCAGGTGATTCAGGTTGCGGTCCGATTTGTTTAAGTTTGAGAATATGGCAGGTATATACTCATTAAACCGTCAAGCTTGAAAGTAATATTTTAGATTTGTCAAAAATCATCTAGTGATTGAATTACTTAAAGCACAATTAGACAGAAGACGACATTTGTTTCTGTAACCTAGCACCGTAATCAGGAGATTTATATCTACCATATGGGATGTGGGATACGGGACGTAATCTCGCATGTTCTTTTTCCATTAAACAATTCTTTCATACATGAGCGGGTTCTAGTGCCACAAGTTGTTGGAGCCACATATGACACAACTTTTCTTTTTCATTAATATTTAAAAATAAAAAAATTTATTTTTCAAATTCAAATCGTTGATCTTGTTCAGTTTTACGAGCGATGCATTTCTATATGATTTTTATAAAATTTGGAGTTTATTTGATATTCAATCAAGAGGACAAAAAATGAACTAATGTTGTTAATTATAACAAATTAATTTTAATGATCGAATATCAAATAAACTCTAAAATTTATAAAAATTATATAGAAATGCATCGCTCATAAAATTGAATAAGATCAATGGTTTGGATTTGAAAATTGAATTTTAAATTTTGAAACATTAATGAAAAAGAGAAGTTGTGGTATTTGTGGCACTAGAACCCTCCTCTTCATATATTATATTGTTATATACATTTGAACCCATAAAAATTGTAATTTCTCTGTAGATATTTAAAAATTATATTTTTAATATGATAATTCTAATTAATATAGATGCAAATAAGTGTGCAATTTTAATTACTTCGGAGATCTATTGAAAACTCTTCTAAACTGCCTTAAAGACTGTAAGTTCATTCATTAAACTCAATTTTTGCCAAGAACCAAGTATCTCATGACAAACAGTCTTTGCTGTTATAACTTATAACTCGTAATTTTGTAAAATCGTAAATTCTTAACTCATAATTATAAGCGAGAGCTCAAAATGTCTTTATTAATAAAGGATGTATAAAGTTGCAAGTTCAGCGCGGACTTTTTTTTTTTTTTTTTTTTTTTTTGATATATGCCCGTAGGCCTACACACCCACTCTATTTTTCTCCACTCATCAGTGGGGATCGAACTCTGGTCTCTTCCGTAGGAGACTAGTGCCATACCAGCTGCACTACAGCAGCTTCGGCTTTCAGCGCGGACTGGGAAGGGTCTCATCTTGACATAAATCTAACTTTCGCAAGTTGCACTTAAAAATATTAAAACTAACAGACTCTTATTTAAAAGAAAAACACAGCAGTGGATATGCTCCCATTTTAGCCCCGCACAAAATTCTGGCAGGACCCACAACATAAAATCCAGATTGATTGGTATCTTTTTATTTATTTATTTATTTTTCTATTTATTTTACTTTTTACCGAGAGGTAAATTAAAGGAGAGGTAAGTGGATGGTGTACGCAAAGCCCCAAAACCAATAATTTACCAAATGTAAGTAAACCGTGGCAAAATTAAAAGGCCACATGGCCAGTCCATAAAGGTAGGTTGCTTCTTCTACCTTGACAAAAGGAAATATAATAAGCAAAGGTTAGATGCATACAACTCCTCTCCCTTGACTATTTGTTTTCTCTCCTTACACGTCACGCAATCACATTTTTGGGGTAATAGTCAGCATTGAATGAGTAATACCGGAAACAAAATATAGAGTATTATGCCCAGCCCAAATTTTAGGGATTAATTGCTAGATCCAGATCTGGCATTATTACATGGATTCAATAATCATGCCAATTGAATTGAAATTTCGGTAATGATATTCTTGTGCAAAAATTAATTATTAAATAATATAGCTGATTCGCTCATAATTATTCTAGGTCCGATGTATATCCACAATATAGAAAAATAAATGAACATTATATAAAAGAATTGAAGTTAGAACTCAAGCATGTCACATAATCGCTCTTTTGGTTTACTAATACTAGATTTCTAACTAGCTGCTGATGTGTACTGATACAATGACGGCGGTGCGGCCATGTGCTTTTTGCATTCATTAGAAGCGATAATTATGTTCGCGTATTAATTTTACTCTTTGTGTTCCTTTTTGTTATATATTTTTTAGTTTCAAATGCGTACATTGATGTTGCAAATATTTTGACAGCAGTTGTGCAACTCGTAATTATATTTTTCTAAATTCTCAAACTCATCATTAATATTTTTATCGATGAAAGATATTTTTAACCAAATTTAGCTTAATAACATATTAAAACATGAGGATTAATTTACATGGATAAGAGACATAATCTGAAAAAAAAAAATAGTCTTTAATCTGTGTAAGGTTTAAAGCCGTTCCCTTTCTATATTAGTTAGATGGATAATAAATAATGTCTCGTTTTTTAAATTAATATTTTTTTCAGAGGAAGAAATAGAGTGACTGTACATTATAGCTAACAATAAAATAGTATTCTTTTATTGAGGAAGTCAGCGAATTAGAATATAGAATTATGCTACATAAGTTGGGGATAGTTCAAACGATTATGCAAAAATATCAACGGCTGGCCTTCGTCTGATTAAAATCGATCTTAGCATAACATTCATCTTTGTTTTCAGTAGGGATGTACGAAAGACAATTCTAGTTGATGTAAAATTGTTTCTTTACCCTAGCATTTTTTTTTTATATAAGGAAAAATAGATATAAAAAACGGTGAAGAATGAACATCATCACTTATTAATTTCAATATTGGCCGCAAAAATTAAACAGGGAGAGTTCTAGAATTTGATAAATGAGAAAAACTCTTCATATATTATTCTAAATAGTTTATTTTTTCTTTATATCAATATTTTATCATATATCTGAATAATATATAATGAGGTAGACTAAAATCAGCCGCGACTGACGAATGAGCCCGTTAGCCGCGATCATATTTTAATTTTCGAGATTCTAATGGCCGATCCAAATTGTTCAATACGTAATCCATATTGAAATCTCATAAGAGACCAAATTTTATATATTTTTTGAAAATTTTTAGTATTTTTTTGGTATTTACAAAATTTTTAATCTAAACAATTCTGGACCCTTCAATAACAACGATTTTTAAAAATCTAAAAAAATTAGTAAAAAAATTCAAAAGAATGTAAAATATGGTCTCAAATGAGATATCAATTTGGAGAACACATTGAACGGTTCAGATTAGCCATTAGAACTTCAAAAAATGAGATATAATCGTAGTTGACTGGTCCATCCGTCAGTCATAGTTTATTTCAGTCTACCTCGATCATATATAATTAGTTATTTTATTGACCAATACCTTTTTGTAGACCCAAACACATTGGATGTAATGTACATACAATTAATAATGAATATATGTATGACTTACTGCACATAGAAGATCGATCGAAACCACTAGTTCATCTAGAAAATACCAATACATTCTTCCAAACATAAGTAAATATTAATTTGACCATAATATATAAATGAAGCTTAATATTCAATAAATATCCATTTTAAACTGTTAATTTGACCATAATGAATGAAGCTTAGTGTTCAATAAATCTCCATCTCAATTAAACTTAATTTGCTTAATTAACTTCTTCATTAAATCTTTTTGAGATGTACCACACAACTTCTCCAATGTCTTCATTTTGTGCGATTTCTTCTATTTTATAAGTTTTGCCGGACATTTTAAAATATTCATTATAGCGAATCACCCGTCTTTGCTCCCTTCGTATCAACCGTCCTGTTAAGACAGCATCTTGGTTCCTCACTAGCAAGGAAATTGGGTAATCTTCTGTGTCATGGATCATGTCTCCCCCTCCGCCTCGTATTTCACATGACGCTTTATAATTAGTCATTCATTATATTAAATTTAAGTTTTAATTTCACATGTACGCGGTCTGTACGTACATTTCAACCTCTTTGACCATGTTCCCAGTCCGATCGATTCTCTTGACACAATGGCACAATGCAATCTCATTTTCATAAGTTAATGTTGATATTGGCTTCCACATTGGTTCTTTTTTAAGATTACTTGTTGTGGTCATAACTGTTGGTACATTTAATGTGGCTATTATGATAATTAATGTGAGCCAAATTCATTTAAGATAATTAACTAAATGATGCATCATAATTTGTGGAAATTTTAATGGATAAGATTCATTGTACTTGATCACTTTGGTTATCTCAACATTAAATACTCTATAATCTGAAAATTAAAGACAACTTTTCACTAATTTACCATTAAGAAAGTTCAAAAACGGAAAGAGATAAAAATGTAACTATTGACCATCATTAATGCTGAAGAAAATTCAAAGAAGGTCAATACGTTTTCCGTGTAATGGTTTTTGCTCTACATAATTGTGAGTTCTAAACTTATGAAATTCTTATTTTATATGAATTGTGTGATCTTAGCTGTTTATTATTAAATATTAGTACGATTCAATATTTTTATATCTTTCATTTGATATCAGTGGCGATCGTAAATTCATATTAAATACAAATTTATTTGTGAATATGTATCATTTTTTCGACTCAAAATTTAGACATACTGATTTTAATGGATTGGTTGTACTAGAGTCATTTTTATCAATTTTCTAGAGTTAAATTTGTTATTTGGCATAAGAAAATTCTGATAATTTTTATTAAGATTAAATGATTAATGATCTTCTTTTGTCTACACAAATTAACTTTGGTTCATGGACGATTTCAATAACTTCATCAAGTTCCTTATTTTTATTATTTAAACGAATTTGTCTGATGTAATAATCAAGCGCGTTAGTACTACCTAACGGTGATATAATTAACAACTTTAATTGACAATATACTTTATTAAATAGAATTGTCTCATAGACTTCAATTTTATTTCTACCAACGGTGATATTAAATTATTAATTAATGATGCGAAGAACTGTTCTGTTAAAACTAACATTTTATTTGTGTTTTATTAATTATTTCAGTTTCATTAATTATTAGTTCTTTAATTATGCTTTGTGAATTTTAGTCGACTATAGTGACCACTTTATTTTCCCTGAATTTTACAGCATTGAATAAAACTAATGTTTCCAACTTGGAAAAGCCAAATCGAGATTTGTGTTGGTATTTTGGAATGGGTCGGACATTATGAATAGCCACTTGCTGCTGTTATGAATGAAAGTAGTAATAATAAAATTCTAATTTTGCTTAATTATATCTCAAATTTGATGAGGCTATAACCAATCTTGGAATTAAAGAAAATATTATAAATCAATGTATATATCTCAGGGCTAGTGGGAGTAAATATATCATTCTCATTTTGTACGTAAATGATACTTTATGAGGTACTTATTTATGCTTGTATGATAATATTTATGAAAGAGTATTAGACAATCTATAATGATATCCTTCACTGTGCAAGCATAATTTTTGTGCCATGTTGTAAGTTCACTTATTTTGTTTTTGTATAACGTGACTGCTATTTTGCATTTGAATAATGACAAATCAAGTGATGTGTCTAATGGATGGACTAGCATTAAATATCTTGTTATTAAAGGCAGAGTCAAAAATGATATTATATTAATATACATATTGATTCGAGTGCTATGCTAAATGATTCTCTCACTAAATTGTTACCATCTATTTTTGCAGGTATAGGCCTACTTTGCTAAATTATGACTTTGTTGTATTGAATTATGTATTAATGATGTGAAGCTTTAATCATGACTTTGATTTTGAATTTATGAATTTTGCTTATTTCTTATGTTGCGCATTATGTTAATTTAAGCAAATCTACTTAAGTAGATTGAATGAATTGTATCAACCATTTGTTGAAAAAAATACCAATGCTATAATTAATGGAGTCAAATAATAGTTTTAGTTATTTTGATTGTATTAGTTTAGTTTGGTGTTTCTAACTGAATAAGGTTTAAAGTTATATTGGCCAATTTTGAATTTGTGCCTAATTATGATGTTTTCAGCATAGGCCAAGTGAGAGAATGTTGAAATATTTAATGTGGCCTATGATAATTAATGTGAGCCAAATTTATTTAAGATAATTAACTAAAGGGTGCATCTTAATTTGATGGACAAGATTCATTGTACTTGATCCATTTGATTGCCTCAGCAATAAATACTCTCTAATTTGAAAATTAAAGACACATTTTCACTAATTTTACTATTAAGAAAGTTTAGAAAAGGAAAGAGAGAAAATGTCATCATTGAACATCATTAAGGCTGAGGAAAATTCAAAGAAAATCAGTACGTTTTTCGTCTAATGGTCTATGCTCTTCATAATTGTGAGTTCTAAACTTATGAAATTCTTATTTTATATGAATTACGTGATATTAGCTGTTAATTATGAAATCTTCGTACGATTCAATATTTTTATGTCTTTCAATAACATGTATACTGGTCTCAATATACCTACTATCTAGCTACTGACTCATGCAGCGATCAAATATTTCTAACACCGCTTTGTTTAACACAAAAGAGATTTTATTTACAAATGTCCAAAAAATATCAATCACTGTTTTCTCCTTTTTATTCGATAATGTAACATTCAAATTATATTATTATTATTATTATTATTATTATTATTATATATTTCCATTTTTATTTTTCTCATTTTTAAAATCACTCTTTCTTAAAGAAAACACTCAAGGGTCCTCGATTTTTTCTTTGCTTTTTTCCGCGTTACTGTTTTTTAATTATTTTTTTCTTTTACATGTTATCTTCTTTGTTTACATCATCACCAACATTATAATATTTGGTCCCTTTTTAATCTTCCATGCATTACCATATACTAGCAAAAAGAGCCCACCGACTGTGGGAATGGAAAAGAAAATGTGAGGCGATTTTGGTATGGTGGGGGAGGGTTGATTTGTTTTTTTCTTTCTTTTACTGTGCGCACAAATTAAGAAAGAATAAGAAAGAAAATAACCATTCAGCACCTTGACCCCTTTCTGTAAAGGAGTCTGACTATTTGTCTGAAATACAGATCTAAACCATACATCAGATCAAATTGCACAGATCAATGATCTATAATGATGTTAACAAATGTTTGAACCACTTTTGTAAAATTATTATGATTTTATTTTGGATGCTTTTATAATTAGTATAGATACGTACCGCTTTGTAGAATTTGATAAATTAGGAAACTCTAATTATCTATCTATTACTTTCTTCGTACAAATAATAATATCATCCTTATATAGACCGCACAATGATCTTCCATAGACCTGAAAACATCATATGCCTTTTGACTCTTTTTACAAGATAACAGATCTATGACTTGCATATCCCAATAGGTCTTTCACATTTGATATTGATCAAATACTCTGGAGATAAGACATCAATCATGAGGAGGTGAAAACATGCGACCAAGCTTGTTACAAGCTCTTATATTCATATCTTTAGAAAATTGATGATTGTAGATTATCACGGGTATATCTAAGTGATTCGTAAACCTTTTTAAATATGTTTCAATAAAACTAAGTTGGACGGTGCTTTGTATCACTTTTAGTATCCAAAAAAATATATATATCCTTACCTTGCATTATCAAGTTAATTACTTCCTCCAAATCTTGAGAAGCATATAAAAAAAGCTTGATAGCTCAAGTAAAAAAATTGACACAAGTAGTTGAAATGCACTTACGAAGAGCATTTGGAGAAATGGAAAGAAAACCGGCCATGCCAAGAACGTTTCACGATGCAAAATTTTGGCGACGCATGCATGATGTATGGATGCACGGCATGCATATATCCATGCATGTCACTAACTCACGTAGCAACGCATCTCATGCAATCCAATCGCGCACGTTACAAGATTCCTCTCCCTCTTCTTCTTACTTATTGGGCCCACACTAACTCCACACTAATCTAATCTCCTCCTGACCGTTTGACCCAGATCCAACGAAATAGACTCAGGCCCCTAGCTCAATTTGTTTTCGTTATTTTTTATTTTTTACATTTTAAAATTTTCTTCCATTTTTTTTTATTTTACAGGAGTATAACAATTGGGATAAATAAAATCAGAAGCCCAATTTGGAAAACTGAATTCAGTAAGAAATAATATAAAAAAATGTTCAACTCAAAATAATGCTACGTACAAATAAAAACATGCATCCTGCAATCCATCTTGAGATCTTCTGCAAATATAATCGATGAAGAAACAGTGTAGCGAGTGACAAAAGTAATAGAAACTGAAGAGGAGCACCCATCGTCTTCTTCATTCCTTCCAATTCCAATGAAAAAGAAATGTAAGCTCCTTACGCACTTATGTCGTACGGTCGGACCAGTACCGCTTACATCCACCCTCCTATGCTGGGCCCACCACCTTCGCATCAGCAACAGCATCTGACGATATAAACTAGAAACCAAAGACCAAGTCTAGACAGCACTTAATCATCCAATGCCGTCGCGTCACGCCAAGAAAACGTGATTGCAATCTCAAACACAGATAGACCTGGTGCTCCCCGTACGCAGTGAACAACATCACAGTCCTTCGACTGTTCACAAGCGATAAGCGACACCGACACCTGGATTTGTTCTGCAAACCAAAACCCGAAATTCGTTAGCCGTTGCAATAGCAGAACCGCTCTCGCCTAATCTAATATTCCGGATCCGGGTCTAGATTTGTTAACCCGTAAAATTTTGATCCGAATAATATTTGTTGCGCTTTTTCTTTTCTTTTTTTTTTACTTTTCAAAGCGTCAAGACAGCCACGCAAAGAAGCCGAGTGGGGGTTGGTGGGCCCACGCGCCTTCTCCTCACCACACGGCACACGCTTTTCCCACCGCCCCACCCCTTATCCGTTATCTCCTACCTCACGCCGTTATCTCTACTGGGACTCGCTCCGCCACGTCGGCCCACGTCTGACATAGCGCCGTCGGTAATTAACGGGCTGACGTCACTTTCCACGTGTCGATTAAGGGTGGTTCTTGGTTGAGGACCACTTTCTGAAAGTGGAAGGTCCTCATATTGTAAAATGGATGCATTTTTTTTTTCTACAAATTGCTGATGATAATCATTGTTAAATTGTAGATGTTTCGAAGCCCCATTTCGACCCCAATCGGCGCTTCGTATTTATTATTACTTGTATGTATGATATATATGATATATCATGTATTTTGTTGACTTAACCACTGCATCCGCTGTAGAAAATAATAAGAATAATACTGTGATTTCTGTCATCCGTTAAGCAATTTACTCTTTTACAGTTTTTTTTTTTTCCTCTTAACATGTGATAGCAGTTACTTGTATTTTAAATTGCACCCGTAAGTTAGTAACATATTAAAATGCAGCCGAAAGGACTATATATTTAGCCGGATGTGGATGTGCAATATAAGACATAAAGACAACATGTATAAAGTATGCATTGTATGTTCAATAACGAACTCTAATTATTTAAAAATAATTATTACTAGATTTACAAATTTTAAAATCAGGCCTAGCAATTAATTTATTGTGAATTATACTCCTTATTACATTGCATTTGCTACTTCGACTAAATGTCTTAAAAAAATGGATTAAAAGTTTTAAATTTTTTCTGTATTTACTTCCGCATATTCCAGTATATGCATCGTCATACAGCGACCATCCGCATGCATAGCGAAATAACAGTTAAAAATAACAATGGTTATGGTTAATACATTTTCAAAGTGTTTAGTGCTTACCCACTATTTCAGAGCCCCTACAAAATAGCAGTGTTTTTAAAACCGTACCGGCATTCCTACCGGCCAGATGGCTGAAATTCGATATTTTCCGATATTTTCTCTCACAATATCGAATACTGCCGTTTCAATTATTGTTCCAGTTTCCGGTATTACCGGAATTTTTCGGTATCCGATACGGTTTTCAAAACACTGCAAAGTAGAACATATGTGTCATTTCTCAATTTTCTTTCATAAATATGAACTTGCAAACTTTTAGATATATATATAGGGTCTCATCTAATTAAAATGTAAAAATGTATACACTGTTTACAAATTATGTAGTGTTAAATCTCTATTTATTGTAAAGTTTCCTTCAATGTTAAGGTAAAATTTTACACTTTTTTAAGTGAAAAAGACCTTGATTCTCGCTTTTTAAAAAATAAAATAAAATCAGCTCAAATTAAATTTCGAGCTCGTATCTCGTAAATCGGAGGCAGTGCTGCAACATAGTTATATTTGAAGCAAGCTATGTAATGTAGTTTACTACATATATAATATATGTATATCGCCATTGAAATCTAACACGATAAAAAAAGAGAGAGAAACAATGGACAGATGTTGAAATTCGGTGATTTAGAACAAGAAGGGACAACATATATATTATTTTTGCGCCAAATCATGTCAACAAAAAAGAAAAAGACAAATTGAGATGATTGATTTGGTTATATTTACCAGCATTATAATTGAACCTTACGAAATTCGTAGATTGTTCGCTAAATAATCAACAGGTAAAAAGAGACATCCTAGGTAGATTAATTACATGTATACATCCATACCAACTATTATATTTACTAGCAAAAGTTACCCTCAAGTGTGCAAATAAAAAAACAAAATAATATTAGACAATAAATATATAAATATATGTTGCTCAATCTATTAGCGATATAAATAGATATATATTTTGTTTATTTTTTTTTCTTATTAGATAGAAAACTAATATGCTTTGTTGCTTCGTCTGACGAATGACGATTGACATCTAACCACACATCAAATCGATCAAACGACAAAAACACGTGTTTACATGCTAAATCTGACTGGTAACATCTCTTGAATCAGTACGTTTAATATAATTTAAAATATAAACAACTTTATTATAAGTTTTTTAAAAACTATTATATGTCTATAATAACTGTTTAAGCCGATAGACTTTACAAGTCATCTTATCCAATGGAAAGTACTAGTACCTCTATATATTATATAATAAATAACTTTATTATTGGGCAGGAAAAGCTAGCCAGGTGGGATTTTATAGACAGGAGGACATATGGAGTTTCCAACAGTTGCCAACTATGACTCCACGTGTCTTCAATTTCCACGTGGCATCCATCAACAGATGCGATCATGCAAGGCCACAAATCTTGACCCTTTTTCCGGATACTATGTGAAAAGACAATACTACCCATGTCCTGCCAAAACATCACCCTGTGATGGTATAGAGTCCAATAAAATTCAGATGGACCTAATCCTGATGTTACCAAACAAATGGGCATTTTTGGTAATTTAATCCAACCGCATAAAGAATATGACGCTCTGATCCGAGGCACATCGTTATCCCCAATTACACCCTTCCAAATAATTGGGCCAACCAACTGGGATTTACGTCGTCAATATTAAAATTGATTGAAAATCAGGAAATTGAATTGTTTATTGTTTTCGCCCTTTTATTTTTGTTCTCATATATATATAGAGTTTTGCTATGGTGAATCGCGACTCACGTGAGTCACACTCAAAAACTCCTAAATCTGGTTCAAAATGATCGATCCAAACCGTCAAATATGATCTCCCTATTGAAATCTCCATGCAGACCAAATTATATATTTTTTTGAAATTTTTAAGTATTTTTTTCAGATTTTTAAAAACTGCTGTTTTTGAACGGTTCAGAACTAATTAGATTAACGATTTTCTAAAATTTCAAAAAAATACTTAAAATTTTCGAAAAAATATAAAATTTGGTCTGTATGTAGATTTCAATAGGGAGATCATATTAGACGGTTTGGATCGGTCATTTTGAACCAGATATAGGAGTTTTGAGCGCGACTCACCATAGCAAAACTCTATATATATATATATATATATATACAGAGTTTAGCTACGGTGAGATGCATCACAAAAAGTCCTCCGTGAGTCGCAATCAAAAGTCCTAAATTTAGTTCAAAATGACCGATCCAAACCGTTCAATATGATCTCCTTATTGAAATCTCTATGTAGACCAAATTTTATATTTTTTCGAAATTTTTAAGTATTTTTTTTCGGATTTTTTAAAACTGCTGTTTTTGAACGGTTTAGAACTAATTAGATTAACGATTTTCTAAAATCCGAAAAAAATACTTAAAATTTTCGAAAAAATATAAAATTTGGTATGCATGGAGATTTCAATAGGGAGATCGTATTGAAAGGTTTAGATCGGTTATTTTAAATCAAATCTAGGAGTTTTGAGCACGACTCACGGAGGACTTTTTGTGATGCATCTCACCGTAGCTAAACTATATATATATATATGAGAATGGCTAACGTGCCATCGATGGCACGGAGGGTCCCATGCCATCAAGTCATTTTTCGAGATTCAAAATTCAAATGGTCAATCTGAACCGTTCAAGTTGTTCTCCATATTGAAATATCCTTGGAGACCAAATTTTATATTTTTTCAATTTTTTTTTGCTATTTATTATGATATTTTTAAAAACATTATGATTAGAGTATTTCAGGCCCTTCAATTTGAAAATATCATAATAAATAGCAAAAAAAATTGAAAAAATGTTAAATTTGGTCTCCAATGGTATTTCAATATTGTGATCAACTTGAACGGTTTGGATCGACCGTTTGAATGTTGGATCTCAAAAATCGAGTCAATAGAAAATTGATGGCACGTGCCATCGATGGCGCGTTAGCCATTCTCTATGTTTACGCCTTCACAATTCCCCCAATTCTCTTGGGGTGTGTTTGGATAGACGGTTGAATAAGGAATAAGAATAAGGATCTCGGAATGCATGCTTGTCCAAATTTCTTATTTTTATACCATGATTTTGTTAGAATATGGATAATGGCCCAAATTCCTTATTCTATGGTTGTTTGGGTTGCACAAAAATAAGAAATTTGGAGCTTATTCTTATCCGGATTCTTATTCTTGTGCATCCAAACACACCCTTGCTGAATTGGCTTCCATCCTTAATATTTAAGTAAATATTTCAGTGATTTCTTCAAAAAAAAAAAAGATCATTTAATAACAAAATCATAATTTCGACTTTAACATCATGAGATACGCAGTTGCTTCGCAGTAAATAAGTGAATATTATAGTTCAAATTGATTCGGCAAAACGAATATCTAATAGCATATCTTGATGAAAAATAATGTATCTACAAATGATATATCTTTTCCCAATGCGAATCCATATGAAATCTAAAAGTTTTATTTTATTTATTTTTTTTAAAGTTGGGTGGCGCAAAAAAAAAAATTTAATGAGCGTAAGCAAAATATAAGATCAAAAGTAAACGGGCACTGCTAGATAAAAGAAAATATAAGTTGCAGTAAACGGACGTCAACGATATAATACTAAATATACTAAGTAAATATATTTAATGTTAAAAATGTCCTCCGTTTTATCTACGTAAATATTTTAATGTTGTTCTCCATTTTATATATGTAAATGTCAAGCAATATAATCTAAAAGCATTCATATACAACCAGATTCAAGAGAATCCATCATAATACCGAACTCTCACGAGCACAATTGGTGATATATATTTTTGTAGGGGCATATTCAAAGTTGCATATTAGTATTACATCCAAGAAAATAAATATAATGCAATATAATAGTATTAATTTTTGCTTGGCGCAGATTAAAAATGTGATCCACAAAGTCTTATCTAATTTCCTCTGGTGAAGATGCCTTCTAGAGCGGAATCTTGGCATCGCTTTCACTCTTTCTCCTCCACAAAACTCCATCCTTTTTTTATAAAAGAAAATCGAATAAAAACTATAATTCTCTTTTTATATTTAAAGCACGGCGATATTATCCACAAACTCCTCCCTTTTACACCCTTTTACTCGTTGTAACAACACGATCGGTTAGAAGTTTTTCCAGAAACGGGCACAGATCCGTACCGTTAAAATTTAATCGGATGCGATGGACGGCCCTGATTTCAATCACGTGGCTCAAGCTAGGAGTTTTTTTTTTTTTTCCCCAGAAGGCGGAAATTTTCTCAAACGGGGAAGAGTTAGCGGAGATTTAAAAGCAATCCCTTTCTCTCCAGTCGTTTAAAATAAGCATCCAGACAAGCAGTTGTATTGGGACGTCCAGTTGGATATGAAATGGAGTGATTTTAAGGTAATTTAAATTGGTGTTCCGTCACGTCTCTAACTGAACTAATTAATTTTTCTTTTTAAAGATAAATATATCACACATCTGTCCCTCGAGTTAAAAAGAGAAAACTAGGTGGATAAATCTGGACCCTCGGATTTGATAAACGGACACGTGGAGGGACGAATGAGTATGGATCGTTGATGAAACGGTTCAGTTTGTTAATGGAAACCGGGAGTAGGCGGTATCCGTAGGGGGTTTAACCCGACGAGTCCGGTGGGAGAGGGGTCAAAGGTATAAGAGCTGTGGGTTTAAGCAAAAGAGAGAGAGAGAAGGTGGTTTTGAGGGGGTTTTGGCGATCTCAAAAAGAGAAAAAAGAGAGAAGAAACGAGAGAAGAGAAACAAAAACACAAGACTAATTCGACAAGTTTGGATTAATATTTCGTTAGAACTCAATTGTAGATTTGGTTTGAGAAGGAAGATTGGATCAGATCGTCTGATTTCAAGGTGAGATCACTGGATCGGATTGTTGCGTCTCAATTTTGGTTTCTGCGTGTTGTATTGGCTTCTGAGCCTGCGGATTTGCCTTCTGGAATTTCTCTGATTGTTGAATTTCTTTGTTTTCGTGGCAATTGGGCTCAATTTCGGTTGCTTTCTCAATTGTGATGTTTAATTGAAGGATTTGCTGCTTTTCTTACCAAATTCTTTTGGCGAGGAGGCAATTTGGAATAATTAAATGGAGATCACTCGCTGTTTGTGTTTTGAATTCTCAGTATTTGTAGAACGAGATCCGATCTGGAAAATTTGCCAACCATTGCGCTGAATTTTGCACTTTTGTGCAAATTACGTTGAATTTTGTTGTTTGGCCACAGTTCTTGATTGCTTGTCTGTTTGTGAGTTCGAATTATCATTAAGGTGGCAATTACGATGTACTTATCAAGAGAATTTGGAAAAAAAAGTAGTTGAATTTTTGAAGATCAAGATCTTACAGTAGGATAGCAGAATCAAATGGATTTATATTTATTTCAGGAAAGCAGCCTGTGCAGTTTTCACTGATCACTGTTAATTATGCGCTTTTTAATGTTCCATTTTTGCCGGAAAAGAAAATAATTTCACGGGGTATTGGAATTTTACCAAATTTAAGTTTGAATATATCGCGGGAGTTGTAGTAATGCTCAATTGTTCAATCCAAAAGTTTCATTTTCTTTTACAAAATTTTGATTAATAACGTTGCTTGTTTTGAGAAACTTAAGAAATGTTACGTTTGCGTTTTAGCCCAAGGGAAAACCTTGCTTTGTCTGATTTGGTACGTTTCCTCAGGCTTTAGATCGGTACCACTCCGTCTTTTATTGCTTAATTCACACGGATCCCTATGCATGTGATGTTTCTTTGTCTTTTGGATTGCTTCAGGGATAGGTTTCATGTTTGATTTTAATACTCCTTTCTGGAATAAATGTATAGTAAAAAGAATCTTATCTTGTTCGCTCTCCTATTTGTTTTTTAGATTTTGGGGAGTTAGGAGATCTTCGAAAATCTTTTCGAGGGTTTTGGGTTTAATGATCTGTTATTAAAATTATCATGGAGCTCAATTTCAATAATTACTGTAAATATGTAATTGCTTTTTTTTTTTGTAAAATAATCAAATATTATGTGATGCAGAAATACTATGTTCATCGTCTCTTTTTATATTAGAATTTCCCTTTTTTGTTTTTAAAATTAGCTGATCTTTAATTTTTGAATATCTGAAAATTTCAATAAGAAGTTGAAAAATTAAAGAAGTTTGATTTTGGTGCAGATTTGCATTTAAAGGGGAAGATCAAAGGATGATGCTGTCTTATTCTTTCATCATTTGAGTTAGCAAATATTCAGTTTAATTATCAAAAGATATGGTGTTTCACAAGAGAGTTAGTTGCAGTGCCTCGGGTCATCATGTACCAATCACACCATCAGTACCAAAATGTGCAAAGGTTCTGATTAATCTCTCTTGAAGATTTTTTTTAATATATCTCTATTTCATTTTTATTTCTTGCAATTCTCATTTTTTTTTTGTTCTGATTTTCAGGGAAAGCGATCAAGCAGAAAGAAAATTGAGCTGAATGAAATGTGCGCATTCGACATGCTAGCTACCATAGCTGGGAAGCTTCTGACTGAAGGGGAGAATTCTCTTCTCCTAACTGACACAAATCTGATGACTGTGAAGGAAACTGTTAATGCTGAGGCAATGAAATCTGATCCGCTGGATCAGGATAGCTGCAATGAGAGCCAAGCACCAGTTAATGAGGTACCAGACTCTCCAGAATTGTACAGTAGAATGGAGTCAGGTGTTAAGTCGCTACCTTTGGTTAGCTCTGACAGCAGCGCTGAGATGCCAGATAAAACTCAAATTGCATGGACTGACATAGTTGATAGAGAATGCGAAGATAATTCGTCAGCCTGCACGCATCCCAATGCATTTAGGACCCACAAGGTTTCCAAGAAAGCCCTTTCCACCAAGTATAGGAAGGCAGGCCCCCCTCGAGTGCACGAGGGTGATGATAATTACAGTGGTACTCTTCAATTGGATCACAACATTTCCAATTTATTCCTTTTTTACTTGTTTTGACCTAATTGTGGTTTTGGGTTTTTGTTTGTTTTAGATTGTGAGACGAAGCCAGCTTTCCGTAACAGCAACTTATTTTACACGCGCCAGAGGACTCAGTTCAAAAGGAAGAAGCAGTTTGATCATGGCTCTGTATTTACCCGGGAAGGTAAGAAATTTTGGTGGATTATCTGGTAATATATTACTATGCCTCTTCAGTTATTAATTATTAAGAATTTCATTCATGGAAAGTCAATGCGGTTCTTTTTTTTTTTCTTAATTTCTATTTCAGTCAAACGAGAAGCATCGTCTTCAAAAATTCAAAAAACAATGCTTGAATCTAAAGACAAGGTGAAGCTTTGCATCAAGTCCTTCCAGATTCCAGAGCTTCTGATTGAGATCCCTGAAACTGCTACTGTTGGCTCTCTCAAGGTAAAGAATTACTGGTCTTCATAGTAAAACTTGCCAAACTGAAGCGTAAAATCGAAATGCTTCAATTCTTCGTTACTAATTTGTATTTCTTCTATTACAGAAAAAGGTACTAGAGGCAATGGCAGCTATGCTAGGAGAGGGCCTACATGTTGGTGTCACAGTACATGGAAAGAAAGTGAGAGATGATGCTGCCACACTGGTACAGGAGGGAATCAACCATGGCAAGACAATCGACAATATTGATTTTTCTATTGAACCAAAATTTGTATCCGAGTTGAATCAATCAAACAATTCTTGCCAAAATGTGGTGCAGGAAGACAGCCATGTCACTGATCTCGGTGACCTAACTGAGCCTCTAGCAAGGTTAATGTCATTTAAAATAAATGGCACAATTGAAACACAAATTCAAATCTTAAATATTTCCACTAATAAAGGAAACCAATTTCTTTTTCAGGATATCACCACCTACATCCCCACCAGAGAACCAGGCGTCGGATCCAGAGCCAGTCCTCAACCTGGTGCAGAACCCTGTACAATCACCTTCACTGAATTGCCACGAGAGTGGCTATGACTCGGCACCTTCTCCCAATTCACCGATTGAAAATTTGTCCTCTCCAGAGAAAAATTCAAATTCAGTGAATGAAACAAAAGCTATGGTGGTTCATAAGATGGAGATGGAAGAGGCACTGGCTGTGGTAGTGCCGACCCGGAAAACTAAGCGGGTTGAACCAGTCGGGCAGAGAAGGATCCGCCGCCCATTTTCTGTTGCAGAGGTGGAAGCCCTTGTTCAGGCTGTTGAGAAGTTAGGCACTGGAAGGTGTGTTTTTATCTTTTATTTGTTTCAAGAAAAGGAGAAATGGAAAAGAAAAAAAGGATTTATTGGGTCTGATTTGAAATTTCTTCAGGTGGAGAGAGGTAAAATTCAACGCATTTGAGAATGCGAAACACCGCACATATGTGGATCTTAAGGTAACAAAACTTGCTTTGTAAAGAACATAATCAATTTAGTTTCTGTATATTATTCCACAGTGATATCACTTTTTTTTTTTTCCATTATAAGAATTATGGATCATTTCAGGGATTTTAATCCTTTCCTAAAACATTCGAGTTGTTTAGGTCAATGTGAATCATGCTTTATAATTGATGTCATATTCTATAGTTAGTTATTGCATCATTTAGCGTCATATTAACCACTTTTTCAGCACCATATAGTTATTTTTCGGACATGCAAGTATTTCTAATATGCGATCTCTCCATTGTACAATTATTGGAAAGTCTATTACTCTCTATGTTATTTACATGGAAGCACTAGAGAGAGTATTTGGGACTTTTCCATGAGAGGTTCAATTGGAGAGGATAAAAAGTGAAAATTTGGAAGAATTCTCCGCAGATATTTTAGGGGAAAATTAGAGTCCAAAATTTGAATTAGTTCTTGGTGCCCACACGCAAAACTATTGATTTCCTGGGTACTTGGTCAAGTTGTTTGCCTAGAAAACTTGAAAGCCTCTTACCTGGAATAAACCCAGAATAGTTAGTTATGTCCCCACGGCAGCCAATTCTGGCCGTAGACCAGACCAAGTCTAATTCAAAATTCAAAACCCTCTTATCATCATCCATCATTGTCTGGTGAACTTAGTCATATACCATGCCATGCCATGCATGGTCAATTCCAACAAGCTAACATATTTTTACCTTTTGGTAGACTTGGTATTTATCCCATGTGCTAATCATGGTCAAATTCTTATGTCTTATTAGGATAAATGGAAAACGTTGGTGCACACAGCTAGTATTGCACCACAACAGAGGCGTGGTGAACCAGTTCCACAGGATCTCCTGGACCGGGTGCTTGCAGCCCAGGCATACTGGTCCCACCAGCAAGCTAAACTTCAACTCAAGTCTGAGGCTTGCCTTCTCACCTAAAACTAATTCGACCAATTCATTTATTCTCTTAGGTTCCAATTCTGTACATTAGAAGAACAAAGGGTTACAAGAGGAATTGACCAATTTGTGTAGAAATTTCTTTCATTTTTTTTTTCTCACCAATTCATTCTTTCTCTCACCAAGTAAAGTTGGGTTCTCTCGGTTCCTTTCTCTCCTTTTGTGCATTTATTAACAAGAAAAGAGGGAAGGGACTTTCTTCGGAGGTTGTAAATGGTACCTGGAAATTGCAAAAAGAACCCAGAAAAGAGTTGAAATCTGATTGGGCAGTTGTCTGTGTCACTAATTCATTCTTTCGGTGGAGGTTGTTCTATTGGGAAGGAAAAGGCTAAAGGACATTCACATTGGATCTGCTTTTTTATTTTTTACTTTGTTTATTTAAAATTTATCCTTTTTAAATTCAATGTTACGGTGTAGATGTATTGGTCGCGAATCTGTAGTTGTTGCACATTGGACATTTAATTGAAAGAATAGTATATACTTTTGTATTTAGTTCATGAATTCTTTTTGTATGTAATCTGTCACCATGTGATCTTTCTGCTTTTATAACGGGGTTTACTGACAGCTAGTGAAATTGATTATGTTATCCGTACTGAAAGAATAATTATTGGAGAGGTACAGCATTAATCAATGATATAGGGATTATTAAACTACCTGCTAATCCAATTGAAAAGTACACTAAATCTGAATACTTAAATGAGCTAGAGGTGACCGACAAACTACACCTATAAAATAATACAAATCTAAATTTTAGTGAAGATGGATAAACGTTTCTTGAATTAAATAGTAATCTTATTGAATGAAAACCTATCATTTAGTTCCCTACCAATTCTTGGTTCCCCAATTAAATGCTTCTTTGGTCATTCTCTTACTTTGTCTTAATCAATGAATGATGAATATAATGACCCCATCCAATCATGAATTGATTACGCTGTTAGTTAAAATCGATTGCTTATTCAAAATGCCATTTAATATTGTGCATAATTTACCCGTTGCAATTTTTTTGTATATCTATATATGGAGATTATATTCTCCTATTCAAAATAAGCTTGATTAAGCGTTCTACGTCTCCTAATAATATTATTATTATTCAAAATTAAGTATTTCCCTCTATAATTAAATTTTCTTTGGGACCCCCAATATAATGATTGTGTAATACAAACAAGAAATCCTAGTAGTCACCAAATAAAGCAGCTTCTATGTTGCCACAATCACAAATTCTATTCCTGTAAGTGTAACCAAAATAGTGAAAAAGCACTTTCTGACCCACCAAAAAGGAAAAAGGAATAACCAAGCAAAATCAATCTCTTAAGGCAAAAGAAAGAACAAACAACTATATATGAATAAATACTTCCTCCCCACCGTTCGTTACACTATTCCTTTCCTAGTGACCAAACCAAGAGTCAGGTGAGCATCCCCAACTTTGGTTATTGTGCATGTGTTCTAATCCAAATTTCAAACTTTGGGGTTGGAATACAGGCTGGGTTTAACCAGAATTGAGCACATTCCATGTTCTTCCTTTGTAGAAAAAAAAGAGGAATTATGGCATGCCTATCAATCCTACCTGGACTCACATTACATCTTCCTTTTGTTAACCCTTTGTTTGTTCACTTAATTTAATGTGTGGGGAGGAGATGCATCTTTTGTTCGTATGCATACAATATCATGTTATCTCCATGTGATTGATGATGTAAATATGTTGTTGTTCCCTCCATTTAATACCAGTCGGCGGTGGCGCTCTGGAATTATGTATGTTTGAGTTGGGTAAAGATCAAACTTCAAAGCATATGCAATTTGCTGCTCAATTAATTGGTGACTATCCTTTTTTAAGGAGCAAGTCAAGCCAACCTCATTTCCGGTGGTGGATCTAACTACAACTAGTTGCTTGTATTACTATCACATGCGCCATAATTTTTATGTTACACCAAGTTGCACTTTAGTCCCCCAACCTGACGCCTAGACTTGTGGTCATCAATTTTTTTTTCCTATTAATTTGTTTGGTAGTATGGGTTATAGATCATAATTCTTTCAAGTTGAGATTTTCATCAAAATACCCAAAAAGTAATGTTTAATTTAACATTTAACAGATAATAAAAGCAGACATGGGCCAAATTTTATATTGCCTCGGAGAACTAAAACTGGAACAATTTTTTATATTTATAAAAAAGAATCTTATTTATGTTAAATTTTAATTAATTAATTTATTATAATATTATCACGTTCACGACACGTGGATTCAAAGGGGGAAGCTGTCTAAAGGAACGCGTTAAATTGGAGAAACAATTAAGAAAAAGCTACTACCAGGAAACCCCGGTAAGAAACAACTGCCCCTATTGTTTGAAATTGGGATATTTAATTGGGAATATACCTTTAATTGGAATAGAATAAATCAAGAGCTAGCGTATATGGCTTGTTCAAGTAGCCAAAGATCTATAAAACTAATGATCATAGAGATTGCCACAATATTTTCTCCACACCTCATGCTGAAGAAAATCATATAATAAGTCTTTAGAATACCTTTAAGGCCGTATATTTATTCTAGTTAATTATTAAATTAGGCTTATACTTTTTGCGCTATTGTTAATACCTTAGCTTCAGTTTTGTTTATATTTTGTATTTTGTTATTATTTTTTGAAGACTTGGAATGATGAGACTAGATTGGGGTCAAAGCCAATAAAATTCTAGAAAGAGAAATGTGAAAGCCATTAAAAAATTTTATAAGACTAAAAAAAGATAGACAAATTAAAAAGCCACACTTGGTGTATATTAGTGTATAAATGATGGGCCAAGAAAGGTATGCTGATGGTATTTTGTTAATGCACTTGGCAGCGAAAGCAATTTTTAATCATGTCATTCTTATCGGAGGATGTACAGATTGCTAAAATGTTGGAATGCCACGATATCAAATATTTATAGGTTCAAAATTATCATCGTCCTGTACGTTTATAACTTTAAAACAATTATATCACTTCTAAGAAATTATTATTTGACTCAATGTATCTGCAATCCACATAGTAATATATTGTAGGTCGCAATACACTTTATATGATGCATAATTTTGTTCAAAGAAATCTCCAGATT
The DNA here is from genome assembly GCA_027562975.1 of Rhynchospora breviuscula. Classification (NCBI taxonomy): domain Eukaryota; kingdom Viridiplantae; phylum Streptophyta; class Magnoliopsida; order Poales; family Cyperaceae; genus Rhynchospora; species Rhynchospora breviuscula. The sequence continues at coordinate 47,906,888 of CM050399.1, forward strand.
TATTTGCCAAAATCATTTATTAAAATTTAGATGTTTCAGAACATTGTAGCAAAGTTAGATATTTATTGACAGACACGATAATCACATATTTATTTGACTACAGTTTCAAACTTAAAAAGCAAACTGATTTATGAAGGAACTAACAAATACAACTATACGTTTAAAACACTTACCTATTGACAGCCAATTGAAGGGACCGCCTACAAGTAGATACCACAGATGTGGAGGAGAAAACTACCACTATTTCCCTTTTTCTAAACAAATTATTATTTTTATCTGTATTGATTGGGATAGGCACTTACTGCTTAGTAGAACCAACTAGAGATGAGGTTGAAATACAACAGTTGAATTGAATAGAACAGAGTGGAAACACAGTTACCTGCCTCAAACGCAAGGTTAAAGATTATTAATTTACTTCATCATCATCTTATACACAAAGAAACGAAAAGAAAATTGATTACTGCCATCGCGCTTTGTGCCATCGCTGCCATCGTGCGTCAGTCAGCGCTCGCTGAGCAGCGCAGCGCTCTCCCCCCTCTACTCACCTAGCGATTTTTTGTTCATTTCGTTATTATAAGTGTTCACTTTATTAGATACAAATGTTCACTTTGTATTATAATTGTCCACTGTTTTATAAGTGTTCGTTATGTTCACTATGTTCATTTTGTTTTTTTTTTTATTTTTGTCCAAATGTTCAGTTGGGTCGATACAAATGTTCTATTAATTGAGTATAAATGTTCAGTTAGTTGCAAAGTCGGCCAATCGTAACTCGTTTTTACTAAACCAAGCGAAGGGGTCATGAACCGGACACAAAACATATGAAAAAAATAGAAGGGGTCATGAACCGATCCGGTTCAAATTAATTTTTTTCCGACTTTGCCCCTGGCGCGCCTCTCTCCAAGTCTGACGCGCGACTTTGACCCTGACGCGACTTTGCCCATTAGTTGACGCATTTAACTGAACATTTCTGAGTATTAAACTGAACACTTCTTATTATTAAACTGAACATTTGTAACATATAGCAGCGATGGCAGCGATGGTTTATTTAGCGATGGCACTTATAATATCTGAAACGAAAACAGTTCATATTTTGTCTCATACATAGAGCCTTAAATATAAAAAAGTTTCAAGAGCAAAGCCCAAACACATTTATTTAATGTACACTGTGACTGTCTAATCCAAAGAAAGAAAGGAGAGCATATTCAAAAGAAAAGCCCAAATTCAAAAAAGGCCTATTTTAGCCTATTTTTAATTTAACATTTCAGAGCCCAATTGAGTCGAATGCTGAGTACTACTAACCCTACCTCTCTCCTCTCTCCCCGATTTTCATCAAGATATCAAGATACCTCGCTAATTCTTTCTACAGCTTAATCTTCTCTTCTCCAGTTCTACATAAATTAATCGAATTTCTAGCGGGGGGCTGCTGGTTAGTGTTTCTTTGATTGTTTTGTGATTGATTTGTTGGTTTCCAGTTCTATTTTTCATCAGTGCTTAAACTTGCACTGCCACTGCCTCCATTTCTTCCACTTTTTATTCCTTTTCTTACTTTTTCTAAGTACGATTTACTAAAGGTTAAGCTCTATAGTTTGGCCTTCTTCATTTCCCTCTCGGAGTTTGGTTTAATTTAGTGCAATCAAACATAAATTGAACCTCAAAATGTGCTTAGTATCTATCTGATGTGAGGTCATTCTCTGTAACTTTAGTTATGTATAATATTCTGGTAAAATGCATAAAATGGCATTAGTGTTCTGTGTATAGTTAACTAATTAATCAATGTTTCATTGTCAATCTTTTGTACCAGGGACAGGAACAGGAACAGATGAGAAGGCAGGGGCAGTTTCCAGATGCCGGGCCAAATCCGATGATGCAACAGCAACTAGCATACACGCATCAACAGCTGTCAGGGAGTGCATATTCCACACAGGATCCTCTACGGCCAGCTGATGGGCCGAAAATCTCCTCTTACCCTACTATGAGTTTCACCGAAGGCAAGTGGTACCGCTATACCATCCGGTTCATTTCATTGTTCTTTGATGCCACCAACCTATTGGGTTTTGACCCAATTTTATTTAGCAAACAAAAAGAAAATGCTTATTTGTCAGTCAAACTGATACTGAAAAAAAATTATTGGTATGATCAGACAAATGTTTTACGGTCATGGTGTGGTCCCTACCTCAGTACAATGCTCCCGTCCATCTTTCAAGCACTGTGTAAGGCTTATCTACTGTTTTTATCATATTCTTCTTAATATGAACTGGTATATAGGTCAAGGAAATGCTGCTCCACATAGTTACATGTATGAGGCACAAAGAGGAGACCCGAAACATGGCACAGAAAAGATGGGAAGTACAGAACCGAAGGTCGAAACAGCAAACAACAGTGCATTGGAAGGGAATTACAAGGACAACGGAGCGCCTCCACAAACAATTGATGCACTGGAGCAGATATTTTTTCATGACCTCACAAAACTGCTAAAAGAACATCATGATGCAGAGGATGCCGAGTTTTCCAGGCACTGTCAGGTACTGTACTTTCACTGCTGATACTTCATCTCTCATTGTTAATTGCTACAGTTGGACTTTAAATCATATAATTTTATTATAAACATAACTTTTCTTTCTCTCTTTCTTATAACAGAGACTAAATGAGATTAATGCACAGTTTCAAGAGAAATTGGTGGCTCTGCGGGCAAATCAAGGGAAGATAAGGGAGGAGTTTCTGAAGAAGGAGGCTCAGTCGCGCTTCCAACAATACCAGCAGTACCAACAGAACAATTCCATGGCCCTTTACCAAAATAACAACCCTCCTCCCCCTCGGCCCAGCGGAGCCCACCACAGTCACCCTTCTGCTGGCGGGTATGGCATGGAGGGTACACAGAGACCTGCCTTCCGTGGTGCATATGGTGCAGAGGGCTACCCTGGTGGGTATGGTGGCGATGCACCACTACCGGGCCCTTATCCTAATCAGGCAAGTCGGTATGAATCTGGTGGGCACATGCATGGCCGCGGATTTGAGCCACATTATCCTGGTGGTTATCCTGGTGGTAGAGGTTATAGTGCTGGAGGCAGGCAGCACTAGGTTCTTATCTGGTCCGTGTGATAGTTAATGTTATCCTGTATGTTTTATTTAATTTATTCTCTCTCTTGGGGTTTCTGGAGAACCACTTTCCCTCCTAAAAGGAAAAAAAAAAAAAAAAAAAAAGAATCCTTGTTCTCCTCGGTGCATCAGAATCTGGTTTCTGAGGTTTGTGTAGGCAGATGCACAATGGATTTGGCCATGGTCTTGTTTATTTTAGAATAGCTGATTGTAGCATGGTTGAAACTTCTACTTGGGAGGTTAGACATCCTGCATATAATGTATAGATATTATGATTCACAAACTGTAGGATATTTTAGAACTTCTGTAAGTAGATCTGAAATTCTGTTGGAATCGCATGAAAGATGCTAAATAGTGGGGACGAGCGTTCAAATTGTTTGACTACTTACTATACTTAGATTCGGAACTTCTTGCTGGGATTGGAAATACAAATTATATCTCAAGTCTATACAAACAAAGATCACTTGCTGGCATCCGCAGCATTGTTTCTTGTAACGTCTTGTGATTACATGATTTTTGTAACTATGATGTAAATTTCACATGGTTATTCAAAACTGTTGGTGCCATTCTATTCAGGATAATTTCCTGATAGCTTATTATTAACTGTAGAGTTGGTCAGGTATTGTAAATTTGCAATCTTATCAGCTTATGAGGTGAAGTATGCGTCTGCATTCTTCACAACCTGCTTTGTTAATACCAATTTTTAAATAAATCATGTGCGCAACATAAAAGTTTTGTCACGATATGTCACTGCAATATTTGTAACTTGATCTGTTAATTATCACGGCGGCCTATTTATTAGTTAAACCAACTTCAAATGCTCCAGATTATAGTCAGTTGTGGGCTCTGAAAGATCATTCGCAATCAATTCAGGCACAAAACAAACACTATCTTGCTACAAATGCACAAACACGTCGATCTTCCCGTATCTTCCTTCTTAATTGGTTGAGACAGGCTTTATCTGGAACGAGTTGGAAGTAATCAGTATTATATTATAAATAAAGATGCGAGGGAGTACTTGATTGGTCTGTTAAATACCGGGCGACACGGCTATGTCTAAGGAATACGAAAAAAAAAATTTCGTTCCTGCATCTTTGAACTCTGTGAATGTATGTGTAACAGATATTATTGAGTATAGAAATGACACGGCTATGTCTCCGTCTCCGTATTGGGTTCTGCTTGCAAACATTCTCCCTCTTCCGATATATTATTCCATACATCCTGCTCCTCCTATGGTAGAACTGCGTCGCCCTCTCATCTCATCTGTTAGAAGTACCTCCGCTATTTGTCGCCAAGCTTGCCCACCTCCTCCCTTCGATAGTCCTCATTTCCGACTGATCGGAGCCGGCAAAAAAACCTAGATCTGTCCCTCTCTTCCGAACCCTAAAATTCTCTCTTTCTCGCCTCTCTGAGACCGGACCAGACAGCCAGAGTCGTCATGTTTCATCACTCCTCTCGACTTCTTCGATTCGCTGCCAGTGGCCTCCCCTCCTGCAACTCCGTCGCCAATGTCGAGGCACCGCATATCTTCGCTTACACGCGCGTCTACGTGGCAGCGGCGTAGCCTCAGCCCGCCGTGTTCGTAGACAAGAACACGCGCGTGATTTGTCAGGCGATCATCAGAAAGAATGAAACCTTCCACACAGATCAAGCCATCGCGTATGATATCAAGATCATCTCTCCTCTCTGTCTTCCAAATGTATCATTCTCTTTCTAATTTGAATTTTTTCTGATTCTTCCTAGAATAAGTGAAGGATTGTCTTACTTTTGGTTAGATTTGCTTGATCTATACACAGTTTTTCTCGACAGATTTCAATTCGTCACTCCGTGTGGAATAAATTCAATTAGTTGGTAATTAAAGAGAATAAATTTTAATTCTATATTTTTAATATCTGATTAAAGGGAAAGGCCTCAATCTCTTGGTAATTAGTTGGTAATACTCTTACCATAATTATTAGTGCAAGGGTACCTTCAAATTGAAAAAAAATAACAGATATACTTATATAGCTGTCATTATTGCCAGTACCATTGATTTGTCCCAATTGAGTTCCTAATTGATTTATTTTGTACCACAGTTTATTGCATATTTATCTATGATGAGTGCTTGAGAAAGAACCGGAATGCAAATGATAGGTATTTTTATAGATCTATTTGTTTGCCTCTGAAGGAATGAGGGATACTACGAGAGTTGATTGTCAATATCTACTTCTCAAAGCTCTAATTGAAAACCAGGTTTGAATTCTTGCAGTTTTATAACATTTGTATTGCAGTCAAAAGCTGAATTCTCTCTTATTTTAAATATATTATAAAAAATCTGGATTGTTGCCTGCTGAGTTTTATCAGTTAGAGCTAAAAATGGTCGATTCCTGAGAGAAACACACTCATGCTCATGAACAACATAGAAATTGAAATGGTAATAAGACAGCTGGATGTCACTACATTTCATATACAACAACAACAACAACTAAGCCTTTTGTCCCAAACAAGTTGGGGTAGGCTAGAAAAGAAACCCAACAAGAAAAAACAACCAAGAACAAAATAATAAAAACTGGATGTCACTACATTTCATATGAACAATATATATAAAATCTGGTCTCTCTCACAGAGATTCAGATCATTGAGTGCTATGGAATATGTATTTAATTAGGTGAGCATATTGCGCTCCTTGACATTTTTTTTTGTTTTTGTTTTGGAATGTTTGCTTTTTTTATACTGAGCAAACAACTCATTTTTCCACAAGGTTGGATAGATTTTAATTTTGTTCAAACTGACATGTAATGCAAACTATAAGAAAATAAAGAACTGTGCTAATTAAGTCACATGGTATATTAACTCACAATTGTGAAAAATGAAAAGCTCTTCTAGGAGAACTCAAGCATGTCTTAATTTTATGGACAAGACATGTCAGTTGCAAAAGTGAAACATTTATTGTAATTTAGAGTAAACAAACATATCAAATTGCAAAGTCAGGGATTATATAATGCATGATGAACGGTTACTTTCTATATTGTATGAGCTAAAATTTGCACATGATCATAATTTTATGTCAGTAACAACATAAGCAATTCTCATATTGGACTTGATTGCTAATGTGTTCATATATGCCATAATGGCACTCTTTGCATAATGCAAGTGACAGGTAAAAATCCAGACATGGCTATTTTCAGAAATGAGAAAAAAAATAGATCACATTCTCACTCATATAATAATCATTTTTTCTAACTATTATTTTTTTATTGTTTTTCTTACATTAAGCTGGCATTACTAATGCAACATGCAAACCAACACTCGAGTCGAACTATGCTACCGAAAGTAGTTCATGATCATATTAGTAAATCTTGATTATATTTGTAAATTTATGCAATTAGTAAATCTTGGAATCTGGCTTGAAGACAAAAGATTCATGTATTTGATATTCAAATATTCTGTTTCATTTCATTTAATATGTGATATTTACTTTTATTATTTGTTTTAACTGTCTTATCCATTCTTTGTAGTTGGTTGCAACTGCCACATCCTTTCCAGCATCAAAATCAGAAGGCGGTTTGTCTGAACCATTGCTAATATCTATACCAGCAATATTGAAAGTAGGCGGTTTGTCTACACCAGAGACCAATGTACTGACCCTATCGGGGCTTCGGTTGCCTCGACCAATGGCTAGGTTAAATGCACTGACCCTATTGGGGCTTCCGTTGCCTCGGCCAATGGCTGGGGTTGTTTCTGCTAAGTCTTCATCTTAGACTCGACACCGCCGTGGCTTCTAAGCTCGGTGTCTATCTCGGCAATTGGTACCCCACTGAAGAGGATCATTGGAAGCCTTAAAGGATACCGATAACAAATCTAACAGAACAAAACTCGAGTGCAACAATATGATTGCTCTGTAGTGTCTGGATGATGTTGTACCAATCCTGGACATGATCACCATTTAATGTTTGTTTCAATATGTGGGTCATTTGACGAAACTTAATACGCAAGATGCATGGTTGCCGATTACCGAGTCACATAGTAGCAATGCCCGAGTCACAAAGTAGCAATGCCCATTACGTGGCATTTTCATTCATTAAAAGCTGGTCTTGGTTTTCAGGCCTTGCTTTTACCAGTTGCTTTTACTTTCCTTGGTTGGTTTGTTCTTTTGTATCCATAGTTCTTTCTTGCTCCTTTGTAATTCTCTCTCCTATTGTCACATGAATACATGATCACGAAACTTTGAATCATGACATAGTTAGGAATTTTTGCAATTATAACTAGAGTGTGTATAGTTGAATTCTTGAACAAATTGGAGTTTTCTCGCACTGCTCTCTAAATAGGCTTGGAATTTGGTCACTGAAGGGTATGTTTATCTTCTCCTCTTTTGTGTTGACTTATTTTTATAAGTACAGTTCTTATTGCTTAATAATCTTAGTTATCGGCTGCTACAAACTTCCATTTTGCTGGGGGTTTGCACGTGGAGAGAAAAAACAATAGGTGTAGAGGCTTTGGATAGGTCTTTTTGTTCTTTTTTTTTTTTTTTTTTTTAGCACCTACTTTCGATCAATTCTATAAATTTCAAATGGCAACCATTAAATTCCATACAATTGAAGCAAAATCCTACATGGTACGTAGCGCTACCTTCATAAGAATTTATTTTTCTGTTGAGAAGTTCAATTGAACGTACACTTTTGATTTTAATGACTGATTTTGTTGCTTTTGGGACAAATCTAAAGGACGATGATAGCAGCTCATTTAAAATATTTTAATTTTAAATATTTTATATTTGATAAGTACTTCGCATTACATTGTCGAAGTTTTAATCATTATCATTAGTACTTATAAAAGCATCCATCAAAAAGACATAAACATGTTAGATAAAAGGTGTTAACTATCTCTAATATCAAATGTGGATTATTGATTTTGTTAATCTGATATGATCTGTGGTCTATTTACCTTAAATAGTATAATTATACACCCCCAAATATTATTTTCTTTACTGCTGTAATAGATTTACACGCACTAAGCTTCGCAAATTTATCATTTATTACATACTTTTAATAAATTTTATATTCATATATCGAGCGAAGCTCGATTTTTCCACCTAAGTTAAAATTCACCAACAACTGCTTCAAGATAAAAAGAAAAAAAAAAAGAAAATGGAACAAAGGAGTAAAGAAAAAAAACGCAGAATGTGAAAACTAAAAAGAGAAAATAGAAACAGGTGAGAACGGAAATAATGTAGAGCACTGAGTTGATCATTTATTGCTTTCAATTTGAAGCGGCAGAAAAATCGGCTTTAGCCAAACCTTTTTTTTTGGATAAACTAGACAGTGACTATCTCAATAGCCAAGCTTCGGCTTCCGAAATTGAAGCCCAGAAATGTTGGACTTCCGAAACAATCAACTTAGCAAAATGTAACTGATTATCCGCTCTTTAGTTATGTTACGGTGATGTCTTCAAGCACTAATTCCAAAAAATTGTATTAGGAATGCTTACAAAAAGCTCAATAACACCATTAAACAAAGCGTGGTAAGTTGTTGCTGATTGCTATGAATTTCTTGAAGCGGCTTCTAGCAGTCAATTACGATTTAAAAAGCTAATGTGCAAGAGATTTGGCATTCTACAATTAAATCCATAATTATATATTTGTGCGGTTATGTTTTCTTTTCCTTTTCCATTATTTTTTTCAGCTTTCAGAAGCAACACTGCCAACAGAAGCCCATGCAATTCAAAGAAGTTAAAGATATGAAGCAGAATTTTTTTTTTTTTTTAAAGCAATCAAGCCTATTAGCTCCATAGAGGAATGTCAATGTAGAAGAGTGTAGAAGTACAATCCCTCGAATGAGGAAAAAGCGTCATCCTATGAGAAAATATGACTTTTAAAGTGAATAGTCTGTAAAACAACACAACAAAAGAGGACTATCAGCAAGATACCTGACCATCCCTGAACCAAAACTGTACAAGCCCTAGAAAAGTCGATATCCCACTCATCATTGATTTCCTTCTCCATCTTGTTTGATGAAGTCTAAGATTTGCAATCAATCAAACCTCACACCAGACTTGTCCCAAATACTGAATCAGCGTTTTCCTCCATGCCCAATTCCAAGAAGATCCTGAAATAACATTAATCACATTGACTCAAGGTTTTAAAATGCGATTTATGCGGTTTGACGGTTGGGTGGTGATTTAGCGTTTATCGGTGATAAAACGGTAAAAAAAAACGGTTTATGCGGTGATAAAACGGATAAACGGTAGTGCGTTATGAACCAAAACTAAGATAAAACGGCGATAAACGGAAAAAAAAACGGAGTTTTTTAAAAGCTTGCATTGACTAAATCAAAATTTGTTTTATAAATATTATTGTTTTGCAATGTGTATGACTAAAGGGAGATGCAGAATAGATCTGCTGTGGCTCTTACCTGACAAGCTTTATTTTTGGCCCTGGTTTCAGCAGTGCTAGGTATGTCATGATTTGGTTTGTTAAACCTTTTCTCACTCTTCTCGCATGAGCCCCACCCATCAGAGAACCTCCCACCTCTTTCAAAAGTTCTAAGGAAATCAGTATACAGCAGATAACAAGGCCAAAGAGCATAAGCATAATGACATGGATTGTACTAAAATCCAAGCATGGCACCTGGCATTGCAATAGTTGATATTATATTTTGGACTAGCCAGCAAAAGTACTAGTCATGTTGTACCAGCTGGTATGATGCTGATATGGGACTTAGTCATCCATACTAGATAGAAATAATATCTAGAGAAGCTTACTGCATGTGTGCTCTGACAACAAACTCAGCACGCCGAACATTTCGACTGTCGTCAAATTCAATGGATTTATCTCTGATTTCATAAGATATATTGAAGAAGAATGACATTTTCCTCCATCCTGAACATAAAGATAAGAATACAATCAAGTATGAAAATTGTCTGAGGTATATAGATCAAGATGTATATATCGGTATACATTTACCAGATTTTTTGATATAGGGGTTTCCAGAAATCATGCTGTAGTCTGATTTGTCTAGAATCTGGAAAAGGAAAAAAAAATTAAAAAGAGAATTAGTGACAAAATTCAATACGATTTTGCAAAATTATTGTTTATAGAATCACTAAGGTCAATTAGTAGCTTTTATCAGTGATGAAGATTATATTGAAGCCTCTATTCCATGGTTCTTCTCAGTTGGTCTTTCAATACAAGAGAAGCATCAATTAAATTTTTCTCGTCATTACTCAATTTAGGGAAAGTGACATCACTTGTTCGCTATCTGAAGTACCATTTTATAGCATTAACACTCAACACAGGTCCCCAGTTGTCAGTCATAATCTCCTTCTAAACCTATCTTAAGCAGTAAAATCATTTGATATTTGCCTAATGGAAGTTCATCACATATAATATGATGATCAAAGAAAATTTCAGACAAAGTTCTGAAACTCACAAATCTGGCTAGCAATTTAGCCTCTGTCACATAAAATCCATGTCATAAAAATAAAATTTTAACAAATCTACACGAAGTAAACAAAAATTACCGCCAATGCCATGTCTTGATAGTGTTTAAACGAAGCCACAGAAGGGAACTCTCCAATCAACAAACTATGCCTCGATCCGAGCTTCCCTTCCATCACCGGCGAAGGGCTCTCCACCACCGGGCTAACCTCACTCACCACCACTCGATTCTTCACAGGTGACTGGTACGCTATGGGATTCGGATCCGGATTGACCTGCCTAGGCATGACATTCGTCGCGATCTGATTCTGCGCCACTACAATTCGACGATCAATTGATTCCTGGACAGCTACTCTAGGCTTCTTCTCAGGTTGCCACACCTTCTCCACCTCGTCCGGCTGAGGTTTGGGGCGGGGTCTACAGGGATTGCGATAGGCGAACTGGTGGGAAGGGGAAGGGGAAGGGGAAGGGGAAGGACAATGAGGTGGAAAACGAGACGCAGGTGACGGAGGAGGTAAGGTTTTCCGGTGGCGAGAGGAGAGAGCGGCGGATTCAATGGCTTTCCAGAGCTCCGGATCGTCGAGGTAGTCGTCCATGGTGGAGTTCACTGTGGAAGTGTGGAATGGAGAGTGCGGTTGGTAGCGTTTCAAATTTCAAACTTTTATGGGCTTGATAGGCTTTAAAGGGCTTTTATATCTATCCTGTACCTTTTAGCTTGATTTAAGTTTCTACTTTTTGGGTGGGTTAGCCTGTTAGGAAGCCTCACTAGAGATGTTCGGCCCGACAGATTTTGACAGGCAATAGTACGAATCTTGATATCCTGTGGAGGTCGTCCAGAGTGGACATCGGCATCTGAACCATCCGATGAATTATGGATGTCCCGTGATTAATACCATATTTATAGGCTCGAAAAAAATTAACCGTCGAAATTAGATCAGACGGTCCTCGTTGAGATGTCTACTCTGATACGGATCCGAATCTAATTTCTTTATTAGCTATGTATTGATGTTAGGAGTTTTACTATAGTGAGTCGCGACTCACGTAAGTCACACTCAAAAACTCCTAAATCTTGTTCAAAATGATCGATCCAAACTGTCCAATACGATCTCTCTATCGAAATCTCCATGCAGACCAGATTTTATATATTTTTTATTTTTTTCGGATTTTTAAAAACTGTTGTTTTTGAATGGTTCAGAACTAATTAGATTAACGATTTTCTAAAATTTCAAAAAAATACTTAAAAATTTTGAAAAAATATAAAATTTTGTCTGCACGGAGATTTCAATAGAAATATTGTATTAGACGGATTGGATCGGTCATTTTGAACCAGATCTAAGAGCTTTGAGTGCGACTCACAGACCCTCTGTGAGCCCCGACTCACCATAGCAAAACTCTTGATGTTAGCTAGTGACTTTGTTTTTGTTTTAACCTTGAAATTGATAGCTACTGTTAAGCACTCAAAAAAAAAATAATCATCTAAAATTTAAAAAATGTACTGATCTAATCAATAAGTGGCGATGATGGCAATGCGATGATTAGGATGATGATGGGTAAGCCTAAAGAGAAAACAATTTTTTTACTTGATAAATAAACAAGATGAATAATAAGTTTCTACATAAATCACAAGTGAATTCTGATAAATCGTAAGAGTTATATCTTTGAACCTAACTTTCCTATTCGGCCAATCTAAATTTCGAATTTCGTTTTATTATTTTTCTAAAACGTTCATTCTGATAAATCCCCTCTTTTCTTTTTTGGAATACAATTAATCTAGTGTGCTGGAAAAATATACCAGCCAACGTTTATTCTGGAACTTTCTTATTAATTGCATTCCAGTTGGTAAAAATAATTACTAGAACAATTATATATATTAACTAGAACAGTTAGCTAATTATTCTAGTTGTTCTGGAAAAAAATAATTGTGTTGGAAAAAAAAATACTAATTGTTTTAGTTGGTAAAATAATTGTTCTAGTTGGTAAACTAATTGTTCTATTTATTCTGGAAAAAAAAAATAATTGTGTTGGAGAAACATGCTAATTGTTCTAGTTGTTATGAAAAAAAATAATTATGCTGGAAAAAAATACTAATGTTCTAATTGGTAAACTAATTGTTCTAGTTGTAAAGCTAATTGTTCTAGTTATTCTGGAAAAAATAATTGTGCTGGAAAAAAAAATACTAATTGTTTTAGTTGTTTTGAAAAAAAAATAATTGTGCTGGAAAAAAAATACTAATTGTTCTAGTTAATGTTACTAATTGTTCTAGAAAAAAAACTAATTGTTCTAGTTGTGCATATGACAGTTATTAATGGAAATAGAGAGGGAGAGAGGGGATGAGTCCTAGGATGATAGAAAAAACATTCCGAAAATGGAAAGCAGTTATTAATGCTCATGAGGTCCCATCATCCTCTTTCATTTTTCAGAATGCAATTAATCCAACTAATGAGAATGATGGGGATGATGGTTATCAGCCCCGTTGTAAAATTAATTGTCATTTAACGGCTGGTTAAAAAAAGCGTCTTTTGATATTTTGAAAATTAAGAGATTAAAAAAAACGTTTACAAAATTTTGATTGTGCTGTTTTTCTAGGCAAAGTTGTCTGGCTATATGCCTATATCCTTCAATTCTTCTCAATCCGTCTGGTTAAAAAATTGAGGGCTATACTGTTTTGCCTTTTTTTTTAAAACAAAAATTACCTCTTTAGATGTATTTAACATTTTGTATCCATTCTAATTTTTCCAGATAAAATTTGTGGAAACATTCACACTCTCTATGGAAGCCAGCACGGATGCACAAACTGAGAATAATATTCTTTGAATATATATTATGATAACATAAAAACGCAAATCTTCACAACCAAAACAAAGGTTTTTCTTGTTAGCACGTATTTAGTTAATTAATCAACAAACAACAATAAAGCCAGTAACAGCATAACACGTCTCCTGATCCCCTCGATGAAACCGAGGGTAGAACTAGAATTAGTAAAAGAATCAGTCTGCTTTCCAAATATGTCACAGAAATAAATAAAAACGCGAAGTTGGAGAAAGGCAAACAAAACTAGTTGTAGTTGATAACAATTAAGAACAAGTGACCCACAGGCCACAGCTTGCAAAAACAAGTAATAATAAATAAAAATAAAATATAGGTAGTTCACAATGGGGTCGTTTGGATGGGCTAGGAATAGCCAATTCCTAGAAATTTCATCTCTCTCACAAAGTTACACACTTCCCAACGAAAATCCTTATTCCTTCCTAGGAATTGGCTATTCCTAGCCCATTCAAACGACCCCATAATATTTCAACATCGTAAAAGTGTCGCTAGCGTGATTCCGTACGCACTGGTGCTTTTATTGACTTCTCCCGATGCCTACCCGAATTGGTTTGTTTTGTTCGGTATCCTACTCCCAACCACATCGAATCAATTCCCACACCTTTCCAACTTACACCGAATTCTCATCTACAGGAAAACTACCGAAGTCAGCCACTGAATGGTTCATAGACCGGGTCTAGTCAAGGAGTGAGAAGTACGCCAGCTTTTATTGTACTCAACTGTGAATCAGCTCCGTCTTTAATTATTCACTGATCCCTCTGTTTTTATGTAACCGGAGGAGTCCATTTTATTGATAAAGGACGGGTACTGGTTAAGAGAAATGGAGAGGAGAGAGTGAGTGTTTGATTGCACTGGGCCGGCCAACGCTCTACTACGTGGGCCCACCGAACTGAATCCGTATCGGTTTCTAATAAAGGACCGTTTTATGGGCTGCTGCTACTCGCAAGCTCTCCTCCATTCCTCTCTCTCGCTCTCTCGTGATTTGAGTGAGAGATTTGTTCTCTCTCTCTCTCTCTCTCCATATCTCTGTGCCTCTTTGTTGTTGATCCAATTCTTAGTCTTGAGCTCTTTCCATCTCTGTTATCTAATAACTCTACCGAGATGAAGGTCACGCTTGTGTCGCGTAGCGGCCGTGAGGTCGTCAGAGGCGGAATCGAGCTCTCGGATTCGGCAAGTTTCAACCTTTTTTGTTTTTTATTTGCACAATTTTCTCTCTAATTTTCGGATATTTTAATTGGGGAGTTTGTTTGTGTGAGTGTTTATTTTGAATTTTGAAAATTACTGATTGTTTTGCTGTTTCTGGTGTGAATCGCAGGCAACAGTCAAGGATCTCCAGGAAGCCATCCATGCCAAAAGTAAGTACAGAACACTTTCTAATTTTTGGGAGGTGTTAATTGAAGCTATTTAATTTAATAGTACCATAAAATTTATTTGCTATTACCTTTAGTTGTAAGCTTGTTTGTCTGGTATTTTGGCTCATCTGGTATCTATTGGCTGAATTACTGCATAAATCCAGGTGTTTTTGTGAAAAAATGGGTTTGTGGTATGCTCAAAAGTATTTGTTACCATTTTGCACAGTAATGATATTAAGTAGACTGTAATACTGCTTGATTGATTGGGAAATGCGGTTTGATTCTTGAACTCATAGAGCAAGTATTTGGTTCATAAACCCTGATCGACTGTAATGATATAACTATGGTATCTGGAACTAAATTAACTTGCTTAAGAATTATGTTTTCCAACTTTCGAAAGTGACAGTTTTCTTCTGACACGGTCAACACAACAGTATGTATGGAAAACGAGTGACGGTTCACCTAATGTTATCTGATTGAAAGGGTATATGTTTCTATTTTTTGTTGCTTCCAGGGAATTATAGATTAGGTTATTTTGTTGGGCATAATTTTTTAGATGGTAGCTTTTTGTAAAGCTTGGGAAGATTATTCCAAGATAATTATTTGCTCATTCAAGCACTATGAAAGTTGTAACCATTCATGCTTTCACATGATTTTCGTTCCATGGTCTCACTTTAATCTACTTTTCACATGTGACAGCCAAGAAATACTATCCCTCTAGACAGCGGCTAACTCTCCCAACAAAGGCAGGAGTGTCAGGCAAACCTGTAGCTCTCAGTCCAAAATCCAAGGTCTCAGATTACTGTGAGAAGGGCAATTCTGACAATTTAACTGTGGTATTCAAGGACCTGGGCCCACAAGTATTATACAGCACCCTCTTCTTCTTCGAGTACCTGGGCCCCTTGGTCATCTACCCCCTCTTCTACTACCTGCCTCTGTACAAATATTTCGGGTATGATGATACCAACCGCACCATCCACCCGGTACAGACTTATGCCATGTACTATTGGTGCCTCCATTACTCCAAGAGAATTCTGGAGACCTTTTTCATTCATCGGTTCAGCCATGCTACCTCGCCTCTCTCCAATGTGTTTCGCAACTGCTTGTATTACTGGACCTTCGGTGCATACATTGCATATTATGTAAACCACCCACTCTACACACCGGTGAGTGAGACTCAGTGGAAAATAGGGTTTGCATTCGGCTTGCTCTGCCAGGTTTCCAACTTGCACTGCCATATAATACTGAGGAACCTGAGGAGCCCAAGTGGGAACGGGGGATACCAGATACCAAAGGGGTTCCTGTTCAATATTGTCACGTGTGCCAATTACACGACAGAGATTTACCAGTGGTTGGGATTCAACATTGCCACACAGACAGTTGCTGGTTATGTTTTCCTTGTTGTGGCCACTGCGATCATGACCAACTGGGCCATGGGGAAGCACCGCCGCCTCAGGAAGGTAAATTAAACATTATCTGGTTTTGGTTTTTGGTATCAGTTTGATAGCCAGTTTCTCTGGGGAAAAAAAAAACCCCGGTCAAATACAGTCACCAGGAAAAGGGACAAACCAACTGGGAAATTGATGGTATTGATTGCGCATATTTCACCTTCTGTTGGTATAGAATTTTCCCAATATTGCATGGCAAAATTGTCCCATACAAAAAGCTTTATATGTTTGCAATCTACCTCTGTAAAGCTAAAAAAAAGTATCATGCCTAACAAAGTAATAATAAACATAGAAACCTTAGGGAATATTACTATGCCTGAACTACCCCTTTTGTTCATTTTTTGGGATGAATGATGAGACAGTGCTGATTTTCGAGGGAAAAAGAAAAGACAAGATATTATGTTCTTTTCTTTAATTTATCAAAGTTTATGGTGCGTTCCTCATTTTTATGCTAATTTTATGTTTTCAAATGAAGCTATTTGATGGAAAAGATGGAAGGCCGAAGTACCCAAGGCGCTGGGTTATTCTCCCTCCTTTCTTCTAAACCTGCTACTCCATTTTAGTTCTGCCGCAAATCTCTCTCAGATGTGTTGTTCACGAGATTTTAAGCTCTTCAGTTGCACATTTCTTTTGTTAGCATAAGGTTTTATTATTCTGGGTTGTTGAATTTTATAACCAGATTTTCGTTTAGTTAATCCAGGAATGAATTTCTTTTTGTGCCATGATACTGTCTAGTTTATATTTGATGGTGATGGGTCTCGGTTAAGGGGTTAAGATTGTTTAACGCAGTCTTAATATGGTACTGAATGAACGAGGCTGTTCAGTGTCTCTACTTTACCAAACATGTCGGTACAGATTCATTGAATTTGATCGTACTAGACGATTAACTTATGCAAACTAAACATCTTCTTTTAAGATCAGACGGTGCTTATTCATGCACGTGGTTTATTTAAAATTGTGTCATCGATTTGGAATCTTTTTCTGGAAATTGAGAGACGCTTTGGATCTGCACAAATAACGGTTCGTTCGGAATTGTCGGATGGAAACAGACCTGATCTGGATTTTAAATTAGCTACTGTCTAAATTAGAACATTAACCAAACCCAACTATACCTTATCAATTTTCAAAATTAAAATGTTTTCTTTTTAAATGTTCGGTTTTCATATTTACTCTTTAAATATAAAAAATTCATGCATTGGTCCTAGTAAAGTTCCAAAATTACGTTTTTTCCCTCTAAAATTAAAAACTATATATTTATTCTTGTAAAACGTAAAATTTTATAGAAATCTCCTAAAACAAATTATTTACATTTTTTCTCTCTAAATTACAAATAGGAAACCTGTCCTTCTGGAGCACAAAGCCCCACTCAATTAACTCAATTCATTAATTTCTCCTATTATGCTTTATCGTTGTACTTCCATTGAAAGTAGCTGCAAAATGTTGTCGATGCCTCCTTCCCCTTTTTTTTTGTTTTTTTTCCCTTTTCAATCCTTTGTTGTGAACAAAAGCTTTGCAGTGTCCCTCTTCTTCTAGCATACCACTCCATTTTGATTCAATCCCCCCCCCCTCTCTCTATCTCTCTCTAATCAACATGCTAATCATTTTCGAAAAAAAAAAAACATATACTCCCCAAGAATTAGCATATTAAATTTCTAAATAGGAATGCTTATCATGTGATGAATTTTTCACCCTAAATAGGAATTCTCATCATGTAATTAGCATACTAAATTATTTTTATGCTATCATTAAATTATAAAATTAGATTTATGCCATCGATCAAATGAAGGGTACGCCATTGAAAAAAAAATTATGTTATTTAAAAATATCGAATTTTCAAATTTCAAAATGTTAGATTTAAAATTTTTTACAATTTATCAAATTTTAAAGTTTTGAATCATATTCTAGACAGTATAAAGAGTTTAAATATAGATTATTGTGATGAAATGACTTAGAATGAATCCAGAAACTATTCAAATGCTCGAATGATACTCAGAATTGCATTATTTGCACTTTATATTCGTAATTACTATGTATAATCTAATATTTTTAAATAAATAAGATATGAATTATATTCTAGATAGTGTAAAGAGTTTAAATGTAGATTATAGTTATGAAATGACTTAGAATGAATCCAGAAACAATTGAAACGCTCAAATGATACTTAGAATTGCATTATTTGCAACTTATAGGTGTAATTACCATGTACAATCCAACCTTTATGAATAAATACGATATGAATCATATTCTAGACAGAATAAAGAGTTTAAATATAGATTATTGTGAGAAAATAACTTAGAATGAATCCAGAAACAATAGAAATGCTCAAATGATAATCAGAATTGCATTATTTACACTTTATATGCGAAACTACCAAGTATAATCAAATTTTTTTGAATAAATAAGATATAAATCATATTCTAGACAGTATAAAGAGTTTAAATGTAGATTATTGTGATGAAATAACTTAGAATGAATCCAGAAACGATTGAAATTCTCAAATGACAATAAGAACATCATTGTTTGCACTTCATAAGCGTAATTACCATGTATAATCAAATCTTTTTGAATAAATAAGATATGAATAATATTATAGACAGTATAAAGAGTTTAAATGTTGATCATTGTGATGAAATAAATTAGAATGAATACAGAAATGATTGAAAATGATCAAATGATACTCATAATTGCATTATTTGCACTTTATATGCGTAATTACCATTTATAATCCAATCTTTTTGAATAAATAAGATATGAATCATATTCAAGACAGTATATGTGTTATGAAATGACTTAGGATGAATCCAGAAACAATTGAAATGCTCAAAAGATACTCAGAATTGCATTATTTGCACTTTATATGTGTTATTACCATGTATAATCCAATCGTTTTGAATAAATAAGATATGTATCATATTCTAGACTGTATAAAGAGCTCAAATGTAGATTATTGTGAAGAAATGACTTAAAATTAATCCAGAAACGACTGAAATGCTCAAATGATACTCTTAATTGCATTATTTGCACTTAATATGCGGAATTGCCATGCATAATCGAATCTTTTTTAATAAATAATATATGAATCATATTCTAGAAAGTATATAGAGTTTAAATGTAGATTATTGTGATGAAATGGCTTAAAATGAATCCAGAAACGATTGAAATGCTCAAAAGATACCCAGAATTGCATTATTTGCACTTTATATGCGTAATTACCATGTATAATCCAATCATTTTGAATAAATAAGATATGAATCATATTCTAGACAGTATAAAGAGCTTAAAAAAAGATTATTGTGATAAAATTACTTAAAATGAATCCACAAATGATTGAAATTTTCAAAAGATACTCAGAATTCCATTATTTACACTTTATATGCGTAATTACCATGTATAATCCAATCTTTCTGAATAAATAAGATATGAATCATATTCAAGACAGTATATAGAGTTTAAATGTAGTTTATTGTGATAAAATGACTTAGAATGGATACAGAAAAGATTGAAATGCTCAAATGATACTCAGAATTGCATTATTTGCATTTTATATGCGAAATTACCAAGTATAATCCAATCTTTTGAATAAATAAGATATGAATCATATTATAGAGAGTATAAATAGTATAAATGTAGATTATTGTGACAAAATGACTTAGAATGAATCCAGAAACGATTGAAATTCTCAAAAGATACTCAGAAATGCATTATTTGCAATTTATATGCGTAATTACCAAGAATAATCCAATCTTTTTGAATAAATAAGATATTAATCATATTATAGACAGTATAAAGAGTTTAAATTTAGATTATTGTGATAAAATTACTTAGAATGAATCCACAAACGATTGAAATGCTCAAAAGATACTCAGAATTGCATTATTTGCACTTTATATGCGTAATTACCATGTATAATCCAATTTTTTTGAATAAATAAGATATGAATCATATTCTAGACAGTATAAAGAACTAAAATGGAGATTATTGTGATGAAATGACTTAGAATGAATACAGAAACGTTTGAAATGATCAAAGGATACTCAGAATTGCATTATTTGCACTTGATATGCATAATTACTATGTATAATCCAATCATTTTGAAAAAAATAAGATATGAATCATATTCTAGACAGTATACAGAGTTTAAATGTAGATTAATGGGATGAAATGACTTAGAATGAATCCAGAAACAATTGAAATGCTCAAAAGATACACGGAATTGCATTATTTGGAATTTATATGCATAATTACCCTGTATAATTCAATCTTTTTTAATAAATAAGATATGAATCTTATTCTAGACAGTATAAAGAGCTTAAATGTAGATTATTGTGATAAAATGACTTAGAATGATTACAGAAACAATTGAAATTCTCAAATTATACTCAGAATTGTATTATTTGCACTTTATATGCAGAATTACCATGTATAATCCAATCTTTTTGAATAAATAAGATATGAATCATATTCTAGACAGTATAAAGAGTTTAAAAGTATATTATTGTGAAAAAATGACTAAGTATGAATCCAGAAACGATTGAAATTCTCAAATTATACTCAGAATTGCATTATTTGCACTTTATATGCGTAATTACCATGTATAATCCAATCTTTTTGAATAAATAAGATATGAATCAAATTCAAGACAGTATATAGAGTTTAAATGTAGATTATTGTGATGAAATGACTTAGAATGAATCCAGAAATGATTGAAATGCTCAATTGATACTCAGAATTGCATTATTTTCACTTAATATGTGTAATTATCATTTATGATCCAATCATTTTGAATAAATAAGATATGAATCATATTCTAGACAGTATAAAGGGATTAAATGTAGATTATTGTGATGAAATTACTTAGAATTAATCCAGAAACGATTGAAATGCTCAAATGATACTCAGAATTGCATTATTTGCACTATATATACGTAATTACAATGTATAATCCAATCTTTTTGAATAAATAAGGTAAGAATATTATTATAGAAAGTGTAAAGTGTTAAAATGTAGATTAATATGACGAAATGACTTAGAATGAATCCAGAAACGATTGAAATGCTCTAATGATACTCAGAATTGCATTATTTGCATTTTATATGTGTAATTACCTTGTATAATCCAATCTTTTTGAATAAATAAGATATCAATCATATTCAAAATAGTATAAAGAGCTTAAATGTAGATTATTGTGATGAAATGACTCAGAATGTATCCAGAAACGATTGAAATGCTCAAAAGATACTCACAATTGCATTATTTTCAATGAGATAGGCTAAAATCAGTCGCGACTGACGATTGAGACCGTCAGCTACGATCAAATCTCAATTTTCGAGATTCTAGCAGTCGATCCGAACCGTTCAATGTGTTCTTCATATTGAAATCTCATTGGAGACAAAATTTTATATTTTTCTGAAATTTTTTAGTATTTTTTTGGTATTTTACAAAATTCTTAATCTAAACAATTCTGGACCCTTCAATAACTATGATTTTTAAAATTCTCAAAAAAATAGTAAATAAAATCAGAAAAATGTAAAATTTGGTCTCCAATGAGATTTCAATATGGAGAACACATTGAACGGTTCAGATTAGCCATTAAAATCGCAAAAGTTGAGATATGATCGCAGCTGACGGGTCCATCCGTCAGTCGTGGCTGATTTTAGCCTATCTCATTTTCAATTTATATGCATAATTACTCTGTATAATCTTATATTTTTGAATAAATAAGATATGAATAATATTCGAGACAGTATAAAGAGCTTAAATGTAGATTATTGCGATAAAATGACTTAGAATTAATCCAGAAATGATTGAAATGCTCAAGTGATACTCAGAAATGCATTATTTGCACTCTTATATGAGTAATTACCCTGTATAATCCAATATTTTTGAATAAATAAGATATGAATCATATTCTAGACAGTATAAAGTGTTTAATTGTAGATTATTGTGACGAAATGACTTAGGATGAATCTAGAAACGATTGAAATTCTCAAAAGAAACTCAAAATTGCATTATTTACAATTTATATGCGTAATTACCATAAATAATCCAATCTTTTTGCATAAATAAGATATGAATCATATTATAGACAGTATAAAGAGCTTAAATGTAGATTATAGTGATGACATGACTTTGAATGAATCCAGAAACGATAGAAATGCTCAAATGATACTCAGAATTGCATTATTTGCACTTAATATGCGTTATTACCATATATAATCCAATCGTTATGAACTAATAAGATATGAATCATATTCCAGACAGTTTAAAGAGCTTAAACGTAGAATATAGTGATGAAATGACATAGAATGAATCCAGAAACGATTGAAATGCTCAAAAGATACTCAAAATTGCATTATTTGCACTTTATATGCGTTATTACCATGTATAATCCAATCGTTATGAGTAAATAAGATATGAATCATATTCTAGACAGTATAAAGAGCTTAAATGTAGACTATTGTGATGAAATGACTTAGAATGAATCCAGAAACGATTGAAATGCTCAAATGATACTCTTAATTGCATTATTCGCACTTAATATACGTAATTATCATTTATAATCCAATCATTTTGAGTAAATAAGATGTGAATCATATTCTAGATACTATAAAGATCTTAAATGAAGATTATTGTGATGAAATGACTTAGAATTAATCCAGAAACGATTGAAATGCACAAATGATACTCAGAATTGCATTATTTACAATTTATATGCGTAATTACAAAGTATAATCCAATCTTTTTGAATAAATAAGATATAAATCATAATCTAGACAGTATATATAGTTTAAATGTAGATTATTGTGATCAAATGACTTAGAATGAATCCAGAAATGATAGAAATGCTCAAATGATGTTCAGAATTGCAATATTTGCATTTTATATGCGTAATTACCAAGTATAATCTAATTTTTTGAATAAATAATGTAAGAATCATATTCTAGACAGTATAAAGAGTTTAAATGTAGATTATTGTGATGAAATCACTTAGAATGAATCCAGAAACGATTGAAATGCTCCAATGATACTCAGAATTGCATTATTTGCAGTTTATATGCGTAATTACCATGTATAATCCAATCTTTTTGAATAAATAAGATCTGAATCATATTCAAGATAGTATAAAGATTTTAAATGTAGATTATTGGGATGAAATAACTTAGAATGAATTCAGAAACGATTGCAATGCTCCAATGATAGGCAGAATTGCATTATTTGCAGATTATATGCGTAATTACCATGTATAGTCCAATTTTTTTGAATAAATAAGATATTCTAGATAGTATAAAGAGCTTAAATGTTGATTATTATGTTGAAATGACTTAGAATGAATCCAGAAACGATTGAAATGCTCAAATGATACTCACAATTGCATTATTTGCATTTTATATGCGTAATTACCATTTCTAATCCAATCTTTTTGAATAAATATGATCTTAATCATATTCAAGACAGTATATATAGTTTAAATGTAGATTATTGTGATGAAATGACTTAGAATGAATCCAGAAACGTTTGCAATGCTCAAATGATACTCAGAATTGCAATATTTGCATTTTATATGCGTAATGACCACGTATAATCCAATCTTTTTGAATAAATAACATATCAGTCATATTCTAAAAAGTATAAAGAGCTTACACGTTGATTATTGTGATGAAATGACTTAGAATGAAACCAGAAACGATTGAAATGCTCAAATGATACTCAAA
Organism: Rhynchospora breviuscula; assembly: GCA_027562975.1. NCBI lineage: Eukaryota > Viridiplantae > Streptophyta > Magnoliopsida > Poales > Cyperaceae > Rhynchospora > Rhynchospora breviuscula. Next base: position 47,930,736 of record CM050399.1, read on the forward strand.
ATTGCATTATTTGCACTTTATATGCGTTATTACCATGTATAATCCAATCGTTATGAGTAAATAAGATATGAATTATATTCTAGATAGTATAAAGAGCTTAAATGTAGATTATTGTGATGAAATGACTTAGAATGAATTCAGAAACGATTGACATGCTCAAATGATACTCTTAATTGCATTATTCGCACTTAATATGCGTAACTATCATTTATAATCCAATCATTTTGAGTAAATAAGATGTGAATCATATTCTAGATAGTATAAAGATCTTAAATGAAGATTATTGTGATGAAATGACTTAGAATTAATCCAGAAACGAATGAAATGCACAAATGATACTCAGAATTGCATTATTTACAATTTATATGCGTAATTACAATGTATAATCCAATGTTTTTGATTAAATAAGATATAAATCATAATCTAGACAATATATATAGTTTAAATGTAGATTATTGTGATGAAATGACTTAGAATGAATCCAGAAACGGTAGAAATGCTCAAATGATACTCAGAATTGCAATATTTGCATTTTATATGCGTAATTACCAAGTATAATCCAATCTTTTTGAATAAATAATGTAAGAATCATATTCTAGACAGTATAAAGAGTTTAAATGTAGATTATTGTGATGAAATCACTTAGAATGAATCCAGAAACGATTGAAATACTCCAATGATACTCAGAATTGCATTATTTGCAGTTTATATGCGTAATTACCATGTATAATCCCATCTTTTTGAATAAATAAGATCTGAATAATATTCAAGATAGTATAAAGATTTTAAATGTAGATTATTGGGATGAAATGACTTAGAATGAATTCAGAAACGATTGCAATGCTCCAATGATACGCAGAATTGCATTATTTGCACATTATATGCGTAATTACCATGTATAGTCCAATCTTTTTGAATAAATAAGATATTCTAGACAGTATAAAGAGCTTAAATGTTGATTATTGTGTTGAAATGACTTAGAATGAATCCAGAAATGATTGAAATGCTCAAATGATACTCAAAATTGCATTATTTGCATTTTATATGCGTAATTAACATTTATAATCCATCTTTTTGAATAAATATGATCTTAATCATATTCAAGACAGTATATATAGTTTAAATGTAGATTATTGAGATGAAATGACTTAGAATGAATCCAGAAACGTTTCAAATGCACAAATGATACTCAGAATTGCAATATTTGCATTTTATATGCGTAATGACCACGTATAATCCAATCTTTTTGAATAAATAAGATATCAGTCATATTCTAAAAAGTATAAAGAGCTTACATGATGATTATTGTGATGAAACGACTTAGAATGAAACCAGAAACGATTGAAATGCTCAAAAGATACTCAAAATTGCATTATTTGCACTTTATATGCGTTATTACCTTATATAATCCAATCGTTATGAGTAAATAAGATATGAATCCTATTCTAGACAGTATAAAGAGCTTAAATGTAGATTATTGTGAAGAAATGACTTAGAATGAATCCAGAAACGATTGAAATGCTCAAATGATACTCTTAATTGCATTATTTGCACTTAATATGAGTAATTATCATTTATAATCCAATCATTTTGAGTAAATAAGATGTGAATCATATTCTAGACAGTATAAAGATCTTAACTTAAGATTATTGTGATGAAATGAGTTAGAATTAATCCAGGAACGATTGAAATGCTCAATTGATACTCAGAATTGCAGTATTTGCACTTTATATGCGTAATTACAATGTATAATCCAATCTATTTCCATAAATAAGATATTAATCATAATCTAGACAGTATAAAGAGTTTAAATGTAGATTATTGTGACGAAATTACTTAGAATGAATCAAGAAATGATTGAAATGATGAAAAAAATACTCAGAATTGCATTATTTGCAATTTATATGCGTAATTACCATTTATAATCCAATCATTTTGAATAAATAAGATATGAATCTTATTATACAAAGTATATAGAGTTTAATTGTAGATTATTTTGATTAAATGACTTAGAATGAATCCAGAAACGATTGAAATGCTCAAATGATACTCAGAATTGCATTATTTGCACTTGATATGCGTAATTACCAAGTATAATCCTATCTTTATGAATAAATAAGATATTAATCATATTCAAGACAGTATAAAGAGTATAAATCTAGATTATTGTGACGAAGTTACTTAAAATGAATATAGAAACGATTTAAATGCTTAAATGATACTCAGAATTGAGTTATTTGCACTTTGTATGCGTAATTACCATGTATAATCCAATATTTTTGAATAAATAAGGTATGAATCATATTCTAGACAGTATAAAGAGTTCAAATGTAGATTATTGTGATGAAATTACATAGAATAAATTCAGAAACGATTAAAATGCTGCCATGATACTTGGAATTGCATTATTTGAACTTTTTATGCGTAATTACCATGTATAATTCAATCTTTTTGAATAAATAAGTTATGAATAATATTCTAGACAGTATAAAGAGTTGAAATGTAGATTATTGTGATGAAATGACTTACAATGAATACAGAAAGGATTGAAATGATCAAACGATACTCAGAATTGCATTATTTGTACTTTATATGCGTAATTACCATGTATAATAAATTCTTTTTGAATAAATAATATATGAGTCATATTCTAGATAGTATAATGAGCTTAAAAGTAGATTATTATGATTAAATGACTTAGAATGAATCCAGAAACGATTGAAATTCTCAAATGATACTCAGAATTGCATTATTTGCAATTTATATACGTAATTGCCTTGTATAATCCAATCATTTTTAATAAATAAGATATGAATCATATTCAAGACAGTATATAGAGTTTAAATGTAGATTATTGTGATGAAATGACTTAGAATAAATCCAGAAACGATTGTAATGCTCAAATGAAAGTCAGAATTGCATTATCTGAATTTTATATGCGTAATTAACATGTATAATCCAATCTTTTCGAATAAATAAGATATGAGTATTATTCTAGACAGTATAAAAGTATAAATATAGATTATTGTGACGAAATGACTCTGAATGAATCCAGAAACGAGTGAAATGATCAGAAGGTTCTCAGAATTGCATTATTTGCACTGTATGTGCGTAATTACCATGTATAATCCAATCTTTTTGAATAAATAAGATATGAGTCGTATTATAGAATGTATAAAGTGTTAAAATATAGATTATTGTGATAAAATGACTTTGAATAAATCGAGAAACAATTGAAATGCTCAAATGAAAGTCAGAATTGCATTATCTGAATTTTATATGCGTAATTACCATGTATAATACAATCTTTTTGAATAAATAAGATATGAATCTTATTCTAGACAGTATAAAGAGTGTAAATGTAGATTATTCTGACGAAATGACTTAGAATGAATCCAGAAACGAGTCAAATGATCATAAGGTTATCAGAATTGCATTACTTGCACTTTATATGCGTAATTACCATGTATAATCCAATCTTTTTGAATAAATAAAATATGAATCATATTATAGAAAGTATAAAGAGTTAAAATGTAGATTATTGTGATAAAATGACTTAGAATAAATCCATAAACTATTGAAATATTCATATGATACTCAGAATTGCATTATTTGCACTTTATATGCGTAATTACCATGTATTATCCAATCTTTTTGAATAAATAAAATATGAATCATATTCAAGACAGTATAAAGAGTTTAAATGTAGATTACTGTAATGAAATGACTTAGAATGAATACAGAAAAGATTCAAATGCTCAAATGATACTCAGAATTGCAAAATTTGCACTTTATATGCATAATTACCATGTATAATCCAATCTTTTTGAATAAATAAGATATGAATCATAATCTAGACATTATAAAGAGATTAAATGTTGATTTTTGTGTTCAATTAACTTAGAATGAATCCAGAAACGATTGAAATGCTCCAATGATACTCAGAATTGCATTATTTGCACTTTATATGCTTAATTACTGTTTATAATCCAAACTTATTGAATAAATAAGATATGAATCATATTCAAGACAGTATAAAGAGTTTAAATGTAGATTATTGTGATGAAATGACTTAGAATGAATATAGAAACGATTGAAATGCTCAAACGATACTTAGAATTGCATTCTTTGCACATTATATGCGTTATTACCATATATAATCCAATCATTTTGAATAACTAAGATATGAATCATATTCTATCCAGTATAAAGAGCTAAAATTTAGATTATTGTGTTGAAATGACTTAGAATGAATCCAGAAACGATTGAAATGCTCAAATGATACTCAGAATTGCATTATTTGCAATTTATATGCGTAATTACCATTTATAATTCAATCTTTTTGAATAAATAAGATTTTAATCATATTCAAGACAGTATATATAGTTTAAATTTAGATTATTGTGATGAAATGAATTAGAATGAATCCATAAACAATTGAAATTCTCAAATGATACCCAGAATTGCAATATTTGCAATTTATATGCGTAATTACTATGTATAATCCAATCTTTCTGAATAAATAAGTTAAGAATCATATTCTAGACAGTATAAAGAGTTTAAATGTAGATTATAGTGATGAGATGACTTAGAATGAATCCATAAACGATTGAAATGCTCCAATGATACACAGAATTGCATTATTTGCAGTTTATATGCGTAATTACCATGTATAATCCAATTTTTTGAATAAATAAGATCTGAATCACATTCAAGACAGTATAAAGATTTTAAATGTATATTATTGGGATGAAATGACTTAGAATGAATTCAGAAACGGATGCAATGCTCCAATGATACTCAGAATTGCATTATTTGCACTTTATATGCGTAATTACCATTTATAATCCAATCTTTTTGAATAAATATGATCTTAATCATATTCAAGACAGTATATATAGTTTAAATGTAGATTATTATGATGAAATGACTTAGAATGAATTAAGAAACGTTTGAAATGCTCAAATGATACTTAGAATTACAATATTTGCATTTTATATGCGTAATTACCATGTATAATACAATCTTTTTGAATAAATAAGGTAAGAATCATATTATAGAAAGTATAAATAGTTTAAATATAAATTATTGTGATGAAATGGCTTAGAATGAATCCAGAAACTATTGAAATGCTGCATAGATACTCAGAATTGCATTATTTGCACTTTATATGCGTAATTACAATGTATAATCTAATCTTTTTGAATAAATAAGATATCAGTCATATTCTAAACAGTATAAAGAGTTTAAATGTTGATTATTGTGATTAAATGACTTAGAATGAATCCAGAAATAATTGAAATGCTCAAAAGATACTCAAAATTGTATTATTTGCACTTTATATGCGTTATTACCTTGTATAATCCAATCGTTATCTATAAATAAGATATGATTCCTATTCTAGACAGTATAAAGAGCTTAAATGTAGATTATTGTGATGAAATGAATTACAATAAATCCAGAAATGATTAAAATGATCAAATGATACTCTTCATTGCAGTATTTGCACTTAATATGCGTAATTATCATTTATAATCCAATCATTTTGAGTAAATAAGATGTGAATCATATTCTAGACAGTATAAAGATCTTAACTTAAGATTATTGTGATGAAATGAGTTAGAATTAATCCAGGAACGATTGAAATGCTCAATTGATACTCAGAATTGCAGTATTTGCACTTTATATGCGTAATTACAATATGTAATCCAATCTTTTTCAATAAATAAGATATGAATCATAATCTAGACAGTATAAAGAGTTTAAATGTAGATTATTGTGACGAAATTACTTAGAATGAATCTAGAAATGATTGAAATAATAAAAAAATACTCAGAATTGCATTATTTGCACTTTATACAAGTAATTACCATTTATAATCCAATCTCTTTAAATAAATAAGATATGAATCATATTATAGAAAATATATAGATTTTAATTGTAAAAACCCAGAAATTTTAATTTATGAGTTAATGTAATTAATTAAAAATCTTCAAGCAAACAAATAAATATAAGTTGATAATATTAAAAATCACACTCAGTTAATTAGCGGATTATCAACTCCCATTAATTTAGAAGTCGATTTCATTTCGAATCTGACACGATAATTAAATTCCGGCCATGTATAAAATTTTCAGAAAATCATTTACTCAAATGTCTAGTTTAAATTATAGAAATTCAAATAACTATTTTTATAAAATCTTTATGAGTTGAAATTGTGTTAAAAATCTAAATTCTACTGTTGATTTAATCAATTCCAAAAATTCTCTGTTCTGGACCGTTAGATTAACTCCTAAATTCCTCTGTTTTATCTCAGCCGTCCGATTGATTTCCCATCTCTCTCCTTTATCTCTTATCCTCTTCTCTCCTCCGACAGACCCGCCCCACCTCCTTCTTTTTCCTCTCTTCTCTCGCGTTTTGCCATTGGCGATGCCACTGACAGAGTGCCCGACCCCATCTCCCTGGCTCTCTCCCCAAGTAGTTCCCTCATCTCTCTCGCCTCTGACAGAAGCCCTCGACCCCACTCAACCTCCCTCTTCCACACTCTCTCCCTTTCTGGCTATTGGCTGAGAACCAAGCCCCACTCGAGCCCTCTTCTACTCGGCAAAATATCGCCTTGTCCCCTCTCCTTTTCCCTGCATCCTCCTCTCGTCCATTCAGATTGGAGCCCCACCTGACACTTGTCTCCACTAATTTCTCCCAAACCGAGAAAACCCTTTGACCTAAACCCTACCACCGCCCATCTTGCTCTCTCTCCCTCTGCCACCTCAGCAGCTCGACCTCCCCCTCCTCTCCATTCCAATCCCCATTAAATGTCACCCCTCTCCTCTCTTTCTGCTCGGACCTAACACAGAACAGATACAAAGAAAGGAAAAAGAGCAAGAGAGAGAGAAGTGGAGGCTAGAAATTGGAGTGGAGACGGCGGCGATCGACGAGGCTAGGTGGTGGCGGCACTGGCGGTGAGGCGCAGTGGTGCTGGTTGAGCTTGCTTCCCTTTTTCCCTTCTCGGTTGGTAACCCCTCTTTCCTTTGTTCCATTGTTTCTGTTGGCTTGAATGTGTTGTTGATTGAGGCATTGTGATATTTGAATGTGAGATGTTGATTGATGCCTCAAATTTGAATTGTGAATCTGAGCTTGTGATATGTTTGTGTGTTGTGTTGGCTCAATCTAATCTGTTAAGAGCGTTGATGCTTGTCTCTGATATGTTATGCGTTGAATACCTCAAATTTGAATGTATGCTTGTTGATTGTGGGTTTAGACATCGGTAAAACTGTTTGTAGAGGCTATTACTTGCTCTATTATGTGCTTGTCGTCTCAAATGACTTGTTTTTGGTCTGTTAGGAACACTTAAACACCTGTTTAATTGTTAATATTAGCTGTTTAGACTTGTGTTTGTGTTGTGAGGCCCTTCTGAGCCTTATGTGAGCTGTTTGATGCCTCTGGTGCACGGTACAGGGCTGGTATCAGGCCTTGTACCAGTCTGGTACGAGTTTCTTTAGGATAGGGACCATTCCATGAAGTAATTTATCTACCAGGGACTAAATTGTAAATTACTTTGAACTGCATATGGGTCTTTAAAGTATAAAAACTGTTATTAGGGTCTGTTAGGTAAATTTAAAAAAAAAAAATTGATTTGAGGTCTTTAGTGTAAAATTTATGTGCTTGTTGGGTCGGATTGTATTTGCTGGTTTGGGTTTTGGATTTGATCCCCGTAACCCATTTGTATCCGGATCCGATTGGATCCTTGTTTCCGTGTGGGCTTGTGTGTTTCTCCTCTGGGCCCGTCTGGCCTGTTCTCTCTTTGGGCTTGCTTCTCGGTTTTAAACCGTGTGGATTTCTTTGGGCCCTGTTATATTGTTTTTGCGTGGCCCAAATTCTGTTAGGAAGTCTAAGTTTTCAAATTTTTGTGCTAATTAACCATTTAATAAGTAATCCAAACGACTTAGACCTCGAAGGATCTAGTCCAAGCATTCACACACAAGAGAGAGAGGTTAGGAAGGCTACCTCTCCTTGTATCGCAACAAGGAGGCTCGAATCCGGCGATGTCGAGGTTGTGCGCACCACCACGCGTGTCTCGGCCTCAAGTCCACCAAGGTATTAACCAAAACCTCGATCTATGCTAGTAGATGAGAGGTTAAGCCTAATCCCTTCCTTCCCTTTGCCTTAATTAACTATTTAATTAGATGGAGGCAAGAGGTGCTCAACACATGAGCTTAAGAGAGCAATGGTGGAGAGAAAAAATTCTGAAATTTTTCCTTTAATTTTCGTCCAAAATATTAGAGAGAGAGAAAAAGGCAAGGTGGCTAGGGTTTTGGCTCCCAAAGTGGTCCTTTTATAGACCAACCACTCTCCCAAAAAGTTGTAACTAATTTACAACTATGCCATCACTAGGGCAGCCATAAAATGGGCCTAAATGGGCTCCATCAATTATTTAATTGGTCCTCTAATTCAATTAATTAGTGGCCCAATTAATTGCTCTCAAGTTGGACCTTTAATTTACCATTTAAATATAGGCCCGTTAGCTCAAATTAATTACTTTAATTAATTCATGTTGAACAAATTAATTATCAACACTTTGATAATTATTTAAGGATTAGAATATGCATTAATTTATTTCTATATAATCCGTTTGACTTAATTAATTAATTATGACGGTTCGCAACAGTACATAATTAATCAGTCAACATATCATATTGTTGCATTCCTTAATACAACCAAATAAATAATGCACTCATGGTCAAAACCTATTTGTGTGACCCTTTGAGGATTTATGCTCTGTTGGACATGGAAAATAAATCGCTATTTATTTCCAATAATCATAAGCGGTATCTAGCAACACGTTATGATTCCCAATTCGCATAAATAGTGTACTGCTACAATATTTTAATCCTGCATAAGAAATAATAGTATTTCCTTGTCTGATTCTTATGTCACATGATATCATCGTATAATCCAAGATAGGAATGTGTCATTCTTGCAGATTATACGTTTCTTGATCTAGAGATGACTGTATCAGTTGCTAGCAAACAATCCATCTCCATCAAGGGGTCCAAACAGATATCATCGCTCACTAAGTAAATTAATGAGGGACATACGGTTTTCTTGATGAACAACTTTTTCCCGCACAATTCAAGAGAACATAAATAAAGTCCGTATAGCAGCCCTTATCAAGAATCAACGGTAGACGATATTTATTGAACCTATCCTCATGTGGAAAAGTTGAACCATCTCAAACTTAGAATCAAACTCAAACGAAATAAATAATGACACATAACACAATCCATATATTTATCTCATTGGGTCGTGTCCTGTACTATGTTCTATAACATATACATATGCAATTAAGTTGGCAACTCCTTACCTATGATCTGTAGAACTTAATCATCACTTAACTTACATACTAATCTTATCCGATAATTAATATTCCTTGTTAATTATCAAGATTACGGACCTTTTAGATCTATTATTGTCATTTAATTATAAATGAACTACAGAGATCTACAATTCAGATCCTCAACCTGAATGATCTGTTAATTAATAAATCAAGGAATAAATGATCAAATATCATCAATAACATAACCATAGAAGTAGCCATATAATGATTGGCTTCTAGGATATAACTCTAACAATCTCCCACTTGGCCTAGAGTCAATCAACAGTGACTTCTAACCAGTGCATAGTACTCAATGTAATATCCAAAATATACATGTCTCATACTAAAGCCTCAAATGATAAAAGATACAACTCAAAGCCATTCAGGCATACGCCTAATCCCCATGGATGCAACGTGCAACTCATGTGCGGCTCGAGATAGAGGCTTTGTCAGAGGGTCCGCTGTGTTCGCGGCACCGTCCACCTTCTTGACCTTGATCCATCCGTCATTCACAAACTGACGGATAAGATGGAATCGTCGTAGAATGTGCTTGGTCTTCTGGTGAGACCTAGGCTCCTTGGACTGAGCTATGGCTCCTGTGTTGTCGCAGTAGAGATCCACTGGACCAGAGATGCTTGGAACCACCTCAAGCTCGGTCAAGAATTCCTTAATCCAAACTCCTTCTTTCGCCGCTTCACCAACCGCTAAGTATTCTGCTTCGGTGACGGAATCAGCCGTGGTATCCTGTTTAGAACTCTTCCAACTCACGGCTCCACCATTGAGCAGATATACGAAGCCGGACTGTGACTTCGCATCATCTCGATCGGTTTGGAAACTAGCATCGGTGTAACCACTTACAACGAGCTCTTGGTCTCCACCGTACACGAGGATGCTATCCTTTGTTCTCTTGAGATACTTGAGGATATTCTTGACTGCGGTCCAATGTGCCATACCAGGGTTAGCTTGGTATCGACTAGTCACACTAATCGGATGCGCAACATCGGGGCGAGTGCATAGCATGGCATACATGATCGAACCGACTACAGATGGATACTTGAACCGCTTCATGAAATCCCTATCTGTATCAGTCATTGGACATTGAGACTTGCTCAAGAATATGCCATGTGACATAGGCAAGTAACCCTTCTTGGAACTAGCCATTTTGTGTTTTTCCAATACTTTGTCAATATATGCATCTTGGCTCAAGCCTAACAACCTTCTTGATCTATCTCGATAGATCTTGATTCCTAAGATGTAGGCGGCTTCGCCCAAGTCTTTCATTGAGAACACTTTCTTCAATGAATCCTTGACTGCATTCAATTCGGGGATATCATTCTCGATCAAGAGTATATCATCAACATATAGAACGAGAAACACAACCACGCTCCCACTAATTCTCTTGTAAACACAAGGTTCCTTCTCGCTTTGAATGAAGTTCAACTTCTTGACCTCTTCATCAAAACGCTTGTTCCAACTCCTCGATGCTTGCTTCAATCCATAAATGGACCTTTGAAGCTTGCACACCTTGTTAGCATTCTTTGGATCCACAAAACACTCGGGTTGTGTCATATACACATCATCTTCCAAGTTGCCATTTAAGAAGGCGGTTTTGACATCCATTTGCCATATCTCATAGTCATAATATGCGACAATCGCTAACAAGATCCGAATTGACTTGAACATGACGACAGGCGAGAAAGTTTCTTCATAGTCAATACCATGAACTTGCTTGTAACCTTTCGCAACTAGTCGTGCTTTGTAAATGCTCAAGTTGCCATCCATGTCGACCTTTCTCTTAAAGATCCACTTGTTCTCAACGGGTTTTACTCCGTCGGGAAGGTCAACCAAAGTCCATACCTTGTTTTCATACATGGATTGCATTTCGGATTCCATGGCCTTAAGCCATTCCTTGGAGTCGGGTTTATCTTTCATGTCCTTTATGGTCAAGGGTTCGTCATTCGCAATGACGAGAACATCGTGCAAACCCAAGTACCTTTCGGGTGGGTGACTTTCCCTCGTTGACCTTCGTAGGATCGGTGCTTGGGGTTGAGGCTCTTGAACTTGTTCCACAACGGCTTGTGGACTTGGTTCTTGGTCCTCGAAAGTTTGAGTGTCTTGAACACTATCGACTCGCGATATGTTCGAGTCCTCATTTGAGGGAGCGTACTCTTGAACTTCTTCCATAATGGCTTGTGGAACGGGTTCGGCTACAACCTCGTTTGGCACCATATTGGGAATCGCTAGATTACCTACTTGAGGCACATCTTGCGGTGGTTCATGAATTTCTTCAATGACCACATTACTCCCACTACTTCTTCTTGAGAGAAACTCCTTCTCTAAAAACACACCATAACGAGCAACAACTATCTTGTTCTCGTTGCGGTTGTAGAAGTAGTAACCCTTAGTTTCCTTTGGGTATCCCACGAAATGACACTTGTCCGATTTGGGTCCAAGCTTATCGCTCATTAGCCTTTTCACATAAGCTTCACAACCCCAAATCTTGAGAAACGGCATGCTTAGTTTCCTACCAAATCAAAGCTCATAAGGCGTCTTCTCAACGGACTTTGATGGAACACGGTTTAATGTAAAAGCTGCGGTTTCTATTGCAAAATCCCAAAACGATTTGAGCAAGTCGGCTTGGCTCATCATCGATCGAACCATGTCTAGCCTTCCACCTCAGGTATATTTGTCATTGAAACCCTTCTCGCTACCTCTAGCACTGACTGGATATTTGATACTGGTTCATGTGCTCACATTTGTCGAAATGTGCAGGTTCTAAAGAATAGGAGGCGGCTTGAGAAAGGTGAAGTTCAACTCCGCGTCGGGAATGGCACGTGCATCTCTGCTATGGCCATTGGGAACGTGGAAATAACTTTACCTTCTGGTTTTGTTTTGGAACTCAAAGATGTGTTTGTAGTTCCTTCTATTACTCGAAATATTATCTCTGTTTCTTGTTTGGATATGGATGGATTTAATGTTGTAATAAAGAACAAATGTTGTGCTTTATTTCGTGATGATGTTATGGTGTTGCGCATTTATTGAATGGTCTTTATGTGCTTGATACTTCTAATGAACATGTTTTGAGTATTAAAAATGACAATAGAAAACGTAAAATTTCACACGAGAATGCAACTTTGATGTGGCATTGCCGTTTAGGTCATATCAATGAGAAACGCATCAAGAGATTACAAACTGTTGGTCTCTTGGATCAATTCGCTTTCGAGCCAATTGACAAATGCGAATCGTGTTTGATAGGAAAGATGACCAAAGCGCCTTTTACCAACAAAGGTATTAGGGCAAATGACTTATTAGATCTCGTACATACCGATGTATGTGGACCTATGAGTGTTTGCGCACGTGGAGGTTACTCGTACTTCATTACTTTCACCGACGATCATAGTAGATACGGGTATATCTACTTGATGCGGCATAAGTCCGAATCCTTTGAAAAGTTCAAGGAATTCAAGAATGAAGTTGAAAACCAACTTAATCGAAAGATCAAAGTCTTGCGTTCCGATCGAGGTGGTGAGTACTTGAGCCATGAGTTTGGTGATTATCTAAAAGAGTGTGGAATCGTTCCACAACTCACTCCACCTGGAACACCACAATGGAATGGTGTATCCGAAAGGAGGAATCGAACTTTGTTAGACATGGTTCGATCGATGATGAGCCAAGCAGATTTGCCTAAGTCGTTTTGGGGCTATGCACTAGAAACCGCAGCTTTTACACTAAATCGTGTTCCGTCAAAGTTCGTTGAGAAGACGCCTTATGAGCTTTGGTTTGGTCGGAAACCAAGCATGTCGTTTCTCAAGATTTGGGGTTGTAAAGCTTATGTGAAAAGGCTAATGAGCGATAAGCTTGGACCCAAATCGGATAAATGTCTTTTCGTGGGATACCCTAAGGAAACAAAGGGTTACTACTTCTACAACCGCAACGAGAACAAGATAGTTGTTGCTCGTTATGGTGTGTTCTTGAAAAAGGAGTTTCTCGCAAGAAGAAATAGTGGGAGTGATGTGGTTATTGAAGAAGTTCATGAACCACCGCAAGATATGCCTCAAGTAGGAAATCTAGCGATTCCCAATGTGGTGCCAAATGAGGTTGAACCAGTTCCACAAGTTGTTGAGGAACAAGTTCAAGAGAATGCTCCCTCAAATGAGGACTCGAATATTTCGCGAGTCGAAAGTGTTCAAGTTACTCCTACATTAGAGGATCAAGAACCAACTCCACAAACTGTTATGTAACAAGTTCAAGAACTTCAAGCACCAATCCTACGAAGGTCAACGAGGGAAAGTCGTCCACCCGAAAGATACTTGGGTTTGCACGATGTTCTCGTCATTGGGAATGGCGAGCCTTTGACTATCAAGGACATGATGAAAGAACCCGACTCCAAGGAATGGCTTAAAGCCATGGAATCCGAAATGCAATCCATGTATGACAACAAGGTATGGACCTTGGTTGATCTTCCTGACGGAGTAAAACCCGTTGAGAACAAATGGATTTTTAAGAGAAAGGTCGACATGGATGGCAACTTGACTGTATACAAGGCACGGCTTGTTGCGAAAGGTTATCGACAAGTTCATGGTATTGACTATGAAGAAACATTCTCGCCTGTTGTCATGTTCAAGTCAATTCGGATCTTGTTAGCAATTGCCGCATTTCATGACTATGAGATATGGCAAATAGATGTCAAAACCGCCTTCCTAAATGGCAATTTGGAAGAGGATGTGTACATGACACAACCCGAGTGTTTTGTGGATCCAAAGAATGCTAACAAGGTATGCAAGCTTCAAAGGTCCATTTATGGATTGAAGCAAGCATCGAGGAGTTAGAACAAGCGCTTCGATGAAGAAGTCAAGAAGTTGAACTTAATCCAAAGTGAAAAGGAACCTTGTGTTTACAAGAGATTTAGTGGGAGCGTGGTTGTGTTTCTTGTTCTGTATGTTGATGATATACTCTTGATCGGGAATGATATTCCCGAATTAAATGCAGTCAAGACTTCATTGAAGAAGGTGTTCTCAATGAAAGACTTGGGCGAGGCCGCCTACATCCTAGGGATTAAGATCTATAGAGATAGGTCTAGAGGGATGTTGGGTATGAGCCAAGATACATATATTGACAAGGTGTTGGTAAAACACAATATGGCTAGTTCCAAGAAGGGTTACTTGCCTATGTCACATGGCATATACTTGAGTAAGACTCAGTGTCCCTCGACCGAAGCAGATAGGAAGTACATGGAGAAATTCAAGTATCCTTCTGTAGTCGGTTCGATTATGTACGCCATGCTATGTACTCGCCCCGATGTGGCATATCCGATTAGTGTGACTAGTCGATTCCAAGCCAACCTTGGCATGTCACACTGGACCGCAGTCAAGAATATCCTCAAGTATCTAAAGAGAACAAAGGATAGCATTCTCGTGTATGGTGGAGACCAAGAGCTCGTTGTAAGTGGTTACACCGATGCTAGTTTTCAAACCGACCGAGATGACTCAAAGTCTCAGTCTGGCTTTGTATTTCTGCTTAATGGTGGTGCTGTGAGTTGGAAAAATTCTAAACAGGATACCACAGCCGATTCCGTCACCGAAGCAGAATATTTAGCGGCTGGTGAAGCAGCGAAGGAAGGAGTTTGGATCAAGGAATTCTTGACCGAGCTGGAGGTGGTTCCAAGCATCTCAGGTCCAGTGGATCTCTACTGCGACAATACGGGAGCCATAGCTCAGTCCAAGGAGCCTAGGTCTCACCAGAAGACTAGGCATATTCAACGACGATTCCATCTTATCCGTCAGTTTGTGAACGACGGATGGATCAAGGTCAAGAAGGTGGACGGTGCCGCGAATACAGCGGACCCTCTGACAAAGCCTCTGTCTCGAGCCGCGCATGAGTTGCATGTTGCATCCATGGGGATCAGACGCATGCCTGAGTGGCATTGATTTGTATTTTTTACATTTGAGGTTTTAGTATGAGACATGTATATTTTGATATTACATTGAGTACTATGCACTTGCTAGAAGTCACTATTGATTGACTCTAGGCCAAGTGAGAGATTGCTAGAGATATGTCCTAGAAGCCAATCATTTTATGGCTACTTCTATAGTTTATGTTATTGATGATATTTGATCATTTGTTCCTGGATTTTATTATTGACAGTTCATTCAGGTTGAGGATCTGAATTGTGGATCACTGTGTTTTATTTATGATTAAATGACAATAATAAATCAAAACTGTCCATAGTCTTGATAATTAACAAGGAACATTAATTATCAGACAAAACTAGTATACAAGTTAAGTGATGATTAAGTTCTACAAATCATAAGTAAGGAGTTACTAACTTGATTGTATATGTATATGTTGCTGGAACATAGTACAGGACATGACCCAATGAAATAAATAAATGGATTGTGTTATGTGTCATTATTTATTTCATACGTGTTTGATTCTGAGTTTGAGATGGTTCAGTTTCTCCACATGAGGATAGGTTCTATAAATATCGTCTAACGCTGATTCCTGATAAGAGCTGCTATACGGACTTTATTTATGTTCTCTTGAATTGTGCGGGGAGAAACTGGTCATCAAGACAACCGTATGTCCCTCGTTAGTTCGCTTAACGAGTGATGATATCTACTGGGTCCCTTGATGGAGATGGATTGCTTGCTAGCAACTTATGCAATCATCTCTAGATCAAGAAACGTATAATCTGCAAGAATGACACATTCTTATCTTGGATTATACAAGGATATCATGTGACATAGGAATCAAAACAATAAGATATTATTTTCTTATGCAGGATTGAAGTACTGTAGTTGTACAGTGCTTATTTATGCGAATTGGGGATCATAACGTGTTGCTAGATACCGCTTATGATTATTGGAAATAAATAGCGATTTATTTTCCATGGCCAACATAACATAAATCCTCAAAGGGTCACACAAATAAAGTTTTAACCAACAATGTATTATTTATTTATTTGCAGCAGTGAATGCAATAAAAAATATGATAGTTTGATTAATTAATTATATACCGTTGCGAACCGTCATAATTAATTAAATCAAAGGGGTCATATAGAAATAAATTAATGCATATGCTAATTCTAAAATAATTATCAATGAGTTGATAATTAATTTTATTCAACATAATTTAATATAATTGTATGAATTATATTAAATATATGGGCTTCCATTTGATTAGTCAATTTGGACCTAGCTTTAAATGATCATTAGAGAGATAATTAAAAGACTAAATTGTGCATGACAATTTGGGCTTTTAAGCCTTTTCTAATTTATGTGGCCGGCCAAAGTTTGTAAAAAGTTTGTATAAATCTTTTTTAAAGATTTTTTTTTGGACGTTTTATATAAAGGAAAAATTAGGGTAATTTTTTGATTCCTCTCTCCTCCAAAATTTGGCCGCCACTTTCATTTTGAGGGCAGAAATTTCATTTCTGATTTTTCTTCTTTCTCTCTTGCATTAGAAGCTCATGTGTTAAGCAATAGCCAATTCATTTAATAGAGATTAATTGGAAGAAAGACTAGCAACAAAGGATTAGCTAAGTTCTTGTTCTTGCTAGCACAAGAAGCTTAGAATTTGGTTAACTCTTTAGGTGGACTCGAGGCCAGCGACGAGGTGGTGGTGGTGTGCTATCCATCGACTTCTAAGCAAAGGTCGAGCCTTCTAGTTACGAGACTAGAAGATGTAAATCCTTCTACCGTTCTCTTAAAATGTCAACTTGCATAATTATCTAGATCCGTATAATAGCAATTGTAAAATTGTTTGTTAATAAGTAATAAAAATTTAAATTGCACATGGAATGAGTTCCTAACAGTCATTATAATTAGTGAGAGGGCTTGAATTAGATTAGTCTTGCTACATGGAGATACAGCGAAAATTAATATGCAAGCTGGAGCCATACAAACCCACAACAATGGTTGTGCCTTGAGATGCTTATTATGTGATTGTTTGCATACTATGAAATGTCATAGGATAGGTATGGGTGTATGCTAACACGACCACCAAACAAAGTCGCATAATGATTGTCCCAATTAATTTGATTAAGTCGACCGCCCTCCTTCACTCTATCCCCTTCACGTCGCTTGCCCTCTCATGGCGCGGTCCGCCCAAGCGGACGTCATGGTTGTCATGCGGAAGTCGGGGTACAAATAAATAGATTTGTTAGGAGCAAATAGAGAGATGTTGCTTATCGATGGATCCAACTAGAGTTTGGACATCGGGGCGAAGTTTGTAAATATATAGATATTCACAAACCAAGAGTCATATGGTTGATATGATTGGTTGGAGAACCTACCTTGTCTAGTTAAGTAGGGTGACGTGCCATAGCAGGCTTTACTTGATGAAAACGGGGATCTTGGAAAACCAACTACATTTGGGACATTAAATAAATGTAGTGGGAGTTTTATTTATTGTTATAAATAAAACCATTCATAAACTAAATGACCTTAAATTGAAATTGTTATAGATACTAAATGTATTAATTTCGTTGCGATCAATCTTTGAATTTGAACTATCTCGTTTCTAAAGGTATTTACTTGGAGAAGTAATATCGATTCCTAAGACATGTTCTTGGCGAAAAGAAACTTGAGCATGTTTATTCCCAAAAATATTCCTCAACTTCCCAAACGTAGAATCGCGATGATTGATTAACTTTTACGAAAAGTTATTCAATAAAGTGGATGCCGATATTCTCATTTTAGGATCTCTAGACCTTTGGATTATAGAATTCATACGGACTAGATATGACTCCTACGCTCGCATTCGCTTACTCAAGAAGGAGTTCTTAGAGAAAGTAGATGTTGAGTCAATCATTTATGATCGAGTAATGGAGCATGAATTAAGTGAGAGAAACTTCTTTTAAGAAGGTACATGAAGGTTCCTTTGGCTTGCGAACTGAAAGGTTTGAGTAGCTAATTGGCAACTAGAGATATTAGATCTCCGATATCAAGGACTGTTGATATTGTCATGCTATCTCTTCCTAATTAAATGAAGGAAATGATGTTACATTTCACAAACTTGTTTGTGCAAATGGTAATTAGCTAAGTATTTAAGAAATACTTCGCTTAAGTTTTAGTTGAGACTTCGAGACCCTCAATTGTGACCATGTGTCACATGAGATGTTTCATTTGCCATTTATGGAGGCATTTGAAAGGTTGTCCGAAGTACCATGATTATTGTGTTGGAAATGTTCTAAACTTTCGAAAGTATTTGTCGTTCAAATTATCTCGCTATCTCTAAATTCATACCAGTAACTTAGTACTAATTCATATGCTCGCATTTAATGAAATGTATAGGCAATGAATAGTGAGAGAAAGCTCGAGATTAGTAAAGTAAACTCCGTATAAGGATATGGCTTATTCGTTTAAGCCACTACCATTGGATACGTAGAGTTGTCTTTACTAATAGGAACTGTAGGTCGAGTACCTCGTTCCTTACATCCTAAAACTTTATCTTCATTTCATATAGATGATGGATGATTACATTTTGTAAAAGACAAGTGATGTTCTTTTATTATGGATTTGTTTATATGATTTCATGCCTATTGTTTGAATATGCTTGAAATAGATAAACGAGTTTTGAATGACAAATAGGATGCGTAAAACTTCACATAAAGTGTTCGACTTTCATGTGAAATGACCGTTTAGTCATACATAAATGAGAATTGCATTATGAGAGTCTACATAGCGTGGAACTCGTGGTTCAATTCGATTTCGAATCAATAGAGATATGCAAATCATGTTTGTTAGATGACAAAAGCGCCTTTGACCTATAAAGGTTCAAGGACAAGTAACTTGATTAGGACTTATACATGTCGATGTATGTAGACCTATAAGTACTTGTGTACTGAAAGGTTATTGAGACTTTACCACTTAGCCAACGATCAAAGTAAATATTAACGTATCTATTTGATAAGGTACGAGTGTGAACTATTTGACTAGTTCAAAGGAGTTCAAGTGTGAAGTTAAGAGACCGTTCAAGAAAAGAAAAGTCTTACAATTGATCATGGTGAATAGTTAAGTCATATGATTTGAAATATTATCTAAAGAGTGTGAAAGTCGTTTCATAACTCACTCTATGAGAAACATTATGAAAATAGTGTGTCCAAGAATGAAGGTATTGAACACTGGTCGTTATTCAAGTTTTTAACATTTTAAATCGAGAAATTAGTAATTAACAAAGTTAATTAGTGATGTGTGTGCTTGCTGTTCTGGAAAAAGCTATTTTTCTGTCTTGTTGCTTGTTTTTCGTGATGTAAATTTCACTGAAATTTTTTCTCTCTTACTGAAGATTGTATATCTTTGAGTCATGGTTCTTTTAGCGCTGGTTTCACTATTTTATAAGTAGTTATGAATTTTTAGTGAATTAAACGGTAACGGTACGCAGATCTGCCGTTCTGCTACACAGTTTTGTTTGTATGGCAAAAAAGATGTATTTTTCGAAAATAGCTATCTGTAATCTTTGTCTAGGGCTAATCTAGACTTGATACTCTTTCTGGATATGTATAATTTGTTACCTGTTTCGGATTTTATATGGATGTTCAAGTATGGAAAGAATCGAAGTCGTCAGATCTGTTTTTCTAAACAAGCTGGTTGTTTTGAAAAACTAAATTTATTGAAGGACTTTTATAGAAAAGTGTTTGAATAGAATTGTTCAACATCGAATTAGAATTCTATGAAAATTAGTTTCATAATTTTTCTTTAAGGTTTGATAATTCAACTGGGTCAAAAGTTTTCAGTCGTCAGTCTGTTTCAGAACAGGACAAGTCGCTAGTATGACTTTTAACTCGATGATTTTGAATAGACCTTGATATTTTTCTTTTCATGGATTGATAGCCTAGTATATAAAGTATTTTTTCCATGTAAATTGTTTGCTTGAAAAATATCAAGAGGGTGATCACACAGACCGAAAGATTGAGACCAAAACAGAATTTTCTCTAACGGCGCTTCGCGGCTGTCTGGGATTTTGTCTTTTTTTATTCTCCCTGATGGTAGCTGATCTCTCCTTGAAATTTTTACTGGTAGTTACACTCATTGTAAGGAGCTTTCTGGATTTATTTCGAAATTTTTGGTGACCGAAAAATATCGAATTTTATCGGGTCCCAAATTGCTTATTTTAATTAGTTAAAATATATTCTAATTAATCAAATTAGTTGAAATAGTAATTAGAACGCTCCTTAAATACCCTCCTTTCTGTTTTTGATTTGTTGACTAAATTTCAAAGGTTTAAACAAGTAATTGTAATGTTAAACCTATTTGCATTTGGAAAAACGAGCGACAAGCATACACAAAGATTCTAATTAATGAAGTTAATTAAAAACTAGTGGAACATGAATATTGTATATGTGCTAACTCGTTTTTGTAGGAGGATCGTGGGTTTCTCCTGCCCAAACACGTATTTGTCACAAAAAATAAACGAAAAATAAACAATTCGAGAAAATAGTTAAAACATTACACGAAACCTTTTCTACCGCCATCGCTCCTATCTTATCGGATGCGATCATACCAGCACTAAAGCACCGGATCCCATCAGAACTACGCAGTTAAGCGTGCTTGGGCAGGAGTAGTACTAGGATGGGTGACCTCCTGGGAAGTCCCTGTGTTGCATCCCTTTTTTATTTATTTTTGGAAAATAATATATATATTTACTTATGTTTTAACATTTTTATTTATTTTATTTATTTTCTTTTGAGTTTTAGCTGTTAATTTTTTTTATACTGCCCTCAAATTTACAACACGTATTTGTCACAAAAAATAAAAGAAAAATAAACAATTCGAGAAAATAATTAAAAAATTACACGAAACCTTTTCTACCGCCATCGCTCCTATCTTATCGGATGCGATCATACCAGCACTAAAGCACCGGATCCCATCAGAACTCCGAAGTTAAGCGTGCTTGGGCAGGAGTAGTACTAGGATGGGTGACCTCCTGGGAAGTCCCTGTGTTGCATCCCTTTTTTATTTATTTTTCGAAAATAATATATATATTTACTGATGTTTTAACATTTTTATTTATTTATTTTCTTTTGAGTTTTAGCTGTTAATTTTTTTTATACTGCCCTCAAATTTACAGCACGTATTTCTCACAAAAAATAAAAGAAAAATAAACAATTCGAGAAAATAATTAAAAAATTACACGAAATCTTTTCTACCGCCATCGCTCCTATCTTATCGGATGCGATCATACCAGCACTAAAGCACCGGATCCCATCAGAACTCCGCAGTTAAGCGTGCTTGGGCAGGAGTAGTACTAGGATGGGTGACCTCCTGGGAAGTCCCTGTGTTGCATCCCTTTTTTATTTATTTTTCGAAAATAATATATATATTTACTTATGTTTTAACATTTTTATTTATTTCTTTTCTTTTGAGTTTTAGCTGTTAAATTTTTTTATACCGCCCTCAAATTTACAACACGTATTTGTCACAAAAAATAAAAGAAAAATAAACAATTCGAGAAAATAATTAAAAAATTACACGAAACTTTTTCTACCGCCATCGCTCCTATCTTATCGGATGCGATCATACCAGCACTAAAGCACCGGATCCCATCAGAACTCTGCAGTTAAGCGTGCTTGGGCAGGAGTAGTACTAGGATGGGTGACCTCCTGGGAAGTCCCTGTGTTGCATCCCTTTTTTATTTATTTTTCGAAAATAATATATATATTTACTTATGTTTTAACATTTTTATTTATTTATTTTCTTTTGAGTTTTAGCTGTTAATTTTTTTTATACTGCCCTCAAATTTACAACACGTATTTGTCACAAAAAATAAAAGAAAAATAAACAATTCGAGAAAATAATAAAAAAATTACACGAAACCTTTTCTACCGCCATCGCTCCTATCTTATCGGATGCGATCATACCAGTACTAAAGCACCGGATCCCATCAGAACTCCGCAGTTAAGCGTGCTTGGGCAGGAGTAGTACTAGGATGGGTGACCTCCTGGGAAGTCCCTGTGTTGCATCCCTTTTTTATTTATTTTTCGAAAATAATATATATATTTACTTATGTTTTAACATTTTTATTTATTTTATTTATTTTCTTTTGAGTTTTAGCTATTAATTTTTTTTATACGGCCCTCAAATTTACAACACGTATTTGTCACAAAAAATAAAAGAAAAATAAACAATTCGAGAAAATAATTAAAAAATTACACGAAACCTTTTCTACCGCCATCGCTCCTATCTTATCGGATGCGATCATACCAGCACTAAAGCACCGGATCTCATCAGAACTCCGCAGTTAAGCGTGCTTGGGCAGGAGTAGTACTAGGATGGATGACCTCCTGGGAAGTCCCTGTGTTGCATCACTTTTTTATTTATTTTTCGAAAATAATATATATATTTACTTATGTTTTAACATTTTTATTTATTTATTTTCTTTTGAGTTTTAGCTGTTAATTTTTTTTATACCGCCCTCAAATTTACAGCACGTATTTGTCACAAAAAATAAAAGAAAAATAAACAATTCGAGAAAATAATTAAAAAATTACACGAAACCTTTTCTACCGCCATCGCTCCTATCTTATCGGATGCGATCATACCAGCACTAAAGCACCGGATCCCATCAGATCTCCGCAGTTAAGCGTGCTTGGGCGGGAGTAGTACTAGGATGGGTGACCTCCTGGGAAGTCCCTGCGTTGCATCCCTTTTTTATTTATTTTTCGAAAATAATATATATATTTACTTATGTTTTAACATTTTTATTTATTTATTTTCTTTTGAGTTTTAGCTGTTAATTTTTTTTATACTGCCCTCAAATTTACAGCACGTATTTGTCACAAAAAATAAAAGAAAAATAAACAATTCGAGAAAATAATTAAAAAATTACACGAAACCTTTTCTACCGCCATCGCTCCTATCTTATCCGATGCGATCATACCAGCACTAAAGCACCGGATCCCATCAGAACTACGCAGTTAAGCGTGCTTGGGCAGGAGTAGTACTAGGATGGGTGACCTCCAGGGAAGTCCCTGTGTTGCATCCCTTTTTTATTTATTTTTGGAAAATAATATATATATTTACTTATGTTTTAACATTTTTATTTATTTTATTTATTTTCTTTTGAGTTTTAGCTGTTAATTTTTTTTATACTGCCCTCAAATTTACAACACGTATTTGTCACAAAAAATAAAAGAAAAATAAACAATTCGAGAAAATAATTAAAAAATTACACGAAACCTTTTCTACCGCCATCGCTCCTATCTTATCGGATGCGATCATACCAGCACTAAAGCACCGGATCCCATCAGAACTCCGCAGTTAAGCGTGCTTGGGCAGGAGTATTACTAGGATAGGTGACCTCCTGGGAAGTCCCTGTGTTGCATCCCTTTTTTATTTATTTTTGGAAAATAATATATATATTTACTTATGTTTTAACATTTTTATTTATTTTATTTATTTTCTTTTGAGTTTTAGCTGTTAATTTTTTTTATACTGCCCTCAAATTTACAACACGTATTTGTCACAAAAAATAAAAGAAAAATAAACAATTCGAGAAAATAATTAAAAAATTACACGAAACCTTTTCTACCGTCATCGCTCCTATCTTATCGGATGCGATCATACCAGCACTAAAGCACCGGATCCCATCAGAACTCCCCAGTTAAGCGTGCTTGGGCAGGAGTATTACTAGGATAGGTGACCTCCTGGGAAGTCCCTGTGTTGCATCCCTTTTTTATTTATTTTTCGAAAATAATATATATATTTACTTATGTTTTAACATTTTTATTTATTTATTTTCTTTTGAGTTTTAGCTGTTAATTTTTTTTATACTGCCCTCAAATTTACAGCACGTATTTGTCACAAAAAATAAAAGAAAAAATAAACAATTCGAGAAAATAATTAAAAAATTACACGAAACCTTTTCTACCGCCATCGCTCCTATCTTATCCGATGCGATCATACCAGCACTAAAGCACCGGATCCCATCAGAACTCCGCAGTTAAGCGTGCTTGGGCAGGAGTAGTACTAGGATGGGTGACCTCCAGGGAAGTCCCTGTGTTGCATCCCTTTTTTATTTATTTTTGGAAAATAATATATATATTTACTTATGTTTTAACATTTTTATTTATTTTATTTATTTTCTTTTGAGTTTTAGCTGTTAATTTTTTTTATACTGCCCTCAAATTTACAACACGTATTTGTCACAAAAAATAAAAGAAAAATAAACAATTCGAGAAAATAATTAAAAAATTACACGAAACCTTTTCTACCGCCATCGCTCCTATCTTATCGGATGCGATCATACCAGCACTAAAGCACCGGATCCCATCAGAACTCCGCAGTTAAGCGTGCTTGGGCAGGAGTAGTACTAGGATGGGTGACCTCTTGGGAAGTCCCTGTGTTGCATCCCTTTTTTATTTATTTTTCGAAAATAATATATATATTTACTTATGTTTTAACATTTTTATTTATTTATTTTCTTTTGAGTTTTAGCTGTTAATTTTTCTTATACTGCCCTCAAATTTACAACACGTATTTGTCACAAAAAATAAAAGAAAAATAAACAATTCGAGAAAATAATTAAAAAATTACACGAAACCTTTTCTACCGCCATCGCTCCTATCTTATCGGATGCGATCATACCAGCACTAAAGCACCGGATCCCATCAGAACTCCGCAGTTAAGCGTGCTTGGGCAGGAGTAGTACTAGGATGGGTGACCTCCTGGGAAGTCCCTGTGTTGCATCCCTTTTTTATTTATTTTTCGAAAATAATATATATATTTACTTATGTTTCAACATTTTTATTTATTTATTTTCTTTTGAGTTTTAGCTGTTAATTTTTTTTATACTGCCCTCGAATTTACAACACGTATTTGTCACCAAAAATAAAAGAAAAATAAACAATTCGAGAAAATAATTAAAAAATTACACGAAACCTTTTCTACCGCCATCGCTCCTATCTTATCGGATGCGATCATACCAGCACTAAAGCACCGGATCCCATCAGAACTCCGCAGTTAAGCGTGCTTGGGCAGAAGTAGTACTAGGATGGGTGACCTCCTGGGAAGTCCCTGTGTTGCATTCCTTTTTTATTTATTTTTCGAAAATAATATATATATTTACTTACGTTTTAACATTTTTATTTATTTATTTTCTTTTGAGTTTTAGCTGTTAATTTTTTTTATACTGCCCTCAAATTTACAACACGTATTTGTCACAAAAAATAAAAGAAAAATAAACAATTCGAGAAAATAATTAAAAAATTACACGAAACCTTTTCTACCGCCATCGCTCCTATCTTATCGGATGCGATCATACCAGCACTAAAGCACCGGATCCCATCAGAACTCCGCAGTTAAGCGTGCTTGGGCAGGAGTAGTACTAGGATGGGTGACCTCCTGGGAAGTCCCTGTGTTGCATCCCTTTTTTATTTATTTTTCGAAAATAATATATATATTTACTTATGTTTTAACATTTTTATTTATTTATTTTCTTTTGAGTTTTAGCTGTTAATTTTTTTTATACTGCCCTCAAATTTACAACACGTATTTGTCACAAAAAATAAAAGAAAAAATAAACAATTCGAGAAAATAATTAAAAAATTACACGAAACCTTTTCTACCGCCATCGCTCCTATCTTATCGGATGCGATCATACCAGCACTAAAGCACCGGATCCCATCAGAACTCCGCAGTTAAGCGTGCTTGGGCAGGAGTAGTACTAGGATGGGTGACCTCCTGGGAAGTCCCTGTGTTGCATCCCTTTTTTATTTATTTTTCGAAAATAATATATATATTTACTTATGTTTTAACATTTTTATTTATTTATTTTCTTTTGAGTTTTAGCTGTTAATTTTTTTTATACTGCCCTCAAATTTACAACACGTATTTGTCACAAAAAATAAAAGAAAAACAATTCGAGAAAATAATTAAAAAATTACACGAAATCTTTTCTACCGCCATCGCTCCTATCTTAACGGATGCGATCATACCAGCACTAAAGCACCGGATCCCATCAGAACTCCGCAGTTAAGCGTGCTTGGGCAGGAGTAGTACTAGGATGGGTGACCTCCTGGGAAGTCCCTGTGTTGCATCCCTTTTTTATTTATTTTTCGAAAATAATATATATATTTACTTATGTTTTAACATTTTTATTTATTTATTTTCTTTTGAGTTTTAGCTGTTAATTTTTTTTATACTGCCCTCAAATTTACAACACGTATTTGTCACAAAAAATAAAAGAAAAATAAACAATTCGAGAAAATAATTAAAAAATTACACGAAACCTTTTCTACCGCCATCGCTCCTATCTTATCGGATGCGATCATACCAGCACTAAAGCACCGGATCCCATCAGAACTCCGCAGTTAAGCGTGCTTGGGCAGGAGTAGTACTAGGATGGGTGACCTCCTGGGAAGTCCCTGTGTTGCATCCCTTTTTTATTTATTTTTCGAAAATAATATATATATTTACTTATGTTTTAACATTTTTATTTATTTATTTTCTTTTGAGTTTTAGCTGTTAATTTTTTTTATACTGCCCTCAAATTTACAACACGTATTTGTCACAAAAAATAAAAGAAAAAATAAACAATTCGAGAAAATAATTAAAAAATTACACGAAACCTTTTCTACCGCCATCGCTCCTATCTTATCGGATGCGATCATACCAGCACTAAAGCACCGGATCCAATCAGAACTCCGCAGTTAAGCGTGCTTGGGCAGGAGTAGTACTAGGATGGGTGACCTCCTGGGAAGTCCCTGTGTTGCATCCCTTTTTTATTTATTTTTCGAAAATAATATATATATTTACTTATGTTTTAACATTTTTATTTATTTATTTTCTTTTGAGTTTTAGCTGTTAATTTTTTTTATACTGCCCTCAAATTTACAACACGTATTTGTCACAAAAAATAAAAGAAAAACAATTCGAGAAAATAATTAAAAAATTACACGAAATCTTTTCTACCGCCATCGCTCCTATCTTAACGGATGCGATCATACCAGCACTAAAGCACCGGATCCCATCAGAACTCCGCAGTTAAGCGTGCTTGGGCAGGAGTAGTACTAGGATGGGTGACCTCCTGGGAAGTCCCTGTGTTGCATCCCTTTTTTATTTATTTTTCGAAAATAATATATATATTTACTTATGTTTTAACATTTTTATTTATTTATTTTCTTTTGAGTTTTAGCTGTTAATTTTTTTTATACTGCCCTCAAATTTACAACACGTATTTGTCACAAAAAATAAAAGAAAAAATAAACAATTCGAGAAAATAATTAAAAAATTACACGAAACCTTTTCTACCGCCATCGCTCCTATCTTATCGGATGCGATCATACCAGCACTAAAGCACCGGATCCCATCAGAACTCCGCAGTTAAGCGTGCTTGGGCAGGAGTAGTACTAGGATGGGTGACCTCCTGGGAAGTCCCTGTGTTGCATCCCTTTTTTATTTATTTTTCGAAAATAATATATATATTTACTTATGTTTTAACATTTTTATTTATTTATTTTCTTTTGAGTTTTAGCTGTTAATTTTTTTTATACTGCTCTCAAATTTACAACCCGTATTTGTCACAAAAAATAAAAGAAAAAATAAACAATTCGAGAAAATAATTAAAAAATTACACGAAACCTTTTCTACCGCCATCGCTCCTATCTTATCGGATGCGATCATACCAGCACTAAAGCACCGGATCCAATCAGAACTCCGCAGTTAAGCGTGCTTGGGCAGGAGTAGTACTAGGATGGGTGACCTCCTGGGAAGTCCCTGTGTTGCATCCCTTTTTTATTTATTTTTCGAAAATAATATATATATTTACTTATGTTTTAACATTTTTATTTATTTATTTTCTTTTGAGTTTTAGCTGTTAATTTTTTTTATACTGCCCTCAAATTTACAACACGTATTTGTCACAAAAAATAAAAGAAAAAATAAACAATTCGAGAAAATAATTAAAAAATTACACGAAATCTTTTCTACCGCCATCGCTCCTATCTTATCGGATGCGATCATACCAGCACTAAAGCACCGGATCCCATCAGAACTCTGCAGTTAAGCGTGCTTGGGCAGGAGTAGTACTAGGATGGGTGACCTCCTGGGAAGTCCCTGTGTTGCATCCCTTTTTTATTTATTTTTCGAAAATAATATATATATTTACTTATGTTTTAACATTTTTATTTATTTATTTTCTTTTGAGTTTTAGCTGTTAATTTTTTTTATACTGCCCTCAAATTTACAACACGTATTTGTCACAAAAAATAAAAGAAAAATAAACAATTCGAGAAAATAATTAAAAAATTACACGAAACCTTTTCTACCGCCATCGCTCCTATCTTATCGGATGCGATCATACCAGCACTAAAGCACCGGATCCCATCAGAACTCCGCAGTTAAGCGTGCTTGGGCAGGAGTAGTACTAGGATGGGTGACCTCCTGGGAAGTCCCTGTGTTGCATCCTTTTTTTATTTATTTTTCGAAAATAATATATATATTTACTTATGTTTTAACATTTTTATTTATTTATTTTCTTTTGAGTTTTAGCTGTTAATTTTTTTTATTCTGCCCTCAAATTTACAACACGTATTTGTCACAAAAAATAAAAGAAAAATAAACAATTCGAGAAAATAATTAAAAAATTACACGAAACCTTTTCTACCGCCATCGCTCCTATCTTATCGGATGCGATCATACCAGCACTAAAGCACCGGATCCCATCAGAACTCCGCAGTTAAGCGTGCTTGGGCAGGAGTAGTACTAGGATGGGTGACCTCCTGGGAAGTCCCTGTGTTGCATCCCTTTTTTATTTATTTTTCGAAAATAATATATATATTTACTTATGTTTTAACATTTTTATTTATTTATTTTCTTTTGAGTTTTAGCTGTTAATTTTTCTTATCCTGCCCTCAAATTTACAACACGTATTTGTCACAAAAAATAAAAGAAAAAATAAACAATTCGAGAAAATAATTAAAAAATTACACGAAACCTTTTCTACCGCTATCGCTCCTATCTTATCGGATGCGATCATACCAGCACTAAAGCACCGGATCCCATCAGAACTCCGCAGTTAAGCGTGCTTGGGCAGGAGTAGTACTAGGATGGGTGACCTCCTGGGAAGTCCCTGTGTTGCATCCCTTTTTTTATTTATTTTTCGAAAATAATATATATATTTACTTATGTTTTAACATTTTTATTTATTTATTTTCTTTTGAGTTTTAGCTGTTAATTTTTCTTATACTGCCCTCAAATTTACAACACGTATTTGTCACAAAAAATAAAAGAATTTTGTGAAATTAAAGTGGAGGAAGAAAGAAAGAGCAAAAGAGAGACAACAGTATTTCTGATTTTCAATATTTGGATATCACATACAATTTACAAGCCTCTATTTATAAGCAAGAAAAGAGATCTTTTAATAAATGACAAGGATATGTATATCCGATATGTATCTAATGTAATAAATGAAATTAATAAAGATGAACAATCTATAAATGATTTGTATCCATTTATAACACTTCCCCTTTGTTCATCTTTCATTATACACTATTAATATGATACTTCAGGATCAATATTAATATGATGCTTCTGGATCATTTATACTGCCTCATTAAAACCCTTATCAAGAAAAACCCATTGGAATAAAAACTTGGATAAGAGAAAAAGAGTACATCGTGTATAATGCTTCCCCTCATTTTGATATTATTGGATGTCTTTCAGTCGATGTAGACCTATCTTCTTTCTAAGCTGTTCAAAAATTCTTGTTGGCAAAGACTTCGTAAATAGATCAGCCAGGTTGTTGCATGATTGAATTTTTTGAACATCAATTACGCCATCCTTTTGTAGGTCATGTGCTGAGAAGAACTTCGGTGCAATGTGTTTAGTTCTGTCTCCTTTGATATATCCTTCTCTAATTTGTGTTATACAAGCTGCATTATCTTCATATATTGGAGTAGGATTTTCCTTAATGTTTTGAAGCCCACATTCTTCTTGAATATTTTGAATTATTGACCTTAATGAAACACATTCTCGACTTGCTTCATATAAAGCAATTAGTTCAGCATGATTTGATGATGTGGCAGTTAGAGTTTGTTTTGTCGATCGCCATGAAATTGCAGCTCCACTGTATGTAAACACATATCCTGATTGAGATCTTGCTTTATGCGGATCTGACAAATATCCTGCATCTGCATATCCAACTAAATTGGATTCTATATCCTTATGATAACGTAGCCCCATATCTCGAGTTCCACAAAGATAGCGAAAAATTTCTTTAATTCCATTCCAATGTCTTCGGGTTGGTTTGGAACTATATCTTGACAACAAATTTACAGCAAATGCAATATCAGGTCTTGTATTATTTGCAAGATATAATAATGCTCCAATTGCACTTAAGTATGGTACTTCAGGACCAAGTACTTCTTCATCATTTTCTTGGGGACGAAAAGGATCATTTTCTACATTTAACGATCGCACGACCATTGGTATTTTCAAAGGATGAGATTTATCCATATTAAATCTTTTTAACATTTTTTCTATATAATTTGACTGATGGATAAATATTCCATTTTTTAAATGCTCGATCTGCAGGCCGAGGCAAAATTTAGTTACACCAAGATCTTTCATTTCAAACTCATTTTTCAACAAATTTGCAGTATTTTCAATCTCTTTAGGAGATCCTATGATGTTTAAATCATCAACATACACTGCAACGATTGCAAAACCAAAATTTGATTTTTTAATAAAAACACACGGACTAACTGTATTATTTTTATATCCTTCTTTTAAAAGATATTCACTAAGTCTATTATACCACATTCGACCAGATTGTTTTAGTCCGTATAAAGATTTTTCTAATTTTATAGAGTACATTTCTCTAGGTTTTGATTTATATGCTTCAGGCATTTTTAATCCTTCAGGGATCTTCATATATATGTCATTATCAAGTGAACCATATAGATATGCTGTGACAACATCCATAAGTTGCATTTTTAGATTTTCTATGACAGTGAGACCTATTAAAAATCTGAGAGTTGTCGCATCCACTACAGGTGAATATGTTTCTTCATAATCAACTCTATATATTTGTGTAAAGCCTTGCGCCACTAGCCTTGCTTTGTATCTCACAATCTCATTTTTCTCATTTCTTTTAATGACAAATACCCATTTGTAACCTACAGGATTAATATCTTTGGGCGTCTGGACTACTGGTCCAAATACTTGTCGTTTATCAAGTGAATTTAATTCAGCTTGTATAGCATCTTTCCATTTAGGCCAATCATTTCTTTGTCTACATTCATCTATAGTTTTTGGCACATTATCCTCTTCGTTTAAAACATCACAAGCCATAGCGAATGCAAAAACTTCATCAACTTGAGTTTTATTCCTATTCAATGTTGTACCATTTTTCACATAATTTATAGAAATTTCATAATCATTTGGTACTTCAGTTTCTTCTGAAACTTCATCAACCTCTTCTGGGGTTTTAGTTTCTTCTGGAATTTTATTAATCTCTTCTGGAGATTTAGTTTTTTTCTGGAACCTTATAAATCTCTTCTAGAATTGTACCAACTGCTTTATTCTGCTCTTTTCTTTTACGTGGATTTATATCCTTAGAACCAATTGGTCTTCCACGTTTTCTACGTTCATGGGATTCATTTGATATTTTTGTAATATCTATTCGAGCAGGTGCATTTATAGCTGGAATATGTGATTTAGTGACTCTATTTATATCTGTGAATGCGTCAGGCAATTCATTTGCAATTCTTTGCAAATTTATAATCTTTTGAACTTCAAGTTCACATTGACCACTTCTGGGATCAAGATAAGATAATGATGAATTCCAAGTCACTTGTCTATCCAACTTTTGTTTTTCTTCCCCTAAATTTGGGAATATTGATTCATCAAAATGACAGTCAGCAAATCTTGCTGTAAAAACATCTCCCGTTAATGGTTCTAAATATTTAATAATAGAAGGAGAGTTAAAACCAATATAAATTCCCAATCTTCTTTGAGGTCCCATTTTTGTGCGTTGTGGAGGAGAAATTGGAACATATATTGCACAACCAAATACCTTTAAATGAGACAAATTTGGTTCTCTTCCGGAGACCAATTGTAAGGGGGAATACTTATGATCAGCAGTTGGTCTTAATCTAATTAGTGCAGCAGCATTTAGTATGGCATGTCCCCATGCAGAAGATGGTAAACTAGATTTCATAAGTAATGGTCTAGCTATTAATTGTAATCTTTTAATAAACGATTCTGCTAGACCGTTTTGTGTATGAACATGTGCCACTGAATGTTCTACTGTAATCCCAATAGACATGCAATAATCATTAAAAGCTTGGGATGTAAATTCTCCTGCATTATCAAGTCGGATTCTTTTAATTTGATAATCTGAAAAGTTAGCTCTCAATTGGATAATTTGTGCTAATAATCTAGCAAATACAACATTTCTTGTTGATAACAAACACACATGTGACCAACGTGTTGATGCGTCAATTAAAACCATAAAATATCTAAATGGTCCACATGGTGGTGTAATTGGTCCACATATATCTCCTTGAATTCTTTCTAAAAATGATGGAGCTTCGGGTCCAACTTTATTTGGAGATGGTCTAGTAATTAGCTTTCCAAGAGAGCATGCTTGGCATGTGAATTCTTTTGATAACAGGATCTTCAGGTCCTTTAGGGGATGCCCATTTGCACTTTCAATTATTCTCCTCATCATTATATTTTCTGGATGACCCAATCTATCGTGCCATAATGTAAATAATTTTGGATCAACTAACTTCTGGTTAGTCACCATATTTGATTCTATTGTACTTATATACGTACCATATAGTTCGTTAGACAATGCTTGCATTTTCTCCATAATATTTTTCTGGCCATTTTTAATAGATATGATATGAAGATATTCATAATTTCTCTCGTTCATAGTTTCAATATGATAACCATTTTTTCGAATATCTTTAAAACTTAATAGATTTCTTCTGGATCTACTTGAATATAATGCATCATCTATTATTAATTTTGTTCCTTCAAGTAACAAAATACAAGCTCTTCCGGAGCCTTCAATTATATTACTTGAACCAGATATAGTTTGGATATTAATCTCATCGAGATGCAATTGTAAAAAATATTTCTTACTTTTCAGTATAGTATTTGTAGTTCCGCTGTCAACCACACATGGATCTTCTTTACTTAATATTGCGTCAGTCATTTTTCTTAAAATAAAATAAAATAAAACTTATTTTATTCATTTATTCCTGTACATGAAACTTAAAAAAAAAAAACTGCTTTATTCATTCATTCTATCCCGTATACGCAAATGAAGGAAAAAAAAAACAGAAATTAACTTTTTTCTTCTCGTACATGAAGATTAAAAAGGAAATAAACTAACTTATTTCATTCGCATGCATATATTATAAAAAAAAAGAAACTTTTAATTTTCCTTAACTGCGCCTATTTCCACCTTTTCTATATTTTGCTACATCACATATGTTATAAACATCTTCAAGATATTTTTCTTTGAAAAACTCTTCAAGAGTACTAACGTGCTTTCAACATAACTTTAGGTTATTAGTATTGTAACTTCAGGTTACGATAAATAATGGAGATAAATAAATAAAATAAACAAATAAATAAAATGAATGAATGAATAAAGTAAATAAAATAACATACAATAACTTAATTATAACTTCGGTTATAGTAAAATTTTATTTAATAACTTCTGGTCATTAAATCGTTTGACTGCACAATAAAAAGAATTTAAATGAAATAACTTCAAGTTATTTTTCTCATCCAATGACAAATAATAATTGCTAATATATTAAATTGGGAATAACTTCATGTTATTTTTCATCCAGTGTCCAATAAGAATAGAACTTCAGGTTCTTTGAAACAAAATTTCAGCTTTGAATAATAACTGCATGTTATATAATAATATTCAGTGGCGTTCCATAACTTCTGGTTATATTAAATTTATAATAGAACTTCATGTTCTAAGCAAATAAATTCAAAAATCAAGAATTTCAAGTCATAAACAAATTACTTCAAGAGTATCAAGAACTTCAGGTTCTAAATAATTTTTAATCGAAATATAAACTTCAGGTTATTGATGTCATAACTTCTAGTTACGATGAATAAAATAAATAAAAAAAAACTACAACATAATAAATAGGAAATAAAATAAAATATAATTCATATGATTATAACTTCAGGTTATAATATTCAATAACTTCTAGTTATTAAAATTTTTTACTACTCAATTAGAAGAATAACTTCAGGTTATTTTTCATTCAATAACTTATAAATAAAACTTCAAGTTTTAAACAAATAAATTCAAGTATTAAGAACTTCAAGTTCTAAACAAATTATTTTAATGATTAAGAACGTCAAGTTCTAAATAACTTTAAATCGAAATATGAACTTCAGGTCTACATGTAATAAGAACTTCAGGTTCTTGATAAACTTTCAAGTTTGAATAACATCATGAAATAATTATTTTTATCATCATTCACTTCGGGGAATAATTCTCGTAAATTCAAATAAAAAATATGGCAACAAAAAAATTCAGATTCAAATATCTAAAAGAAACGAAATTAAGAATTTTATATATTATTCTCAATCGAATCTTTTACCTACGTACTAATGTTAGCAATTATTTAAACAAACATATTTATATAACTTGAGATTATATCGCATGGTAACTAACCTTTTGCAACTTTTTTCTCCGTAATTTGTCAAAGTGACTTTTGTAATTCCTACTGAGCAATTCGTGCTGATAACGTGTTGTGAAATTAAAGTGGAGGAAGAAAGAAAGAGCAAAAGAGAGACAACAGTATTTCTGATTTTCAATATTTGGATATCACATACAATTTACAAGCCTCTATTTATAAGCAAAAAAAGAGATCTTTTAATAAATGACAAGGATATGTATATCCGATATGTATCTAATGTAATAAATGAAATTAATAAAGATGAACAATCTATAAATGATTTGTATCCATTTATAACAAAGAAAAATAAACAATTCGAGAAAATAATTAAAAAATTACACGAAACCTTTTCTACCGCCATCGCTCCTATCTTATCGGATGCGATCATACCAGCACTAAAGCACCGGATCCCATCAGAACTCCGCAGTTAAGCGTGCTTGGGCAGGAGTAGTACTAGGATGGGTGACCTCCTGGGAAGTCCCTGTGTTGCATCCCTTTTTTATTTATTTTTCGAAAATAATATATATAATTACTTATGTTTTAACATTTTTATTTATTTATTTTCTTTTGAGTTTTAGCTGTTAATTTTTTTTATACTGCCCTCAAATTTACAACACGTATTTGTCACAAAAAATAAAAGAAAAATAAACAATTCGAGAAAATAATTAAAAAATTACACGAAACCTTTTCTACCGCCATCGCTCCTATCTTATCGGATGCGATCATACCAGCACTAAAGCACCGGATCCCATCAGAACTCCGCAGTTAAGCGTGCTTGGGCAGGAGTAGTACTAGGATGGGTGACCTCCTGGGAAGTCCCTGTGTTGCATCCCTTTTTTATTTATTTTTCGAAAATAATATATATATTTACTTATGTTTTAACATTTTTATTTATTTATTTTCTTTTGAGTTTTAGCTGTTAATTTTTTTTATACTGCCCTCAAATTTACAACACGTATTTGTCACAAAAAATAAAAGAAAAATAAACAATTCGAGAAAATAATTAAAAAATTACACGAAATCTTTTCTACCGCCATCGCTCCTATCTTATCGGATGCGATCATACCAGCACTAAAGCACCGGATCCCATCAGAACTCCGCAGTTAAGCGCGTGCTTGGGCAGGAGTAGTACTAGGATGGGTGACCTCCTGGGAAGTCCCTGTGTTGCATCCCTTTTTTATTTATTTTTCGAAAATAATATATATATTTACTTATGTTTTAACATTTTTATTTATTTATTTTCTTTTGAGTTTTAGCTGTTAATTTTTTTTATACTGCCCTCAAATTTACAACACGTATTTGTCACAAAAAATAAAAGAAAAATAAACAATTCGAGAAAATAATTAAAAAATTACACGAAACCTTTTCTACCGCTATCGCTCCTATCTTATCGGATGCGATCATACAAGCACTAAAGCATCGGATCCCATCAGAACTCCGCAGTTAAGCGTGCTTGGGCAGGAGTAGTACTAGGATGGGTGACCTCCTGGGAAGTCCCTGTGTTGCATCCCTTTTTTATTTATTTTTCGAAAATAATATATATATTTACTTATGTTTTAACATTTTTATTTATTTATTTTCTTTTGAGTTTTAGCTGTTAATTTTTTTTATACTGCCCTCAAATTTACAACACGTATTTGTCACAAAAAATAAAAGAAAAATAAACAATTCGAGAAAATAATTAAAAAATTACACGAAACCTTTTCTACCGCCATCGCTCCTATCTTATCGGATGCGATCATACCAGCACTAAAGCACCGGATCCCATCAGAACTCCGTAGTTAAGCGTGCTTGGGCAGGAGTAGTACTAGGATGGGTGACCTCCTGGGAAGTCCCTGTGTTGCATCCCTTTTTTATTTATTTTTCGAAAATAATATATATATTTACTTATGTTTTAACATTTTTATTTATTTATTTTCTTTTGAGTTTTAGCTGTTAATTTTTTTTATACTGCCCTCAAATTTACAACACGTATTTGTCACAAAAAATAAAAGAAAAATAAACAATTCGAGAAAATAATTAAAAAATTACACGAAACCTTTTCTACCGCCATCGCTCCTATCTTATCGGATGCGATCATACCAGCACTAAAGCACCGGATCCCATCAGAACTCCGCAGTTAAGCGCGTGCTTGGGCAGGAGTAGTACTAGGATGGGTGACCTCCTGGGAAGTCCCTGTGTTGCATCCCTTTTTTATTTATTTTTCGAAAATAATATATATATTTACTTATGTTTTAACATTTTTATTTATTTATTTTCTTTTGAGTTTTAGCTGTTAATTTTTTTTATACGGCCCTCAAATTTACAACACGTATTTGTCACAAAAAATAAAAGAAAAATAAACAATTCGAGAAAATAATTAAAAAATTACACGAAACCTTTTCTACCGCCATCGCTCCTATCTTATCGGATGCGATCATACCAGCACTAAAGCACCGGATCCCATCAGAACTCCGCAGTTAAGCGTGCTTGGGCAGGAGTAGTACTAGGATGGGTGACCTCCTGGGAAGTCCCTGTGTTGCATCCCTTTTTTATTTATTTTTCGAAAATAATATATATATTTACTTATGTTTTAACATTTTTATTTATTTATTTTCTTTTGAGTTTTAGCTGTTAATTTTTTTTATACTGCCCTCAAATTTACAACACGTATTTGTCACAAAAAATAAAAGAAAAATAAACAATTCGAGAAAATAATTAAAAAATTACACGAAACCTTTTCTACCGCCATCGCTCCTATCTTATCGGATGCGATCATACCAGCACTAAAGCACCGGATCCCATCAGAACTCCGCAGTTAAGCGTGCTTGGGCAGGAGTAGTACTAGGATGGGTGACCTCCTGGGAAGTCCCTGTGTTGTATCCTTTTTTTATTTATTTTTCGAAAATAATATTTATATTTTCTTATGTTTTAACATTTTTATTTATTTATTTTCTTTTGAGTTTTAGCTGTTAATTTTTTTTATACTGCCCTCAAATTTACAACACGTATTTGTCACAAAAAATAAAAGAAAAATAAACAATTCGAGAAAATAATTAAAAAATTACACGAAACCTTTTCTACCGCCATCGCTCCTATCTTATCGGATGCGATCATACCAGCACTAAAGCACCGGATCCCATCAGAACTCCGCAGTTAAGCGTGCTTGGGCAGGAGTAGTACTAGGATGGGTGACCTCCTGGGAAGTCCCTGTGTTGTATCCCTTTTTTATTTATTTTTCGAAAATAATATATATATTTACTTATGTTTTAACATTTTTATTTATTTATTTTCTTTTGAGTTTTAGCTGTTAATTTTTTTTATACTGCCCTCAAATTTACAACACGTATTTGTCACAAAAAATAAAAGAAAAATAAACAATTCGAGAAAATAATTAAAAAATTACACGAAACCTTTTCTACCGCCATCGCTCCTATCTTATCGGATGCGATCATACCAGCACTAAAGCACCGGATCCCATCAGAACTCCGTAGTTAAGCGTGCTTGGGCAGGAGTAGTACTAGGATGGGTGACCTCCTGGGAAGTCCCTGTGTTGCATCCCTTTTTTATTTATTTTTCGAAAATAATATATATATTTACTTATGTTTTAACATTTTTATTTATTTATTTTCTTTTGAGTTTTAGCTGTTAATTTTTTTTATACTGCCCTCAAATTTACAACACGTATTTGTCACAAAAAATAAAAGAAAAATAAACAATTCGAGAAAATAATTAAAAAATTACACGAAACCTTTTCTACCGCCATCGCTCCTATCTTATCGGATGCGATCATACCAGCACTAAAGCACCGGATCCCATCAGAACTCCGCAGTTAAGCGCGTGCTTGGGCAGGAGTAGTACTAGGATGGGTGACCTCCTGGGAAGTCCCTGTGTTGCATCCCTTTTTTATTTATTTTTCGAAAATAATATATATATTTACTTATGTTTTAACATTTTTATTTATTTATTTTCTTTTGAGTTTTAGCTGTTAAATTTTTTATACTGCCCTCAAATTTACAACACGTATTTGTCACAAAAAATAAAAGAAAAATAAACAATTCGAGAAAATAATTAAAAAATTACACGAAACCTTTTCTACCGCCATCGCTCCTATCTTATCGGATGCGATCATACCAGCACTAAAGCACCGGATCCAAATAAACAATTCGAGAAAATAATTAAAAAATTACACGAAACCTTTTCTACCGCCATCGCTCCTATCTTATCGGATGCGATCGTACCAGCACTAAAGCACCGGATCCCATCAGAACTCCGCAGTTAAGCGCGTGCTTGGGCAGGAGTAGTACTAGGATGGGTGACCTCCTGGGAAGTCCCTGTGTTGCATCCCTTTTTTATTTATTTTTCGAAAATAATATATATATTTACTTATGTTTTAACATTTTTATTTATTTATTTTCTTTTGAGTTTTAGCTGTTAATTTTTTTTATACTGCCCTGAAATTTACAACACGTATTTGTCACAAAAAATAAAAGAAAAATAAACAATTCGAGAAAATAATTAAAAAATTACACGAAATCTTTTCTACCGCCATCGCTCCTATCTTATCGGATGCGATCATACCAGCACTAAAGCACCGGATCCCATCAGAACTCCGCAGTTAAGCGCGTGCTTGGGCAGGAGTAGTACTAGGATGGGTGACCTCCTGGGAAGTCCCTGTGTTGCATCCCTTTTTTATTTATTTTTCGAAAATAATATATATATTTACTTATGTTTTAACATTTTTATTTATTTATTTTCTTTTGAGTTTTAGCTGTTAATTTTTTTTATACGGCCCTCAAATTTACAACACGTATTTGTCACAAAAAATAAAAGAAAAATAAACAATTCGAGAAAATAATTAAAAAATTACACGAAACCTTTTCTACCGCCATCGCTCCTATCTTATCGGATGCGATCATACCAGCACTAAAGCACCGGATCCCATCAGAACTCCGCAGTTAAGCGCGTGCTTGGGCAGGAGTAGTACTAGGATGGGTGACCTCCTGGGAAGTCCCTGTGTTGCATCCCTTTTTTATTTATTTTTCGAAAATAATATATATATTTACTTATGTTTTAACATTTTTATTTATTTATTTTCTTTTGAGTTTTAGCTGTTAATTTTTTTTATACTGCCCTCAAATTTACAACACGTATTTGTCACAAAAAATAAAAAAAAAATAAACAATTCGAGAAAATAATTAAAAAATTACACGAAACCTTTTCTACCGCCATCGCTCCTATCTTATCGGATGCGATCATACCAGCACTAAAGCACCGGATCCCATCAGAACTCCGCAGTTAAGCGCGTGCTTGGGCACGAGTAGTACTAGGATGGGTGACCTCTTGGGAA
The DNA here is from genome assembly GCA_027562975.1 of Rhynchospora breviuscula. Classification (NCBI taxonomy): domain Eukaryota; kingdom Viridiplantae; phylum Streptophyta; class Magnoliopsida; order Poales; family Cyperaceae; genus Rhynchospora; species Rhynchospora breviuscula. Next base: position 47,971,098 of record CM050399.1, read on the forward strand.
GTCCCTGTGTTGCATCCCTTTTTTATTTATTTTTCGAAAATAATATATATATTTACTTATGTTTTAACATTTTTATTTATTTATTTTCTTTTGAGTTTTAGCTGTTAATTTTTTTTATACTGCCCTCAAATTTACAACACGTATTTGTCACAAAAAATAAAAGAAAAATAAACAATTCGAGAAAATAATTAAAAAATTACACGAAACCTTTTCTACCGCCATCGCTCCTATCTTATCGGATGCGATCATACCAGCACTAAAGCACCGGATCCAAATAAACAATTCGAGAAAATAATTAAAAAATTACACGAAACCTTTTCTACCGCCATCGCTCCTATCTTATCGGATGCGATCATACCAGCACTAAAGCACCGGATCCCATCAGAACTCCGCAGTTAAGCGTGCTTGGGCAGGAGTAGTACTAGGATGGGTGACCTCCTGGGAAGTCCCTGTGTTGCATCCCTTTTTTATTTATTTTTCGAAAATAATATATATATTTACTTATGTTTTAACATTTTTATTTATTTATTTTCTTTTGAGTTTTAGCTGTTAATTTTTTTTATACTGCCCTCAAATTTACAACACGTATTTGTCACAAAAAATAAAAGAAAAATAAACAATTCGAGAAAATAATTAAAAAATTACACGAAATCTTTTCTACCGCCATCGCTCCTATCTTATCGGATGCGATCATACCAGCACTAAAGCACCGGATCCCATCAGAACTCCGCAGTTAAGCGTGCTTGGGCAGGAGTAGTACTAGGATGGGTGACCTCCTGGGAAGTCCCTGTGTTGCATCCCTTTTTTATTTATTTTTCGAAAATAATATATATATTTACTTATGTTTTAACATTTTTATTTATTTATTTTCTTTTGAGTTTTAGCTGTTAATTTTTTTTATACTGACCTCAAATTTACAACACGTATTTGTCACAAAAAATAAAAGAAAAATAAACAATTCGAGAAAATAATTAAAAAATTACACGAAACCTTTTCTACCGCCATCGCTCCTATCTTATCGGATGCGATCATACCAGCACTAAAGCACCGGATCCCATCAGAACTCCGCAGTTAAGCGCGTGCTTGGGCAGGAGTAGTACTAGGATGGGTGACCTCCTGGGAAGTCCCTTTGTTGCATCCCTTTTTTATTTATTTTTCGAAAATAATATATATATTTACTTATGTTTTAACATTTTTATTTATTTATTTTCTTTTGAGTTTTAGCTGTTAATTTTTTTTATACTGCCCTGAAATTTACAACACGTATTTGTCACAAAAAATAAAAGAAAAATAAACAATTCGAGAAAATAATTAAAAAACTACACGAAATCTTTTCTACCGCCATCGCTCCTATCTTATCGGATGCGATCATACCAGCACTAAAGCACCGGATCCCATCAGAACTCCGCAGTTAAGCGTGCTTGGGCAGGAGTAGTACTAGGATGGGTGACCTCCTGGGAAGTCCCTGTGTTGCATCCCTTTTTTATTTATTTTTCGAAAATAATATATATATTTACTTATGTTTTAACATTTTTATTTATTTATTTTCTTTTGAGTTTTAGCTGTTAATTTTTTTTATACTGCCCTCAAATTTACAACACGTATTTGTCACAAAAAATAAAAGAAAAATAAACAATTCGAGAAAATAATTAAAAAATTACACGAAACCTTTTCTACCGCCATCGCTCCTATCTTATCGGATGCGATCATACCAGCACTAAAGCACCGGATCCCATCAGAACTCCGCAGTTAAGCGCGTGCTTGGGCAGGAGTAGTACTAGGATGGGTGACCTCCTGGGAAGTCCCTTTGTTGCATCCCTTTTTTATTTATTTTTCGAAAATAATATATATATTTACTTATGTTTTAACATTTTTATTTATTTATTTTATTTTGAGTTTTAGCTGTTAATTTTTTTTATACTGCCCTGAAATTTACAACACGTATTTGTCACAAAAAATAAAAGAAAAATAAACAATTCGAGAAAATAATTAAAAAACTACACGAAATCTTTTCTACCGCCATCGCTCCTATCTTATCGGATGCGATCATACCAGCACTAAAGCACCGGATCCCATCAGAACTCCGCAGTTAAGCGTGCTTGGGCAGGAGTAGTACTAGGATGGGTGACCTCCTGGGAAGTCCCTGTGTTGCATCCCTTTTTTATTTATTTTTCGAAAATAATATATATATTTACTTATGTTTTAACATTTTTATTTATTTATTTTCTTTTGAGTTTTAGCTGTTAATTTTTTTTATACTGCCCTCAAATTTACAACACGTATTTGTCACAAAAAATAAAAGAAAAATAAACAATTCGAGAAAATAATTAAAAAATTACACGAAACCTTTTCTACCGCCATCGCTCCTATCTTATCGGATGCGATCATACCAGCACTAAAGCACCGGATCCCATCAGAACTCCGCAGTTAAGCGCGCTTGGGCAGGAGTAGTACTAGGATGGGTGACCTCCTGGGAAGTCCCTGTGTTGCATCCCTTTTTTATTTATTTTTCGAAAATAATATATATATTTACTTATGTTTTAACATTTTTATTTATTTATTTTATTTTGAGTTTTAGCTGTTAATTTTTTTTATACTGCCCTCAAATTTACAACACGTATTTGTCACAAAAAATAAAAGAAAAATAAACAATTCGAGAAAATAATTAAAAAATTACACGAAACCTTTTCTACCGCCATCGCTCCTATCTTATCGGATGCGATCATACCAGCACTAAAGCACCGGATCCCATCAGAACTCCGCAGTTAAGCGTGCTTGGGCAGGAGTAGTACTAGGATGGGTGACCTCCTGGGAAGTCCCTGTGTTGCATCCATTTTTTATTTATTTTTCGAAAATAATATATATATTTACTTATGTTTTAACATTTTTATTTATTTATTTTCTTTTGAGTTTTAGCTGTTAATTTTTTTTATACTGCCCTCAAATTTACAACACGTATTTGTCACAAAAAATAAAAGAAAAATAAACAATTCGAGAAAATAATTAAAAAATTACACGAAACCTTTTCTACCGCCATCGCTCCTATCTTATCGGATGCGATCATACCAGCACTAAAGCACCGGATCCCATCAGAACTCCGCAGTTAAGCGTGCTTGGGCAGGAGTAGTACTAGGATGGGTGACCTCCTGGGAAGTCCCTGTGTTGCATCCCTTTTTTATTTATTTTTCGAAAATAATATATATATTTACTTATGTTTTAACATTTTTATTTATTTATTTTCTTTTGAGTTTTAGCTGTTAATTTTTTTTATACTGCCCTCAAATTTACAACACGTATTTGTCACAAAAAATAAAAGAAAAATAAACAATTCGAGAAAATAATTAAAAAATTACACGAAACCTTTTCTACCGCCATCGCTCCTATCTTATCGGATGCGATCATACCAGCACTAAAGCACCGGATCCCATCAGAACTCCGCAGTTAAGCGCGTGCTTGGGCAGGAGTAGTACTAGGATGGGTGACCTCCTGGGAAGTCCCTGTGTTGCATCCATTTTTTATTTATTTTTCGAAAATAATATATATATTTACTTATGTTTTAACATTTTTATTTATTTATTTTCTTTTGAGTTTTAGCTGTTAATTTTTTTTATACTGCCCTCAAATTTACAACACGTATTTGTCACAAAAAATAAAAGAAAAATAAACAATTCGAGAAAATAATTAAAAAATTACACGAAACCTTTTCTACCGCCATCGCTCCTATCTTATCGGATGCGATCATACCAGCACTAAAGCACCGGATCCCATCAGAACTCCGCAGTTAAGCGCGTGCTTGGGCAGGAGTAGTACTAGGATGGGTGACCTCCTGGGAAGTCCCTGTGTTGCATCCCTTTTTTATTTATTTTTCGAAAATAATATATATATTTACTTATGTTTTAACATTTTTATTTATTTATTTTCTTTTGAGTTTTAGCTGTTAATTTTTTTTATACTGCCCTCAAATTTACAACACGTATTTGTCACAAAAAATAAAAGAAAAATAAACAATTCGAGAAAATAATTAAAAAATTACACGAAACCTTTTCTACCGCCATCGCTCCTATCTTATCGGATGCGATCATACCAGCACTAAAGCACCGGATCCCATCAGAACTCCGCAGTTAAGCGCGTGCTTGGGCAGGAGTAGTACTAGGATGGGTGACCTCCTGGGAAGTCCCTGTGTTGCATCCCTTTTTTATTTATTTTTCGAAAATAATATATATATTTACTTATGTTTTAACATTTTTATTTATTTATTTTCTTTTGAGTTTTAGCTGTTAATTTTTTTTATACTGCCCTCAAATTTACAACACGTATTTGTCACAAAAAATAAAAGAAAAATAAACAATTCGAGAAAATAATTAAAAAATTACACGAAACCTTTTCTACCGCCATCGCTCCTATCTTATCGGATGCGATCATACCAGCACTAAAGCACCGGATCCCATCAGAACTCCGCAGTTAAGCGTGCTTGGGCAGGTGTAGTACTAGGATGGGTGACCTCCTGGGAAGTCCCTGTGTTGCATCCCTTTTTTATTTATTTTTCGAAAATAATATATATATTTACTTATGTTTTAACATTTTTATTTATTTATTTTCTTTTGAGTTTTAGCTGTTAATTTTTTTTATACTGCCCTCAAATTTACAACACGTATTTGTCACAAAAAATAAAAGAAAAATAAACAATTCGAGAAAATAATTAAAAAATTACACGAAACCTTTTCTACCGCCATCGCTCCTATCTTATCGGATGCGATCATACCAGCACTAAAGCACCGGATCCCATCAGAACTCCGCAGTTAAGCGTGCTTGGGCAGGAGTAGTACTAGGATGGGTGACCTCCTGGGAAGTCCCTGTGTTGCATCCCTTTTTTATTTATTTTTCGAAAATAATATATATATTTACTTATGTTTTAACATTTTTATTTATTTATTTTCTTTTGAGTTTTAGCTGTTAATTTTTTTTATACTGCCCTCAAATTTACAACACGTATTTGTCACAAAAAATAAAAGAAAAATAAACAATTCGAGAAAATAATTAAAAAATTACACGAAACCTTTTCTACCGCCATCGCTCCTATCTTATCGGATGCGATCATACCAGCACTAAAGCACCGGATCCCATCAGAACTCCGCAGTTAAGCGTGCTTGGGCAGGAGTAGTACTAGGATGGGTGACCTCCTGGGAAGTCCCTGTGTTGCATCCCTTTTTTATTTATTTTTCGAAAATAATATATATATTTACTTATGTTTTAACATTTTTATTTATTTATTTTCTTTTGAGTTTTAGCTGTTAATTTTTTTTATACTGCCCTCAAATTTACAACACGTATTTGTCACAAAAAATAAAAGAAAAATAAACAATTCGAGAAAATAATTAAAAAATTACACGAAACCTTTTCTACCGCCATCGCTCCTATCTTATCGGATGCGATCATACCAGCACTAAAGCACCGGATCCCATCAGAACTCCGCAGTTAAGCGTGCTTGGGCAGGAGTAGTACTAGGATGGGTGACCTCCTGGGAAGTCCCTGTGTTGCATCCCTTTTTTATTTATTTTTCGAAAATAATATATATATTTACTTATGTTTTAACATTTTTATTTATTTATTTTCTTTTGAGTTTTAGCTGTTAATTTTTTTTATACTGCCCTCAAATTTACAACACGTATTTGTCACAAAAAATAAAAGAAAAATAAACAATTCGAGAAAATAATTAAAAAATTACACGAAACCTTTTCTACCGCCATCGCTCCTATCTTATCGGATGCGATCATACCAGCACTAAAGCACCGGATCCCATCAGAACTCCGCAGTTAAGCGTGCTTGGGCAGGAGTAGTACTAGGATGGGTGACCTCCTGGGAAGTCCCTGTGTTGCATCCCTTTTTTATTTATTTTTCGAAAATAATATATATATTTACTTATGTTTTAACATTTTTATTTATTTATTTTCTTTTGAGTTTTAGCTGTTAATTTTTTTTATACTGCCCTCAAATTTACAACACGTATTTGTCACAAAAAATAAAAGAAAAATAAACAATTCGAGAAAATAATTAAAAAATTACACGAAACCTTTTCTACCGCCATCGCTCCTATCTTGTCGGATGCGATCATACCAGCACTAAAGCACCGGATCCCATCAGAACTCCGCAGTTAAGCGTGCTTGGGCAGGAGTAGTACTAGGATGGGTGACCTCCTGGGAAGTCCCTGTGTTGCATCCCTTTTTTATTTATTTTTCGAAAATAATATATATATTTACTTATGTTTTAACATTTTTATTTATTTATTTTCTTTTGAGTTTTAGCTGTTAATTTTTTTTATACTGCCCTCAAATTTACAACACGTATTTGTCACAAAAAATAAAAGAAAAATAAACAATTCGAGAAAATAATTAAAAAATTACACGAAACCTTTTCTACCGCCATCGCTCCTATCTTATCGGATGCGATCATACCAGCACTAAAGCACCGGATCCCATCAGAACTCCGCAGTTAAGCGTGCTTGGGCAGGAGTAGTACTAGGATGGGTGACCTCCTGGGAAGTCCCTGTGTTGCATCCCTTTTTTATTTATTTTTCGAAAATAATATATATATTTACTTATGTTTTAACATTTTTATTTATTTATTTTCTTTTGAGTTTTAGCTGTTAATTTTTTTTATACTGCCCTCAAATTTACAACACGTATTTGTCACAAAAAATAAAAGAAAAATAAACAATTCGAGAAAATAATTAAAAAATTACACGAAACCTTTTCTACCGCCATCGCTCCTATCTTATCGGATGCGATCATACCAGCACTAAAGCACCGGATCCCATCAGAACTCCGCAGTTAAGCGTGCTTGGGCAGGAGTAGTACTAGGATGGGTGACCTCCTGGGAAGTCCCTGTGTTGCATCCCTTTTTTATTTATTTTTCGAAAATAATATATATATTTACTTATGTTTTAACATTTTTATTTATTTATTTTCTTTTGAGTTTTAGCTGTTAATTTTTTTTATACTGCCCTCAAATTTACAACACGTATTTGTCACAAAAAATAAAAGAAAAATAAACAATTCGAGAAAATAATTAAAAAATTACACGAAACCTTTTCTACCGCCATCGCTCCTATCTTATCGGATGCGATCATACCAGCACTAAAGCACCGGATCCCATCAGAACTCCGCAGTTAAGCGTGCTTGGGCAGGAGTAGTACTAGGATGGGTGACCTCCTGGGAAGTCCCTGTGTTGCATCCCTTTTTTATTTATTTTTCGAAAATAATATATATATTTACTTATGTTTTAACATTTTTATTTATTTATTTTCTTTTGAGTTTTAGCTGTTAATTTTTTTTATACTGCCCTCAAATTTACAACACGTATTTGTCACAAAAAATAAAAGAAAAATAAACAATTCGAGAAAATAATTAAAAAATTACACGAAACCTTTTCTACCGCCATCGCTCCTATCTTATCGGATGCGATCATACCAGCACTAAAGCACCGGATCCCATCAGAACTCCGCAGTTAAGCGTGCTTGGGCAGGAGTAGTACTAGGATGGGTGACCTCCTGGGAAGTCCCTGTGTTGCATCCCTTTTTTATTTATTTTTCGAAAATAATATATATATTTACTTATGTTTTAACATTTTTATTTATTTATTTTCTTTTGAGTTTTAGCTGTTAATTTTTTTTATACTGCCCTCAAATTTACAACACGTATTTGTCACAAAAAATAAAAGAAAAATAAACAATTCGAGAAAATAATTAAAAAATTACACGAAACCTTTTCTACCGCCATCGCTCCTATCTTATCGGATGCGATCATACCAGCACTAAAGCACCGGATCCCATCAGAACTCCGCAGTTAAGCGTGCTTGGGCAGGAGTAGTACTAGGATGGGTGACCTCCTGGGAAGTCCCTGTGTTGCATCCCTTTTTTATTTATTTTTCGAAAATAATATATATATTTACTTATGTTTTAACATTTTTATTTATTTATTTTCTTTTGAGTTTTAGCTGTTAATTTTTTTTATACTGCCCTCAAATTTACAACACGTATTTGTCACAAAAAATAAAAGAAAAATAAACAATTCGAGAAAATAATTAAAAAATTACACGAAACCTTTTCTACCGCCATCGCTCCTATCTTATCGGATGCGATCATACCAGCACTAAAGCACCGGATCCCATCAGAACTCCGCAGTTAAGCGTGCTTGGGCAGGAGTAGTACTAGGATGGGTGACCTCCTGGGAAGTCCCTGTGTTGCATCCCTTTTTTATTTATTTTTCGAAAATAATATATATATTTACTTATGTTTTAACATTTTTATTTATTTATTTTCTTTTGAGTTTTAGCTGTTAATTTTTTTTATACTGCCCTCAAATTTACAACACGTATTTGTCACAAAAAATAAAAGAAAAATAAACAATTCGAGAAAATAATTAAAAAATTACACGAAACCTTTTCTACCGCCATCGCTCCTATCTTATCGGATGCGATCATACCAGCACTAAAGCACCGGATCCCATCAGAACTCCGCAGTTAAGCGTGCTTGGGCAGGAGTAGTACTAGGATGGGTGACCTCCTGGGAAGTCCCTGTGTTGCATCCCTTTTTTATTTATTTTTCGAAAATAATATATATATTTACTTATGTTTTAACATTTTTATTTATTTATTTTCTTTTGAGTTTTAGCTGTTAATTTTTTTTATACTGCCCTCAAATTTACAACACGTATTTGTCACAAAAAATAAAAGAAAAATAAACAATTCGAGAAAATAATTAAAAAATTACACGAAACCTTTTCTACCGCCATCGCTCCTATCTTATCGGATGCGATCATACCAGCACTAAAGCACCGGATCCCATCAGAACTCCGCAGTTAAGCGTGCTTGGGCAGGAGTAGTACTAGGATGGGTGACCTCCTGGGAAGTCCCTGTGTTGCATCCCTTTTTTATTTATTTTTCGAAAATAATATATATATTTACTTATGTTTTAACATTTTTATTTATTTATTTTCTTTTGAGTTTTAGCTGTTAATTTTTTTTATACTGCCCTCAAATTTACAACACGTATTTGTCACAAAAAATAAAAGAAAAATAAACAATTCGAGAAAATAATTAAAAAATTACACGAAACCTTTTCTACCGCCATCGCTCCTATCTTATCGGATGCGATCATACCAGCACTAAAGCACCGGATCCCATCAGAACTCCGCAGTTAAGCGTGCTTGGGCAGGAGTAGTACTAGGATGGGTGACCTCCTGGGAAGTCCCTGTGTTGCATCCCTTTTTTATTTATTTTTCGAAAATAATATATATATTTACTTATGTTTTAACATTTTTATTTATTTATTTTCTTTTGAGTTTTAGCTGTTAATTTTTTTTATACTGCCCTCAAATTTACAACACGTATTTGTCACAAAAAATAAAAGAAAAATAAACAATTCGAGAAAATAATTAAAAAATTACACGAAACCTTTTCTACCGCCATCGCTCCTATCTTATCGGATGCGATCATACCAGCACTAAAGCACCGGATCCCATCAGAACTCCGCAGTTAAGCGTGCTTGGGCAGGAGTAGTACTAGGATGGGTGACCTCCTGGGAAGTCCCTGTGTTGCATCCCTTTTTTATTTATTTTTCGAAAATAATATATATATTTACTTATGTTTTAACATTTTTATTTATTTATTTTCTTTTGAGTTTTAGCTGTTAATTTTTTTTATACTGCCCTCAAATTTACAACACGTATTTGTCACAAAAAATAAAAGAAAAATAAACAATTCGAGAAAATAATTAAAAAATTACACGAAACCTTTTCTACCGCCATCGCTCCTATCTTATCGGATGCGATCATACCAGCACTAAAGCACCGGATCCCATCAGAACTCCGCAGTTAAGCGTGCTTGGGCAGGAGTAGTACTAGGATGGGTGACCTCCTGGGAAGTCCCTGTGTTGCATCCCTTTTTTATTTATTTTTCGAAAATAATATATATATTTACTTATGTTTTAACATTTTTATTTATTTATTTTCTTTTGAGTTTTAGCTGTTAATTTTTTTTATACTGCCCTCAAATTTACAACACGTATTTGTCACAAAAAATAAAAGAAAAATAAACAATTCGAGAAAATAATTAAAAAATTACACGAAACCTTTTCTACCGCCATCGCTCCTATCTTATCGGATGCGATCATACCAGCACTAAAGCACCGGATCCCATCAGAACTCCGCAGTTAAGCGTGCTTGGGCAGGAGTAGTACTAGGATGGGTGACCTCCTGGGAAGTCCCTGTGTTGCATCCCTTTTTTATTTATTTTTCGAAAATAATATATATATTTACTTATGTTTTAACATTTTTATTTATTTATTTTCTTTTGAGTTTTAGCTGTTAATTTTTTTTATACTGCCCTCAAATTTACAACACGTATTTGTCACAAAAAATAAAAGAAAAATAAACAATTCGAGAAAATAATTAAAAAATTACACGAAACCTTTTCTACCGCCATCGCTCCTATCTTATCGGATGCGATCATACCAGCACTAAAGCACCGGATCCCATCAGAACTCCGCAGTTAAGCGTGCTTGGGCAGGAGTAGTACTAGGATGGGTGACCTCCTGGGAAGTCCCTGTGTTGCATCCCTTTTTTATTTATTTTTCGAAAATAATATATATATTTACTTATGTTTTAACATTTTTATTTATTTATTTTCTTTTGAGTTTTAGCTGTTAATTTTTTTTATACTGCCCTCAAATTTACAACACGTATTTGTCACAAAAAATAAAAGAAAAATAAACAATTCGAGAAAATAATTAAAAAATTACACGAAACCTTTTCTACCGCCATCGCTCCTATCTTATCGGATGCGATCATACCAGCACTAAAGCACCGGATCCCATCAGAACTCCGCAGTTAAGCGTGCTTGGGCAGGAGTAGTACTAGGATGGGTGACCTCCTGGGAAGTCCCTGTGTTGCATCCCTTTTTTATTTATTTTTCGAAAATAATATATATATTTACTTATGTTTTAACATTTTTATTTATTTATTTTCTTTTGAGTTTTAGCTGTTAATTTTTTTTATACTGCCCTCAAATTTACAACACGTATTTGTCACAAAAAATAAAAGAAAAATAAACAATTCGAGAAAATAATTAAAAAATTACACGAAACCTTTTCTACCGCCATCGCTCCTATCTTATCGGATGCGATCATACCAGCACTAAAGCACCGGATCCCATCAGAACTCCGCAGTTAAGCGTGCTTGGGCAGGAGTAGTACTAGGATGGGTGACCTCCTGGGAAGTCCCTGTGTTGCATCCCTTTTTTATTTATTTTTCGAAAATAATATATATATTTACTTATGTTTTAACATTTTTATTTATTTATTTTCTTTTGAGTTTTAGCTGTTAATTTTTTTTATACTGCCCTCAAATTTACAACACGTATTTGTCACAAAAAATAAAAGAAAAATAAACAATTCGAGAAAATAATTAAAAAATTACACGAAACCTTTTCTACCGCCATCGCTCCTATCTTATCGGATGCGATCATACCAGCACTAAAGCACCGGATCCCATCAGAACTCCGCAGTTAAGCGTGCTTGGGCAGGAGTAGTACTAGGATGGGTGACCTCCTGGGAAGTCCCTGTGTTGCATCCCTTTTTTATTTATTTTTCGAAAATAATATATATATTTACTTATGTTTTAACATTTTTATTTATTTATTTTCTTTTGAGTTTTAGCTGTTAATTTTTTTTATACTGCCCTCAAATTTACAACACGTATTTGTCACAAAAAATAAAAGAAAAATAAACAATTCGAGAAAATAATTAAAAAATTACACGAAACCTTTTCTACCGCCATCGCTCCTATCTTATCGGATGCGATCATACCAGCACTAAAGCACCGGATCCCATCAGAACTCCGCAGTTAAGCGTGCTTGGGCAGGAGTAGTACTAGGATGGGTGACCTCCTGGGAAGTCCCTGTGTTGCATCCCTTTTTTATTTATTTTTCGAAAATAATATATATATTTACTTATGTTTTAACATTTTTATTTATTTATTTTCTTTTGAGTTTTAGCTGTTAATTTTTTTTATACTGCCCTCAAATTTACAACACGTATTTGTCACAAAAAATAAAAGAAAAATAAACAATTCGAGAAAATAATTAAAAAATTACACGAAACCTTTTCTACCGCCATCGCTCCTATCTTATCGGATGCGATCATACCAGCACTAAAGCACCGGATCCCATCAGAACTCCGCAGTTAAGCGTGCTTGGGCAGGAGTAGTACTAGGATGGGTGACCTCCTGGGAAGTCCCTGTGTTGCATCCCTTTTTTATTTATTTTTCGAAAATAATATATATATTTACTTATGTTTTAACATTTTTATTTATTTATTTTCTTTTGAGTTTTAGCTGTTAATTTTTTTTATACTGCCCTCAAATTTACAACACGTATTTGTCACAAAAAATAAAAGAAAAATAAACAATTCGAGAAAATAATTAAAAAATTACACGAAACCTTTTCTACCGCCATCGCTCCTATCTTATCGGATGCGATCATACCAGCACTAAAGCACCGGATCCCATCAGAACTCCGCAGTTAAGCGTGCTTGGGCAGGAGTAGTACTAGGATGGGTGACCTCCTGGGAAGTCCCTGTGTTGCATCCCTTTTTTATTTATTTTTCGAAAATAATATATATATTTACTTATGTTTTAACATTTTTATTTATTTATTTTCTTTTGAGTTTTAGCTGTTAATTTTTTTTATACTGCCCTCAAATTTACAACACGTATTTGTCACAAAAAATAAAAGAAAAATAAACAATTCGAGAAAATAATTAAAAAATTACACGAAACCTTTTCTACCGCCATCGCTCCTATCTTATCGGATGCGATCATACCAGCACTAAAGCACCGGATCCCATCAGAACTCCGCAGTTAAGCGTGCTTGGGCAGGAGTAGTACTAGGATGGGTGACCTCCTGGGAAGTCCCTGTGTTGCATCCCTTTTTTATTTATTTTTCGAAAATAATATATATATTTACTTATGTTTTAATATTTTTATTTATTTATTTTCTTTTGAGTTTTAGCTGTTAATTTTTTTTATACTGCCCTCAAATTTACAACACGTATTTGTCACAAAAAATAAAAGAAAAATAAACAATTCGAGAAAATAATTAAAAAATTACACGAAACCTTTTCTACCGCCATCGCTCCTATCTTATCGGATGCGATCATACCAGCACTAAAGCACCGGATCCCATCAGAACTCCGCAGTTAAGCGTGCTTGGGCAGGAGTAGTACTAGGATGGGTGACCTCCTGGGAAGTCCCTGTGTTGCATCCCTTTTTTATTTATTTTTCGAAAATAATATATATATTTACTTATGTTTTAACATTTTTATTTATTTATTTTCTTTTGAGTTTTAGCTGTTAATTTTTTTTATACTGCCCTCAAATTTACAACACGTATTTGTCACAAAAAATAAAAGAAAAATAAACAATTCGAGAAAATAATTAAAAAATTACACGAAACCTTTTCTACCGCCATCGCTCCTATCTTATCGGATGCGATCATACCAGCACTAAAGCACCGGATCCCATCAGAACTCCGCAGTTAAGCGTGCTTGGGCAGGAGTAGTACTAGGATGGGTGACCTCCTGGGAAGTCCCTGTGTTGCATCCCTTTTTTATTTATTTTTCGAAAATAATATATATATTTACTTATGTTTTAACATTTTTATTTATTTATTTTCTTTTGAGTTTTAGCTGTTAATTTTTTTTATACTGCCCTCAAATTTACAACACGTATTTGTCACAAAAAATAAAAGAAAAATAAACAATTCGAGAAAATAATTAAAAAATTACACGAAACCTTTTCTACCGCCATCGCTCCTATCTTATCGGATGCGATCATACCAGCACTAAAGCACCGGATCCCATCAGAACTCCGCAGTTAAGCGTGCTTGGGCAGGAGTAGTACTAGGATGGGTGACCTCCTGGGAAGTCCCTGTGTTGCATCCCTTTTTTATTTATTTTTCGAAAATAATATATATATTTACTTATGTTTTAACATTTTTATTTATTTATTTTCTTTTGAGTTTTAGCTGTTAATTTTTTTTATACTGCCCTCAAATTTACAACACGTATTTGTCACAAAAAATAAAAGAAAAATAAACAATTCGAGAAAATAATTAAAAAATTACACGAAACCTTTTCTACCGCCATCGCTCCTATCTTATCGGATGCGATCATACCAGCACTAAAGCACCGGATCCCATCAGAACTCCGCAGTTAAGCGTGCTTGGGCAGGAGTAGTACTAGGATGGGTGACCTCCTGGGAAGTCCCTGTGTTGCATCCCTTTTTTATTTATTTTTCGAAAATAATATATATATTTACTTATGTTTTAACATTTTTATTTATTTATTTTCTTTTGAGTTTTAGCTGTTAATTTTTTTTATACTGCCCTCAAATTTACAACACGTATTTGTCACAAAAAATAAAAGAAAAATAAACAATTCGAGAAAATAATTAAAAAATTACACGAAACCTTTTCTACCGCCATCGCTCCTATCTTATCGGATGCGATCATACCAGCACTAAAGCACCGGATCCCATCAGAACTCCGCAGTTAAGCGTGCTTGGGCAGGAGTAGTACTAGGATGGGTGACCTCCTGGGAAGTCCCTGTGTTGCATCCCTTTTTTATTTATTTTTCGAAAATAATATATATATTTACTTATGTTTTAACATTTTTATTTATTTATTTTCTTTTGAGTTTTAGCTGTTAATTTTTTTTATACTGCCCTCAAATTTACAACACGTATTTGTCACAAAAAATAAAAGAAAAATAAACAATTCGAGAAAATAATTAAAAAATTACACGAAACCTTTTCTACCGCCATCGCTCCTATCTTATCGGATGCGATCATACCAGCACTAAAGCACCGGATCCCATCAGAACTCCGCAGTTAAGCGTGCTTGGGCAGGAGTAGTACTAGGATGGGTGACCTCCTGGGAAGTCCCTGTGTTGCATCCCTTTTTTATTTATTTTTCGAAAATAATATATATATTTACTTATGTTTTAACATTTTTATTTATTTATTTTCTTTTGAGTTTTAGCTGTTAATTTTTTTTATACTGCCCTCAAATTTACAACACGTATTTGTCACAAAAAATAAAAGAAAAATAAACAATTCGAGAAAATAATTAAAAAATTACACGAAACCTTTTCTACCGCCATCGGTCCTATCTTATCGGATGCGATCATACCAGCACTAAAGCACCGGATCCCATCAGAACTCCGCAGTTAAGCGTGCTTGGGCAGGAGTAGTACTAGGATGGGTGACCTCCTGGGAAGTCCCTGTGTTGCATCCCTTTTTTATTTATTTTTCGAAAATAATATATATATTTACTTATGTTTTAACATTTTTATTTATTTATTTTCTTTTGAGTTTTAGCTGTTAATTTTTTTTATACTGCCCTCAAATTTACAACACGTATTTGTCACAAAAAATAAAAGAAAAATAAACAATTCGAGAAAATAATTAAAAAATTACACGAAACCTTTTCTACCGCCATCGCTCCTATCTTATCGGATGCGATCATACCAGCACTAAAGCACCGGATCCCATCAGAACTCCGCAGTTAAGCGTGCTTGGGCAGGAGTAGTACTAGGATGGGTGACCTCCTGGGAAGTCCCTGTGTTGCATCCCTTTTTTATTTATTTTTCGAAAATAATATATATATTTACTTATGTTTTAACATTTTTATTTATTTATTTTCTTTTGAGTTTTAGCTGTTAATTTTTTTTATACTGCCCTCAAATTTACAACACGTATTTGTCACAAAAAATAAAAGAAAAATAAACAATTCGAGAAAATAATTAAAAAATTACACGAAACCTTTTCTACCGCCATCGCTCCTATCTTATCGGATGCGATCATACCAGCACTAAAGCACCGGATCCCATCAGAACTCCGCAGTTAAGCGTGCTTGGGCAGGAGTAGTACTAGGATGGGTGACCTCCTGGGAAGTCCCTGTGTTGCATCCCTTTTTTATTTATTTTTCGAAAATAATATATATATTTACTTATGTTTTAACATTTTTATTTATTTATTTTCTTTTGAGTTTTAGCTGTTAATTTTTTTTATACTGCCCTCAAATTTACAACACGTATTTGTCACAAAAAATAAAAGAAAAATAAACAATTCGAGAAAATAATTAAAAAATTACACGAAACCTTTTCTACCGCCATCGCTCCTATCTTATCGGATGCGATCATACCAGCACTAAAGCACCGGATCCCATCAGAACTCCGCAGTTAAGCGTGCTTGGGCAGGAGTAGTACTAGGATGGGTGACCTCCTGGGAAGTCCCTGTGTTGCATCCCTTTTTTATTTATTTTTCGAAAATAATATATATATTTACTTATGTTTTAACATTTTTATTTATTTATTTTCTTTTGAGTTTTAGCTGTTAATTTTTTTTATACTGCCCTCAAATTTACAACACGTATTTGTCACAAAAAATAAAAGAAAAATAAACAATTCGAGAAAATAATTAAAAAATTACACGAAACCTTTTCTACCGCCATCGCTCCTATCTTATCGGATGCGATCATACCAGCACTAAAGCACCGGATCCCATCAGAACTCCGCAGTTAAGCGTGCTTGGGCAGGAGTAGTACTAGGATGGGTGACCTCCTGGGAAGTCCCTGTGTTGCATCCCTTTTTTATTTATTTTTCGAAAATAATATATATATTTACTTATGTTTTAACATTTTTATTTATTTATTTTCTTTTGAGTTTTAGCTGTTAATTTTTTTTATACTGCCCTCAAATTTACAACACGTATTTGTCACAAAAAATAAAAGAAAAATAAACAATTCGAGAAAATAATTAAAAAATTACACGAAACCTTTTCTACCGCCATCGCTCCTATCTTATCGGATGCGATCATACCAGCACTAAAGCACCGGATCCCATCAGAACTCCGCAGTTAAGCGTGCTTGGGCAGGAGTAGTACTAGGATGGGTGACCTCCTGGGAAGTCCCTGTGTTGCATCCCTTTTTTATTTATTTTTCGAAAATAATATATATATTTACTTATGTTTTAACATTTTTATTTATTTATTTTCTTTTGAGTTTTAGCTGTTAATTTTTTTTATACTGCCCTCAAATTTACAACACGTATTTGTCACAAAAAATAAAAGAAAAATAAACAATTCGAGAAAATAATTAAAAAATTACACGAAACCTTTTCTACCGCCATCGCTCCTATCTTATCGGATGCGATCATACCAGCACTAAAGCACCGGATCCCATCAGAACTCCGCAGTTAAGCGTGCTTGGGCAGGAGTAGTACTAGGATGGGTGACCTCCTGGGAAGTCCCTGTGTTGCATCCCTTTTTTATTTATTTTTCGAAAATAATATATATATTTACTTATGTTTTAACATTTTTATTTATTTATTTTCTTTTGAGTTTTAGCTGTTAATTTTTTTTATACTGCCCTCAAATTTACAACACGTATTTGTCACAAAAAATAAAAGAAAAATAAACAATTCGAGAAAATAATTAAAAAATTACACGAAACCTTTTCTACCGCCATCGCTCCTATCTTATCGGATGCGATCATACCAGCACTAAAGCACCGGATCCCATCAGAACTCCGCAGTTAAGCGTGCTTGGGCAGGAGTAGTACTAGGATGGGTGACCTCCTGGGAAGTCCCTGTGTTGCATCCCTTTTTTATTTATTTTTCGAAAATAATATATATATTTACTTATGTTTTAACATTTTTATTTATTTATTTTCTTTTGAGTTTTAGCTGTTAATTTTTTTTATACTGCCCTCAAATTTACAACACGTATTTGTCACAAAAAATAAAAGAAAAATAAACAATTCGAGAAAATAATTAAAAAATTACACGAAACCTTTTCTACCGCCATCGCTCCTATCTTATCGGATGCGATCATACCAGCACTAAAGCACCGGATCCCATCAGAACTCCGCAGTTTAGCGTGCTTGGGCAGGAGTAGTACTAGGATGGGTGACCTCCTGGGAAGTCCCTGTGTTGCATCCCTTTTTTATTTATTTTTCGAAAATAATATATATATTTACTTATGTTTTAACATTTTTATTTATTTATTTTCTTTTGAGTTTTAGCTGTTAATTTTTTTTATACTGCCCTCAAATTTACAACACGTATTTGTCACAAAAAATAAAAGAAAAATAAACAATTCGAGAAAATAATTAAAAAATTACACGAAACCTTTTCTACCGCCATCGCTCCTATCTTATCGGATGCGATCATACCAGCACTAAAGCACCGGATCCCATCAGAACTCCGCAGTTAAGCGTGCTTGGGCAGGAGTAGTACTAGGATGGGTGACCTCCTGGGAAGTCCCTGTGTTGCATCCCTTTTTTATTTATTTTTCGAAAATAATATATATATTTACTTATGTTTTAACATTTTTATTTATTTATTTTCTTTTGAGTTTTAGCTGTTAATTTTTTTTATACTGCCCTCAAATTTACAACACGTATTTGTCACAAAAAATAAAAGAAAAATAAACAATTCGAGAAAATAATTAAAAAATTACACGAAACCTTTTCTACCGCCATCGCTCCTATCTTATCGGATGCGATCATACCAGCACTAAAGCACCGGATCCCATCAGAACTCCGCAGTTAAGCGTGCTTGGGCAGGAGTAGTACTAGGATGGGTGACCTCCTGGGAAGTCCCTGTGTTGCATCCCTTTTTTATTTATTTTTCGAAAATAATATATATATTTACTTATGTTTTAACATTTTTATTTATTTATTTTCTTTTGAGTTTTAGCTGTTAATTTTTTTTATACTGCCCTCAAATTTACAACACGTATTTGTCACAAAAAATAAAAGAAAAATAAACAATTCGAGAAAATAATTAAAAAATTACACGAAACCTTTTCTACCGCCATCGCTCCTATCTTATCGGATGCGATCATACCAGCACTAAAGCACCGGATCCCATCAGAACTCCGCAGTTTAGCGTGCTTGGGCAGGAGTAGTACTAGGATGGGTGACCTCCTGGGAAGTCCCTGTGTTGCATCCCTTTTTTATTTATTTTTCGAAAATAATATATATATTTACTTATGTTTTAACATTTTTATTTATTTATTTTCTTTTGAGTTTTAGCTGTTAATTTTTTTTATACTGCCCTCAAATTTACAACACGTATTTGTCACAAAAAATAAAAGAAAAATAAACAATTCGAGAAAATAATTAAAAAATTACACGAAACCTTTTCTACCGCCATCGCTCCTATCTTATCGGATGCGATCATACCAGCACTAAAGCACCGGATCCCATCAGAACTCCGCAGTTAAGCGTGCTTGGGCAGGAGTAGTACTAGGATGGGTGACCTCCTGGGAAGTCCCTGTGTTGCATCCCTTTTTTATTTATTTTTCGAAAATAATATATATATTTACTTATGTTTTAACATTTTTATTTATTTATTTTCTTTTGAGTTTTAGCTGTTAATTTTTTTTATACTGCCCTCAAATTTACAACACGTATTTGTCACAAAAAATAAAAGAAAAATAAACAATTCGAGAAAATAATTAAAAAATTACACGAAACCTTTTCTACCGCCATCGCTCCTATCTTATCGGATGCGATCATACCAGCACTAAAGCACCGGATCCCATCAGAACTCCGCAGTTAAGCGTGCTTGGGCAGGAGTAGTACTAGGATGGGTGACCTCCTGGGAAGTCCCTGTGTTGCATCCCTTTTTTATTTATTTTTCGAAAATAATATATATATTTACTTATGTTTTAACATTTTTATTTATTTATTTTCTTTTGAGTTTTAGCTGTTAATTTTTTTTATACTGCCCTCAAATTTACAACACGTATTTGTCACAAAAAATAAAAGAAAAATAAACAATTCGAGAAAATAATTAAAAAATTACACGAAACCTTTTCTACCGCCATCGCTCCTATCTTATCGGATGCGATCATACCAGCACTAAAGCACCGGATCCCATCAGAACTCCGCAGTTAAGCGTGCTTGGGCAGGAGTAGTACTAGGATGGGTGACCTCCTGGGAAGTCCCTGTGTTGCATCCCTTTTTTATTTATTTTTCGAAAATAATATATATATTTACTTATGTTTTAACATTTTTATTTATTTATTTTCTTTTGAGTTTTAGCTGTTAATTTTTTTTATACTGCCCTCAAATTTACAACACGTATTTGTCACAAAAAATAAAAGAAAAATAAACAATTCGAGAAAATAATTAAAAAATTACACGAAACCTTTTCTACCGCCATCGCTCCTATCTTATCGGATGCGATCATACCAGCACTAAAGCACCGGATCCCATCAGAACTCCGCAGTTAAGCGTGCTTGGGCAGGAGTAGTACTAGGATGGGTGACCTCCTGGGAAGTCCCTGTGTTGCATCCCTTTTTTATTTATTTTTCGAAAATAATATATATATTTACTTATGTTTTAACATTTTTATTTATTTATTTTCTTTTGAGTTTTAGCTGTTAATTTTTTTTATACTGCCCTCAAATTTACAACACGTATTTGTCACAAAAAATAAAAGAAAAATAAACAATTCGAGAAAATAATTAAAAAATTACACGAAACCTTTTCTACCGCCATCGCTCCTATCTTATCGGATGCGATCATACCAGCACTAAAGCACCGGATCCCATCAGAACTCCGCAGTTAAGCGTGCTTGGGCAGGAGTAGTACTAGGATGGGTGACCTCCTGGGAAGTCCCTGTGTTGCATCCCTTTTTTATTTATTTTTCGAAAATAATATATATATTTACTTATGTTTTAACATTTTTATTTATTTATTTTCTTTTGAGTTTTAGCTGTTAATTTTTTTTATACTGCCCTCAAATTTACAACACGTATTTGTCACAAAAAATAAAAGAAAAATAAACAATTCGAGAAAATAATTAAAAAATTACACGAAACCTTTTCTACCGCCATCGCTCCTATCTTATCGGATGCGATCATACCAGCACTAAAGCACCGGATCCCATCAGAACTCCGCAGTTAAGCGTGCTTGGGCAGGAGTAGTACTAGGATGGGTGACCTCCTGGGAAGTCCCTGTGTTGCATCCCTTTTTTATTTATTTTTCGAAAATAATATATATATTTACTTATGTTTTAACATTTTTATTTATTTATTTTCTTTTGAGTTTTAGCTGTTAATTTTTTTTATACTGCCCTCAAATTTACAACACGTATTTGTCACAAAAAATAAAAGAAAAATAAACAATTCGAGAAAATAATTAAAAAATTACACGAAACCTTTTCTACCGCCATCGCTCCTATCTTATCGGATGCGATCATACCAGCACTAAAGCACCGGATCCCATCAGAACTCCGCAGTTTAGCGTGCTTGGGCAGGAGTAGTACTAGGATGGGTGACCTCCTGGGAAGTCCCTGTGTTGCATCCCTTTTTTATTTATTTTTCGAAAATAATATATATATTTACTTATGTTTTAACATTTTTATTTATTTATTTTCTTTTGAGTTTTAGCTGTTAATTTTTTTTATACTGCCCTCAAATTTACAACACGTATTTGTCACAAAAAATAAAAGAAAAATAAACAATTCGAGAAAATAATTAAAAAATTACACGAAACCTTTTCTACCGCCATCGCTCCTATCTTATCGGATGCGATCATACCAGCACTAAAGCACCGGATCCCATCAGAACTCCGCAGTTAAGCGTGCTTGGGCAGGAGTAGTACTAGGATGGGTGACCTCCTGGGAAGTCCCTGTGTTGCATCCCTTTTTTATTTATTTTTCGAAAATAATATATATATTTACTTATGTTTTAACATTTTTATTTATTTATTTTCTTTTGAGTTTTAGCTGTTAATTTTTTTTATACTGCCCTCAAATTTACAACACGTATTTGTCACAAAAAATAAAAGA
Source organism: Rhynchospora breviuscula (assembly GCA_027562975.1). Taxonomy (NCBI): domain Eukaryota; kingdom Viridiplantae; phylum Streptophyta; class Magnoliopsida; order Poales; family Cyperaceae; genus Rhynchospora; species Rhynchospora breviuscula. Next base: position 47,993,011 of record CM050399.1, read on the forward strand.
AAAATAAACAATTCGAGAAAATAATTAAAAAATTACACGAAACCTTTTCTACCGCCATCGCTCCTATCTTATCGGATGCGATCATACCAGCACTAAAGCACCGGATCCCATCAGAACTCCGCAGTTAAGCGTGCTTGGGCAGGAGTAGTACTAGGATGGGTGACCTCCTGGGAAGTCCCTGTGTTGCATCCCTTTTTTATTTATTTTTCGAAAATAATATATATATTTACTTATGTTTTAACATTTTTATTTATTTATTTTCTTTTGAGTTTTAGCTGTTAATTTTTTTTATACTGCCCTCAAATTTACAACACGTATTTGTCACAAAAAATAAAAGAAAAATAAACAATTCGAGAAAATAATTAAAAAATTACACGAAACCTTTTCTACCGCCATCGCTCCTATCTTATCGGATGCGATCATACCAGCACTAAAGCACCGGATCCCATCAGAACTCCGCAGTTAAGCGTGCTTGGGCAGGAGTAGTACTAGGATGGGTGACCTCCTGGGAAGTCCCTGTGTTGCATCCCTTTTTTATTTATTTTTCGAAAATAATATATATATTTACTTATGTTTTAACATTTTTATTTATTTATTTTCTTTTGAGTTTTAGCTGTTAATTTTTTTTATACTGCCCTCAAATTTACAACACGTATTTGTCACAAAAAATAAAAGAAAAATAAACAATTCGAGAAAATAATTAAAAAATTACACGAAACCTTTTCTACCGCCATCGCTCCTATCTTATCGGATGCGATCATACCAGCACTAAAGCACCGGATCCCATCAGAACTCCGCAGTTTAGCGTGCTTGGGCAGGAGTAGTACTAGGATGGGTGACCTCCTGGGAAGTCCCTGTGTTGCATCCCTTTTTTATTTATTTTTCGAAAATAATATATATATTTACTTATGTTTTAACATTTTTATTTATTTATTTTCTTTTGAGTTTTAGCTGTTAATTTTTTTTATACTGCCCTCAAATTTACAACACGTATTTGTCACAAAAAATAAAAGAAAAATAAACAATTCGAGAAAATAATTAAAAAATTACACGAAACCTTTTCTACCGCCATCGCTCCTATCTTATCGGATGCGATCATACCAGCACTAAAGCACCGGATCCCATCAGAACTCCGCAGTTAAGCGTGCTTGGGCAGGAGTAGTACTAGGATGGGTGACCTCCTGGGAAGTCCCTGTGTTGCATCCCTTTTTTATTTATTTTTCGAAAATAATATATATATTTACTTATGTTTTAACATTTTTATTTATTTATTTTCTTTTGAGTTTTAGCTGTTAATTTTTTTTATACTGCCCTCAAATTTACAACACGTATTTGTCACAAAAAATAAAAGAAAAATAAACAATTCGAGAAAATAATTAAAAAATTACACGAAACCTTTTCTACCGCCATCGCTCCTATCTTATCGGATGCGATCATACCAGCACTAAAGCACCGGATCCCATCAGAACTCCGCAGTTAAGCGTGCTTGGGCAGGAGTAGTACTAGGATGGGTGACCTCCTGGGAAGTCCCTGTGTTGCATCCCTTTTTTATTTATTTTTCGAAAATAATATATATATTTACTTATGTTTTAACATTTTTATTTATTTATTTTCTTTTGAGTTTTAGCTGTTAATTTTTTTTATACTGCCCTCAAATTTACAACACGTATTTGTCACAAAAAATAAAAGAAAAATAAACAATTCGAGAAAATAATTAAAAAATTACACGAAACCTTTTCTACCGCCATCGCTCCTATCTTATCGGATGCGATCATACCAGCACTAAAGCACCGGATCCCATCAGAACTCCGCAGTTAAGCGTGCTTGGGCAGGAGTAGTACTAGGATGGGTGACCTCCTGGGAAGTCCCTGTGTTGCATCCCTTTTTTATTTATTTTTCGAAAATAATATATATATTTACTTATGTTTTAACATTTTTATTTATTTATTTTCTTTTGAGTTTTAGCTGTTAATTTTTTTTATACTGCCCTCAAATTTACAACACGTATTTGTCACAAAAAATAAAAGAAAAATAAACAATTCGAGAAAATAATTAAAAAATTACACGAAACCTTTTCTACCGCCATCGCTCCTATCTTATCGGATGCGATCATACCAGCACTAAAGCACCGGATCCCATCAGAACTCCGCAGTTAAGCGTGCTTGGGCAGGAGTAGTACTAGGATGGGTGACCTCCTGGGAAGTCCCTGTGTTGCATCCCTTTTTTATTTATTTTTCGAAAATAATATATATATTTACTTATGTTTTAACATTTTTATTTATTTATTTTCTTTTGAGTTTTAGCTGTTAATTTTTTTTATACTGCCCTCAAATTTACAACACGTATTTGTCACAAAAAATAAAAGAAAAATAAACAATTCGAGAAAATAATTAAAAAATTACACGAAACCTTTTCTACCGCCATCGCTCCTATCTTATCGGATGCGATCATACCAGCACTAAAGCACCGGATCCCATCAGAACTCCGCAGTTAAGCGTGCTTGGGCAGGAGTAGTACTAGGATGGGTGACCTCCTGGGAAGTCCCTGTGTTGCATCCCTTTTTTATTTATTTTTCGAAAATAATATATATATTTACTTATGTTTTAACATTTTTATTTATTTATTTTCTTTTGAGTTTTAGCTGTTAATTTTTTTTATACTGCCCTCAAATTTACAACACGTATTTGTCACAAAAAATAAAAGAAAAATAAACAATTCGAGAAAATAATTAAAAAATTACACGAAACCTTTTCTACCGCCATCGCTCCTATCTTATCGGATGCGATCATACCAGCACTAAAGCACCGGATCCCATCAGAACTCCGCAGTTAAGCGTGCTTGGGCAGGAGTAGTACTAGGATGGGTGACCTCCTGGGAAGTCCCTGTGTTGCATCCCTTTTTTATTTATTTTTCGAAAATAATATATATATTTACTTATGTTTTAACATTTTTATTTATTTATTTTCTTTTGAGTTTTAGCTGTTAATTTTTTTTATACTGCCCTCAAATTTACAACACGTATTTGTCACAAAAAATAAAAGAAAAATAAACAATTCGAGAAAATAATTAAAAAATTACACGAAACCTTTTCTACCGCCATCGCTCCTATCTTATCGGATGCGATCATACCAGCACTAAAGCACCGGATCCCATCAGAACTCCGCAGTTAAGCGTGCTTGGGCAGGAGTAGTACTAGGATGGGTGACCTCCTGGGAAGTCCCTGTGTTGCATCCCTTTTTTATTTATTTTTCGAAAATAATATATATATTTACTTATGTTTTAACATTTTTATTTATTTATTTTCTTTTGAGTTTTAGCTGTTAATTTTTTTTATACTGCCCTCAAATTTACAACACGTATTTGTCACAAAAAATAAAAGAAAAATAAACAATTCGAGAAAATAATTAAAAAATTACACGAAACCTTTTCTACCGCCATCGCTCCTATCTTATCGGATGCGATCATACCAGCACTAAAGCACCGGATCCCATCAGAACTCCGCAGTTAAGCGTGCTTGGGCAGGAGTAGTACTAGGATGGGTGACCTCCTGGGAAGTCCCTGTGTTGCATCCCTTTTTTATTTATTTTTCGAAAATAATATATATATTTACTTATGTTTTAACATTTTTATTTATTTATTTTCTTTTGAGTTTTAGCTGTTAATTTTTTTTATACTGCCCTCAAATTTACAACACGTATTTGTCACAAAAAATAAAAGAAAAATAAACAATTCGAGAAAATAATTAAAAAATTATACGAAACCTTTTCTACCGCCATCGCTCCTATCTTATCGGATGCGATCATACCAGCACTAAAGCACCGGATCCCATCAGAACTCCGCAGTTAAGCGTGCTTGGGCAGGAGTAGTACTAGGATGGGTGACCTCCTGGGAAGTCCCTGTGTTGCATCCCTTTTTTATTTATTTTTCGAAAATAATATATATATTTACTTATGTTTTAACATTTTTATTTATTTATTTTCTTTTGAGTTTTAGCTGTTAATTTTTTTTATACTGCCCTCAAATTTACAACACGTATTTGTCACAAAAAATAAAAGAAAAATAAACAATTCGAGAAAATAATTAAAAAATTACACGAAACCTTTTCTACCGCCATCGCTCCTATCTTATCGGATGCGATCATACCAGCACTAAAGCACCGGATCCCATCAGAACTCCGCAGTTAAGCGTGCTTGGGCAGGAGTAGTACTAGGATGGGTGACCTCCTGGGAAGTCCCTGTGTTGCATCCCTTTTTTATTTATTTTTCGAAAATAATATATATATTTACTTATGTTTTAACATTTTTATTTATTTATTTTCTTTTGAGTTTTAGCTGTTAATTTTTTTTATACTGCCCTCAAATTTACAACACGTATTTGTCACAAAAAATAAAAGAAAAATAAACAATTCGAGAAAATAATTAAAAAATTACACGAAACCTTTTCTACCGCCATCGCTCCTATCTTATCGGATGCGATCATACCAGCACTAAAGCACCGGATCCCATCAGAACTCCGCAGTTAAGCGTGCTTGGGCAGGAGTAGTACTAGGATGGGTGACCTCCTGGGAAGTCCCTGTGTTGCATCCCTTTTTTATTTATTTTTCGAAAATAATATATATATTTACTTATGTTTTAACATTTTTATTTATTTATTTTCTTTTGAGTTTTAGCTGTTAATTTTTTTTATACTGCCCTCAAATTTACAACACGTATTTGTCACAAAAAATAAAAGAAAAATAAACAATTCGAGAAAATAATTAAAAAATTACACGAAACCTTTTCTACCGCCATCGCTCCTATCTTATCGGATGCGATCATACCAGCACTAAAGCACCGGATCCCATCAGAACTCCGCAGTTTAGCGTGCTTGGGCAGGAGTAGTACTAGGATGGGTGACCTCCTGGGAAGTCCCTGTGTTGCATCCCTTTTTTATTTATTTTTCGAAAATAATATATATATTTACTTATGTTTTAACATTTTTATTTATTTATTTTCTTTTGAGTTTTAGCTGTTAATTTTTTTTATACTGCCCTCAAATTTACAACACGTATTTGTCACAAAAAATAAAAGAAAAATAAACAATTCGAGAAAATAATTAAAAAATTACACGAAACCTTTTCTACCGCCATCGCTCCTATCTTATCGGATGCGATCATACCAGCACTAAAGCACCGGATCCCATCAGAACTCCGCAGTTTAGCGTGCTTGGGCAGGAGTAGTACTAGGATGGGTGACCTCCTGGGAAGTCCCTGTGTTGCATCCCTTTTTTATTTATTTTTCGAAAATAATATATATATTTACTTATGTTTTAACATTTTTATTTATTTATTTTCTTTTGAGTTTTAGCTGTTAATTTTTTTTATACTGCCCTCAAATTTACAACACGTATTTGTCACAAAAAATAAAAGAAAAATAAACAATTCGAGAAAATAATTAAAAAATTACACGAAACCTTTTCTACCGCCATCGCTCCTATCTTATCGGATGCGATCATACCAGCACTAAAGCACCGGATCCCATCAGAACTCCGCAGTTAAGCGTGCTTGGGCAGGAGTAGTACTAGGATGGGTGACCTCCTGGGAAGTCCCTGTGTTGCATCCCTTTTTTATTTATTTTTCGAAAATAATATATATATTTACTTATGTTTTAACATTTTTATTTATTTATTTTCTTTTGAGTTTTAGCTGTTAATTTTTTTTATACTGCCCTCAAATTTACAACACGTATTTGTCACAAAAAATAAAAGAAAAATAAACAATTCGAGAAAATAATTAAAAAATTACACGAAACCTTTTCTACCGCCATCGCTCCTATCTTATCGGATGCGATCATACCAGCACTAAAGCACCGGATCCCATCAGAACTCCGCAGTTAAGCGTGCTTGGGCAGGAGTAGTACTAGGATGGGTGACCTCCTGGGAAGTCCCTGTGTTGCATCCCTTTTTTATTTATTTTTCGAAAATAATATATATATTTACTTATGTTTTAACATTTTTATTTATTTATTTTCTTTTGAGTTTTAGCTGTTAATTTTTTTTATACTGCCCTCAAATTTACAACACGTATTTGTCACAAAAAATAAAAGAAAAATAAACAATTCGAGAAAATAATTAAAAAATTACACGAAACCTTTTCTACCGCCATCGCTCCTATCTTATCGGATGCGATCATACCAGCACTAAAGCACCGGATCCCATCAGAACTCCGCAGTTAAGCGTGCTTGGGCAGGAGTAGTA